>CM053576.1:74870528-75115632 GCA_028646485.1 Cryptoprocta ferox | reverse complement strand
TGAAAGCAGCTAGGGATAAAAGGGCCCTAACATACAAAGGGAAACCTATCAGGGTGGCTACAGACCTATCTACTGAAACGCGGCAGGCCAGAAAGGAATGGCAGGAAATCTTCAACGTGATGAACAGGAAAAATATGCAGCCAAGAATCCTTTACCCAGCGAGCCTGTCATTCAAAATAGAAGGAGAGATAAAGGTGTTCCCAAATAAACAAAAATTGAGAGAATTCATCACCACCAAACCAGCCCTACAAGAAATCCTAACAGGGACTCTATGAGGGAAATGTTGCAAGGAATACAAGGTACCAGAGGCACCACTACAAACATGAACTCTATAGAGAACACAATGACTCTAAACCCACATTTTTTAATAATAACACTGAATGTAAATGGACTGAATGCTCCAATCAAACGACACAGGTAGCAGAATGGATAAAATAACGGAATCCATCTATTTTCTGTCTACAAGAGACTCATCTTAGACCTGAAGACACCTTCAGATTGAAAGAAAGGGGATGGAGAAATATCTATCATGCGACTGGAAGTCAAAAGAAAGCCAGAGTAGCCATACTTATATCAGACAAAGTGAACTTTAAAGTAAAGGCAGTAACAAAAGATGAAGAAGGACATTATATAATAATCACAGGGTCTCTCCACCAGGAAGAGATAACAATTATAAACACCTATGCGCCTAATTCGGAAGCACCCAAATACATAAGACAATTAATCACAAACAGAAACAATCTTATTGATAAAAATGTGCTTGTTGCAGGGGATTTTAATGCTCCAGTTACAGCAATGGATAGTTTAACCAGACAGAAAATCATTAAAGAAACAATGGACCTGAACAGACACATTGGAACAGATGGAATTAATAGATACATTTAGAACTCTGCATCCTGAAGCTAAGGAATTCACTTTCTTCTCAAGTGCGCATGGCATATTCTCCAAGACAGATCACATATTGGGTCATAAAACAGTCCTCCGTAAATACAAACGAATTGAGATCATACCATGCACACTTTCAGATCACAATGCTATGAAACTTGAAATCAATCACAGGAAAAAGTCTGGAAAACCTCCAAAAATGTAGAGATTAAAAACCACCCTACTAAAGAATGATTGGGCCAATCAGGCAATTAGAGAAGAAATTTAAAAATAAATGGAAACAAATGAAAACAAAAATACAACAATCCAAACTCTCTGGGACGCAGCAAAGGCAGTCCTAAGAGGAAAGTATATTGCAATCCAGGTCTATGTCAACAAACTAGAAAAAGCACAAATTCAAACTCTAACAAAGTACCTAAGAAAACTAGAAGGGGAGCAGCAAGAGCACCCCAAACCCAACAGAAGAAGAGAAATAATAAAGATCAGGGCAGAAATAATATAGAATCCAAAAAAACAATCGAATATATTAATGAAACCAAGAGTTGGTTTTTTGAAAAAATAAACAAAATTGATACACATCTAGCCAGGCCCCTCAGAAAGAAAAGAGAGAACACCCAAATAGACGAAATCATGAATGTAAATGAATCTATTACAACTGATCCCTCAGAAATACAAGCAATCATCAGAGATTACTATGAAAAATTATATGCCAACAAACTGGACAACCTACAAGAAATGGACAAATTCCTAAACACACATGCACTACCAAAATTCAGACGGGAAGAGACAGAAAATCTGAACAGACCCATAACCAGTGAAGAAATCTAATCAGTTATCAAAAATCTCCCAACAAATAAGAGCCCAGGGCCGGATGGCTTCCCAGGGGAATTCTACCAGACACTTAAAGCAGAGTTAATACCCATCCTTCTCAAGCTAGAAACAAAAGGAAAACTTCCAAACTCATTCTACGAAGCCAGCCATCACTTTGATTTCCAAACCAGACAGAGACCCAACAAAAAAAGAGAACTACAGGCCAATATCCTTAATGAATACAGATGCAAAAATTCTCAAAAGGATTCTAGCAAATCAAATTCAACAACATATAAAAAGAATCATCCACCATGATCAAGTGGGATTACAGGGTGGGTAATTCCTGGGTTACAGGGCTGATTCAATATTCACAAATCCATCAATGTGATACACCATGTTAACAAAAGAAAAGATAAAAACCATATATCCTGTCGATAGATGCAGAAAAAGCATTTGACAAAATACAGCATCCTTTATAAAAACCCTCGAGAAAGTCTGGATGGAAGAAACTTACTTCAACATTATAAAAGCCATCTATGAAAAGCCCACAGCTAATATCATCCTCAATGGGGATAAACTGAGAGCTCTCCCCCTGAGATCAGAACCACTCTCACCACTGTTGTTTAACATAGTGCTGGAAGTCCTAGCATCAGCAATCAGACAACAGAAGGAAATAAAAGGCATCAGAATTGGCAAAGAGGAAGTCAAACTTTCACTTTTCGCAGATGACATGATACTCTACATGGAAAACCCAATCGACTCCACCAGAAGCCTACTAGAACGGATCCATGAATTCAGCAAGTCGCAGGGTACAAAATCAACGTGCAGAATAAAAATGCAATTGCATTTTTATACACCAATAATGAAGCAACAGAAAGAGAAATCAAGAAACGGATCCCATTCACAATTGCACGAAAAACCATAAAATACCTAGGAATAAACCTAACCAAAGACGTAAAAGACTTGTACGATGAAAACTATAGAAAGCTTATGAAAGAAATTGAAGAAGACACAAAGAAATGGAAAAACATTCCATGCTCATGGAGTGGAAGAATAAACATCGTTAAAATGTCATTATTACCCAAAGCAATCTACACATTCAATGCATTCACAATCAAAACTGCACCAGCATTCTTCTCAAAGCTAGAACAAACTATCCAAAAATTCGTATGGAATCACAAAAAACCCAGAATAGCCAAGGTAACATTGAAGAAGAAAACCAAAACGGGAGGCATCACAATCCCAGACTTTAGACTCTACTACAAAGCTGTCATCATCAAGACAGTATGGTATTGGCACAAAAACAGACACATAGACCAATGAAATAGAATAGAGAACCCAGAACTGGACCCACAAATGTATGGCCAATTAATCTTTGGCAAAGCAGGAAAGAGTATCCAATGGAAAAAAGACAGCCTCTTTAACAGATGGTGTTGGGACAGCATCATGAAGAAGAATGAAACTAGACCACTTTCTCACACCATACACAAAAATAAACTCAAAATGGATGAAGGACCTCAATGTGAGACAGGAAACCATCAAAACCTTAGAGAAGAAAGCAGGAAACAGCCTCCTCGACCTCAATGGCAGCAATTTCCTACTCAACACATCCCCAAAGGCAAGGGAATCAAGAGCAATAATGAACTATTGGGACCTCATCAAGATAAAAAACTTCTGCACTGCACAGGAAACAATCGAGAAAACTAATAGGCAACCGATGGAATGGGAAAAGATAGTTAAAATGACATATCAGATAAAGGGCTAGTATCCAAAATCTACAAGGAACTCATCAAACTCCACACCCAAAAAACGAATAGTCCAGTGAAGAAATGGATAGAAGCCATGAACAGACACTTCTCCAAAGAGGACATCCAGATGGCCAAGAGACACATGAAACGATGCTCAGCATCACTCATCATCAGGGAAATACAAATCAAAACCATGCTGAGATACCACCTCATGCCGGTCAGAGTGGCTAAAATGAACAAATCAAGAGACTGTAGATGCTGGCGAGGATGTGGAGAAACGGGCACCCTCCCACACTGTTGGTGGGAATGTAAACTGGCACAGCCGCTCTGGAAAACAGTGTGGAGGTTCCTCAAAAAACTATCAATAGAACTCCCCTATGAACCAGCAATAGCACTTTTGGCGATTTACCCAAGAGATACAGAAATGCTGATGCATAGGGGCACATGTACCCCAGTGTTTGTAGCGGCACTTTCAACAATAGCCAAATCATGGAAGGAGCCTAAATGTCCATCAACTGATGAACGGATCAAGAAGATGTGGTTTATCTATACAATGGAATACTACATGGCAATGAGAAAGAATGAAATCTGGCCATTCGTAGCAAAGTGGATGGACCTCGAGGGTATCATGGTAAGCAAAATAAGTCAGGCGGAGAAGGACAGATACCATACGTTTTCACTCATAAGTCTAACAGGAGAAACCTAACAGGGGATCACGGGAAGGGGAAGGGGGGGAAAAGAGTTAGGGAGAGGAAGGGAGGCAAATCATGAGAGACTCTTGAATACTGAAAACAAACTGAGGGCTGAAGAGGGAGGGGGAAAGGGGAAGGGGGGTGATGGTCATGGAGGAGGGCACTTGGGAAGAGGACTGGGTGTTATATGGAAACCAACTTGACAATAAACTATAAATAGTTTAAAAAAATAAAAATGAAAATGTGACTTGCAAATTTCAAAAATAAATAAATAAATAAATAAATAAAAGAGTAGTGGGACAATGACCAGCATGGCAAGAAGATGAAAAACTGAAAAAACGTTTCACAACACCTTAAAGATACACTTAGCCCATGTATACTCCCTTTTATTAATTATTTGGAATTCTAATTAATAATTAGAACTAGAAGTATTCTAATCTAATGGTAATTAGATTAGAATTAGAATTATTTGGAATTCTAATTAATGTTATTAGGTATTGTCAATTTTTGAGTAACTGTCCCTCATAAAAGTAATACTAAAACAGAGAATCATCTGCATATATAAACTGGAAACCTACAATGAAACCCTGGGTGCTGTAAAAGAATAAAATTCAAAAGGATACATTCATCTTGTGTATTGTATTTATTTTTATCAACTTGTATAATATGTTGGTTCTTCTAAAGCTCAAAATAAATGGTAAAGTAATATATTTTGAATATTACCATATAATATGCTCAAATAAATATCAAATGTTAAAACTAAGGCTTCTAAAGCATCAGGAAATATTTTAATTTCAGTAAATGGTCTATTAAAAGACTATGTATATGACAAAGAAAGATAAAAAATGGTGCTCAGAAAAGACAGGAAACACCACCACTACATATGAAGAATCCTTGCTAAGATAGTTAACCTAAATCTGAACAAGTCTCTTAGATTAGTGGTTCTCTATGGGGGCAATTTTTGCCCCTGGGGGACATTTGGCAAAGTCAGTAGACGTTTTTTGTTGTCACATTTGGGAAAGTGGGGAAGGTGCTATTGGTATGTAGTGGCTAGAGATGCTAAACATCATCCTACAATGTATCTTGTATCATTCTCCACAACAAAAAATTATCCAGCAAAAAAAAAAAAAAAAAAAAAAAAAAGGCAAGTGGAGACTGAGAAACCCTTCTCTAGATCTAACAGGAAATAGAGGGGTCAGAGAAACATGCTAAATTAAGAACTTCATGGGAATGCCATCAGCAAACTTTGGAACTTGGGAAACTTTACAGGACAAATGATTCAATTTCTTTAATAAATCACAAGGGAGAGAAACAGGACAGGGGGATCTACAGAGTAAAAGAGACTTAAAAATGGTATCAACCAAAGGTAATGTGTAGACTAGAACAAAACCACTTTTAAAAAAACGTTACACAATTGGGAAAATTTTTAACAATGACCAGAAAGCTAATAAGATACTGTTAACTTTTTTCAGATGTCATTATGTATTGTGGTCATATATATAAAGAGACATAAGATTTTTACAGAATAAATCATTTCTGGAATTTGCTCCAAAATAATCCAACTGAATATTTTTGATGAAAACCAAATACCTTTATCAGTCAATTGAAAAAAATCTATCAAAATAATGGTGCTAATAAAACTACTGGATTCTTGAATTACAAAAAATATACATTTATAGTTTAGGTAAAGCATTAAAAGCTAATTTTTTTAAAAGTAATATTTTGCTAAATTATTATCATACATTCAATTAAAGTGTGTCAAAATTGGAGATCAAGACTCTAATAATAAAGTTCAGAGAAAGAGATCATCTCTCTTCTCTCAGAAAATGATCTCCCTTCCCTTCCCACTGGAAAAATAAGACCTTAACTGCACACCTCTGCAGAAACTTAAAGACAGAGTGATTATGCTGGAAACCTCCTCTGCAAAGATTCTTCCAGAAAACCACAATCAGTGAAGTCATCTGAGCTGCAGAATTCTCCCTGGTGACTATTAGTTCCTACTATGTTCTTCCTGAATACTATGGTATGATCAGTCACTAGGTCACTAGAATAGTTGACCTTAGAGAGGTAATAAACTATTCTAAACTGAAGAGGGTTTTTCAATCTGCTGTTTCTGTTAATGCCCAAAATAGGCTAACATGAACTATGAAAATTAGGAAATTAACTTAGTTCCTATTATTACCCATTTTTAGATTAATGCACAGGACTTGAAGACACTGATGTTCTTTTCTGTCACATAATTATGTGTAAGATTTAAATGTCTCTGAAAGAAGCAGAGCAATGCCCATATTCCACATGGTTCTAAAGGAAGTGTTTCCATGTACCAGTACCCTTTATCTGACATAACATATATGACAAAAATCATGAGTCAAAACAACCCTGTAGAGAGTATGTTACTTAAAATAAAACAATAATCATCTTTTTAAAAATATTTTTTAAGTAAGCTCTACTCCCAACATGAGGCTTCACCTCAAGATATCAAGAGTTTCATGCTCTACTGACTGAGCCAGCCAGACACCCCAAACAATAATAATTCTTAGTGGAATATGCTCTTCTAAAGATTAGTAATAACAGAGTCAACTCATTAAATCAAATCACTGTATAGATGGATCATAATGATTTAGTGACTTGGCTAGTAAGTATCAGAGGTAGAATTTAAGTCCAGGAATGTCAGGATCCAGAATCTACTACCTTTCCCCCATAGTTTTCATGACAACATCATGGCCCTGAAGAATACAGTTGCTTTAGTATCAAAGGGTGAGGTATACCTCCAAAAAAAGACAGTCCTGGGTGGCTAAAAGTGATAAAGATCACTGATCACAAAGCAACAGTAGCTAAATGGGTTGCTGAGTTACGACTTAAGGTCTGATTGGACTCAAACAGGCCTGTGTCTGAATTCTGGCTCTCTCTTCTACTAGTTGTATGATCCTGCGCAAATTGCTTCACCTCTTCGTGCCCGACTTTCCCCATGTGCAAAGTAGGGAAAAGAACAGTACACCCCCACTGGGCTTTTGCTAATCTGTCAAATAGCAAATGATCTTCTAAAAATTATTATTGGCTTAGCACCACCTCTACCTTCTTCTCTGGGGTTGAATTAAAAAAAAAAAGGCACCAGGATTACACAGGAAACAGGAAAATTCTAGGTTGTTCAGAGAGAGAACAGAACTAACAGACTTTATAATAGCATTAATGACTGCTTTTATTAAATGCCCATGTGTGCCAGTTATTTTGGATTTTTAAACCTTGATTGAAAAAACCAATAAGTGGGACTACATCAAACTAAAAAGGTTCTACACAGCAAAAGAAACAATCAGCAAAATGAAATGGCAACCTACAGAATGGGAGAAAATATTTGTAAACCATCTATCTGGTAAGAGGTTAGTATATAAAATATGTAAGGAATTCATACAAGTCAACAGCAAGAAACAAAACAAAACAAAAAAACCTCAGACAGTCCATTTTAAAAATAGGCAAAAGATCTGAATAGACATTTTCTAAAAGAAGATATACAGATGGCAACAGGTACATGAAAACATGGTCAACATTAGTAATCACCAGGGAAATGCAAATCAAATCGCAATGAGGTATTACCTCACACCTGTTAGAATGGCTATTATTTAATTTTCTTTTTAATGTTTGTTTATTTTTGAGAGGAAGAGAGTGACAGAGTGTAAACCAGGGAAGGGGCAGAGAGAGAGGGAGACACAGAATCTGACAGGCTCCACTCCGAGCTGTCAGCACAGAGCCTGATGCAAGCCTTGAACCCACGAACCACAAGATCGTGACCTGAGCCGAAGTTGGACTCTCAACCAACTGAGCCACCCCGGCGCCCCTAGAATGGCTATTACTTAAAAACGAACAAACAAAATAAACAAGAGATGAATGTTGGAGAGGCTGTAGAAAAAAAGGAACCCTAGTGTACTGCTGGTGGGAATATAAGATGGTACAGCCACTACTGAAAAACAGGAAGGAGGTTCCTCAAAAAATTAAAATCGGACTACCATATGATTCAGCAATCTCAGAGAAGTGAGTATATATCTGAATAAAATGAAACCACTATCTTGAGGAGATATCTGATTACCTCCATGTTTACTGCAACATTATGCACAACAGCCAAGACATGGAAACAATCTACCAAGTGCCACTGATGGTTGATAGGATAAAGAAAACATGGGGGCACCTGGGTGGCTCAGTTGGTTGAGCGTCCGGCTTCGGCTCAGGTCATGATCTCACGGTTTGTGGGTTCGAGCCCCGCATCGGGCTCTGTGCTGACAGCTCGGAGCCTGGAGCCTGTCTTCAGATTCTGTGTCTCCCTCTCTCTCTGACCCTCCCCTGCTCATGCTGTCTCTGTCTCAAAAATAAATAAAACGTTAAAAAAATTAAAAAAAAAAAAGAAAGAAAACATGCTATGTATATATACAAACACAGAGTGGAGTATTATTCAGCTGCAAAAAGAAGGAAGTCCTGCCTTTTGCAACAACATGGATGGACCTTGAGGGCATTGTGCTAAGTAAAATAAGTCAGAAAGAGAAAGACAAATACTGTTATGGTCTCTCTTATATGAGGAATCTAAAAAAGCCAAACTCATAGAAATAGAGAATAGAATATTGGTTGCCAAGGACTGGAAGGTGGGGGAAATGGGGAGATGTTGGTCAAAGGGTATAAACTTCTAGCTACAAGATAAATAAATTCTAGGGATCTAAAGTACAGCATGGTGAATACAGTATATAGAACAATATTATATACTCAAAAGTTGCTAAGAGTAAATCTTGAATGCTATTAATGCGTGCAAGCGCGCGCGCGCACACACACACACAGTACTTATGTGAGGGGATAGAGGTATTAACTAATCTTATTGTGATGATCATTTTATAATATATACAGGTATCAATAATCATGCTGCACACCTTAAATTTACATAACTTCTAAGTCAGTATCTCAGTAAAACTGGGGAGGGGGAGGAATTAGTTGAGAGGAAAAGAAATTACAAGTCAGAATGGTATTATTTAAGTTTGGGTAGAAAATAATATTATAGTAAATATCCTAAATTTTCAAAATACTACGCTGATATAGGGCTGATAGGCCTAAAGAAGTAAGATACTCTGACATATTCATAGAATAACTTTAAAATTCTTCCCAAAAGATTCAATACAAAATTCCTATTTAACCTCCCTGTAACATAACGATCAAGAGCAAAAGGTGTATGTATAATTTACTTATGTATAGAGTACACTCACATACACTATATGGAAATTCACTAGATTTGTAATTTAAAAATTTTGTAAGCCTCTTCTTTAGTTGAAAAAGATCCTAGGTCTAGTTTTTCTTCATGCAGACTGCAAGTAAAATAAAATATTATCTCTAGGACATTTAAATCCAAGCACAGTGCAAAGACTTCTTCTACAACCTCATCACTTAAATATTGCTAATTACAGTATAAAACACATAGGGAGAACATTTTATGACCAGAAAATATTAACACAAATATTTACTAATAAATTTGAAAACCTCAATAAAATAGTACAATTTGTCCAACAACCAAGAAAAAATCCAAAATGTTATATCAAAGTTTAATCCCCAAGGTCACTTAACTTCTCAATTAACTTTTTTCTTTATTATTAACTTAATGTAGTAAAGCATTTTCTTGGACACATGCCAAAAATAAATTATTCAAGGGGTGCCTGGGTGGCTCAGTTGGTCAAACACCCGACTTTGGCTCAGGTCATGACCTCACAGTTTGTGAGTTCGAGCCCCGCATCGGGTTCTGTGCTGACAGCTCAGAGCCTGGAGCCTGCTTCGGATTCCGTGTCTCCTCTCTCTGCCCCTCCCCTACTTGTGCTCTGTCTCTCAAAAATAAATAAATGTAAAAAAAATTTTTTTTAATAAATAAATTATTCAAGCTCTCCACCCTTTTCTATGACATTTTAAGTAAACAAAATGAAAACATTTTATTAAAATGATTAAAAATAAAAGAAATAAATATTACTATTTAAGCTTAGAATGACTTCTTAGGATTAGAAAACAAAGCATTTCACCAGAAAAATATGGAAGATACTTAAAAGGATACAAAGTAAAAAATATAGGTATCCCCTCACCCAAAAACAATCTCCCAGAATATTTATTGTGTATTTATTTTGGTACTTTTTTCCTGTGCAAGTACATATGTATTTATAAAATCTGGATTATGATGGCTGCATAACAGTGAACTAAAATGTCAGTGGTAAATAAATAAATAAATAATAAAAAATAACAAAATGTCACTGGTAAATTTTGCGTCTTTTACCAGAATAATTTTTCTAATTTGGATTATGCTATGTATAGTTACATATCTTGCTTTTTTCCCCTCACACTGAACATTATTTCATGAACATTTCCCAATAAAAAAATTGCAAATAATTGTTCATTAAATAATTTGTAAAAAACATTACTTTTTTAAATATGTTTGTTTAATCTTGAGAGAGAGCATGCAGGTGAGCAGGGGAGGGGCAGAGAGAGGGACAGAGGATCTGAAGCAGGCTCTGCACTGACAGCATCAAGCTGGATGTGGGCTCAAACTCACAAACCGTGAGATCATGACCTGAGCCGAAGTTGGATGCTCAACCAACTGAGCCACTCAGGTACCCCAAAACATTACTTTTTTAAATGCCTGCAGAATATTTGTTCATAGAGTGGATATAACCATTTATATGGTTATTCCCTGATTCTCCTTCACCAGCCCATTCCTCTATTAATGAACATTCAGTTGTTTTTAATTTACTACCACATAAATTTCAAATAAATATTTGCACAAATAAGTATTTGTTCAATCTCAGATTATTTCCTTAGGCTAAATTCCTATGAGTATCGCTTTACCTCCATAACACACACACAACTCAATTTTTGTGTTCCATGTTTTTTTAACCAATAAAAGTTTACACTGTTAAAGCCACTGTTTTTTTTCCCTAACTTTGTCCCATTTTCCTCTCTCAACTCTTCAGCGGTATCTACTAGTCTAAATTTTATGATTACCGTTCGATAAATTTTTTTTTAGTTTATTTATGTATTTGTGTGTGTGTGTGTGTGTGTGAGAGAGAGAGAGAGAGAGAGAGAGGGAGAGGGAGGGAGAGAGAGAGAAAGCGAGAGCAAGAGCGAGAGCGAGAGAGAGAGCATGTGTCCACAAGCAAGCAGGGGAGAGACAGAGAGAGAGAGAGAGAGAAAATCCCAAGCAGAATCTGTGCTGTCAGCGCAGAAACCCCTGTAGGGCTTGATCCCGTGAGGCTCGATCCCATGAACCATTACATCATGACCAGAGCTGAACTCAAAAGTCAGATGTTCAACCAACTTAGCCACCCAGGCACCCCACCATGTATATTTTTTAAGTGATCTGGTTATTTTTAAAATTTTTATATGAATGGTGTCTGTGAAGTACATCGACTTCCCTTGATTGCACAGGAACCAAACTCTGAGCTACCAACACTTACTTAGTATGGAGACTGAAAGACCCATATCTTTAGTGTTACTCATCACTTCACTCTGATTCCATTTCAGGTTCACAGTCAAGTTTCTTTTTTTTAACATGACAAAGTCTTTTGAGTTTCTATTTTTTTTTATACGTCACTTCTACTGGAGCAGAGGGGGTACAAAGTATGAATTTACAAGAACTCTGTTATTCAGAAGTACCCCCTACTCGATTGTTAAAAGCAAATAAAAACCTGAGACTACAATGAAAGCACAATCCAAAGACAACAGCTAAATATACTGCTAAAAATACTCTCATGATTTGTTCATCAAGTACATTGGTCCCTATTTCATGTGAAGGGAGAGGAAGCACTGGTTAACAGTATTAGAAGACTGATCCTAGAATATCGGACTTATACTTTCTAGCACTATCCTCCTTCATAATCAAAATTCAAAAGGTTAGTAAAAAAGCAAAAACAAATTTCAAGAACTGTGGTTTAGTAACTTTGTTAGGGACCTACAGAAGAATTAAAAACTACATTATAGTGGAGTACCTAGGTGGTTCAGTCAGTTAAGCATCCAACTCTCCGTCTAAGCTCAGATCTTGATCTCAGGGGCATGAGTTAAAAACAAAACAAAACTACATTATAGAAAAAAATTAATAAATAACCTATACCCTGAATTAGACACTTCCTGTCTTCCATACATAAGAGTAAACTGACACTTTCACAGGTTGGGGTTCTTGTATCTAAAATATATGTCAAAAGGAGGGGCACCTGGGTGGCTCGGTTGGGTGTCTGACTTTGGCTTAAGTCATGATCTCACAGCTCATATATTCAGGCCCCACACTGGGCTCTGTGCTGACAGCTCAGAGCCTGGAGCCTGCTTCAGATTCTGTGTCTCCCCCTCTCTGCCCTCCCCTGCTCATACTCTGTCTCTCTCTGTCTCTCAATAATAAATAAACGTTAAAAATAAAAGTTAAAAATAAATAAATAGATAAATAAATAAAATATATGTCAAAAGGAAAAATTCACTCAACCCTTACCTCATTCTATATACTAAACAAAGTGGATCAAAGACCTAAATATAAGATCTACATGGGAGTATATCTTAGTGACACAGATGTGGCAATAGATTCTTAGATCTGACATCAAAAGCATGAATAACAAAAGAAAAACTAGATAAACTGGAAAGAAGCAAAGTTGTGTTTCTGTGTTTTCATCTTTCATCTTAATAAACAGGCTAATGTTATACACCTTATGATAATAATAAAAAAAAAGGCATTAATCTCCTTGGCTCAAAGAGTTTATTATATGAAGAGGAAACTGAAAAACTTTCCACCAAATCCACCATATAAAATAACTGAGGCCATGCCATGGCCAATACTTCTCCAATCCTAAATTCTTCATTTCTCTTATCTATCACTGACCCCCTCCAACTTCACCTCCCTCACAGTCTTTATTTACTTGCCCATTAAAGGTCCACATTTCTCAAAGTTCTGCTCTTGGCCTTCCTTCTGTTCCTCAATAATCTCTTGAATTCAATAACCACTAAACAAATGCACCTAATTCCCAGACCTCTCCTTTTGCCAAGCCTACACCACTGAAACCCACACCCCAAATTTCCAACTTCCTAATAAACATCTCAAGAACAGTTCCAGCAAAAAACAGCCAGAACTTGTTGGTTTTGAAGATTCTCAGTCTCTCCAGATGCAAACAATATTAAAATAAAAAAAATGGCTTCCAAACAAAGTTCAAATGCAAAGCATTGTCAAGAAAACATGGTCTAAAAGATGAGGTTGAGAATGTAGCTACAAAATTCTTTGTCATAACTTCAGAAAGCTCTGAGGTAGTGCTTCCGAGTACCACTCAGTTTGACAGCCTTTTAAAGATTTTAAAAGTACAACTCACAGATTCTTTTAACCAAACACTAGAGGTTCCAACAAGCTAAAGACCCTTAGCAGAATCCCAAGACAGAAAATGGCTTATCTCACAGAGATTTTTAAGTGTGGCTTTTTATCTAACGGAGTGAGCTCAAATAAGATTTATAGGAGATCCATAAAGTTTTTAAGAGAATTACGTGGGCAGAAACAGTGCCTGTTTGGACTCAAAGGAACACAAACAGTATAAAGTAAAGAGTCCTTTTGGGCAGGAAACTACACAAGTGCAATTAACTCAAACTGTAACCAAAAGTCCAGGAGACAAAGCTAAGAGCCATGGAGAAATTCCCAGATTCTGAATTCTAATCAAAGAACTACTAACCTGTGTCTAGTTGAATTTCAGAAGCAGTATGAAGTAATGGCACCTTTGTGACAATATTTTCCCTCTTTTTGAACAAGAGAGCCTACAGTGGTTATCTTAGTCTGTCTGGCCTGACCACTATAATCTGGGTGTGTCGGGAGCAGATAATTTGCCTCTTTGGTTTCACAGATCTTCACAGAGAAAGGTAATATATTCGAGGAGCTGAAATTAGGGAACTACACCCTATGACGCAAACACCTATGCTTCATCCAAAACTAGACTTGATGGACATAATGATATCCTGGACTATAAGCTGATACTATAATGGGAGAGACTTTTGCAGGATATTGGGAGGGGGCAAGTATATTTTACATGTGAGAGGAACATCAACAATTCTGGCCAGGAATGATTTTAAATATGTTTACAAATTCTTTGACACTTCCTTCAAAAGGTGGAGCCTAATTTCCTTTCCCTTAAATGTGGGCTAAACTTGGAGACTGGGTTCCAACAATAATAAAAAAAGTAACTTCCAAAGAATAGAGTAAGGAAAGGGGAAAAATGGTTAACTTTACAATGGAGAAACTTGGTAGACACTACCTTAATATGTGACGTACCCTCTAATATGGTGTGACAACAAAAGCACTTCACCTCTGCTATATATAATCTTCCCCAAAACCTGTAACTGCAGTCGAACTATGAGAAAAACAGACAAACCCAGATTGGGAGACATTCTACAGGATGACTTAACCAGTACTCTTCAAGACTGTATGGTCATGAAAACTAAGGAAAGATGAGAGACTATCACAGACCAGAAGAAGTGAGGGAGACACAACAATGATACGCAATTTAAGTAGTTTATTCAGCAACTTAGTGGTACATTTGATTGGATCCTTGAAGAGAAAGAGAATATTAATGGAAAAACTGGTGAAATACAAATAAAATCTGTAGTTTATTTAGTACCAATGTACCAATGTTAGTTTCTTATTTTTACAATACACCATGGTAATACAAAATGTGAACAGGGAAAATTGGAAGAGGAGAATAAGGGAACTCATTCTACTATCTTTCCAACTTCTGTATAAATCTATAATTATTTTTAAAATAAAGTTAATCCATAACCTTCGCTCCTCCCTCCAAAATCATACCTATTTCAGAGGGTTGGCAAGAGGGCTGAATGAGTCAATGCACAGAATAGTGCCTGGAGTATGATGAGGATATAAGAAATAATAGCTGTTACTATTCTTATATTAAACACTAGTAAATATTTGCTAAATGGATGAAAATTAAAACATGATAATACACCAACAAGAGCTAACTTCATTAATTCCATACTTGCTCTACTGCTCTATTCCCCATTATTTCCCAGCAAAAAAAAAAAAAAACTGTGACATATACTTACTTTAAAAAAAATGTTTATTTTTGAAAGAGAGAAAAAGCAGGGCAGGGGCTGAGAGAGAGGGGAACAGAAGAACTGAAGCGAGCTCTGTGCTGACAGCAGAGAGCCTGATGCAAGGTTCAAACTCACAAACCGTGAGATCATGACCTGGGTCGAAGTCAGGCATTTAACCAACTGAGCCCCCCAAGCACCCCTACCTTTTTTTGGTTTTTAAACAGAAGTAATGGTGTACCAGTTAGTTACTAAGTCATACAAGGCACTGTGGCTTCCTACTTGCTTTTTCTTCCTTGGATCGCTCACAATGGAAGAAACCGGTTTCTATGTCACTCTATGGCCAACAACCAGAAAGTAACCGAGGCCTCATGAATGAACCTAGATATAGATCCTATAGCCCCAGTCAATCCTTGGGATGGCTACAACTCGGGCCAATATCCAATGCAACTCAATAGGAACCGTGAGCTAGAATCACTTAGCTAAGCTCCTCCCAAATCCCTATCCCAACTGCTACATGAGATAATAAATGTTAGTTTTAAGCCCCTATTTTAGGGGTCTAAAATTATCTACTGCTTTGTAGCAGTAGATAACTAATATGTGGATTCTCTCCCTTATTAATCATTCAAAAATGTATGTAATACCTATTTTAATATTTTGACACTTTAAGGGATACTAATATTAATGATAAATTGTAGACTTCTTGAAGGTGTAAACTAATAAGACAATGTAATGGACATAAAATTGGTTTTGTTTAGCCAGTATGCCTAATTCCTTTGCGAATCTACTTACTCGCTTATTCTGTATAGTATCAGCTGTCAATCTACACCTTCCTTATCCTTGTCAAAGAGCTGGACAAATACTTTAAGCTTAAATTACCCTAATTCCTATGAAGAGTGACTTCTCCATGGGTAGCCATGTGACCTAAGCAGGAAAAATAAGGATCAGTCTTTAATCAACACATATATATCAGGAAGAGAGAAGCATCTCTTCTCTGGTATTGCTAAGCTGAAAAGTTGAGTCTGGGCCTGATAACCATCATGTTACCTCCATGATGTTTGCAGAATAAGATGAACTAAGCCAAGAGATATCTAAACCCAGGAAACATATTTGGGCTTCCTAAGTACATAACTCACATAACTCATTTTTTTTGCTTAATTAATTTAGACAATAATATATGTGCTTTGTTTTTTCTTTAAAAGTTATTTTTAATGTTTATCTTTGAAGAAGAGAGAGACAGAGCAGGAGTGGGCGAGGGACCGGGGGGAGGGGGCGGGGACACAGAATCCAAAGCAGGCTCCAGGCTTTGAACTGTCAGTGCAGAGCCTGTCACAGGGCTCAAACTCAAACTGTGAGATCATGACCTGAACCAAAGTCAGACGCTTAACAGACGGAGCCACCCAGGTACCCCATGTTTCTTCTTTTAAATCTATGTTGTATCAAACGCTAAAGTAAAGTTCAAAATATCCTGAGAATTCAGATTATCAGACCCAGTTGACATAACTAGAGAGGAATTCATGACAGAGGTATTCAGTACTATGGACTGTGAAGAAGAGAAAAGATTTTACGACATGAAAATGGGGAGTGGATAAAGTACATTCCAAACAGCAACAAGAAAAGATATACGTATATAGAAAATTGAGTTCTGCTTGGCTGGACTGTACAATATATATAGGTAATTGGGCATGGAAGCCTTAAATTATATTCTTAGAAGACAAGGCTATTTTCTTTAGACTACAAGAATGTATGAAGGGGAGGTATCACAGGATGACCGATCAAACTCATTTTGTGATCAATAATACTGCTTAGATGTGACCACTCATTTAGCTATGTACTCACTAGCTTTATCATCATAATTCAGTTCATGCTTCTCTACTGTATTCACAAGACTAGTAAATGACTTATTAAAATTCAGCTATACTTCCTTTGTTATTGACTTCCTCTAATCTACTTATGTTAATAACCCTGGCAATAAAAAAGAAAGATGAACTTATTTGGCAGTTAATCTGAGCTGGTTCCTAGTGACTACCACTCATCATTTATTGCTACCTGCATCTTGAGTGCTGCTAAGCTCTCTTTAATTAATTACACACAGAGCTATCAAGAAAGTTCAGAAAAATGAGAAACCTAAAACTTAGCTTCCAAGTTCAAGAGTCTCACTTTCTCTATTCCCAACTGAGAAATCATTTTTAAAAATCCACACAAAAGTGCTAAAAATGGCCTTATACCATATATAAAAAATTAACTCAAAATTGATCAAAAACGTAAATGTAAGAGCTAAAACATAGAGGGAAAAGTTTTATGACACTGGATTTGGCAATTATTTCTTAGATATGATACCAAAAGGATGGGAAACAAAAGAAAAATAGATAATTGGACTATATTTAAAATTTTAAAAATTTGTGCATCAGGGGCACCTGGGTAACTCAGTCAGTTGAGCGTCCGACTTTTGATTTTGGCTCAGGTCATGATATCATGGCTTTGCAGGATTGAACCCTGCATCAGGCTCTGCGCTGTCAATGCAGAGCCTGCTTGGGATTCTCTCTCTCCCTCTCTCTGTGCCCTTCCCCCACTCATGCGCGCGCATGCTCTCTCTCACACGCGCTCTCTCTCTCTCTCTCTCTCTCTCTCAAAAATAAACATTTTAAAAAATTTGTGCTTCAAAGGATACTATCTAAAAAGTGAAAAGGAAACCAACTGAATGTGAGAGAATATTTGCAAATCATGTATCTGTAAGGGACTGATACTCAGAAAAACATAAGGAACTCCTACAACTCAATAACCAAAAGCAACAACAACAACAACAAAAGGTTAAAAAATGGGCAAAGGATTTGAATAGATATTTCTCCAAAGAAAATTTACAAATGGCAGATAAGCATATAAAAAGATGTGTTTTTTTTTGCAATTACCATTTTGTTTTTGTTTGTTTGTTTGTTTGTTTTTTATAGTTTATTGTCAGGTTGGTTTCCATATAACACCCAGTGCTCTTCCCCACAAGTGACCTCCACCATGACCATCACCCCCCTTTACCTTTCCCCCTTCCCCTTCAGCCCTCAGTTTGTTTTCAGTATTCAAGAGTCTCTCATGTTTTGTCTCCCTCCTTCTCCCTAACTCTTTTTCTTCCTTCTCCTCCCCATGGTCCTCTGTTGGGTTTCTCCTGTTAGACCTATGAGTGAAAACATATAATATCTGTCCTTCTCCACCTGACTTATTTCGCTTAGCATGACACCCTCGAGGTCCATCCACGTTGCTACGAATGGCCAGATTTCATTCTTTCTCATGGCCATGTAGTATTCCATTGTATAGATGAACCACATCTTCCTAATCCGTTCATCAGTTGATGGACATTTAGGCTCCTTCCATGATTTGGCTATTGTTGAAAGTGCCACTACGAACATTGGGGTACATGTGCCCCTATGCATCAGCACTTCTGTATCCCTTGGGTAAATCCCCAGCAGTGCTATTGCTGGGTCATAGGGAAGTTTTATTGATAGAACCTCCACACTGTTTTCCAGAGCGGCTGTACCAGTATAAAAAGATGTTTAACATCACTAATCATTAGGGGATCAAAACCACAATACCACTTCACACCCATCTGGATGGCAATTTATTAAGAGAAGGAAGGAAGGAAGGAAGGACGGACTGACAAGGATGTGCAAAGTCTGGAATATATATGCATTGCTGGAAAGAATGTAAAATGGTGCAGCCACTGTAAAAAACAGTTTGGAAGTTCCTCAAAAACATCAACATAGAATTACCATATATGATCCAGCAATTCCACTAGTAGGTATACACCCAAAAGAATTAAGAGCAGGGATTCAAATAGATTTTTGTACATCCAGGTCCATAGCAGCATTATTCACAATAACCAAAACGTGGAAAGAAGTCAAATATCCATCACGATAATAATGGATAAGTAAAATCAAGTATATACAATGGGATAGCCTTTAAAAGGAATGAAATTCTGATACATGTTATAACAGAGATGAATCTTAAAATACTGTATGAAGCAAAATAAGCCAGAAAAGGGCAAATATTCTATGATTCCACTTATATGATGTAGCTAGAATAGGGAAATTTATAGACCCAGAAAGTAAAAAGATGTTGCTAAGGGCCAGAGAGTGGTAGGAATGGATGTAGAATTCCTGTTTGAGGATGATGAAAAAGGTCTGGAAATAGAGAGTGGTGATGGTTACACAACATTATGAATGTGCTTACTACCATTGAACTCTACACTTAGAAGTGGTTAAATGATCAATTTTATGTTATGTATATTTTGTACAGTAAAAAACAAGAGCTAAGAATGCGTTTGGGCCAGAGGCCTTCTACACTTGTGTTGGCAGTAGAGCAGCGGCATGCATGGAATGAAGCCCACAGCCACGCAGCCGGGATACAAAACCTAGGAAACACTAGCAGTTTCAACAGTGCTGAGCAGGATACACTGTCACTCTGAGCTTAGCACAAAGAACTTACATCTAAAATTATTTCCAAGTCCCATGAAGGCTTGGTTTCCTGGCTTCCTTTCAAGCACCCCATCTGTCCCCAAGAATAGAACCACAGAGTCTGAACAGCAACAATCTGAAAGAAGTCCAACACCAGGGGCCGGCTGTTTGGAGGCGACTGGTCAGAAGCTGAGGACTTCGGCAGCGGCAAAGCCCCATTCTCACAGGGTCAATGAGTTTACAAAGACAAACACTCAAATCTCTCTCTCCCTCTTTAAATTGTTTTACTGAAGTATAATATACACACAGAAAAGGACACAGCTTAAAAGGACACAGCTTAAGAAACAATGGTTTCTTTCAAAGTCTATTAGGAAAAGTTTAAGTTAAGGAAACCCAAATGCATCTCTTTATAAATTTGGAGTTTAAAAATAAAATTACTTTAGCACAAGCAGCATTTTCTCAGCAGCCAGACATTAAATTTTTATTTTTTTTATTTTTTATTTATTTTTCCCCAAGTGGAAGGTCTAATTATAGCTATTAAAAAACCCAAGCTGTATATTGGATGGTCAACTTGGCAATAAGACTGTTAAACTAGAATCATCAATTTATCCTAACATATTTATGCAAAACACCCAAAGAGTTATCTCTAATTCCTCACTTTCTTTCCTTTTCTATATGCCTTCCAACTCATCTCAAAGCATCTCATCTGCATTCAAACATTTCTTCTGTCTGCTCACTTCTTTTCACCTTGCTTGCTAAAATTATCTCCATATTCCCTGTTAATATCATCTGATCTGGACCATTACAACACCTCTAAGTGTTCTTCACTTCATTTTTTTTTCCCTTTGGCACAACACCGATTTTTATTAGTTATCCCTGGGCTTGACAAATTTTGAAACATGTCACAATAAAATTTAAAAAGGAAGAGAACTATCAAAATTGTGGAGCAGAGGTGGAAATGCGGAATGGAGAATGTCAGAAGACTGTATAACTCCATTTGGAAGTGCAGTATGAATTTTGGCTCTGTTCATTCTGGATACTTAGCTTTGCTAACAGAATGAAGGATGGAGTTTTTTGGTTTTTGTTTTATTTTTTTCTTTGAGATCTCATTTTATCTAAATACCATCACATAGAGATTTGGAAGCAAAAATAGAGAATTGCTTTTAACGTGCAAAAAACCAATTCCAATCTTTGGGATTTTTTTTTTTTTTTTTGCGGCGGGGGGCAGATCTTGTATCATGGCTTCATTCTGGGATGTACTATAATCCACCCTTCATACATGAATCAAATTGATCCTTTAAGAACATAAATCACATTGCATCATTCCTTTGTTTGACAACTTTCAATGGTATCCTATTATAATTAGAATAAAAATCTAAATTTCTTACCAAAACCAACTTCTTGTGCCTTAGCTGTTCCCTCTCTATTTTGTGCTCTTAAATCAGCTTGCCTCCTTAGAAAAGCCTTTCCTCACTCAAGCTAAAACAGTGGCCCCTTACTTTGATGTAGGATCTGAGCACCCCTAATTTTTTTTGAGAAAGAGAGAAAGAGAGAGAGGGAGAGAGAAAGGGGGGGGGAGAGGGAGAAGAAGAGGGAGAGGGAGAGGGAGGGAGAGGGAGGGGGAGAGAGAGAGAGAGAGAGAGAGCGAGCGCGCGCGCGCACATGAGGCAGGGGAAGCAGAAAGAAAGGGAGACAGAGAATCCCAAGCAGGCTCTGCACTATCAGCGCAGAGCACAGAGCACTATGCAGCACTATGCAGCACTATGCACTATGAACCATGAGATCATGACCTGAGCCGAAGTCAGATGCTCAACTGACTGAGGCACCCAGGTGTCCCATGGGCATCCTAAGTTTTTAAAGCTCCCTGGGTGAGTCTGATATTCAATGACACTGAGACCACATCACTAAATGAGTCTTGCTTTTGCTTGCAATAATTTTTCTGCCAATTTACTTCTTGCTACTTCTTTCTCAGGTTAAGAAACTGAAAAACCAACAGGTAGGAAGTAATAAAAAACAAAAAGAAAAAAGAAAAGAAATGACCAGCATCAGAAACCTGTACTAAATCCTACCAAAGGTCACACCTATCTGTTAAATTCAGGGCTATGTTCATAAACTCTAAAGAATTCATACTGCCTATACCAACTTTTCTTACTTAGTTCATGACTTTCAGCTCTGAATAGGAGAGCTGAAGTTGTCTGAGAAATCAAATGCAAATGTTACCTCAGAACTGCCTTCCTCAACTTCCTGAGCACAGAGAGCCATTCCCTCTTCTGAGCTTTGGTAAGTTTCTTCAGTCTGATATACTTTCTTACACTAATTGCTACTATTTTTCTTTTTCTATCAGCTCCATAAGATAAAAAACTTTTCTGTGCTGTTCACTGATATATCCCAACACCTACACAGTGTCGGACACATGGTAGGTAGATGCTTAGTAAATAGTGGATTATGTGATTCATTTATTAATTCAACAAATATTTACTGAACATCAGGTGCCAGGCAGCTTCCTAGACCGTTAGGATACATCAGTGAACAAAACAGAAAAAATCCTTGCCCCCTTATATGCTAATGAAAAATACAGGCAACATTAGTAAGTAAAATAAAAATATATAGTATGTTACTTAGTAATAAGTGGCAGGAAGGAAAAAAAAAAGAAAAAACTAATCTATGATAATAACAAAAGACAGATCAGTGGTTGTCCAGGAATTGGGGTGGAGAGAGGGACAGACTATAAAGGGGCACAATGAAACTTTTGGGGACTGATGATGGACACATTCTGTCTCTTGACTACAGTGGTAGTTTGGTAAGTGTATACGCCAGCCAAAATTAATCAAATCGGACACTATCAAATGGATACAGTATGGATATTATAGTTCAATGAAGTTTTAAAATATAAAGCAGGAAGTGGAGGACTAAACTTTTTTTTTTAAGAGAACCATTTTCCTAAATGTTTGTTTATTTTGAGAGAGTGTGTGTGTACACGAGAACTGAGGAGGGGCAGAGAGAGAGAGAGAGAGAGAGAGAGAGAGAGAGAGAGAGAATCCTAAGAAGGCTCCACATTGACAGCACAGAGCCCAACACAGGGAACGATCGCATGAACCATGAGATCATGACCTGAGCCGAAATCAAGAGTCAGATGTTTAACTGACTGAGCCACCCAGGTGTCCCTGTAGAACTGAACTTTTAGAGAGGTGGTTGGTCAGTGAAAACCTTAATGAGAAGGAGAATTAAAAAAAAAAAAAAAAGATGTCAGGAAAGTGGAAAGGTCAATATTGCAGATATTTGAGGGAAGATCAATCCAGAAAGAGGGAACAACAAATGTACCTAAAGAAGCAGCATGCCTGTTATGTTCCAGGAATCAGCAAGGAGACCACAAGGTCTAGTTAGAGAAAGGAATAAGGGAGACAGCTATTAATCTGATTGAGATAGGAAGTCACTAGAGTGAGATGAGAACATGAATACAATGATTTATCTTACACTTTAAGAGAGACCCTCTGTTGACATACTACTGTGTGTTGAGAATAAGTTAAAGAGCAGATCCAAAAAGACCAGTTGGGAGGATGTTACTAGAATCTAGGAGAGAAGTGCTGGTTATCTGAACAGAGGAGTGGTGGGTAATGTGAAGTAGTAACATTTTAGCTACATTCTAAAATTAAATCCAGCAGGATTTGATGATGGACTGGATGTGGATGTGAGAAAGAGAGGATATAAACTGGAAGAATGGACCACTGACTGAGATGGGGAAAATGAAAGAGGGTAGGTTTGGGAGGCATATGAGGAACTTGGTTTGGGGTATATTGCATTTTTTTTTAAATTTTTTAACATTTATTTATATTTTGAGAGTCAGAGAGAGACAGAGCATGAGCAGGGAAGGGTAAGAGAGAGAGGGAGTCATAGATTCCGACACAGGCTCCAAGCTCTGAGCTGTCAGCACAGAGCCCAACATGGGGCTCAAACTCACAAACCGCGAGATCATAACCTGAGCCAAAGTTGGATACTTAACTGACTGCGCCACCCAGACATCCTCATTTTTTTGATACCCTTTTCACATTTAGGTAGAATTCTCAAGTAGGTCACAAATATATACCTGGAATTTAGGCAAGGAATCCAGTTTGAAGATATAATTTAGGATTTGTTAGCATCAGATGGTATTTAAATCCATGAAAATGGATAAGATCACCTAGGAAAAATGTTGCAATTAGAAAAGAGGACCAAGGACTTGAGGGCAGGGACACTCCAACTTTCAGATGTTGGGGAAATGAGACAGAATCAGCAAAAGATATCTAAAAAGGGGGAAGAAAAGAGCAGACCAGGAAGCCAGGAGGAAAATCAGGCAAAAGTAGTATCCTGGAAGAACAAGTGTTTTAAAGAAAAAAGAATTCAAGGGGCGCCTGGGTGGCTCAGTCAGTTGAGCAGCCGACTTCGACTCAGGTCATGATCTCACAGTCCGTGAGTTCGAGTCCCGTGTCGGGCTCTGTGCTGACAGCTCAGAGCCTGGAGCCTGCTTCACATTCTGTGTCTCCTTCTCTCTCTCTGCCCTTCCCCTGCTCATGCTCTGTCTCTCTGACTCTCAAAAATAAACATTAAAAAAGAAAAAAAAAAGAAAAGAGAATTCAAGTATGTCAAATGTTGCTCATGAGTCAAGTAACTAAAATCTCAAAAGGCTGTTACTTAGATCAAAATAAATGCAAAACATTATATAAATTTTTAAACAAAGACTGGGCTAAGAAAAACCAAGTACTAGATTAAAGTGGAGCAAACTAATATTTAACACATCAAAAACATGAAATACTACTTCCTATTACACAATAAGAAGTGCAATATATAAAATATACTCAAAATGTCTACTTTTCAACTGGTGAATTATCAACTACTAAATAATTCTGATTTTAATCTTTCATAACTAGATAACAACTTTAAACTTATATTTTCCCCATTAACTATTATACATCCTCTGTTATGTAATATCCATTCTAATTAGTAATGTTAAACGTTTTTTTAACATCTTTTTTTTTCCTTTTTTGGTAAACACTTCCTTCTGTACGAGTTAGTCAGAATTTAAATATTAAGTTTTGGATCTCCACGTTTGTTTTTTAGCAAACATGAAAGGGAGACAAAATTTCTTACTCTTTTTCTTTTCTGTGTGGTTATAGACTTTCGGCATTGTCTTCTATAAATTATATATTGAAACTATAAATTTAGGATCTCAACTTTAGAACTCAAACTTTTATTTATTTTTGAGAGAGACAGAGAGACAGAGCATGAGCAGGGGAAGGGGAGAGAGAGACACAGAATCCGAAGCAGGTCCCACGCTCTGAGCTGTTAGCACAGAGTCTGACACAGGGCCTGAACCCACAAGTGGTGAGATCATGACCTGAGCTGAAGTTGGATACTTAACTGACTAGCCACCCAGGCATTCCTAGAACACAAACTATTAAGAAACACATCTTAGAGCTACAAAAAAGGGTTGGTCCATTCAGAACTAAAGTTTAAGTAAACTTCATGTTCTAAACCAATATAAAATATCAAACAAAACATTTATTTTGAAAAATGCATTCTAAACTGATTCAGTTATCCCCCAAACTGTTAAATTTCATCAGTCCCTACTGACAAAGGGGTTTGTTTATTAAGTTAGCTTCACTAATTTCTCTGGAAGCTTTCCTTTATTACATTGCTGAAAAGTGAAAATCAAGCTTACAAGAATTATCAGAAATAGGCCAACCATTACAGCTTATATAACCAAATGAGACAGCTAAGCTCCCCTTGGTAGCTATTTGGAGTAAAGCAACATGATGTTAAAATGGTGACTGAGCATTGATAAAACACAACGGCATTTTATTCATTCTGTATCTTATCTTTATATTTCTTAATTTCTTAAATTCTTCCATATATTTATATACACACACATAAAATATATGTATGCACATATGTGTCTCTGTACATATGTGCCAGAGAGGGAATGTGTGTGTATTTTAAATTTGGCTTCTTCTCCTCTGACACAAAGCAGGGAGTTCTGCGGGCAGTGCTTAAGCTTGTGAAGCTACAGTGGTGCATAACAGAGCTCAGCAGAAATTGGTTATTACTGGCCCAAGCTTGAGGCGGACAATGGCAGAGCTGGGTGAGGCAGACGAAGCAGAGTCATAGCGCTTGGTGGCAGTTGAACAGAAGGCGCACACGGTTCACTGCACAGGTGCATCCCTTCATGTCGCTTTGCTGAGATAAATGTGTGGAGAAGCCAGGGAATCGCCTAGACACTTGCACGAAAACCATCTCTCTACTGTGTGTACTGTTTCATTGACACTACTCTTGCTGTCACCAGTCGGTTTGCCCAGACTGTACAGAAAGGAGAGCAGTAGGCCATCCCCTGGGAGAATGACAGAAGCATCCAGCAAAGGTCTTGTTATTAAGCAGATTGAAAGGCCAGTGGTGGAAGGGTGTCAGCCGTTGTCAGGTCAACTTTAGGCTGTTACTAAGCCTGCTGGTTCTAAAAAGTAACAGATCAAATGTTCAGAAAGTAAAATTTATTTATTTGGAATTCAGAAATTCCATGTTGTATTACAACAATTATTCAATAAATGTGACTCGTCCAAAAAAAAACCTCATTATTAATCATAGGTTTTAGCAGGTTCTTACTCCTCATTAGCCAGAATTACACAAGATCATCAGTGCATTTAGTTTTAGAAGGAATTGTGGAAATTAAATGTAAGTGAATATTTCCTTTGAGATTAGATGTTTACGTATCCTTCAGCCAAATGCTGGCTTTTTAATCCAGAGTCTAAACTACTTTCATTCTGTAAATTGGAATTTATCATTGCAATGATATCATTGCAGTCTTATTCTAACTGCATATAAATGACAGGACTGAACATATAATGAGTTGGTCAGAAAAAAAAATCAGATCAGTCTAAAGGCAGTCTATCTTTTTCCCTATGTCTGCTGAAAACACACACAAAACTAGAGGAGTGCTTGGTACACTAAAACCTAGTCTAGAAACGGCAATAACATTAGCCATTTAAAAAAAGGCATTAAAGAAACAGAACTTTATATTTCAGGTCTCTACAGACAGGGCACCCCAAAATGCATTTGAAGGACAATTTTTATTTGAACTTTATTACTAAATGGTTGGGCACTGAGGTTGTGGCTTAGTGTTTCCTCACAAAATGTCTAATTGGTCTTGAAAACAAGAAGTCACAAAAGAAGGCTGCCTGGCTGGCACGGTCGGAAGAGCATGCAGCACTTGATCTCAGGGTTGTTGAGTTTGAACCCCACACTGAATGTAGAGATTAATAAGAAAAATAAACTTAAAAAACAAAAGTCACAAAAGAAAAATCAGCACATCTTCATAAAATACCAAAATTCAGTCTTAAAAAAAAACCCATAAATGAGACTCCACCAAATATATAAATTATCCCCCTAAAAGTTACTATTTAAAAAAACAAAACATTCTATGGTAATCTCTATTTAAGTTCCAGGAAAGAAAACAACATGGAGTTAACTAAGTACATAAAATAACAAAACCTTTCTAAAGATACATGCCAGATTTCAATAGTCCTCAAGGTTTGGGGATCCTAAGTGATTTATGACTAAATATGATAGGCTCTCAATCACACAAGTACAGCATTTGATGTTCTTTCCTTTCTACATAAAATGTTCACCTCAAAATGTTCTGTGTACTGTTACCACTGAGTTCATGTTTTATTCTTGCAAAATTTTTTATTTCTGCGGAAGAAAAATATTCACTATAAGTAATTAGGTCACTAGTGCATACTCTTTTTCTCTAGCTCTATAGATTTCCATAAATGTATACTGCTTTAGTTACTTCTCTATTACTTTGGCTTCCTCATATCCTAAAACTATTTTATATTTTATTAATAAAAAAAAGTCAATGCACGTACATACTTGGCCGCGGATCGTCAAATGTACTTTTTGGGCCAAAGAGAGAAGTAATGCAGACAAACTGAGAAGGAGAAAGCAATTTAAATAGAGAAGGGAAGACAAAAAAACCCACCACTACTGCATCTAGTTGCTGAAAAAGAGTCCCCAGACACTCCATAAATTATAGTAAGTAGAAGTATGTTGACATATATTGAATTTTCACTATAAAAATCTTATACCAGGCTCTATTTACACTTCAAACCAGACTATTTGGCTACCTTTAATCTGGTGGTTCTCAATTCTACATAAATATGGAATCACAAGCTTTAAAAAATACTGATGCCCAGGTCCCATCCCCATAGATTCTTATGTAATTGGTCTGAGCACTGTCCTAAGTATGAAAAATCTTAAAGCCCCACAGGTGATTCTTATGTGCAGCCATTGTTGAGAAGAACAGATTTAAAATGACATGAACTGAAGATATAATTTTGTTGTTTTGGGGTATACGAATACACACACATGTATGCACACACACACAGTTCAAAAAAGTTGGTCATTCTTCTTGGAAGCAACCTCTTAGTATCCTAGAATCATCAATTCTCTCTCACAAGTTCATTCAATGTCTACATATGAAAATAACTTTGACTTTGTTGCTTATAGATGTTCTAAAAACTGGAAATTTTATATAGTGGATTACTTCATAAATAATAATCCCTTAGAGGCCAAAAGAAGAACTAACCAAGGATCCAGGTCTCACAAAAACATTTCCTATAGGACTGGAGCTGTATATTTTATTGCCAGTCTAGGTTATATTATTGTTTACTTCTTTCTTTACAACTTTCCTTGATTTAAGAATATATTTGCATTCAAAGTATTTTGCAGGTTAAAGAGAAATTTCAGTCATTTTCATGGTAACCAATTTTCTTTTTTTTTTTTTTGAGAGAGAGACAGAAAGAGTACGAGCAGTAGAGAGAGGGAAAGAGAGAATCTTAAGCAGGATCCATGCCCAGCACAGACCCTGACATGGGGCTCAATATCACGAGATCATGACCTGAGCTGAAATTAAGAGTCAGATGCTTAACTGACTGAGCCACCCAGGCGCCCCAAGAGTGACCATTTTTTAAATAAAAAACTTTGAAGTATAAGTAATGTACACTATAGTGCACAAAGTATACAATTTTATAAGTTTTGACATATGCATACACCCATTAAACGGTTGCCACAATTAACATAACAAATATTTTTTATCACTTTTACAAGTTTTCACACACTCCTTTGTAATCTAACCTATCCCTCCCTCTACTCTTAACCTAGGCATACACTTTCTGTTACGATTACTTTGCATTTTCTAGGATTTTATATGCATGAAATCATACACTGTGATTAAAAAAAAAAAAAGTCTGTATCTGGCTTATTTCACATAGCAAAAACTTTGATATTCAACCATTTTGTTGTGTTTATCAAAAGTTCTTTCCTTTTTATTGCAGAGCAATATTCCTACCAATACTGTTGACTGCCATATTGTATTACTAACTTGTGTTTTTGGCACAGAATATTGTGAGAAGCTAATAAAAGCTCCTAAATGTTGGTGTCAATGGTTTTTGGAAAAAATCAATTTAGTGATTTTCATTTTACTATGTTAGCTCTGTCTAAAACAAGTCATATATCTATCTCAGATACCTTCTCTAGAAAATGGGAATATACTACCTCACGTGTGTAATTCACCTTAGATAAGTGCTTGTGGACTCTCTGACTTCTAAGACCTGTTGGTTATATTGTAGTAGGTAAACTTTCTAGAAACGACAATGTCCATTTATTATTTATATACTGTCTGTGGCTGCTTTTGGGCTACAACAACAAAGTTGAGTATTTATGACAGAAACCATATGGCTGTCAAGCATAAAATATCAGGCCACTTAAAAAAAAAGAGTTTACCAACCTGCTCTAATTGATCACAAAATATCCCTGAAGCTAGCCAACAAATCATTTGTAGTGATTTACTGATTGACAAAATCATTCTACCCACACACACACATACAAAAATACAGTAGAAAGTCACTTTGGGTAACAAGATCAAAGAAAATATTTTAAATATTTTAAAGTAGATTTTAAAATCCCCATAGCAGTACCCAATAAATTCAGGTATTTATTCAAATATTTAAATTACTAAAATCAAAAGGCACATTATAAACCTGACTTCAAACAATAAGAAAATATCAAGTTAAAGAAGTAGTATAATAGCTTTCTAGGAATGTCTCAAAATAGATATGCATGTTTTCAATTCCTGCCCAAATGATAAATACGTAAAGACAAAATGAAATAATCACTACTGCCAAATAAAAAATGAATAGCCTGGACAAATGGTTGGTTAAGCTTAGATATCCAGGTGTACTTATCAGACCTTTCTGATCTGTCATATTTTTGGTCTAGAAACAGTAGAAGGAAGGCATATTAACACAATGGTTAAGAGAATGGACTTTAGGGTCAGAGAAACCAAAGTTAAAGCAATAGCGCTATTTTACAATAACTAAATAAAAGATTCTCTAAATGTATTTTGTAAAAGAATTATTTTTTAAGAGGAATTACATATTAAATTAAAATTAGTGTCATTATGGAACTACAAACGTTGAAAAATCCTAAGAAACTTAAGGGAATATGTGAGGGAAACTGACAGCTAAAAAAATGCTCTCATCCCTAGAAGAAAAATAAATTTCTACTATAGAATGTAATAGAAGCACTTATTTGATTATTGATCTGAAAATAAATCTGGCTGGCTAATTCAGTGATCTGGGTTTTCTCTTCCTAATTATGGGTTGCTGCTTCCCCGCCCCCCAAAAGACATATGAGGTCATTAAAAGTCTGATCTGGCAGTCATCTAAAGCACAAACTGAATGACTTCAGGAAAAACAATGTAAATGTTAAAATTATCTGCTACAATGACTACGGAAACTGCAAGAAAAAGAACTGTTTTGTCAATAATCAAAATCAAATTAAAAATTATTTGTGGGCTCAAGGACAGAGATATAGCACACTTAGGGTCTTTAGGAACAATACATTGTTGTAATTAAGATACACTGCCTCCTATATCTGACTGCCCATAAAGATGACTGAGTGAGAGAGTTTTGTTCTGTGTTGTTTAATCTCCTGGTCTTTATTTCGCATCTCTATCATTGCTTTGGAGATTCTGACCAAATGCCAAGAATTCGGACCAAATGCCAGGAATTCTGAGATCCAACCAAAATGCAGTAGTGGCCACTCTCTGTGCAATCACCTCATTGACTCATTTTGTTATTCTGAGATAGCTACCAGGACTATGAGGCTGATTTCCAGATTCTATTCAACACCAGGAGTATCCAAATTTTCAGATAATTCCATCTCTGAAAAGGGATTCTAGGAAACAAAGTCTTTTCCTATTATTTTTGCTATCTCTGCAAAGAAGACTGTTACATAAAATCAATCTGAATATATAGCTAATATGTAATGGGAAATATAGTTTATAAAAGGAAATTGACTGAAGTTGGACTCACCTGTCCACTTTTCCCTATTTCCAGCTCCATTATGGCAACAGGGGTGTGTATTTGAGCTGAATGCCTTGACTGCGATTTCCCATCAACTCTCCAGCTCAAGCCTCGAAGCCCACTGTCCCAACGGCTCTGGTTCATGAGGCTCTCTCGAATTTTTGTCTTATGGCTTTTCCAGAATTTGGAAATGACAGCAGCTTGGTCACATGTGATCCCACCTTGCTTTTTGGTTTGAGCAGTCAAGAATGCCTCCAGCTGGTTGAAATCCATGTCTGCAGATGCAATAGACTATAAAGACATAAAACATAATTTGGTAAATAACTAGAAAAAGATAGCTTAACTACAGATCATATTTTGAATGGCTCTAATCACTGAATAAGCTTTCAAAAGAGGTCATCAAATGACAGTAATGAGAAAAAGTTCTTTAAAAGAACAAAAATGTTCTTTTTACGAATATCAAATATCAGAAAAGCTACTTGTTGGGGCACCTAGGTGGTGGGATTCTTGATTTTGACTCAGATCATGATCTCAGTGTCGCGAGACTGAGCCCCACATCAGGCTCTGTCCTGGGCATGGAGCCTGCTTGAATTCTCTCTTTCCCTCTACCCTGCTCGTGTTCTCTCTCTCCATCAAAATAAACATTTTTAAAAAAGATAAAAGAAAAGCTACTTGTTAATAACTCCATGTCACTCAAATTCCGTATCAATAACTAGAATCTAATTCTTAAATATCGAGTTCCATGATGGGAAAATAATAAATAAAATAAAAAATTTAAACTAAATAATAAAACAAGAAAATGAATTAACTCATCCTCTGATGAAATCTTACATAATTTCACAATGCCTTATAGCCAGGCTTGGTTTGATATACTGTAACTATACAATGCCTTGTCCATAGAAGACTAAGTACATTTTGCTAAATGAATGCATTGTTAGCTGTGTAGTCCATCTTCAAATAGCTCATTTATAATACTACTACTCTAAAATTGTATGCTACTCTACATTTCTCCTAAATTTTCAAAATTTAATGATCATTGCTGTTTTGTGAATATTAAGTTGCTAAATAAACTGAAGTGGAAAATCATCAAAGGTCTGTGGCAATGGAGCCTTGGAGAGGAGAGTGACTTAATGATTTGGTCTCAAGATTTTCATTGCCTCCTCTTTGGTATATCCTTATCCTCTCCTGGCCACCGGGGTTGGCATGAGCTCTAAACCAGACAAATCATAGTATCCTCCTTTCTGTGGACACAACAGCTGTTTCAAATCAATCTCCCAATTTAGAACAGGAGTAGAAATGGTCGTTCCTCTTGGGGTCACGGAAGCAGAAGGATATAAGGCTGGGTTGCAGACAGCTATCTTTGACCTGTTGGCAAAGGCCTGATTGCAATAAAAAAGAACAAAGCCAAGCAGAAATGAGAGTGGTTCTAATGGAATGATATCCCTGCTCTATAATCCCCAAGGCCCTGGTTCCTATAAAGCTTCTTTTAATTCTGTATGTTATCTCAGCATCCTTTCCGCCTACAGGTACCAAAAAATTCAATTTACTATTCAAGACAGTTAAGCTATATTCCTATCATTTGGAACCAAGAGTCCTGACTAAACTGGGGCAGTAGCAGTGAAAACAGAGGAGTGTAAAGGAGAACAGTGTACAGGTAGAGTATAGGTAGACGAAGTAGAATTGGGGCTAAAAGACAAAAATACTGCCTTTCATCCTTCCATTAATGTAAAAAAGAATTGTATGATAAATATAACAACTTTCTGGTAAAGATATTTTACAATATAATTTAATAGACATATATTGAATACCTGCCTATTTGCCAGGTATGATGACCCAAATTCTCTATCTAAGCCACTCAATAGGAATATCAATTTGTATAATGTACTATAATTAAGTCAAATTATTTCAACTGGCACTTTGCTTCACAATATCACATCACAGCATCAGTGATTTATATCATTCTTTTCTTCAAATTATATCAAGATATCCATTCTGATAAAACCTCACCTGTGACAGGATTTATTTTTGTTGGGTCCCAGTCAATTATGTCTTGAACTGGGGTCAATTCATCCAAATTTAGAATAATCAGAAATTAAATAAGGAACTGATTTTGGTTCAAGTTCAAAGTCATCAGTTCTCATTTATTCAAGAAATATCTGAATAGCTACAATGGAACAGACACTGTTTAAAGCATGCCACCTACATCGACCAGTAGCCTTAGCTGGCAGCCTGATACTCACTTATCCCTTATCCTTCCCTCTCCACAACTTGAATTACTGGTTCTCAACACTGGCTGCACATTAGAATCATGAGGTACATTTTTAAAATATCAATTCCCAGACTCTATCCCAGAAATTCTGATTTCTAAAAATCCTAAAATGGGGCCCAGGCATTGTCATTGTTTCAAAGCATCTCCCAGGGGCATCTGGGAGGCTCGGTCAGTTAAGCGTCCGACTTCGGCTGAGGTCATGATCCCACGGTTTGTGGGATCGAGCCCCACATCGGGCTCTGTGCTGACAGCTCAGAGCCTGGAGCCTCCTTCAAATCCTGTGTCTCCCTCTCCCTCTCTTTCTGCCCTTCTACCTTCCCCCCAAAAGAAAATAAACATTTAAAAATTTTTTTAAAAAAGCATCCCCCAAAATTCTAATGAGCAAGAAAGGTAAAGAACTAGGCCTTTAAGAACTAAGAACTACATTTTGTTCATCAACTTGTACTGATTTTTATATCTGAACTAATTCTCTAATAATGTGTCTCCTCTGCTCTGTCCCTACTACTCAGTGTAGAATATTCGGGAGGCCACCTTCATGTACCTAAACTAGGCTTGTATTTTGTACCTCCTCAAGTCTATCTTCTATACCTCACCAAAGTAATCTATCTAAAATGTCAACAGGATACTGTCACTTCCCTGTTTTAAGGTTTCTAAGAGCCGCTACAGTGGTTATCAGCCAGTTGTAAAACATTCCTATGTAAGTTATAAGTTACAAGTAATGTTAGTAGTAGTAGTAAAAGTACTGGTTTGTAAAAATTTACTTTTATAAGTATAAACTGGAGGATTTTCAAGGTTAACCTTACATTAACAATTCTTGCCTCATTTTCTTCAAATGCTTATTTATTTTGAGAGAGAGAGAGAGAAAGTATAGGAGGGGCACAGAGAGAGGGAGAGAGAGAAACCCAAGCAAGCTCTGCACTGTCAGCACAAAGCCCAATGCAGGGTTTTACCTCAAAAACCATGAGATCATGACCTAAGTCCAAATCAAGAGTCAGATGTTCAACTGACTGAGCCACCCAGGTGCCCCAATTCTTGCCTCATTTTAATTGTTTCCTTGAATGGAAGGGAAAAAAGAGAAAATTACAAACAAAAGAACTCTACATGGAAATAAATCATGCATATTACTATTGTCATGGTGGAATAAAATATTAAAAACTGACCATCTATGGTAGTGGTCCTCAACAAAGTAGTATTGCCCTCCAAAGTCACTTGAAAAATGTTGGAGCTGTGTTTGGTTTCATAGTGACTGGAGTGCTGTTGGCATCTAGTGAGCAGGACCTAGGGCTGATAGGCATTCTACAATGCTCAAGAAAATCAGTTGACAAACTTTCTATAAAGGTGTTACCATCACTATTATATATTCCTTTTTTTTTTTTTTTTTTTGGTCCAACTCTCCCATCCAAGTACTAACCAGGCCCAACCGTGCTTAGCTTCCGAGATCAAACGAGATCAGGCGCATTCAGGGTGGTATGGCCGTAGACCCAACTCTCTAAAAACAATATAAAAACCATTCTGGGGCACCTGGGTGGCTCACTCAGTTAAGCTTCCGACTCTTAATTTTGGCTCAGGTCATAATCTCAGTTTCAGGAGTTCAAGCCCCGCATTGGGCTCTGCACTGACGGTGCAGAACCTGCTTGGGATTCTCCCCCTCTCTAGAGCTGCCCCTCCCCTGCTCCCTGTCCCTGTCTCTCTCAGAATAAGTAAACTTAAAACATAACCCTGCTAACTTAAAATATACATATAAACAAACAAAAATATAAAGACCATTCTTAACTCTTAAGCTATACAAAAATAGGCAGTGTGGCCTCTGGGATGCAGTTTACCAACTCCCTCTCAAGAACATTCCACAAAACAAATGGACTCATGTGCCACATGACTTGGCAATGTCCCATTTAACATTATGTGGAAAAACCTGTTTATAATTACCGGAACCTAGAAATTAATCTTTTTTCATAAAAAAATTTTGGCAGTTTTAATAAACACCAAATTTTATAGGAATGAAACTAGTATTATTTGTACTCTAGTTTGGTCAGAACTTTACAAACAGGTTGTTGAACATTTTGGAAAATTACCAATGGCAATACCAACTAAAGTATCTGAATTACCAATACATCTATAAAAGTCCATGTTTATTGCTGCACACACACTCACAGGGATTCTACATAGAGATAGAAGTATCTGTTTGATTCATTATACGTTCTGATACAGTAATGCTTGAACATTTACATTTTAAAATACATATTTTAAATTATTTTATTTTCCTTAGAACTTGACTTTATATACATTTATGTCATCGTGTTGATTTGTTAGAAATGATGCATGTTAATTTTATTACATATGAATTATAACTATAAATAAATTCTATTTAACAATAATAAAGGGTCATTAGAAAATATTTACTAAAGGAAGTAAACAATGGACCTCATACGTTTGAGAACCACTGAGGATAAAGTCTAAGCTCAACACTACAAGATCTGGTCTGGCATATCTTTTAGTGCCTCGTAAACTTCCTGCTTCTCATACTGGCCATTCACACAGAACTAACCTGTTTGTAATTCTCCTAGCAGAAATCCTAATAGGCTACTTCTTTGTATGTGCCTTTGTCTGTTATTCTAACTGCTTGAAATGTCCTTCCATCACATTAATTTCCATCAGATAAAATGTCCTTCACCAGATTAACTCCTATCACCATTCAAGACTCATTTCAAGCATGGCTTTTCCAATATTCCTTGTCCCCTAGTAAGGTAAGGGCCTTTTCTATTCCTTTTTTGTATTTTAGATATATATTTTTTTAAGTTTATTTATTTATTTTGAGTGAGAGAGAGAGAGAGAGAGAGAGAGAGAGAGAGAGAATTCCAAGCAGGCTCCACACTGTCAGTGCGCAGCCTGATGCGGAGCTCAATTCCACGAACAGGGAGATCATGACGTGACCCAAAACCAAGAGTAGGACACAACTGACTGAGCCACCCAAGTAGCCCCCCTTTCTATTCTTAAAATTCCCTATTTCTGTCATTACACTTACCCCAATGTAATGAAATAATCTGTTTACAAGTCTATTTCACCCAACAGATTCTGATCTATGAGGGCAGGGTCTACATATTTCTGCAATTACAGCATCTAACATAAGCCCTCGAATTCATGGTCTAAAAAGCACTTGCAACCATATCAACAACTACTTAAATCAAAAATAATAAATGCTGCAGATCAACCTAAAGTCTAGAATTATTTAAAGTCATCATTTTCTTACTTTACAAAATCCTCTCATGTATATCACAAACCATAAACTCCTAGATAAAGATAAAAAAACAATCCCAAAGTGTTGATTTGTTTGCCTAATCTAGCCTTGCTGAGCAAGGGGCTCAGAGCCAAAGGTAATCTAGGCTACAAAATCAGAGGAAACAGAGAAATTCAATAAAAAATTAAAATGCAAACCATCGTATTATTATTATTAGAGAATTGCTGCCGCTAGACTATAATCATTGAGTGACCCCCACATTATGGCACTGATAGCGGGCAGCCTCGAGAAACTGCTGGCCTCCTAGTCAACATAAATCAGCATTATGCTAAAGATATAGGTGATTGGAATATGATGATCCAAAAACAGTTTTTAAATGTTAAAGATTAATAATTATAAATGTGAAACTGGACTTTCAAATGAACACAAAAAGTTAGGTAGGAGGAAAGGGGAAAAGCATGCCAAGCTATTCAAGGCTCCTTAAGAAAAAAGAAACAGATTGATATATAAGCAATTCCTATCAAACTCCTCACAAGAATTTTTATATATGCAGACAAAATTATTCTAAAATTTATACAGAAAGCCAAAGAAAATAAGATAAAACAATTTTGAGGAAAAAAAAAAACACCAATTAAGTGGAAGGAATCAGTCTTCCCCCTTTCAAGACTTAAGATACATAATCAAGACTACAATATTTGCAGAGGAAAGGATGCATAAACTAATGGAATAGAATAAATAACAGAGAAATAGACCCACAGAAATATGAAAAACTGATTTTTTACAAAAGTGCAAAATCTTTTCAACACAAAAAAGAAGTTTTTTCAACAAAAAGTAGTTGAGTAAGTAGATATACTTAGGTTAAAAAAAGAAAAAGAACCTCAACATAAATTTCCTAACTTATGTAAAAATTAACTTAAAATAGATCATAGGCTTAGATATAAAGAAACTGTAAATCTTTTTCTTTATAATTTTTTTAAGTTTATTTACTTATTTTGAGAGAGAGAGCATGCGTGAGCAGGCAAGGAGTGGAGAGAGAGGAAGAGGGAGAATCCTAAGTCCCAAGTAGGCTCCGTACTGTTAACTCAGAGCCAGGGCAGGACTTGATTCCTCGAACTGTGAGATCATGACCAGAGCTGAAGCCAAAAGTCAAATGCTCAACTGACTGAGCCACCCAGGTGGCAGTTACCTGAAACTGTAAATCTCTTTTTAAAAACAAGACAACCTTTATAATGAAGAACTAGACAAAGAGGTCCTAGATCTGACACCAAAGCATGATCCATAAAAGAAAAACTGTTAAATACAACCACATCAAAATTAACTTTTGTCCTATGCAAAAAAAAAACACTGTGAAGAGGTTGAAAAGACAACCTAAAAACTGAGAGAAAAAAATTCAAAACAAATATTTGACAAAGGACTAACATCTAGAATATAGAAAGAACCTTAAAATTCCAACATTAAAAAACAAACAATCCCTTTGGAAACTGGACAAAAGATGAGAGACATTTCACCAGAGTGGATATATAAATGGCAAGTAAGTGCATGAAAAATGTTCAACATTGTTAACCATCACAAAAATGTGAATTAAAACCACAATGAGGGGCACTTGGCTGCCTCAGTTGGTAGAGACGACTGACTCTTGATCTCAGGATCATGAGTTCAAGCCCCAGGCTGGGTGTAGAGATTACATAGAAAAACTAATAATAAAAATAAATAAAACCCCAATGAGGTATCATTATACACTTAGAATGGCTACAATTTAAAAACAGTGACAAGACCAAATACTGCCAGCGATACAGAGAAACTAGATCACTCATACATTGCTTTTGGAAATGTAAAACGGTACATACACAGTAAAAAAGACCGGCAATTTACTAAAAAAATAAAACTAAACATGTTATTACCATATGACCTAGCAATAGCATTCCTGGGAATTTATCCCTTGGAAAAGAGGACTCGGGGCCACAGAAAAAAGTTATATAATACACAAATGTTTCCAGCAGCTTTATTTGTAACAGCAAAATGTTAGAAATAAATCAGATGCCCATCAACAGGTCAACAGATAAACTATGGTACACCCCTACTGTGGAATACTACTCTGCAATAGAAAGGAAGTAGACCACAGATACTACAACCTGCACAAATTCTCAGAGAATTACGCTAAATGAAAAAAGGTTAGGGACACCTGGATGGCTCAGTCAATTAAGCGACGAACTTTAGCACAGGTCATGATCTCGGTTCGTGGGTTCGAGCCCCACATCAGACTCTATGCTGACAGCTCAGAGCTGGGAGCCTGCTTCGGATTCTTTCTCCCTGCCTTGTTTGCACTCTATCTCTGTCTCTCTCAAAAATAAATAAAACATTTTTAAAAAAAATTTTTTTAAGAGATTATACATTGTATTATTCCATTTATATAATAATTTTTGAAAGGTCAAGATTACAGAAATGGAAAACAGATTAGTGGCTATCAGGGGTTAAAAAAGGAGTGAGGGCTCTTTGAAGAAGACAGGGTCACAGCTGCAGCAGAGCTCAGGTCCACTGGCTCCTATTCCTCACTCACACCATACTTTTATCCAGGAACAAGTTGGTCAGGAAGCCACATCACAGCCATGGTTTTGAAAGAAACCAGAAAAACACCTGTGGAACCAGAGGTGATGGATTCCCCAAATTAGAATTACCTGAATCAGTCACGGTGTTAAATCTCTGGAAAAGGTGTATGCTGACTTGACGGGCTCACGGGAAAAAAATCACAAAGCGAAAGGAACAGTTCAGATGCCTACTGAGACTCTTAAGATTAATCAGTACAAGAAAAACCTCTTGGGCTGAAGATTGTAAGACTTGGGATGTTTTTCAGATGAGGATCCATAAGTGACTCACTGACTTGCATAGTCCTTCTGAGATTGTTAAACAGATGACTTCCATCAGTATTTAGCCAGAAGTCAAGGTAGAAGTCACCACTGCAGATACTTATATCAACTATTTTAATAAAATGATTGTCAGTTGTTTGAAAAAAAAGAAAGGAGTGAGGATGAGTGGGAGGAAAATGGATGTGGCTACAAAACTTCAACATGAGGGATCCTACTGGTAATGGAAAGTTGTGTGTGCTGCCTGTAGTAATGTCAGTAAGTGGTCATGCTATTGTACTATAGTTCTCCAACAGGTTTAGAGGTAAGTGGTCAAGTGTACAAGGATAGCTCTTTCTGTTTCTTACAGTTGCATGTAAATCTATAAATTATCTCTAAATAAGAAGCTTAATTAAAAAATAAAACCTGTAAAGACTTCTCTAGCTTCTACACTTCAGTTCTAATTATTAAATATGGTTTATAAGGTGAATCATGAAGAGGTACTTCCTCTACCTGTCTAGCTTCGTGTCTCTTCATCTTCCCCAACCTATTACAATCTTTCACTCCCTTGATCTCCCTCCATCCATCCATACTGTACTCATTTTAGCTGCTAAAACTGCCATTCTTTCCCTATCCTCTGGACCTTTGCCTATGTTGCTCCTTTTGTCTAGAACATCTTAGCTGTTGCTCCTTCAACTCCTTTTGTTGACACTACCTTTTTTTCAAGCTTTAATACAGATGTTACTTTATACAGGAAGTCTTCCCTAAACAACCAAATCTAGAACAGGGGTCTCTTTGTAGGCTGCATAGTAACCTAGTAGTATTTATCACATTGTAGGGTAACTACCAGCCCCATACCTTGCTCTCACATGCAAGCACTTTTAGAGGGCAGAGACCTTATGCTACTTGTTTATATTTAATCTCTGGGACCTAGCATAGTGACTATCACGTACTAGGTGATCAGTAAATACATGTTGAATGAGTGAATAGTTGGATAGATGTGGAATCAAGAATCTAAAAAACCTGGTCTTGACTACTCCTCTAACCTTGGGGAAATCTTTCAGTATTTTGTACCTGGATTTCCTTATTTATAATATAGAATGTGGCAATTTTAAACCTGGCTACAAAATTCTATGACCCTTTTTCCACTGAAAGTTAAGAGTCTATATCCCATCCCTTAGAATAAATATGGGCTGTGTGACTGCTTATGCAGAAGATCATGGCAATTCCAACTAGAGCTGACCCCTAGATAACACGGGGGTCAGGGGCAATGACACCCCCAGCAAAATCGAAAATGCCGGGGTGCCTGGGTGGTTCAGTCGGTTAAGCGTCCGACTTTGGCTCAGGTCATGATCTCACCATTTTTGAGTTTGAGCCCTACATCAGGCTCTATGCTGACAGCTCAGAGCCTGGAGCCTGCTTCAGAATCTGTGTCTCCTTCTCTATCTGCCTGTCTCCCACTCCCTCTCACTCTCTTTCTCTCTCTCTCTCTCTCTCAAAAATAAATATAAAAAAATAAAAAAAAATTAAAAGAAGAAAATGCATATCTAACTTTTAATTCCCTAAAAACTTAACTACTAATAGCCTTCAGTTGGCCAGAAACCTTATCTTACCAATAACATAATCAATTAACACATATTTTGTATGTCATATTTTTATATACCATATTCTTACAGTAAAGTAAGATAAAGAAAATCATAAGGAAGAGCAAATATATTTATTTTACAAAATCTGCATGTAAGTAGACCCACACAGTTTAAACACTTTTTGTTCAAAGATCAACTTTATATGACATTCTGGAAAAGGCAAAACTATAAAGATAATAAAAAAATTCATGGTTGCCAGGGGTTGGGAGAAGAGGAAGGGATATACAGAACACAGAGGATTTTTAAGGCAGTGAAACCATTCTACATGATAATGTACTGGTAGATAAACATCATTATACATTTGCCAAAATCCACTGAATATACAACACCAAGAGCGAACTCTAATGTAAACTACAGATTTGGGGTGATGTTGGTTCATCCATTGTAACAAATGTACCACTCCGGTGCACGGTATTTTGATTGTTGGAGATGCTGTGCATATGTGGGCACAGGGAGCATATGGAAACTCTATACTTTCTGCTCAATTTTGGTGTGAACCTAAAACTAAAAATTAAAGTCCTTAAAAAAGAAAAGCAAATTCAAAAAAGATCATGGCCAAGTGATGCTGTGCCAATATTCTGGCTCAGGTTTTAAGAAACTTCAACTTCCATTTTGTTCCTCGTAAGGGGCTTGTTCTTTCAAATATTTTTTTTTACATTTATTTATTTTTTGAGAGATAGAGTGAGACAGAGCATGAGCAGGGAGGGTCAGAGAGGGAAGGAGGCACAGAATCAGAAGCAGGCTCCAGGCTCTGAGCAAGTTGTCAGCACAGGGCCTGATGCGGGGCTTGAACCCACCAACTGTGAGATCACGACCTGAGCAAGGGGCTTGTTCTTAGAACCCAGGCACTACACTGTAAGGAGCTTATAGAGACTACTTTATAAGGACTCTGGCCTCTAGCCCTCAGCCTATCATTAAGCTCCCAGCCAAGAGCCAGCACCAAATAGCCAGTTAATGAGGTATTTTGGAAGTGGATCATATAACCTCCAGTTGAGTTGACACCATGTGAAGACAGCCTTCCCCTCTGAGCTCTGCCTAAAGTTCAGATTCATTAGCTAAATAAATGACTGCTATTGTTTTAAAATAATAAATAAAACAAAATAAACTGAACTCAAGATAATGATGCCTTTTTTAGTACACTGCTCATTAGGTATCAAGTAATTAAAATTAGGAAGCTAATATTTGAAACTGGGAAACACTGATATTAATCAATCCCAAAGCATGTTAGTCCTAAAGCAATCCCCTGTAATTTAATATTTATATATAATCATTAATCTCTTCTTTCTGCTTGAAAGCAACAATATTTACAGTTGGGCTTGAAAGCAACAATATTTACAGTTGGTACTAAAAATAAACCAGAGAGAGTTCCTATTATTCTTTGGTAGACAAAACACAGCTTTTACATTAAGCTTCCTGTTTTTTAGAGTGGTATTTCAAAACAAAGGTTCAGTGCTTAAAATAAACATAGATAAATGGTATTTAGTGAGATATATACTTTCATACAATGTAAACTTCACATATCAGAACAAAGTGATTCCATATTATCACCGAATTGGATGCTTCAATGCCACACACTTCTGCCTCAAATTTTTCAATAAAAATGGAAATATCTTTCTGAAACTACTTTTAAAAAGTATCCTTTAGAAACCATTAGGTTTCAGATACATTTGTTCTAATTTTTAACTAAGAAACTTTAATTTTTAGAGCAGTTTTAGATTCACAGCAAAACTAACCAAAAAGTACAGAGTTCCCACATACCTACATCCCTCAACCCCTGCACACACATCCTCCCATACCATCAACATCCACGTCAGTATGATACTTTGCTACAATGGACAAATCAATATTGACACATCATTATCAACCAAAGTCTACAGTTTACATTAGGGGTTCATTCTTGTTATACATTCTTTAAGTTTTGGCAGATGTATAACAACCTTTATATATCACACAGAAGAGTTACACTGCCTAAAAACCCCTTATGTTCTAACTCTTCATGTCTCCCTCCCTCTCCCACCAAAATATTCTATAAATGTCAATTAGATCTAGTTAATTGATTGACCTGCTTGGTTCAACTATGTCCTTATGGACTTTCTGCCTATTGCATCTGTCCTTTACAAATGAGCAGGGTGTTGAAGTTTCCAAGTACAATAGTAGATTTGTCTATTTCTCCTTGCAGTTCTACCACTTTATGCCTCATGTATTTTGACATTCTGCTGCTAGGTGCATACATGTTAAAGATTGTTACATTTTCTGGAAGAACTGACACCTTTATTATTATGTAATATCCCTCTTTATCCATGACAATTTTCCTTGCTCTGAACTCTTACTTTGTCTGAAATTAATAAAACCACTCCAGTTTTCATTGATTAGTGTTATCACGGTTTATCTTTCTCCATCTTTTTACTTTTAAACAGTATGTTTCACATTTAAAATGGGTTTCTCATAGACAACATAGAGTTAGGTGTTACTTTTTGATCTACTTTAACAGTCTCAGTCTTCTAATTGGTGTAAAACATATATGGCATAAAAACTGATACAACTGCAAAGAGAAGTAGATGAATCCACTATCATAGTTGGAGAACTAAACACCACTCTATTGGTAATTAAAAGATCCAGTAGGTAGAACATAGTTAAAATAAACAACACTATCAACTCGATCTAATTGACATTGACAGAGTACTTCATCCAACTACAGCACAGTATCATTCTTGTCAATCTTACATGGAACACTGACCAAGACAGACCATATTCTCAGTTATACAACATATCTTAACACATTAAAAAGAACAGAAACCATGCATATCTGCTCTCAGACAACAATGGAATTAACCTAGAAATCAATAACAAAAGGTAGCTGAAAAACACCCAAATAGTTAGAAATTAAATAACATACTTTTAAATAACACATATGTTAAGGAAGTATCAAAAGAAATTTTAAAATATTTTAAACAAAATTAAAATGAAAATATCTAAATTTGTAAAATGCAGTGAAGGCAACTGTTACAAGACAAATGTATAGCACTGAATACATACAGTAGAAAAGAAGAAAAATCTAAATCATAACCTAAACTTTCACTTTAGGAAACTAGAAAAACAAGAGCAAATTAAATCCAAAGTAAACAGAAGAAAAGAAATAAAAATTAGAGCAAAAATCAATGAAACTAAAAACAGGAAATCAAATGATAAAATAAATTAAGCCAAGTGGGTGGTTTAGTCTGTCAAGTGTCTAACTTTGGCTCAGGTCATGATCTCACAGTTTGTGAGTTGAAGCCCCACATCAGGCTCTGTGCTGATAGCTCAGAGCCTGGAGCCTGCTTTGAATTCCGTTTCCCTCTTTCTGCCCCTCCCCTGCTCACACTCTTTCTCAGAAACAAATAAACATTAAAATTTTTTAGGGGTGCCTGGGTGGCTCAAGTCGGTTAAGTGTCCGACTTCGGCTCAGGTCATGATCTCACGGTTCGTGGGTTCGAGCCCCTCAACAGGCTCTGTGCTGACAGCTCATTTAATTCATTCTGTGTGTCCCTCTCTCTCTCTGACCCTCCCCTGCTTTCTCTCTCTCTCTCTCTCTCTCAAAAATAAAACATTAAAAAATTTTAAAAATTTTTAAAAAATCAATTAAGCCAAAAGGCGGTTCTTCAAAAAGTACAATAAAATTGATAAACCTCTAGTCAGGTTAACTAAGAAAAAAGAGAGAACAAATAAATTACTAACATCAGAAAAGAAAGAGGGGCCACCTCTACTGATCTCATGGACATTAAAAGGATAATAAAGGAATATTATGAATAACTATATGCCCAAAAATTTGATAACCTGGAAGAAATGGAACAGTTCCTGGAAATTCACAATCTACAAAAACTTAGGAGAAACCAATTATCTGAACAGGCTATGTCTATTAAAGAAATAGAATCAATAATTAGTGTCTTTCCAAAACAGAAAATACCAGGTCCAGATGGGTTTACTGGTGAGTTTCACCAAACACTTAAGGAAGAATTTACACCCATTCTCTACAGTCTCTTTCACAAAATAGAAGCAGAAGGAATACTTCCTAACTCATTCCATGAGACCAGTATTATTCTAATACCAAAACCAAAGACATTACAAAAACAAACAAAACTCATGAACATACATGCAAAAATCCTCAACAACACATTAGCAAACTGAATCCAATAATGTCTAAAAAGATTTATACACCACAACCAACTGGGATTTATTCCAGATATGCAAGGATGGTTCAATATTCAAAATTCAATTTATATAATCCATCATATCAGGGCGCCTGGGTGACTCAGTTGCTTAAACATCCAACTACTGATTTCGGCTCAGGTCGTGAATTCAAGCCTCGTGTTGGGCTTTATGCTGACAGTGTGGAGCCTGTTTGGGATTCTCTCTCTCTCTCTGCCCCACTCCAGCTTGGGCTCACACATTCTCTCTCTCTCTCTCTCAAAATAAATAAATAAACTTAAAAAAATTAAAACTAATTAAATACATATATATTTTTTCATCATATCAACAGGCTAAAAAAGGAAAATTATATGGTCATATCAATAGATGCAGAAAAAGTAATGCCAAATGTTGACAAGGATGTGGAACAATAGGAACTATTATTTATTACAGGTAGAAATGCAAAATGGAATAGCCACCTTAGAGGACACTGGCCGTTTCTTACAAAGCTAAACAATACTCTTACCATACAATCCAAGTATCACATTCTTTGGCATTTAACCAAATGAGTTAAAAACTTATGTCCACACAAGAACTTGCACATAGAGATTTATAGCAGTTTTATTCACAACTGCCAAAGCCTGGAAGCAACAAAGATGTCCTTCAGTAGGGGAATGGCTAACCTAACCCTAACCCTAAGTGTAGTACCTTGAGACAGTGGAATATTATTCAGTACTACTTAAAAAAGAAGAAAAGGGAAAAAAAAGCTATCAAGCCATAAAAAAGAACCATAAAAGAATCTTTAATATACATTATCAAATAAAAGAAACCAATCTGAAAAAGCTGCATACTTTGTCATTCCAGTTACATGACATTCTGGAAAAGGCAAAATCATGGACACAGTAAAAAAAAAATCGGTGGCTGCCAAGGGTTCAGAGGAAGGGAGGGTCGAATAGATGGAAGACAAGGAATTTTTCAGGCAATAGTACTATTCTGAATATTATACAGAATCTGATACTATAAAGGTAAACACATGCCATTATACAACTGTAAAGATTGAATGTACCAACAAAATGTATTAACACAGAGAGTGAACTTTAATGCAAACCATGGACTTTAGTTAGTAATAATGTAATCAACATCAGCTCATCAATGTAACAAATGTACTGTACTACACTAATACCAGAAGCTAATAATAGGGGTCCTTGCAGGGGCAAGGACTGTGAGGGAATATAAGGTTAATTCTTTGTACTTTCCACTCAATTTTTCTGTAACCCTAAAACTGTTCTAAAAAAATACTCTATTTTTAAAAAATGATTGACAGATACAACATGCACTAATTTCAGCTATAATGCTAAATAAAAGAAGTGAAACACAAAGAGTATATACTGCATGATTCCATTTAGGAACTTCAGTAAAGGAATTAGAATTTTATCTATCAACATGGATAAAGCATAAACACAGAATGCTGAACAATAACAACAATAAAAAAGACAACTGCACACAAACACATAAAGGTGACGCTATTTATGTGAAGTTTTGTTAGATGACAAATACCATAAATGTAAAAAAACATATGTAGTAAAACTGTAAAGTTTAATCACTATCCTAATAGTGATTACTATTACTAATAGGATAGTGATTACTTCAGAGGACAGGGAAAATGAAATGTGAAAGACATATAGAGGACTCTAACAGGATCTGTAATTTTCTGTTATGTTTTCAATAAAATATAATTTTGGATTAAAAACCTATTGGCAGGGGCACCTGGGTGGCTCATTTGGTTGAGTGTCCGACTTCAGCTAGGGTCATGATCTCATGGTTCGTGGGTTCGAGCCCCATGTCAGGCTCTGTGCTGACAGCTAGCTAGCTCAGAGCCTGGAGCCTGTCTTTGGATTCTGTGTCTCCCTCTCTCTCTGATCCTCCCCTGCTCATGCTGTCTCTCTCTCTCTCAAAAATAAATAAAAACATTAAATTTATTAAAAAAAAAACATATTGGCAGAAAAAGTTGTGAAGACAGTACAGCATTTCAATATACCAGACATTCAAGTACCCAGTTTATTAACACCTTATATTACTATGCTATACTTATAATAATTAATAACCAATACTGATACATTATTTATTATTAACTGCAGTCTATCTTCATACTTTCTTATTTTTTTAAGTTTACCTTTTTTTTTTTAATCTCTACACCCAATACAGGGCTCAACCTCAGAACCCCAAGATCAAGAGCTGCATGCTTTACAACTGAGCCAGCCGGGTAACTTCACACTTTCTCACTTTTGATCTAATGTTCCTTTTTAAAAAAATTTTTTTTTAATTTTTACTTATTTTTGAGAGAGACAGAGTACGAGCGGGGAGGGGCAGAGAGAGAGAGAGAGAGGGAGACACAGAATCTGAAGCAGGCTCCAGGCCCTAAGCTGTCAGCACAGAGGCCAAAGTGGGGCTCGAACCCACAAACCATAAGATCATGACCTGAGCCAAAAAGTCTGATGTTTAATCAACTGAGCCACCCAGGTGCCAATGATCTAATGTCCTTTTAATGTTGCAGGATCCTATCCAAGTTACATTATATTTAGTCATCATTTCTCCTTAAGTTCGAGGAGCTATGATAGTTTCTCAAACTTCTTGTTTTTGAAAACTTGACTGTTTTGATGAGTACTGGTCAGTTATTTTGGAGAGTGCCCCTTAGCTGGAATCTGCCTGATGATTTTCTCATGGTTAGACTGGTGTTAGGGGTTTTGGGCAGGAAGACCACAGAGGTAAGTTACTATTCTCATCACACCATATCAAGGGTACATGCTATCAACATGGCTTATCACTATTAATGACACCTGACTGAAGTAATGTCTGTCAGGTTTCTCCACTATAAAGTAATTTTCCCAACTTTCTACACTCTACTCTTTGGAAGGAAGTCACTGTGAGAGGCCCCCACTTAAGGAACAGGAAGTTATGCTCCACCTTCTTAAGGACAAAGCAACCACATAAATGATATGGAATTCTTCTGCATGAGCCTATGTTTTAAAATACACAAAAAAGGTAAAAGGCCTCTTGCCTCTCTTTCTCCCCTCCCAACAACACATACACAAAGGAAAGAAAAATACCAAAGTAATTATCACTGTTAAAATTAGAGTTTTAAATTTTTTCTTTCATTTTTAGCACTTTACAAATTTTCTTTAATGAGAATTTTCTACTTAATGAGATTTCTTTTACTTTAACCATGCCTATAGTCATTATAATCTAAGAATCTCTCCAGTTTTATTCCATATCAAAAAAGGAAAGCAAAATTGATAGTCGAATATAATAAACCTGTCTTAATATGAAAAATCTTGGTTCTTATGACCAAGACGAATAAATATTAGGGACATGAAATCAATGACCCAAAGCACTGTTTCTTAAAAGTTCACAAAACATAAGCAATAAATATAACATCATAACTTGTAACTATTTTCAATGAACCAGATAAAATACGGTCAAAGATGAATAATAAGCTTCTAGGATAAGTATCTTACTGACCAATATACAAAATGATCTTAAATTTAGGTAATTCTACTTTCCCAAGAATGAAAAAAAATTTAATTATAGGAAATTCTTTTTGTCATGGTTATATTGCTAGTAACTTTTGCATACACACACACACACTTTTTTTAAAAAGCAGAAAATCCTCATCTACAAATAATATATTTAACATTATTTTCACTCTGCAAATAACTAAATCTTTTATCAGTAATATTGTATGTGGAGTTTTTAATATTATAAGGAAAAAAGTATTGCTGGTATATGCCCAGGGAGTTGTATGAATAAAGGACAGTTATTTCTTTAGTGGCTACGTTATGTCCAAGAAGAAAAATGATTATTAATTAAATAAGATAATATATGAAATAGAAATACTTGCTCCTCCAACCACTTAACAGGAACAGTAATTGTGAATTTCAAAAAGCTATGCACTCCCCTAATTTCCATTAAGTAAGTAAACTGGAACAGATCATGCAGATTTAAATTCATCATCACTTCTGGAGAAAACAGACTGACAAGCATATAGAAGGCTACCAAGAACTAATAATAGTTCAACCTCCATAGAAACTACTAATGGTAACCAAAAACAAACCTTTATTTCTCAACAGTTCGTTCTGTCAAGCTTCCAAGAATTTGCTGTTAAAATGTGTAGTTAAGCCTGTAAAGTACAGAATGCTGCCAGTTGTTAGCACAAAGAAATTAAGACCTTGAGAAATTAAAGCCATTTGCCTCTAGAGATCATTAATATTAGCTTGTTAGTAAAGAGTCTTAAAGAAAATGTTTTTCTCTTGATTTACTCCATCAGAATTTTTTCTGTTGGAAATACTTATTTACACAATTAAAGACCAAATAACAGGTAAAAAGAACTTAGTTACATTTCTATACTCTCCTGAAATAAAAATTATATAATGAACTGAAGCAAGTTTAAAGCCGTCTAAAAAAATGGTTTAAATTAGCATTTTCTAAAATTCTTGAAAAATGTCTTGTTTTAAAAAAACTTTATGCTGTTATTTTAAATAGAATTTGGGTCAAAACTTAAGTAAAAAATAGTCCAAAAGAAAAGCAACTCAGTTTTGTACTTTACCTTCAGTAAATTAGTGAAACCTGATTTATTGCTCTTAACAATTAGTTAGAAAATGGTTTTGTGGTTTCAAGCATATTTCTCCAGGCTTGAGTTTCCATAAAATTAAACAAAAGGGATGGTGTTAAACGATCTCTATGTACCCCACCCCCAAATATTAACAGTACGTGCTGCTATACCTATAGATTAAGCAACATAAAATTACCAGTATTCAATGGTTTCTGACTTACCAAAATAGTAATTTGAAATGGTTCATATTTCTAAATCTTTTAAGTTTTATTCCCTCCCAGACTCTATCTCTGACATCAGTCAACTTTTGTATTTTTAAAGTAGAGCAAAATGTTTAAAAGCCAATAGTTAAGAGCGGGCTCCCAACTGCCATTCAGGATGGAATGTACTTTTTAGAAAATTTTTAAGGCCTATTTTAACCCTGAAGAAAAAGATGATGATCTAATATGGAAACTCTCCTAAGTTACTATTTTACAATTCAGTTTTGAATATTTACAGAATTAGTGCTACCTCATTCAGTTTTATGATGTCACTTGGTTATCACAGTATAATATCTATCACTGAGTTTTCACCACCTATCAGGCCTACTCCTACACTTTCAAATAGGAAAAATAACATATGAACCTGCCTGAGAAAATTGTTCAATCTGATGTGTTACTAAAAGCATCCTTGGCTTTCCCAATTTGCCAGAAAATTTAGAGCAATGTTGCCCAAACTGTGATTAGCAAACCAGTGCCAGCCCACAAATTCATTACCAGTCCTCTACGATGTGATTGTAGAAACTGAAAGCAGCCATTTAAAACTTGTGTGGTAATGTGATAGTAATTTTATGAACTTTATGTCATAATAAATATGATATTTATTATCATATAATAAAAATAACTGGAATTTATATTTTTCTGTATTTTTGCTGAGAAATTGAAAAAATTGTTTTTTAAATTTATTTTGAGAGAGAGAGCAAGAGCAAATGGGAGGCGCAGAGAGAGAGGGAAAAGGAGAGAGAGAGAGACAGAGACAGAGACAGAGACACAGAGAGAATCCCAAGCAGGCTCCACACTGTCATAGCATAGAGCCCAATGTAGGTTTGAACTCATGAACCATAAGATCATGACCTGAGTTAAAACCAAGTGTCGGTAGCTCAACTAACTAAGCTACCCAGGTACCCCCCAAATTTTCAAAAACAATACACACACACACACACACAGTCCTCAAAGGGCATTATTCAAGAAGAACTAAAATTGGTCTGAGGAGGAAGGGGAGGGTCAGTCCAAGATGGTGGTAAAAGAAGGTCCCAAACTTAACTCCTCCCATAGACACACCAAATCTGTATCTGCATATGGAAGAATTCTGTGAAAAATAACTGAAAACTAGCTGAACTGCTCCTCCACAACAAATGATCAAAGGCGCACACCGAGAATGGTAAGAGATGCAAAGACACAGTCTTGCCAAAAACCCCATCCCTGGAATGGAAACCAACAATAGGGAGGGACCTCACAATCTGGAGTTTCTTCCCATCAAGCAAGAGGTTTCTGTCCCAAATCAGGAACCCCAATCCTTAGAACCTACACTGGAGAGAAGAGCCCCCAAAATATGTGGCTTAGAAAACCAACAGGGCTTATATCCTAGGGACCCAAAGGGTTACAGGGAATGGAGACCGTCCTTTAAAAAAAATTTTTTTTAAATTTATTTTTGAGAGAGAGAGAGAGAGAGAGAGAGAGAGCGAGCGCACAAGTGGGGGAGGGGCAGAGAGAGAGGGAGACACAGAATCTGAAACAGGCTCCAGGCTCTGAGCTGTCAGCACAGAGCCTGATGTGGGGCTTGAACTCACCAACAGTGAGATCAGGACCTGAGCTGAAGTCGGACGCTTAACTGACTGAGCTACCCAGGTGCCCCTAAAAAAATTCTTTTTAATGTTTGTTTATTTTTGAGAGAGACACACACACAGAACATAAGCACGGGAGGGGCAAAGAGAGGGAGACACAGAATCTGAAGCAGGCTCCAGGCTCTGAGCTGTCAGCACAGAGCCTGACACAGGGCTTGAACCCGTGAACCGCGAGATCATGACCTGAGCCAAAGTAGGATGCTTAACCAACTCAGCCACCCAGGCACCCCTGCATGTGAACATGCATTCTCCTGATATACCACTGAAGCTGGTGAGCATGTAGTCAAGGTATTTTTTTTCTACCTTGCTAAATCCAGTAAACTTGCCCTACTCTCTACACTCTCCACCTACTCCACTAAAGCGGACAGGCACATGCAATCCACACAGGGACACCCCTTGATCACCTGGTTTGGTGGCCAAGGGGGTTTGTGTTCCTGGGCTCCACTGGGCTGAAACAACCAGAAAGACAGTTCTTGGTAGGCTACCACCCTCCAGGGCACTGCATAAACAGCAGGCTAAAACTCACCCCAGTCTTCCTGAGAAAAAGGCCCATTTACTAGTCCAAAGCTTTAGTCTAAAGCTACAGGTCTACCACGCATTCTAGAGGCTACTAAGATGCTCTCAAAGAATGTAAGAATGGAGACACCATCCTTGCACACTCCCTTGGCCTCACTACAGCTTGAAAATACCTCCCAAAAGGAGATTATACATATAACTGGAAGCCTGATCTGCAACTGTCTCCCAAGGGACACCTCCAGATCTTCTGGTCTAAAGGCCAGCACAGTTTACAACTTTGACCCCACAGGACTGTATATATGTTCAGACTGCAGCCTGAGGGTCTGATTTCCAATCAGCCTGAAATTAGGTGTTAAATAAGATCCCTCCCATTGGAATACTGGCAGGTCTTGGAACACCTTCAACACTGAGGACCTATCAAGAATAAATCAGGATACTGAGACAACCACAAAGGTTCAAGAAATAACCAAGAGCTAAGGCAAGGATGAACAAAAAGGTTCATCACATACAAAATGCCATTCCTCCAAGAAAGAGAGAGGTAGCCATTTTGTCTAATACTTGTAAAACATAGTCAAACAAACTGAGGAAACAGAAGAATGTGTTCCAAATGACAGAACAAGATAAAACCTCAAAAAAAGACCTTAAAGAAATGGAGATAAGTAATCTACCTGACTAAAGAATTCAAAGTAATGCTCATAAAGATGCTCACCAAACTGGGGAGAAGAACGGATTAACACAGTGAAAACTTCCACAAAGTGACAGAAAATATAAGAAAGTACCAAATAGAAGTCAGAGAGCTCAAGAATAAAATAACTGAACTAAAAAATACACTTAGAGGTGTTCAAGAGCAGCCTGGTTGAAACAGAACAGATCAGTAAGACAAAGCAGTGGGATTTACCTAAGCAGAACAGCAAAAAGAAAAAAAAAAAGAGTTTTAAAAGTTAAGATAACTTAAGAGACCAATGGGATAACATCAAGTGAAATAACATTTGTATTAAAGGGGTCCAAGAAGACAGGAGAGAGAGATAGGGGCAGAAAACTTGTATGAAGAAATAATGGTTGGGGCACCTAGGTGGCTCAGTCAGTTGAGCATCCAACTTTGACTCAGGTCATGATGTTGCAGTTCATGAGTTCAAGTCCTGAATAGTGCTCTGCTGATAGTTCAGAGCCTGGAGCCTGCTTCAGATTCTGTGTTTCCCCCCTCTCTCTGCCCCTGCTCTGCTCACATTTTCTCTCTCTCTCTCTCTCTCTCTCTAACATAAATAATAAAAACAGGGGGACCTGGGTGGCTCCGTCAGTTAAGCATCAGACTTTGGCTCAGGTCATGATCTCATGGTTCACGGGTTCGAGCCCCACGTCGGTCGGGCTCTGTGCTGACAGCTAGCTCGGAGCCTAGAGCCTGTCTTCATATTCTGTGTCTCCTCTCTGTCCCTTCCCTGCTTGTGCTGTCTCTCTCTCTCAAAAATAAATAAAACATTAAAAATTTTTTAAGAAAATAAAAAAAATATTAAAAACATAAAGAAAGAAAGAAAGAAAGAAAGAAACAAAGAAAGAAACAAAGAAAGAAAGATTGAATTCCCCTAACCTGGTGAAGGAAACAGACACCCAAGGCGAGGAAGCCCAGAAAGTGCCAAATGAGCTCCACACTAAGACATATTACAATTAAAGTTGAAAATAAAAAGACAATCTTAAAAAGCAGCAAAAGAAAATCAGGAAGTTACATACAAGGGAATCCCCTCCCCCATAAGACTACAAGCAGATTTTTGAGCAGAAACTTTGTAAGCCAAAGGGAATGGCAGGCCATACACAAAATACTGAAAGAAAAAGTTTCCAACCAAGTACACTCTACCTGGCAAGGTTATCATTCAGAATTGAAGAGGAGATAAATAGCTTTCCAGACAAGCAAAAGCTAAAGCAGTTCATCATCACTAATCCAGCTTTACAAGAAATGTTAAAGAACTTCTTTAAGCTTAAAAGAAATGGTACTAATTAATAAAAAGGAACACATGAAAGTAAAAATCTTACAGGTAAAGGTAAAAATCCAGTAAAGGTACTGAGTTAATCACATATAAAACTAGTGTGAAAGTTAAAAGACAAAAGTAATAAATTTAACTAGAACTACAGTAATTAGTAAGGAGTACATAAAATAAAAGATTGTAAAATCTGTCATCAAAAACAAAATAGAGATGAGGGATGAGGGGAATAAAAATCTAAAGCTTTGGAATGAATTCAAATTTAAGTTGCCATCAACTTAATATAGTATATACACTAGCCTCATGGTAACCATAAACCAAAACCTATAATAAATACACAAAAGAAAATGAGAACAGAATCTACATATTAAAGGAAGTCATCAAGGGGCACCTGAGTAGCTTAGGTGGTTGGGCATCTGACTCTTGATTTCAGCTCAGGTCATGACCTCACAGTTTGTGGAACTGTGCTCTCTCACAGTTTGTGGAACTAGGCTCTGTGCTGTGAGCACTTGCATGCTCTTTCTCTCTCTCTCTCTCTCTCTCAAAATAAACATAAAAAAAAAGAAAGAAACTCATCAAACCATAAGGGAAGAGAGCAAAAGAAGAAAGGAACAGAGAGGAACTACAAAATGAGCCAGAAAACAATTAAAAATTGGCAACAAGTACATACCTATGAATAATTTTAAATGTAAACGGGCTAAATTTGCCACTCAAAAGACACAGAGCAGCCAAATGGACTAAAAAACAAGACTCCTGTATGCTTCCTGAAAGAGACTTACTTCAGATGTAAGGACACATACAGACTGAAAGAGAAAGGATGGAAAAAATACTCCATGCAAACAGAAAAAAAAGAAAGGTGGTGTGGCACACTCATATGAGACAAAATAGCCTTTAAAAGAAAAAAGTGTATTACATAATGATAAATTCAACAAGAAGTTATAACATTTGTAAATATATATGAACCTCACATAGAAGCACTAAAATAAATAATGCAAATATTAACAGACCTAAAAGGACAAATTAACAGCAACACAATAACTGCAGAGGACTTTAACACCACACAAAACAATGGATAAATCATCCAGGCTAAAAATAAATCAATAAGGAAACATCAACCTTAAATGACACACTAGACCAGATGGACTTAATAGATATATATAGAACATTTCATCTAAAAGCAGCAGAACAGGGGGAGCCTGGCTGGCTCAGTCAGTAGAGCATGTGACTCTTGATCTCAGGGTTGTGAGTTCAAGCCCTTCATTGGGCATGGAGCCTACTTTAAATAAATAAACAAAATTTAAAAAATAAAATAAAACCAGCAGAAAACATTCTTCTCAAGTGCACATGGAACATTTTCCAGGATAGAACACATGTCAGACCACAATAAAAATCACAACAAATTTAAGACAACTGAGATCATATCAAGCATCTTTTCCAACCAGAAAGGTTGTAAGGAAACTTGAAATCAATTTCAAAAAGGAAACTGGAAAAATCACAGATATGTGGAGATTAAACAACACACTACTAAACAACTATTGGATCAAAAAAGAAACCAAAGGGAAATAAATTTGTAAAGACAAATGGATACAACATATCAAAATCTATGGGATGCAGCAAGAGCAGTTCTAACAGGGAAGTTAATATATTGGCCTACAACAAGAAACAAGAAGAGTATCAATTTGTATTTTTTACTTAAAGGAACTAGAAAAGGAAAAATAAATGAAGTTCAAAGCTAGTAGAAGGAAAAAAAGTTCAGAGCTGAAACAAAGGCTAAAAAGCAATAGAAAAGATCAATGACATTAAGAGCTGTTGAAAAGATAAGAGAATTGACAAACTTTTAGCTAGACTCACCAAAGAAAAAAGGAGAGAAGGCTCAAATAAAATTGGATTTGAAAGTAGAGAAGTTCCAACACATACCACAGAAATATAAAAGATCATAAGAGACTACTATAATTATATGACAACAAACTGGACAACCTAAAAAAAAATTACTAAAATCATACAATCTTCCAAGACTGAATAAGGAAGAAATAGAAAATCTAAAATGACTGATTACTAGTAAGGACAAAAAACTCCCAAACAAACAAAAATTTAGGACCAGATGGCTTCACAAGTGAATTCTACCGTTCAAAGATTAAATATGTACCCTTCTCAAACTCTTCCAAAAAACTGAAGAGAAGGGAATACTTCAATACTCATTTTACAAGGCCAGCATTATCCTAATACCAAAACTAGACAAGGACATCACAAAAAAGAAAATTACAGGCCGATATCCCTGATGAAAACAGATGCAAAAATCATCAAAAAAATATTAGCAAACCAAATTCAACAATACATTAACAAAATCCTACACCATGATCAAGTGGGATTTACTCCTGGAATGCAAAAATGGTACAATATTCACAAATCAATCAACATGATACAACAGATTAACAGAATGAAGAATAAAAATCATATTATCATCAATAGGTACCAAAAAAGCATTGACAAAATTTGTTATGCATTTATAATAAACTCTCAACAAAGTGGGTAATGAGAGAAAGTACCTCAACACAATATAACAAGCTCACAACTAATATCATACTCAACAGTGAAAAGCTAAAAGCTTTTTCTCTAATATCAGAAACAAGAAAAGGATGCCCTCTCCCCACTTCTATTCAACATAGTATTGGAAGTCCTTGCCAGAGCAACTAGGCTAGAAAAAATAAAACAAAAAACAAAAAACAAAACCACACACAAATGACATTTAATTGAACTGGAAGAAGTAAAATGGTTACTATTTGTGGAAGACATAATTTTATATTAAAAAATTCCTAAAGACATGTTAGAACTAATAAAGTCAATAAAGTATCAGGGTACAAAATCAACATACAAAAATTAGTTGTGTACCTACACAATAACAACAAAATATCAGAAAGAGAAATGAAGAAAACAATTCCACTTACAATTCCATCAAATATAACTAGGAAAGGGTGCCTGAGTGGCTCAGTCAGTTGAGCATCCAACATCAGCTCAGGTCATGATCTCAAGGTTCAGGAGGTAGAGCCCCATATTGAGCTTGCTGCTGTCAGCACAGACCCCTTTGGATCCTCTGTCCCCCTCTCTCTCTCTGCCCCTTCCTCTCTCTTGCTCTCTCTCTTCCTCTGTCAAAAATAAATAAGCATTAAAAATATAGTAATAGTAACTAGGAATAAATTTAACAGAGGTGAAAGACCTGTACAATGAAAACTGTAAGCACTGATGAAAGAAATTAAAGAAGATCCAAAGAAATGGAAAGATATTCTGTGTTCATGGGTTGGAAGAATTCATAATGTTAAAAAGTCCACATTACCCAAAAAATATATACAGATTCAATGCAATCCCCATTAAAATACCAATGGCATTTTTCACAGAAGCAGAAAAAATAAGGGGCACTTGGGTAACTCAGCTGGTTAGTCCGACTTGATTTCAGCTCAGGTCATGATCTCATGGTTCATGAGACTGAGTCCCTCATTGGGCTCTGTGCTAACAGCACAGGCCCTGTTTTGGATTCTCTTTCCCTCTCTCTCTCTCTCTCTGCCCTTCCCCAACTCATGCTCATTCTCTCTCAAAATAAAGTAACCTTATAAAAAAGAACTAGAACAAATAATGCTAAAAATTTATGTAGAACCACAAATGACTAGCCAAGGCAATTTGAGAAAGCACAAATCTGGAGGCATCATGTTCCTTGATTTCAAACTATATTACAAAGTTTAGTAATCAAAACAGAATGGTATTGGCATAAAAACATACAGAAATCAACAGAACAGAATAGAGAAGTCATAAATAAACCCATGCATAGATGGTCAATTAATTTATGACCAAAGAGCAAGAATAAATAGTGGGAAAAAGGCAGTCTCTTCAACAAATGGTGCTAGGAATACTGGACAGCCACTTGCAAAAGAGTAAAACTAGATCACTATCTCACACCATACACAGAAATTAACTCAAAATGGACTGAGGAACTGAATATAAGGCCTGAAATTATAATAATACTCCTAGAAGAAAACAGAGGTGGTAAACTACTTGACATCAGTCTTAGCAATTAATTTTTTTAATTTTTTTAATGTTTTTTTAATTATTTATTTTTGAGAGAAAGAGACAGCGTGAGCAGGGGAGGGTCAGAGAGAGAGGGAGACACAGAATCTGAAGACAGGCTCCAGGCTCTGAGCTAGCTGTCAGCACAGAGCCTGTTGGGGGCTCGAACCCACAAACCGCGAGATCATGACCAGAGCCGAAGCCGGATGCTCAACCGACTGAGCCACCCAGGCGCCCCTTGGCAATTAACTTTTGAATATGACTACAAAAGCGAAGGCAACTGGGTACTCAGTTGATTAAGCATCCAACTTCAGCTGAGGTCATGATCTCTCAGTTTGTGAGTTTGAGCCCCGTGTTGGGCTCTGTGCTGATAGAGCTGTGTCTCCTTCTCTGCCCCTCCCCCACCTGAGCGCATACTCGCGCAGGCAGCGCGCTCTCTCTAGCTCCTTCAAAAATAAACAAACATTAAAAAAAGTGAAGGCAACAAAAACAAACAAGTGGGACTACATCAGACTAAAAAGCTTCTGCAGAAAAAAGAAAAACACCAACAAAATTAAAAGACATCCTACTGAATGGGAGAAAATACTTGTAAATGATATAACTAATAAGGAATTAATATACAAAATATATAGAGAACTCTTGGGGCACCTGGGTGCTTCAGTTGGTTAAATGTCAGACTTCAGCTCAGGTCATGATCTCACAGCTTGTGAGTTCAAGCTCCACACTGGGCTCTGTGCTGATAACTCAGAGCCTGGAGCCTGCTTCAAATTCTGTGTCTAGATCTCTCTGCCCCTGCCCCGCTCATGCTCTGTCTCTCTCTCTTTCAAAAATAAACATTTAAAAAAAACTGTAAAAAAAAAAAAGAACACCTATAATCCAATAACAACAACAACAACAACAAAAACAATAATCGAATTAAGAAATGGGCCGAGGACCTAATGGATATTTTTCCCAAAGAAAACATACAATGAACAATAGGCACATGAAAATATGGTCAATATCACTAATCAGGAGGGAAATGCAAATCTAATCCATGAAGTATCACCTCATTCCTGTCAGAATGGCTATGTAAGACAGGAAGTAACTAATAGTCAAGGATGTGAAGAAAAGGCGATTCTCATACATTATTAGTGGGAATTTAACTTGGTACAGCCACTATGGAAAATAATATGGAGGGGCACTTGGGTGGCTCAGTTGGTTAACCATCTGACTCTTGGTTTCGTCTCAGGTCATGATCTCACAGTTCATGGGATCACACCCCATGTCAGGTTCTGCACTGACCGTGTGGAGCCTGCTTGGGATTCTCTCTCTCCCTCTCTTTCTGCCCCTCCCCACTTGATCTCTCTCCCAAAATAAATAAAACATTTAAAAAAATAGTATGGAGGTTCCTCAAAAAATTAAAAATAGAACTAACACACAATCCAGCACTTCCACTTCTGGGTATTTACCTGATAAGAGTTAAAACACTAATTCAAGAAGATACATGTACCTCTCTGTTCATCACAGCATTATTTACAATAGCCAAGATGTGGAAACAACCTAAGTGTCCACCAATGGATGAGTCAATAAAGATGATATGGGGTGTGTGTGTGTATGTGAGAGAGAGAGAGAGAGAGAGAGAGAGAGAGAGAGAACAAAGGAATACTACTCAGTCATAAAACACAGATGGAACTTGAAGGAATTATACTAAGTGAAATATTTCAAACAATGAAAAACAAATACCATGATTTCACTTATAAGTGGAATCTTAAGGAATCTTAAAAAAATGAACAAAATAAGACAAAAATCATAGAAATATAGAACAGAATATTGGTTGGGAAGTAGGTGAAACAGATGAAGGAGGTCAAGAGGTACAAAATTTCAGTTATAAAATAAGTGAGTCATGAGATGTAATGTACACCATGGTGATTATCATCAACAATATTGTAGAGCATTCATGGAAGTTGTCAAGATAGTAAATCCTGAAAGTTATACTATACATGGTGACAGATGGTAATTAGATTTACTGTGGTGATCAATACATAATGTATACAAATGTTGAATCATTATGCTGTACCCTTAAAACCAATATAATGTTATAAATCAATTATAACTCAACAAAAAAAATTTTAAAGAAGCACTGCTACCGAGGGTAAACATATTGGAAGGTTTTTTTTGTTTTGTTTTGAAAATTTTTTTTAATTTTATTTATTTATTTTGAGAGAGACAGAGACAGCCCAAGTGGGGAGGGACAGAGAGAGAGAGGAAGAGAGGGAATTCCAATCAGGTTTTGCGCTGCCAGCACAGATCCCAATGCAATGCTTGAACCCACAAAACCATGAGATCATGACCTGAGCTGAAACCAAGAGTTGGACACTCAACCAACTGAACCACCCAGACACCCCAACATTCTGGAGGTTGTATTGTCTTTGCAGTTTAGGTCAGCTGCATTTTAAAGCAAAACTACTTTTATCAGACTTTATCAACTAATAGTTAATTGGACTCATTTCTACTTATGATAAAACTCCAGGTTATATTTGAACAAAGGAAAAAAAGAATACCATGAAGTAAATAAGGTGCTGGCTATGGAAAAGTCAGAAAGGTTAAAGTCAAAACTAAAAATAAGAAAGGAAAAACAGGCTATTACTTTTCATTGAGGAGAAAGGAAAATATTTCAAGTTGACAGCAAACTTATAAACCACTGTTGACTATGCCTGGCTCCTCTTACAGGAAAAAAGAAAAAAAGAAAAAAGCTATACTCATTTAGAATTTCTCAACTTACACAATTATTCAGCAATTGAAAATTACCAATAAAAGGAAGCTGCAGCAAAAAATGAGCTATGAAGTAGACAGACAAATTCATTCCTGTGAATACACAAATCTGTGTAATTAGTCCTATTTGTTGCCATCTGTGTAATAAAGTCTCTGTTTATCTGATGTCTCTAAGACTTGGGAAATTACTCGAGCCTTTGTACACAAAGTCCAACTTTGTTCAATTTGAAACAGCTAAACACAGAAGTTAAATCAAATCATATTTCAAAGACAAATTCGTATTTCCCATTAAGAGGTTTAACACACAACTGACCGGTGCTTCAGTTGGGCATTATTGCCATATTCTGCAAGGTAATTTAACAAATTTACCTATTAAACAATTAGAAACTAATTTGGTTTCATAAGACAAAAATTTGGCCAATGACAGACTCACCTAGAGCACCTCCGGACATATTCTAAAGCTGAATCACTTGTGCAACTATTAACAGACACTCTACAAGGAACTTCACAGTTTACTGGTTGCTCTAATGTTCCATAAGGGGCAGACAGTTGGACAAGTAACCAAGCTCAAATCTGGTAATAGCAAGATGGGAATGAGAAAAAATAAAAGTACATATTATATTATAGTAAGTGTGGAATCTGGTTAAACATATTCACACAGCATGTAATAGAATACCCATAACAACTGAAGATTAAACATCCACAATTTCAAAACAACCTTAAGCAATTGGGAAGGTCTTTGATAGGAATTTTAATCTGTGCTCAGACAGGAATTTTAATCATGTGTTAGGAGGTATGCTTAGCTAGTAAGCAAACCTAGCCAACTTCCTGGCATTTTCAAGGCAGTATTACAGAACCTACTTGTTTCCTTAATAAAATCAAATCTTGATACTTCATTATCAGCAACTTATTTACCTTTTTGTATGTCGGAAAATTCTTAGTAAAGTTTTTTTAAGGTAAAAAATTAACAAAATACTGAAAATTCTCCACTTGACTTTTTATGTATGATCTTTCTTAGTCATGTACTTCATATACTTTATTCAGAGTTAATAACTAATCACCAACTATTTACTAAAGGTCCACATAGCTTGACACCATGTTAAAATACCTGTTCACACTATGTTTACAGTCTAGTGGGAGGCCTATAGATCACATCTATGATTTTCTGTGTTGAAATAGTTTTAGCTCTGGTTTTTTAAACAGTCTCACTTGTAGCTAAACCTAGCAGAAAAATCAAACTGCTAACCCAAATAGTCTTCTCCATTAAATAAGATACTTATAAATGTCATCTTGAAATTACAGAAATTAGGGTGCTAGGGTGGCTCAGTCTGTTAAACATCCAACTCTTGATTTCAGCTCAGGTCATGATCTCATACTCATGGGGTCATGGGATCATGCTCCAAGTTGGCTCGACACTAGGTGTGGAGTCTGCTTAATATTCTCTCCTTCTGCCCCTCTCTTGCTTGTACCCACATACACCCTCTCTCTCTCAAAAAAATTTTTTTAAAAAATTAAAATATTTCATAACATTTTTTAAGGTTTTTTTTATTTTGAGAGAAAGAGGAAGAGCGTGCGTGAGTAGGGGAAGAGCAGAGAGAGAGGAAAGAGAGAATCTCAAGCAGGCTCCACACTCAGCACAGAGCCCAATGCAGGGCTCGATCTTAACAACCATTAGATTATGACCTAAGGCAAAATCAAGAGTTGGGCATTTAACCAACTGAGCCACCCAGGCGCCCCCCCCCCAATCAACCTTTTAATACACCACTCTTAAAAATGAACAACAACAAAGAGGCACCAAATATTTGAGGAAAGCATCTGACATGAAAGACAGAGACCAAAATAACAGAAAATTAAAAAAGAAATTCAAAAAATAGAAAGTTCAGGGGGCGCCTGGGTGATTTAGTTAAGCATCCCACTTCAGCTCAGGTCATGATCTTGTGATTCATGAGTTCGAGCCTCGTCTCAGGCTATGTGCTGGCAGCTCAGAGCCTATAGCCTGCTTCAGATTCTTTGTCTGTCTGTCTGTCTGTCTATCTCTCAAAAACAAATATTAAAAAAGTATTTTAAAAAAATAGAAAATTCAGGAAATGTTATTAAATCCAAGAAATGGCCTATTATTAACATTATCAGAAATACAGAAGAAACTGCTCGTATAACAAATACAAACTCCTTTTTTTAAGGAACATTAAAGAACGACTAAAATCTCCTGGAAATTAAATAGCAGAAATAGAAAATTCAAAACAGAACAGCTGAGAAAATTTTCAGAAAGTTGGTGAAAAAAGCAAAGATATAAAAAAAATAAGAGAAAAAAAGACTAAGAAAATGAAAGGAATCTGGCAAAAAGGCCTAACCCTGAGTTCTATAATTGGAAAAGAAAAAAAATGGTGTGAAGGAAATGATCCAATAATAACTAAAGGACATGAGTTTTTAGATTCAAAGTGTGCAGATTATGGGTAATATTTCTCAGCCATGAAGAAACTGACCATTCAATAATAATGCTTTTATGAACAACTTTGTGTAACTTAGAAGAGGCTGATTAAATCTCTCAGTTTCCTCATTTGCAAAATAGGGAAATATCAAGCTCACAGTGCTGTAATAATTAGATAAAATAACATTTACAGAAGAACATATAACATGTATAAAATAGCATTTGTAGAATAACATTTACATATATAAAGTAACATTTATAGAAGAATTAGATAAAATAACATTTATAGAAGATGAGATATGTATATATATATATATGTATACACACACACACACACAGGAATACTACTCAGCAATGAAAAAGAACGACATTTGCAACAATGTGACTGGAACTGGAAGGTATTAGGCTAAGTGAAACAAGTTACAGAAAGATATAAGATTTCACTCATATGTGGAATTTGAGAAACTTGACAGATGAACATAGGGGAAGGGAAGGAAAAATAAGATAAAAACATAGAGGGAAGCAAACCTTAAGAGACTCTTAAATACAGAGAACAAACTGAGGGGTAATGGGGTAGGGAGGTGGGTTAATTCGGTGACGGGCATTAAGGAAGGCACTTTTCAGGATGAGCACTGGATGTCATATGTAAGAGATGAATCACTGGATTCTACTCCAGAAGCCAAGACTACACTGTATGTTAACTAACTTGAGGATGAAAAGTAAATAAATAAATAAATAAATAAATAAATAAATAAGTAAAAAAAAATTTTAGGTCTTAAGATACCATGTAAAACTAAATTAACAAAAACAAACAAAAATAATTTTAAACAATACTGACCCCAAACAGTAAAGCTAGTACAGTGAGTTATTTATAAAGTGGAAAAACCTCAGGGACAGTAACATGACAAAACACAATACGTTCATGAGCTTTCATCTAATAACTTATTCCTAAGAAATAAACCAAATACATAATTCAACAAAAGGAAAAACTATGTATAAAAATACTAATTGAAATGTTATCCATAAGAAATTCCAGAAACAATCCAAATGTGCACTAAATAAGTATAAGTACAATACAAGGTTAAATGGTCAATAAAAATAATTGCTAACACTAGACAGAAACATGAAACAGGTATTTCTGAACCAAAAAATTATTTAAAATGACCTAACATATTCTGACACCAGGATAACAAACATGAGGTCTGCCTCCAGAAAATCTAAGATGGAACTCTGCATTTTCATGTAAAAATCAGATTACAATTTATATGACTACTACTACATAAAAATTAACATGTAAACAAAGCCTAGAAAAATTATTAAAATGAAAATTGCTTTGGTAGAATGATGACATCGTGGATAGTTAAGCTTTCACCGAAATTGTCATAAATGGTTTTAAAGGGCCTTATTTTCCCAACTGCAGTATAATATGAACCAGTCTTCATGATTTTAATAAAAGCAATTTAACTGTATTGCTGCTTGCTTCTAATCAATTTCTGCTCAAACTCTTAAAAGTTTTAATATGCCTAAGTTTATCTTTTAACAATTCAGGTGTCAGAAAAGGAGTCTAAGAAAGACCACTGACCTTTCCTGTGAGCAAAAAGCAATGAACACATCTTAAGAATTCACTGAGCCCATGCACTCACTGCTTTCTCCTTGAATAAGTCCCTCTGGGATATTTGAGTTCCATAGTTTTTGTGTTATGACCTCTCAGACTACATTAGAGCATTTCTTTGTCCAGACTGGGTCCAAAGTCACATGGGGTCCAAAAAATGAGACTGGGTCCAGTATGAGGCCTCAGGTAAATAAAATTTTGTTTTAAGGGAAAAAAGAGGGAGAGAGAGAAAACTGGTTTCCTCTGAATCCAAAGAGTCTGAGGTCTCTTTCACCTGGGACTTTAGTTAACTATATGTATAAGAATTACAGGCCTAGACCTATATTTTTCTGAACAAGTGGGGTAGCTTTAACAAAGATAATCTTGAATTACAATGGCCAGTGTGGAAACTTTTACCTAGATAAATTAATTCATTTCTGAGGTACCCTAGAGAAAAAAGGTTTCAGCCAGAGTAGAGAAATTATTTTTCTTCCTCTATATTTTCTGATGACCAGGATGGGACCTACTAAGGCACCCCACTCTGGAGCCTGCAAATGAGATCCTGGGAAAACTGGGAGAAGCCAGAGAAGGGTGCAAATTCTTACCAAAGTCAGCTCTCTTGATTTCTGTCCTTAGTGACCAGTCAAGAGAGGAAAGTAAAATTTCACATTATCCGTTCCTTTCCAAATTCATACTCTTGTGAATTTGTTCATTGGGGGTACTCATTATTTGTCAATTCTTTCCTACTCCAAAACAGCCCTTGCCTTCTTTTTTGTCTTCTTTTGTGTCCTGTGAATTTGGTTTAACTTTCCACCTGTCTGGGTATGTAGATCATCAACTCTTGTATGTGCAGGCAGCTCAATCATAAAGCTGGGGGACCCCAACAATTTGATTGGACAGAAGCAACCCAGTTGCATCGAGTATCCTATTAACTGCTGCCAGCTCTCACAGGAACTATCTAAGTCTTTCTTCATTTTGGTTATTTTTGGGAGTGGTTGTAGATGTTGGGAGGGCTACATCTTTCACATCCTCTTTGGGGACACCTCTGTCCACAGTTAGATCATGAAAGGCTTATTGGTTTTGGTTTTAAGTCACAGAACAGGTACCTGTGGTATAAAAGAAAAAGGGAAAAATAGTAAGTTTTTTAAGAGTTCAGTGCTACCAGCAATATTTTGTTTTCCTGTACAAAACCTGATAATAAGATATTTGAAAAGATTTTGAATGAGCTGTAGGGACAAAAATGGCCAAATTGGAAATTGATGTTCAGATGCTGATAGAAATGTTTGTTTTAGCCCTTCTCCCCTAAGGTAAGATGCACAGAGGAATGCTTTGGAATCCCTATTATGGATATCTCCCAAATTTAAAGAAGCAAACTGAAGATAATGTAGTTGGGTGAGTGGGTGAGACCTATGATATCACTGAGGTTGAAACCCAATTCTCTGAGGAATTAAAAACTGTCCTTGTCTTACAAATCATATCTTTAGAAAAACAGAAATCCAACTCCAGAAGCAATTCAAAGCCCATCTATCCTTTTTATCAATCCCAAACCTCCCATTTTCAACTCAAAATGCTTGCAGATATTGCAGAAGATCTGTCCAAGTCTAAACAAAACTCCTTTTTGGAGAAAATTTACAACCCTTCCTTGTGCCTTTGAGATGTAAATGTTCTTCCTAGTCTTCTGTAGGAATCAAAAGCCATCTCTCTGAAATGCAAATGTAAGGGAGACCATTCTCACCAGGACAAAAAAAAGCTATTTGGAAACTAGGTGAGTGAAAAATGTTAAAATTCTTGTTTACAAATAATAGTAAAAACCTGAAGTCATCTGAGCAGGTAACCTTATTTCATCTGCCAGAAACACAATTTGGATCCCAATGTTCTTTTATAAACTATTGAGTTTTGTATTACTGTACCTGTCCTCTAGCTAAAATTTTAAAACAAAAGCTGTAAGTCTGCATATGTCTGTATGTTTATGTATGTCTATATATGTATGTTATATAGATATGTGTGCTTTTGCTACCTCCAAATAGTACTGCCAATAATTTATAAAAGAGTTCTATTTAATTGGCATAAAGATAAATAAGTGCTTATATAAGTTAAGTGTTCAGAAATACAGAAACTAACCAAAATGGTTTCAAGTTCATGTGATTCAGGATAATCTTCAGTAAATAAAAATTTACTGAAATGAAAAATTAAAATTTACTGTAAATAGAAATTTAAGTGTGGTGGGGTACCCAGGTGGCTCAGTCAGTTAAGTGACCGACTTCAGTTCAGGCCATGATCTTACAGTTCGTGGGTTCAAGCCCTGCATCGGGCTATGTGCTAACAAATGCAGACCCTGTTTGAATCCTCTGTCCCCTTCTCTCTCTGCCCCTCCCCTGCTCGGGCTGTCTCTTTCTCAAAAATAAATAAACATTAAAAAAAAAAAAAAAAGAAATGTATGTGTGGTCAAGATAGTTAAAATTGGGAAGAATTTCTCTGAGTTTTTAAAGAATGAGTCTTAATGAGTTTTATACACTAGCATATAATTAGAATTTAGTTTTCTCTCTGTTAAAAGTAAAAAATTTAAAAAAAAATAAAATAAAAGTAAAAAATTTTCTTGAACAATTGGTCTGCTCTTGATAAGAGATTATGAGAGGTAGTTCTTTATCTTTTGGGTAATCTACCTGGAAAGCAAAGATTTTATGTCTTGCCAAGTTAATTTCCTGTGCTTCATATTGTTCTTTCTCAGATCTTTGGTTACTTGGAAGAAGGGAGTCTTCTCAATATTAAAAGAGCTAAGTTTTATAACATTCTATCTTTGCCTATAAAATCTATGGTCACTTTGGTTAAACAGATAATAAACAAATATTATGAAATACTACTTATTTCATTATCATTTATGATCATATCAAATCTTCAAACCTTTTAACACTGTTGACAACTTCCCAAATCAAATTCTTTTTTTTTAATGTTTATTTATTTTTGAGAGAGAGAGAGAGAGAGTGAGGTGAGGGGGGCAGGGGCGCAGGCAGAGAGAGATGGAGACACAGAATCCGAAGCAAGCTCCAGGTTCTGAGCTGTCAGCACAGAGCCTGATGTGGGGCTCAAACTCAAAAACGGTGAGATCATGACCTGAGCCGAAGTCAGATGCTTAACCAACTGTGCCACCGAGGTGCCCCCCCCAATCAAATTCTAAATGGAGTCTCTCTGACCTCAAACTAACTTTAGTACTTCCCAGTGGGTGCCTAAAAATCTCAAAGAATTTCTCTCTCACCTTGTAAAAGACAGATATTATGTTTTGTTGCCATGTTAAGTCAGTTGGGAAGCACCGTTGTACATATGTGGATGTAAGTATTCCAGAAATTGTTTGAAGATCATGGACCTTGTCAATACCCTCATTATTCAATTATCTTATATTGTTGGATGTCACAGAAATAAATTTCCTTATCAAATAAATTCTCATCAGATCTTTAACCATGGCCACTTTCCAAAGTCTTTTATCATTTACAGACAGTTACTGCTTTATGTTAACGCAATTGCAAAAGTACTTCATCTTCAGAAAAAGTTATGGAAATGATTGACAAGCACTCTAGAATACAGGTTTCTGATAACTTTAAGATCATAACACTAAATGTGGTTAAGAATTTCACACAATCTTGGAGCACCTGGGTGGCTCAGTCGGTTAAGCATCCGACTTCGGCTCAGGTCATGATCTCACGGTTCATGGGTTCAAGCCCCACATCAGGCTCTGTGCTGACAGCTAGCTCAGAGCCTGGAGCCTGTCTTCGGATTCTGTGTCTCCCTTTCTCTCTCTGACCCTCCCCTGTTCACGCTGTCTCTCTCTCTCTCTCTCTCTCTCTCTCTCTCTCTCTCTCAAAAATACATAAAACATTTAAAAAAAAAAAAAAGAATTTCACACAATCTTAATGGAAAAAGTGGGTTCAATTAGGTAACATGAGACTGAATGAAGTGATAAGGATGATTATAATTTTTTTTAGGACTTTCTGTTTGAAACATTGCTAGCTCTTTAATGTTTTGATTTTCTAAGTATAAGGAAAACTTTCTCTCTTTCTCCTTAAGCTATTTATGACATGAAGCAATTTGATAAAGTATGAACATTTACTTTTCCTCCATACTTGACCCCTCCAGAATTTGGAAACTTACTCTTATTTTAATGGCAATATAGGTATTTCCATAAGTTTAAGAAAAATCTATTTCCCTTATAACAGGACACAATTAGAAACATTCATTATATTACCAAGGCTTTGACTGGAATGTTATCTTTGAGAATGATGTCCATTAAATCATGTATGTCCAAACATTTTTAAGAAACTAATATTGACTTCATGGAATCAATAAAGCCCCTTGAAAAAACTGTGTGGTATCTTGCTTGCAGGTTTCCAAGTCTTTTTTTAAAAAACTTTTTTTAATGTTTATTTATTTTTGAGAAAGAGACAGAGCATGAATGGGGGAGGGGCAGAGAGAGAGGGAGACACAGAATCTGAAGCAGGCTCCAGGCTCTGAGCTGTCAGCACAGAGCCCAACGCAGGGCTCAAACTCATGAATCATGAGATCATGACCTAAGCCGAAGTCGGAAACCTAACCTTTTCTCCCTTCCACACACGCTATAAATCCACCTGCAGGCCTTTGTGCCACCTCGGTCCTGTGAGTACCACTGGCCCAGAGCTCCTCCCACAGACCTCCCTGGCCTGCCCTGAGACCCTCCTGGTCAATGCCTGGCAAGGCTCCAGCACTGTTGAGACAAAGGCTGTCATTCTGTCCCTTCCCAAACATCTGAGCAGACTCATCCAGCTTTTTGGAGTCACAGGCAAGGAATCTTGGTTAGAGGGTGGACTGGGACACAATTTCTGTCCTTCTTCCTGGACAGTTAGGTCTTTTCAATCCAACAGCCTCTGGAAAACCTCTGTTCCCAAAGGTGTGTTCAGCAGGATGCTGAGGAATGATGGTCCAACTCTCAGTCCCAAGCACCTTCCTGTCCGCTCCTAACCAGATCTGGCTTTCCCTGGAGGCTGCCACAGTGGGAAGATGGCATGTCGGGGGAGGCCACTGTGTTCGGTCCACGTCAGTGCCGGCATCAGGCCCCCTCTGCAAAGACCTCATGCTCTCCCAGGCCACAGACAGATGGCAGGCACAGGAAACAGTAGGGACCCTGAAAACCTCTACCCCTGCCAGGTTCCCCCTCCACGCCAGGTCCTCTTGCTGCTAGTGGATGCTGTTGTGATTGCAGTTTGTATATTAAAAGGTTTTTATATTAAACATGTTTGGTTGGTCTAAAAATAAAAAGCACTTCATCTAGAAAAAAAAGCCTCCCAAGTGCCCCCCAAGTCTTACTAGGTAAGAAAGTTCACTTCCTGACATCCCCAGTAACATCAGGGTATTTTGGGGATCTCAAGAAGAGAAGAATTCACTCAAATCTACAGGTGTTCTAGACAACACCAGATGGTGAGTCCTTGGCTTGTCTTCCTCCTAGCCTCACGAGGCTTTTTGAAAGTCCAATTCAAGATTCCTTATGAAAAGTTACAAAGCTAATTAAAAATAACCTGTATGGTCAATTCTCATTCTTACTGCACTCATGGAAATAATCAGTACAAGTAAGGAGACTAGACTTATTCTGCATACAAATGAGTCTTACTTTTTTATTACCTCTGATACAAATGGGGGTAAATATACAAAGAAAAATAAGTTTCAATGGTAAATTATACCACACCCTTGTGGGTATTAGTTCTGGTCCTTTTCATTGTCTTTGAGGCTTTGTTATCTACCTGTAAGCTGGACTGGACCCTGAATTTTTCCAGTTTCCTGTAATACCTGGCTACAACTCTCCAAGCTGATGTTTCCAATTTTCTCCTATCTTCTGACCTGAAATCACCAAGAACAAGACTGCCCTTGAACCTCTCTGGAAGGGAGCATACCTGGTTACTACCCAGACAGCACCCTAACTTCAAGACCTTGAACACTGGGTCCACATCTCCCACTTACAAAGGGCTCCTCCAAACTATTAGAACTATTCAGCTGGAGATCTCAAATTAAAATTGACTGGAGAGGTTCCTCCTCAGAAGCAAACAACACCTTGAGGAAGACAGCTCTCCCAGCACCACAGATCAAGATCTTTATTACCAATATGAAACTGTATTTCATTTCCTGTTCTACTACTTGCTTTTCTACCCTGCCAATGCATAAGAAAACAATGCTCCTTAACTCTGACACCTATCATTGACTCTACCCCTAAGGCCATAGATATATTATAAAAATCCATAGGCTTTCTGGCTGAGGTGGTTTTAGATAATAGAATTGTTTTAGATTATCTTTTGGCTGAACAAAGAGGAGATTGTACCATAGCAAATACCTCTTTCTATACCAGGACCTACACCTTAAGGAATAAGCAAACAATTCACTTGTCACATTGTTTGATTTATTTCATATCAACTAGTCTGGTTCATGGGGGTCATGACTAAAGAGTAGTATACTTCAGTCTCCTGGTATTATTCTCCTGACAGTCATCATTATTTATTTCCCCTAGTTCTTTCAAAGGTTTTAAATATATGTTCACAGCCATGAACAGTACATCAGATAGACTCACTACACTTGGAGAAACACAGAATGGACAAGATAAGAGCAAAAACAATTCTTAGAAAGACAGCTGAGTAGGAGGATCCTAAGTTCTCCTTGTGCCACAGATACAACTAGATTATACCCCCCGCATCAGTATGAATAACCCAGAAAATGATCAAAACACTGGCAGAACACTCTCCACACCTAAATGAAGCAAAGAGGCCACACTGAAGAGGGCAGGAAGGACAGAGACACAGTCAGGAGCAAAATGGACCCATGGGACTATCTGCAGGAAGAAGGACATGGTAGGCATATAGGGGAAAGAAGCAGAACCACACACCAGGCACCACAGGCATGGGAGACCCACACTGGGAAGATGAATACCCATAACATGTGGCTGTGAACTTGCCTAACTTTGCAAGTTCTTACAATCAGTGGAACTTAACACATGGAGCTTTAAAAATCAGCAGGCTAGGCTCTAGGAGAGCCAGGAGAGCAATAGGAAATGGAGTATCCACCTTTAAAAACACAGCACAACAAATAGCCCTGCTGAGACACAGCTTAGAAGCAGCAATGTGGAAACACCTGGGCTACACAACAGGGAGATTTGTTTACTAATCTCAGGGTGTATGTTGGAGGGGCAGGGATCCTTGGGAGAATTCTCCAAGAACAAAAAGGCTGACAGGTGTCATTTTCCTCCCCATCCTTGAGCCTAGATACACAAACACCTGCAGGAAACAGCATAGTACCCACAATCTCCACCTAGCTTATTAAGAGTGTGCACCACCCCCACATGCCTCTGTGTGTCTGTGCCCACTAACCCAGCCTCCACAGGAGTTTTCCCAGGCAGCTGCAGGCCCCCTCCCACAGAAGACCTGCAGGGACCTGCAGGGACCTTGCTGGAACCAAGCCCCCTCCCCCGCATTCTCCTGCAGACATGCCCCCTCCAATATGCCCTTGGCTGGAGCCCATTCAACGTGGTGCCACAAGCCAGGCAGTGTGCAAGCAGCCCAGACCGGGGCAAGCACCACTCCAAAGTGACTCCTACTCTGAGAAGAAGGGACAATAACCACACATACTAGTCCAACTACAGCCCTGGCAGCAGGCTGAGGCAGACATCTGGTCTGACCACAGGCCCCACCCACCAATGAGAATTTCTCAGAGAACAGGACAGGGAAACTACCCTGCAGTTCAGTGCTACTAAGTCAATGGTAAAAGCCTAGTCTGACTCAACCCAAGACCAAGGCAGCCCCAAAATGGCCCACTAATAGCACAGGGACCAAATCCTGCCCACAACAGGCAAAAAGAGCCATTGCAGATGACTGGGCTGAAGGCAAATGCAGCTCAGCCACAATAGGAAGCATGCAACACACACAGGAGAACTCCTGAAGTGCCAGGTTCTGGTGAACAATGGACAATGCACTGCAGGGCACTACAAAATCTGTTCTTCATAAGGCCAAACTTTTAAGAGCAAGAGACAGAGCTGACTTTCCTAACACAGTGAAACAGACACAGAAAGGCAGACAAATTGAGGAGATAGAGAAGTATGTCCCAAATGAAAGAAAAAGATAAAATCAAGCAAAAGAGCTAACTGAAACAGAGATGAGTATTATGCCTGATAGAGAATTTAAAGTAATGGTCATAGAGGCACCTGGGTGGCTCAGGTGGTTAAGCGTCTGTCTTCAGCCTGGGTCATGATCTCATGGTTTTTGAGTCTGAGCCCCTCATCAGGGCTCTCTGATCTCAGCACGGAGCCAACTTCAGATCTTCTGTCCCTATCTTTCTCTGTGCACCTTCTCTGTTCATGTGTTCTCTCTGTCTCCCTCAAAAATAAAAAAATAAAAAATAATAAACATTAAAAAAAGTAATGTCTCCCTCAAAAATAAAAAAATAAAAAATAATAAACATTAAAAAAAAGTATCATAAAGATACTCACTGGACTGGAGAAAAGAGTGGAGGACCTCAGTGAGACCTCAACAAAGGGATAGAAAACATAAAAAAGAACCAATGAGAGATGAGTAACTCAATAAATAAAATTAAAAGTACACTAGATGGAATGAGTAGCAAACTAGAGGAAACAGAAGAATGGATCCATGACCTAAAGAACAGAGTAATGGAAAGCACTCAAGTTGAACAGGAGAGGGAAAAAATAGTAATAAAACATGAAAACAGACTAAGGGAACTCAGCAACACCATTAAGCATAATAATATTCACATTATAAGGATCCTAGAGAAGAAAAGACAAAAAAGTAGGCAGAAAATTTATGTGAAGAAATAATAGCTGAAAACTTCCCTAATCCAGAAAAGGAAACAGAAATCTAGATCCAAGAGGCACAGAAGGCCCCCAATAATATTAATCCAAAGAGGTCCACACCAAGACACATAGTATTAAAATGGCAAAAAGTAGTGATAAAGAGAGAATTTTAAAAGCAGCAAGAAAAAGGAAAACAGTTACCTAAAAGGGGAACCCATAAAGTTATCAGCTGATTTTTCAACAGAAACTTTGGAGACCAGTAGGAGTGGCATGACATATTCAAAGTGCTGAAAGAAAAAAACCTGAAAAAGAGAATACTCTATCCAGCAAGGCTACCATCCAGAATAGAAAGAAAAAGGGGCGCCTGGGTGGCTCAGTCAGTTGGGCGTCTGACTACAGCTCATGGTCATACATGATCTTACATCTGTGGGTTTAAGCCCCACATCAGGCTCTGTGCTGACAGCTCAGAGCCTGGAGCCTGCTTCAGATTCTGTGTCTCCCTCTCTCTCTGCACCCCCCCCACTCATGCTCTGTCTCTCTCTGTCTCAAAAATAAACACTAAAAAAATTTTTTAAAAAAGAATAGAAGGAAAGATAGAGTTTCCCAGAAAAAAAAAGTTAAAGGAATTCATCACCACTGAAACATCCCTATAAGAAAAGTTAAGGGGGTAGGGGAGAGGGCACCTGGCTAGTTCAGTTGGCAAGCACCCGACCTGATCTCAAGGTTCTGAGTTTGAGCCCCACGGTGGGTGTACAGAATACATAAAAATAAAATATGTTTTAAGAAAAAGAAATATTATGCAGACTCTTTGAGTGAAAAGGAAAGACCATAAGCAGGAATAAGACAAGTAGGAAGCACAAAAGCAGTAAAATTAACCATATCAATAAAAATCAGTCCAGGCATTCACAAAACAAAAGGACGTAAAGTATGACACCATAAACCTAAAATGTGGGGAGAGAGGATTAAAGAATGGGTTCAAACTTAAGCAACCACCATCTTAATATGGACTTCTATATGCATAAGATGTTTTTTATGAATGACATGGTAACCACAATACAAATTCCAGTAATATATAGACCTAATATAAAGAGAAAAGAATCCAAGTATATCACCAAAGAAAGCCAGAAAACCATGAAAGAAGAGAGCAAGAAAGGAACACAGAACAATTATAAAAACAAGCATAAACAAGTAACAAAATGGCAATAAGAACATACCTATCAATAATTACTTTGAATGTAAATAGACTAAACACTCCAATCAAAAGACGTGGGGTAATGGAATGGATAAAAAAGCAAGATCCATCTACATGCTACCTATAAGAGACTCATTTTAGATCTAAAGACACATGCAGACTGAAAGTGAAGGGACAGAAAAGCATTTATCATGCAAATGGAAGTGAAAAGAAGGCCAGGGTCATAATACTTGTAGAGAACAAAATGGACTTTATTGTTTGTTTTTAATGTTTATTTTTGAGAGAAAGAGATAGAGTGCAAGCAGGGGAGGGACAGAGAGAGAGAGGGAGACACAGAATCTGAAGCAGGCTCCAGGCTCTGAGCTGTCAGCACAGAGCCTAATGTGGAACTTGAACTCACAAACAGCAAGATCATGATCTAAGCCAAAGCTGGACGTTTAACCAAGTGACCCACCCAGATGCCCCAAGGACAAAATAGACTTTAAAACAAAGACTGGAGGGGTGCCTGGGTGGCTCAGTCAGTTAAGTATTTGACTCTTGGTTTCAGCTCAGGTCATGATCTCACAGTTAGTGGGTCCGAGCCCCGCATCGGGCTCCATGCTGACAGTGCAGAGCCTGCTTGAAATTCTCTCACTCTACCTCTCTCTCTGCCCCACCTCTCTCTCTGCCCCTCCCCTGCTTGCTCTCTCTCAAAATGAATAAATAAACTTAAAACAAAACAACACAAAGACTGCAATACAAAAAAGGACATTAAATAATCATAAAGGGAATATTCCAACAAGAAGTTAAAAAAATTGTAAATATTCATACGCTCAATGTGGAAGCACCCAAATACATAAAAATAATTAATAACAAACAAAAAGAGAGTAATCAATAGTAACAGAAGAACTTTAACACCCTACTTATATCAATAGATATAGACAATCCAAACAGAAAATCAATAAGGAAACACTTTCAATGACACACTGGACCAAATGTATCTAACAGATATATTCAGAACATCCCATCCTAAAACAGCAGAGTACAGATTCTTTTCAAGTGAACACGGAACATTCTTCAGAAAGGACCACATATTAGGTCACAAAATAAATCTCAACAAATTCAAAAAGATCAAAGTCATACCATGCATCTTTTCTGATCACAACACTATGAAACTAGAAATCAACCACAAGAAAAAAAATCTGAAAAGAGCATAAATTACGTATTTGTGAGGTTAAACAGTATGCTACTAAACAATGAATGGGTCAAGCAAGAAGTCAAAGAGGAAATCAAAAAGTACATGGGAAAAAATGAAAATAAAAACACAATGGTCCAAAATATTTAGAATGCAAAAGTGATTCTAAAGAGGGAAAGTTTATAACAATAAAAAAAAGTTTATAACCTCAAGAAGAAAAATCTCAAATAAACAACCTAATCTTACACCTAACAAAGAATGGAAAAGAAGAACAAAAACCACAAACCAGGAGAAGGAAGGAAATAATAAGTATTAGAGTAGAAATAAACAAAATAAAAACTTTTAAAAAAACTTAAAAAAAAAAAAAGAACATACCAGTGAAACCAGGAAGTGATTCTTTCAAAAGATCAACAAAATTGGGGCACCTGGGTGGCTCAGTCAGTTAAGCATCCAACTTTGGCTCCAGTCATGATCTCATGGTTTTTGAGTTCGAGCCTCATGTTGGGCTCTGTGCTGACAGCTCAGAGCTGGGAGCCTGCTTCTGATTCTGCGTCTCCCTCTCTCTCTCTGCCCCTCCCCCGCTCATGCTCTGTCTCTCTGTCTCTCAAAAATAAACAAACATTAAAAAAACTAACAAAATTGATAAACCTTTAACCAGACTCATGAGGGGAAAAAGAGAGACAGAGACAGGACTCAAACAAAATCAGAAATGAAAGAGGAGAAATAACAACTGATACCACAGAAACATAAAGCACTGTAAGAAAAGATCATGAATAATTACATGCCAACAAACCGGAGAGCTTGGGTAGGAATAAATTACTAGAAACATATAACTCCCAAAATTGAATTAAGAAAACATAGAGAAAAAAAATACGTTTTCTGTTCTGCTTTTTAGAAATAGAAAATTTGAACACATCAATTACCAGCAAGGAAATTGAATCAGTAATCAAAAAGCTCTCTACACAAAAAGTCCAGGGCCAGACAGCTTCACAAGTGAATCCAATCAAACATTTAAAGAAGAATTAATACCTATTCTTCTCAAACTATTCCAAAAAAAAATAGAAAAGGAATGAAAGCGTCCAAATTCATTCTATGAGGCCAGCTTTACCCTGACCAAAACCACATAAAGATCCTACAAAAAAAAAAAAAAAAAAAAAAAAAAGAACTACAGGCTAATATCTCTCAGGAACACAGATGCAAAGATCCTCAACAAATTAGTAGCAAATCAAATTCAGCAATATATTTAAAAAAAGTCATCACCATAATCATATAGGATTTATTCCTGGGATGCAAGGGTGGTTCAATATTCACAAATCAACCAGTGTGACACATCACATCAATAAGAAAAAGAATAAAAACCATAGGGTCATTTCAAAAGATGCAGAAAAAGCATCTGACAAAGTATAACATCCATTTAGGATAATAAAGTAGGTTTAAAGGAAACATACCTCAACACAGTATAGGCAATATATGAAAATCTCACAGCAAACGTCATACTCAATGGTGAAAAACTGAGAGTTTTTTCCCCTAAGATCAGGAAAAAGACAAGGATGTCCACTCTTACAACTTGTATACAAGTTTATACAACATAGTACTAGAAGTCTTAGCCACACCAATCAGATAAGAAAATGAATTAAAGGGCATCCAAATTGGTAAGGAAGAAGTAAAACTTTCACTATTGACAGATGACATGATACTCTATATAGAAAATCCTAAAGACTCCACCAAAAAACTACTAGTATTAATAAATAAATTCAGTAAGGTCACAGGATACAAAATCAACATACAGAAATTTGTTGAATTTCTATACACTAATAATGAAACAGCAGAAAGAGAAACTAAGAGGCAACTGGGTGGCTTAGTCAGTTAAGTGTCCAACTCTTGGTTTTGGCTCAGGTCATGCATGATCTCACAGTTCATGTGTTCGAGCCCCAAATTGGGCTCCCGCTCTCTCAAAACTAAATAATTTTTTTTTTCTTTAAATAAAGAGGAGCACCTTGGTGACTCAGTCGGCTAAGTATCCGATTTCTTGATTTCGGCTCAGATCATGATCTCATGGTTTGTGGGATCGAGCCCTGCATCAGGCTCTGTGCTGGCAGTACAGAACACAGATGCAAAGATACATCTGTACACAGATGCAAAGTACAGAGACTGCTTGAGATCCTCTCTGTCTCCCTCACTCTCCCCCTGCCCTACTCTCTCTCTCTCAAAATAAATAAATAAACTTTAAAAAAGAAAAAGAGGGGCGCCTGGATGTCTCAGTCATCTTTATAAAAGTCCCAGCAAAGCAAAGTTAAAAAGGCCTATGTGGTCAGTTATCATTCTTGCTGCACTTACATATATAATTAGTCCAGATTTAATGAGATTAGACTTATTTTATAAAAAAGGATTTATCTTAGTTTGTTATCACTGATCAAAAGAAGGGTGACTGGAGAGGGAAATTTTATGATTGTAGAGAGAAAACTTTTCAACAGAAAACTATAACCCAGGGTGCTGGGTGGCTCAGGCAGTTAAGCGCCCAACTCTTGATTTCAGCTTAGGTCCTCATCTCATGGTTGGTGAAGTTGAGCCCTGCATTGGACTCTGCACGCAGCAAGGAGCTTGCTTGGGATTCTCTATTTCTCTCTCTCTGCCCCTCCCCTGCTTGCACTCCCTCTCTAATAAATAAATAACTAAATAAGAAAACTATAACCCACAAGATATCAGATACTAGTTCTGTTCATTGTCTTTGAGCTATTTTTCTTCTCTTTGTAAAACAGATACTGCCATCTTGCACATTTTGCCAGTAATTAACGTTTACAATTTTTCTGTCACTCTCCTGACTTGACATCACTGACAACTAAAACCTGACTATCCAGATCCTTATTCAGGCTCTAAGCTGTCTTGTCCCAAAGGCCTGCAAACTTTTGATGTTGGACAACTAGGTATTAACTTCAAAGAGCTTGTTACTACAACAGTTTGGGCCACTCAGGAAGTTCACCAAACACAACTTCCATGTTCTGCTCTGGGAAATAACCAGACACTGATCTCTTACTCCACCACCTAAAGATCCTTTGAGCCGAATGCGTAGAAATCTCAACTGGCTGCCCTCTAGACTCAGAAAAAGGATTACAGTCTATTCGAACCATTAATTTTGTTTTTCTTTTTGTTTCCTCATTCTAATCTATGTTTTTCTTTCTCTTTGCCCATCTCTTACCTCTCAATTTCTAACTCAAATCTTTTCTCCACTGCAATCAACCTAGCTTCTTTTTTTTTAGGTGAAACTTCCAGGGAAGTTTCAGATGAACAAATGTGGAGACCCACACTCAGATCCTCAGAATTGCTATAAAGATTATATTAAAGTGAAAACATTTGAGCTAAAGAAGATGCAGAAGGAAATCTTATCTAAACCGTCCTTATCTGACTTAAAGCAGAGCCTTCTGCAAACATAGCTGCCATTAAGCTAGCTCTTACCACCCCACCCCACAAGTTTACTGCAATTACAGCTGCCATGGATACTAATGTCCATTCCATTAGTATCAAAAAGCCCAATGGAACTTTCCACACCTTTCTAGTGAAGCCCTAAAGACCACTACCACTACCTTTAAGTTTGGTATATAAAACTTTTCTCTCTGGCTATTGAGCACTCCCTGAAGAATGCCATGCAAGCCCAAATAAACTTAATCTTCTGTCCTGTTAATCTGTTGTCAGTTAATCTGCAGGCCCCAACCAATGCACCCAAGTTTAAGTTTTACTCTCAACATCAAGCAATGAAACAGGAAAGATAGCCTTCTCAATAGAGTCTAGTCAATACAAATAACCTCAACAGTCTGAAGACTATGAACACTTTGGAGAGTAATATTTGACTCTGGTAGGTCCTTCACTAATTCACTAAGGCAAACCAGTAAATGATGCAATACGCTAGCCGTTTGTCTATCTTGTTTACTTCTCAATTTCATAACCCCGACTTATATCATTCTCTCTTAATTGAAAATTTTAACCCATAACTTGTTAAGCCTTTTAAATGGGAAAAATAAGTCTCATTTATGACCTTATTACTTCATTTGATAGCCTAGAAGAGCACAAGCCTGAGACTAAATTCGTTTAATGTGTGTGGGATGGGCATGCCCTAGCTCTCGTTATAAGGCAGCACTCCCATGGTCCTTCCAGGGCAGCTTTCCCAACTGTCCCATCTAAGGGATAGGCCTACTAATAAGTAAAATGTATTTTTCACTCTACTTCTACATCACACTCACATATACACATGTACACACCACACACACACACACACACACACACAATACCCCTCATATTCATTTTGCCTTTATTTTTTAAGATTTTACCTTTAAGCAATCTCAACACTCAACGTGGGGCTCAAACCCACGATCTCAAGATCCAGAGTCACATTCTCCACCAACCAAGCCAGCCCAACCAGCCAGCCACCCTCATTTTCTTTATTTCTTTTTTTTCTTTTTTTTAGACAGAGTAGAGAGAGCTTGAACACGTGTGCAAGAAGGGGAGAGGAGCAGAGGAGGAGGTAGAGAGAGAAAGGGAGAGAGAGAGAATCTTAAGCAGGCTCTAAACTCAGCACAGAGCCCAATGTGGGGCTAAATCCCATGACCCTGGGATCATGACCTGAGCAGAAATCAAGAGCCAGACTCTCAACCAGTTGAGCCACCCAGGCACCCCTCATTTTGGTTTTATATATAGTTGCTGATGCTTAAACTACACTTAGGTATTTCAGTTTTATACCAAAAAGAAAAACGAAAGTTACCTTTTCCCTTGTTTTTCTTTGTTCCTCAGACTTAGTGCCAGCCTCGGCAATGTCTATGGTGAACCAAAAACTGAAAGGAGGGAACAGAGTCCAGAGCCAATCAGTTTTTAATTCATCTGTCTCATTTGAACTCTATGCATAGAATACAGCTGCCTGTTTTATTACTGAGAGGTCTATAAAACATGAGTGGTATTTGAATCTCTTAGCAATTTAGACAACTAAAATAACAAGAAAATGCCAGGAATGAGTGTACCATTTTATAGAAATCCACTTGTGGCTTTCCTATATATTATATCCAAAGAACTTTGCAAATTTAGACATTACTGTCAGATAAGAATTAAGATGTTGGTAGAGAAGGAAAAAAAATTTACAGCCAATTTGACAAAGAAGACAAGCTCTCTTAAATTGTCAGGGTTTGCAGAGAAGGTGGTTTTCATTCCCATCAATGTCAAATTCCCAAAGTTAAATAGTAAGAGAAAGACACAGGTTTAGTCTCTGCAATAGTACCTCAAGTTTCTGTATACATAATGGATAAAAAAAAGGAAATTTTAAATCACAATAAACAAATGGGGAAAGAGTGCTTTCTGTTAAATGAATATATTGTCTTATTTATAATCTACTAAACTTTAACTTGAAAATAACTACACAAACAAATGTGACTGTTCACACTGAAATCTAGGGCCTTATTCCAAGAAAATGGAGAAGCTGACTGTGGGAATCTGGAGATATGTATTGTGCCTGTGGAACTTGACATGGAGGAGAAACAATGTAAGACAAAAAGAGGGCTATCTGAACCAAGAAAGACCATAAAGCTATGAGTATGTCACTATCTACTACAAATTAAAATGTTTAGGTATTCATTTATCAAATGCTTGGGTATTCCTGTTGTTCAAACCACTAAGCTTGATAAAGACCATGGGGTGTTTCAAGGGTCTTAGAGACACACAATCATGATAGAAATCTTGCAATGCCCAGCTATATTCTCAAATATCAAGTTCCATATCTTCTCAAGATTTTAATTCCCAAAGCTGCCTTTACTAAATGAAACTAACAACACTTCACCAAGCCTTCTGGAACTTTATCCAATTCTCAATAGAGTCTCTTAGATCCTCAGCATACCTAACACTTGAGGTTCTTCTCCAAAGAACCCCAAAGGGCCACACTGCCTCAATTTCCTCTGTTGCAATGCAAGCAACCATCCAATTACTACTGTCTTAACGCTCCAGGTAACACAATGATAGAAAGAGGGGTCTTGAATGACGGACACAAAGATTTTAGTCAATGGACAGCTGAGCTCAACCAAAAGGTGATTCCAAAAAAAAAAAAAAAAAAAAAAAAAGCCTTTTGGAATATCTAGCAGTCTCTTAGAAGTCTACTTAAAGTATTCTCTGAGAAATTTAACAGTTCTGGATGCCAGCGATGTGGAAAACAAAGACAAAAGAAAAAATTAAGTTTCCTTACTACCTACAACCCATTAATAAGTCCTTGTACAGACAGAGTCACCTTCCTTTGGGAGCTCAGCTGCCTCAATGTTGACACTTTGCTAAGGGCAAAAGACAATCTTAGCTTAACATTATCCTGTCTCTCCTCCCACCGCCCCCCACCCCAGAAACCTGTAAATCTAGTTTAACATATAAAAACTCCTTTGGAAACTTCCTTTCTCTCTACCCCTAAGATATATGTTATTATTCATCCTCCAAGCATATGGACCACTGATATACATCTGAAGGGTCTCATGACTGAGGATTTACTAGAGTGTAGTAAATGAACTTTTCCTATCAAGAGCTAGCCCCTCAAGGTCCTGGAAACCTTACTTCCAGAATTCCTTAGAGACTTACACTATCCCTAATCGCCTCCCAACTTGGAAGTATGTAATCAGTCACCTGTAACAACCCCAGTGCAGCTCTTTTTGCCCACAGGTCCTGTCCCATGCTTTAATAAAACCACCTTTTTGCACCGAAGATGTCTTAGGAATTCTTTCTTGAAAGCCTGCTCCAAACCTCAACATTTCCACATCACCAGGACAAAAGAGAAACATCTGTAGAGCATCAAGGCTGAATCCTGATGACTGTTCAAGTTCTGTCCTGCAAAAATGACTGTCCTGGAAGTCAGCCGGCTTCTACTGGGTAATTCCCACTTTTCTTGAACTTCAGTAGCAGTCACTTGGAACTTTAATAACATGTGGTCGTGATTATATAGATAAGGTGGTACTCCCGAAAAAGCTAATAATATATGACAAATTCCTTCTCCAAAACTGAAAATTTTCGCTAGCTCTTTAGGATACTGAGAAAAGATATTAAAATGCTCCTACCTGCATCTTACTAGCTTCTAACAGGACTGTTACCATTGTGTCTAAAACTGTATACTGTAGATGGACGTGGCTCGCAAAGACAAATAACTAAAGTCTAACTGTATAATGAGGAAAGTCTTACTGGTACATTATTTATGAAAATGTTTATGTTTAATCTACAAGTGGCCTCTTCTTTTGGCTGCCGAGGACCCTTGTAATATATTCTGTATCCAGCGGATCTAAATTCAGATCCCTGAAGTAAATGACTTTCCTAAAGGAATAAAAATTATTAACACTTTACCACACAGTAGAATTTGAATACAGTAACAGATGCAATTCTTAAATATAAACCATACACCAAGTACTATTTAGGAAGTGTATATATATATTATATGTATTACATATATAATTACATATATTAGTAATTGCAGCCGAATCAGAAATTATTTTTCTTATTCTGCATGTGAAGAAACTGAAGCTAATATTAACCACCTAATTGTCGTTACCCATTTAATAAACTATAGTATTGAGATTTTTTAACTAAGGTCTTGCTACTTCCTAAATCCTATTATTTCTACTGTAACAAACTACCTCCTAAAATTCACAAATTCATAAAAGGAGTTAGGTGGATTCCAAACCTCTTATTCAGTCACCAACGGAATGTACTCTTCTTATAAGTAGGAAGATGGGAGTTTGAGACATTTCTTTTTACTTACTGTTTCCCAAATACCCCATGATCTTTTACATCTCAGTGCCATGACTCATGCTGCTTCCTCTGGCTGTAATACCCCTTACAACCCCCATTTTTTCTCCCACTCCTTTAGAACACAGCTCAGGAAACTAGTGGTTTCCTCCTTTATCTACACAGTACCATTTCCATATCTGTTATGAGTGATTAAGACCACAGACTAAGAGTCAAAATAACCTGTGTTCAGTATTAATTCCACTTCCCTACGTAAGATTTTGGGCAAGTTATTCATCTACTCTGAACCTCAATTTTGTCATTTCTTATATGGAGATAATATCTGCCTTACTGGACTGTAGTCAGAATTAACTGAGGAACACGGAACAAACCCTAGGTATCCTATGTATCCTTTACAGCACACTCTTCCAGACTATCAGATTCTAGTCCAGATAAATATGCCTGTGAGCTATGTCTAGGAGTCCAATTTGCCTTTTTTTGGAAAATTACATTTTAACAGTACTATCATCATTGTTATCATGATGACTTCCAATCTTGATCGTTCCTAAACTCCATATTCCTTATATTTAATTAAGCACTCTAGAATCTTCACTTGAGTATCCCAAAATAAACGGTTTTCTTTGCTTAGAAAACTTGTTCCTCCTTACAGTAGCCAGCCTCCAAGATTACACCCTTGATCCTATCTTCTCCTGACTTTTTGAAGAGTCTAAGTTGGCTGTTTTGCAAGGATTTTTTCTCTTTAGAGTCAGTTTATATATTTTTGAATAAAAATATTATATAGGAAGCACAAGTGTCATTTTGTCTCTTGAGGATGCTTAGTTCGATCATCTGATTAAGGTAATGTCCATTATTAACTCTCAATGCTTCTGTTGCTAGCCTTTCTCATTCACCAAAGCTATCTAGTATCTATTTCTCCATCGTTAGTGTATGTATTCTAAGTCTTTTCCAGTCTCTAGTCTAGACTCCAAACCCTCCTTCCTACTCCTCAATCTCGGTAGGGAATCCAGGTGTTACTTCATCACTAAAATCCCAAAATGACTCCCTCAGCCTCATCTTTACTTCTAAATTTTCTCGCAGACAAAACAACCAAATGCAAAGCATGGTCTGGGGCCAGATACTCATTTGAATAAATCAGCAATAAAAGACATGTCTAGGGGTGGGGCGCCTGGGTGGCTCAGTCAGTTAAGCATCTGACTTCACCTCAGGTCATTATCTCCCGGTTGGTGAGTTCAAGCCCCACATCAGGCTCTGTGCTGCGAACGCAGAGCCCACTTTGGATCCTTTATCTCCCTCTCTCTCCGCTCTTCCCCTACTCACTCTTGTTCTCTTTCAAAAAGAAACAATAAAAAATAAAGGCATGTCTGGGGGCAATTAAGGGAACTCTGAATATTAAGGAATTATTGTTAACGTGTCAGTTATATACTCATATTGATGTGGGAAACAAAGGCAAATTTCCTTACTGCCTACAGCCCATTGACAGACGGGTAGCAGGCAGTGACATTCCTTTGGGAGCTCAGCTGCCTCGATGATGACACTTTCCTAAAGGCAAAAGGCAATTTTAGCTTAACATTATCCCGACCCCTGAGAATCCTGTAAGTCTACTGTAACATATACAAATTCCTTTGCAAACTTCCTTTATCTCTACCTCCCCCTCAAGATATATGTTGGCAATCATACTCCAAGCTTATGGCCCAATGACATACATCTGAAGGGTCTCATGACCGAGTTTTTACTAAATGGTAATAAATGGCCTTTTCCTAACAACTAGCCCCTCAGGATCCTGGAAACCTTGTTTCCAAAATACCTTGGAGGCTTGTGCTGTCCCTACTTGAAAGTATATAATCAATCACCTGTCACAAGCCCAGTGCAGCTCTTTCTGCCCATGGGTCCTGTCCCATGCTTTAATAAAACCAACTTTTTGCACCTAAGATGTTCCAAGAATTCTTTCTTGGCCATCAGCTCTAAACTGCAACATTTCCACATCAATATTATGGTATGTGGTTTAGAGACACACACTAACGTTAAAGTTAAATATCATGACGTATACTTGAAAATACTCCAGTTAAAAAGGAAAAGAAAGGGGCGCCTGGGTGGCTCAGTCAGTTGAGTGTCTGACTTTGGCTCAGGTCATGATCTCACGGTTTGTGGGTTCGAGCCCCACGTTGGGCTCTGTGCTGACGGCTCAGAGCCTGGAGCCTGCTTCCGATTCTGTGTGTCCCTCTCTCTCTCTGCCCCTCCCCTGCTCATGATCTGTCTCTCTCTCTCTCAAAAATAATAAATAAATGTTAAAAAAATTATTTAAAAAAGGAAAAGAAAATCTAGCAAAATGTTAACAATTGTTAAATTAGGTGAAGGATATACTATTCCTTATTTTTCTTATGTTTGTAATGTTAAAAAAAGAAACAAGAGACAAAAAATGGAGTCACTTGTGCTAAGCCTCACATGAGAAAAACAAGACTTAATATGTAACCTAACTGCGGTTTCAGCCTCTCCTAGAAATGCAATCTTTAGCCAGTCAATCTATTATTACCTGGATAGCACCAGTGAGCTAATCTACCCAAAAGACTCTTTCCATCCCCCATAGGAAGGTAACCTTGTCTGAAACAATCTTCTCTTTGCTAGAAACTTCCTTTTGCTGCCTCCTTCTGCCTATAAAAACCTTCCATTTTGTTTTTGGATTTTTTTAATGTTTTGTTTTGTTTTGAGTACATTTGCGGTGCACATAGGCAGGGTAGGAGCAGAGAGAGAGGGAGAAGGAGAGGGAGAATCCCAAGCAGACTCCATGTTCAGCCCAGAGCCTGATGTGGAACTTGATCCCATGACCACAAGGATCAAAACCTGGGGACACATAACCAACTGAGCCACTCAGGTGTCCCCAAAACCTTCCATTTTATACAGCTCCTCAGAGCTCCTTTCCATCTGCTAGATGAAATGCTGCCTGATTCATGAATTATTGAATAAATTTATTTCAGATCTTTAAATTTATTTATTTAAAATTTTTTTTAATGTTTATTTCTTTTTCAGAGAGAGAGAGAGAGAGAAAGACAGAGCATGAGTGGGAGAGGGGCAGAAAGAGAGGGAGACACAGAATCTGAAGCAGGCTCCAGGCTCTGAGCTGTCAGCACAGAGCCCGATGTAGGGCTTGAACCCACAATCCACAAGATCCACACCTGAGCCAAAGTTGGACACTTAACTGACTGAGCCACCCAGGTGCCCCTAGATCTTTAAATTTATTAATTGAATTTTGTTTAACAGAGTTTTAGAACTCAAAATTTTTTGTTTCTATATTTAAAAAACTGAAGCACAGATTAAGTGACTCGCTTAAGATCACAAGTTGTAAATAGCACAGCTAGATTCTAATCCAAATCTGGACTAGCTCCAAATCTTTTATACTACACTGCCTCTGGTTCCATGCATCAGTTTGTGAGGTACTAGTACTTGGGGTAGGGAGAAACAGAATATAGGAGGTAGAACAAAGTTAATATATGTAAAGCACTTAAAAGAGTGCCCAGCATTCAGTAAGAACTATGTAAGTAGTTCTTTCTCCCACTCGTGGGAGAAATTAAGGAAACAAGGGTTCCATTGATCAAATAAGTTTGAGAAATCCAGGTCAAAAAAGTTAAACATGCTTCTTTTATTGAGAAAGAGAGAGAGCAAGAATACGAGTAAGGGAGGGGCAAAGGGAGAGGGAGAGAGAATCTTAAGTAGGTTCCATGCCCAGCATAGAACCCACCACCCAGCACAGAGCCCATCGCAGGGTTTAATCTCACAACCATGAGATCATGACCTGAGCTGAAATCAAGAGTCAGACGTTTAACTGACTGAGCCACCCAGGCACCCCTAAATATGCTTCTTTATGCAGAATATCTTGGTGTCTTTAATATGTTAATACCCATCTCTGAGAAAGGAATACAGTATGTAGCATATTCCAATGATAATTAACCACTGAATGTTTTTTGGGTTTTTTTTTCCAAAAAATAACTTGAAAAAAAATAGTAACTTGGGGACTGGTATTGTGTGGGAACTCTGGTATTCACTGAATTACATATAAAAAAATCAGTGGGGCGCCTGGGTGGTTCAGTCAGTTGAGAGTCCGACTTCAGCTCAGGTCATGATCTCGCAGTTCATGAGTTCGAGCCCCATGTTGGGCTCTGTGCTGACAGCTCAGAGTCTGGAGGCTGGTTTGGATTCTGTCTCCTTCTCTCTCTGCCCCTCCCCTGCTCGCTCGCTCTCTCTCTCAAAAAAATAAATGAATAAATAAATATTAAAAAAAAATTTTTAATCAGGTCTTCCATAATAAAGCAATAAAATTTCAACGGTTAAAGAAAAAGAATTAAATAATAGATAAATCTGTTTACTGAACAAACACAATGTTCTTTTTCAAATGCTTGTTATCAGTCTGCCTAACAAATTAAGTTTACTAACATAAGACTACTGGCTCTGTCCCTTTTCCAAGGCCTAGTAAGTATCATGAGATTTCATGTCCTCTACCTGAGATTCAAATCTCCTCTTTCCTACCAGAGGGTCAGGTAGGCAATCAATTCACTCCCCATGCCCCCATATACACATTAAGAAAAGGTCTCCTATATAAAAAATGTAATTTGATATACTAAGGAAATGGGGTGGTAATCTTCAATCTTGTAACTGGTAAGTACCCCCCTCCTTCCTTTGTGCAATGCAGTTCTTATAACAGCAAAATCCTTAGGGGCACCTGGATGGCTCAGCTGGTTGAGCAGCTGACTTCAGCTCAGGTCATGATCTCGCAGTTCATTGAGTTCGAGCCCCCATCAGGCTCTTTGCCGTCAGTTCGAACTCTGCTTGGGATCCTCTGTCTCACTCTCTCTGCCTCTCCCTCACTTGTGCTTTCTCTCTCTCAAAAATAAACAAACATTTAAAAAATTTTCAAATAGCAAAATCTTTATTTTTAAATTGTTAACCCGTGGTCTTTTTCTCTTGCAACAAGACTTAGCACACTACTGAAATAATTTGTTTTCAAGTCTTATTCTTGCTTTGTTTGAAGAAAAACACAATCCAGGAGAACATCTGACAAATTTCAAAGGAACATAAAAATACATGTAGGAGAGGAACTTAAAAATTTTAAGGTGAGAAGTCATTAACAACCTGAATTACAGACTCCTGGGTATGGTATTTTAGGTATTTTAGGTATTTTAGGCATCATTAATATTTTAAATGTACAAAGCCATTAAAATCCGCGGTAGCCCATATTCCATTTTTTTTCTCAAGTTGCCGTATTTCTGGAATACAATCAAACATATAGTAAAAAATGACCAAATTTTTAAAAAGTTTGTAAATGTGTATCTACCAAAAATAAATGTCAAAAATACTTCACAAATCACCTGAATTATAACTAAAATCACCTCAAATATCAAATATTATAACACACCCTAAAAAGTAAACTATTCAAGCTTCCCTTTACTTTCCTTTACAAACTCTAATGAAAACAGAAGGTAGGCCAACAAATCACTTCAAGTTCCCTTTTAGCTCTTATCTAAATGCCCATATAATATGTAATCAAAATACAGATATACTCTAAAGTAATATAAACATTTAGACACAATTCAACTACTTGGCACTTGCAATTAGATTCTGTTCTGGGTAAATATACTTGCCTATGTCATGAAAATTTTTTTTTAATTTTTTTAATGTTTTTTAAATTTATTTTTGAGAGAGACAGCACATGAGCAGGGGAGGGGCAAAAAGAGAGAGAGACATGGAGTCTGAAGGAGGTTCCAGGCTCAGAGCTGCTAGCACAGAGCCCAATACAGGGCTCAGACTCACAAACCATAAGATTAGGACCTGAGCCGAAGTCGGATGCTTAACTGACTGAGCCACCCAGTTGCCCTGTCATGAAAGATATTAATAACACTTTTACACAATCAAGCAGTCCCCACGACTTTCAGAAATAAACCACCAATCAAAAAGTTAACAGCAACGCACCTATCAGAGTGGACAAAATTCAGAACACTGACACACCAAATGCTGGTGAAACAACACGAGCTCTCATTCACTGATGGTAGAAATCAAAGTGGTACAGCCTCTTTGGAAGACAATTTGGTGGTTTCTTAAAAATGAAACATACTCTTTCCATATGCAATTTCCAGCAATTGCACTCCTTAGTATTTTCCCAAATAAGCTGAAAACTTATATCCACACAAAAATATGCATACAATATTTATAGCAGCTTTATTCATAACTGCCAAAACTTGGAAGCAATCAAAAAATCCTTCAGTAGGTAAATGAATAAACAGACAGACTGGTATATCCAGACAATGGGTTATTATTCAGTACTAAAAAGAAATGAGTCCTTTGCTTCTTAAAAACAAAAACAAACACCTGAACTATCAAGCCATGAAAAGACAGGGAGGAACTTTAAATGCATATTACTAAGTGAAAGAAGCCAATCAGAAAAGGCTACATATTCTATGATTTCAATTATAGACTTCCTGTAAAAGGCAAAATCATAGAGACAATAAAAAGATCAGTGATTACCAAGGGAAAAAGGGGAGGGAGAGATGAATAGATGAAACAGGATTTTTAGTGCAATGAATCCATTCTGTATACTATAATGCTAGATACACATCATTACACATTTGTCAAAACCCATAATGGGGGCCTCGGGGAATGCCTGGCTGGCTCAGTTGGAAGAGCATGCAACTCTTGATTTTGGGGTTCAGAGTTCAAGCCCCATACTGGGCATAGAGCTTACTTAAACAAACATGAACAAACTCATAATGGAATGTAGAACACCAAGAGTGAACTCTAATGTAAACTATAGTCTCTGGGTGATTATGGTATGTCAATGTAAGTTCATCTATTGGAATAAATATACCATTCAGAAGTGGGATATTGAGAATAGGGAGGCTGTGCATGTATAGGAGTAGAAAATAAATGAGCACTCTGCACTTTCTGCTTGATTTTGCAGTAAATTTAAAACTATTCTAAATACTAAATCTATTTACATTTTTTAAAGTAATAGTAATGTGTTTTAATGATCCCAGTTACCATGAAAAAATTAAATGCATATTTTCATATCAAGAGATATACATGGTCAAGAGAAAAATTTCCATTGTTTTATTTTTTAAAGAGAGCAGAGGAAGGATGCCCAGCTGGCTCACTCAGTCAGTAGAGCACAGGATTCTTGGTTTCGGGGTTATGAGTTCAAGTCCCATGATGGATGTCGAGTTTATTTTAAGAAATTAATATCCTTAAAAAGGAGGAGGAGGGGAGCAGAAGACTGAATTGTTTCCCAGGAGCTGACACTGTTATCTACCTCTAGCAAAGTCAAAAGAGCAAGCCAGCACTACTGGTTAAAAACATGTCTAGTTCTTGTTATATTTACTGCTTGTTCTCTCTGTGCAAAAAAAAAAAAAAAAAAAAAAAACAACAACAATTTAAATTTGGTAAACTTCAGAATGAGAGCATCCCACAGGTTAAAAAATGTCAAACTCATTAGCTAAAAGATTCTGATGGCTATTAACTTCCCAGGGAGAAATTTATACACAAATTAAACAGTAAGCATAAAGATTAATATCCTCCTCAAACCTACAGTATCAAAACAACTTATTATGGAGGCAAAATGTCTGCAGTGTGTTATGAACTGAATGTGTGTACCTCCCAAAATTCATATGTTAGAGCCCTAACCTCCAATGTGATGGTATCTGAAGATGGGGTTAGATGAGGACACAAGGGTGGGACCCTTAGTGCCTTTTTATAAGAGACACTAGAGAGTTTCCCCTCCCTCCTTGTCTAAGTGCACAAAGAAGAGGCTATATATGCACAGTCAGATGGCAGTTGCCTGCAAGCCAAAAGAACTTACCTTACTGGCACTTGATCTTAGACTTCCCAGCCTTCAGAGCCTCGAGAAATAAATCTCTTTTGTTTAAGCCCCCAATCTATGGAATTATGTTATGGCAGCCAGAGAAGACTAAGACATAGAGGAAATTAAATGCAAATCTACTGGCTTGTCCCAATTAACAGCCTAATCCAAACCACTGACTCTTCAGGCCCAGGACTTCCAGATTTATACCCACTAATTTTTTAAGTCAATTTTTATACAATGGATGCAAATTCACAATAGGGCAGGAAATAAAAGTAAAAGGTACTAGGGTAATCAAAAATTCACTATTTTGTACTGTGCAAACATCAACTTCACAATTCAGGATCAATCTCCCATCTTGTGGATTGTATCAGTTGCTTTTTTTTGCTGCAATCATGTGACCATTTTGCTGTTTACTGAAAATCTGGGCTGAGTAAGTAGCAATAGGATGTGGTGAAAGGTAAACTAATTTTGATCCTTCTAAGCAACTTTAATGATGCAAATGAAGCTTCACTGACGCAAACATGGCAGGTCAGGTGTTTTAAACACTTTTAAGTCTGGAATGGTGATGTGAGTCAATATAAAGGGGCAGATGTGTACCAAGAATTAAGTTTTAGTCAGAGAAACAGTGGTGGCCAAAAGAAGCTAAGGTGAAATGTGTTTGCATTTTTCTCCTGCATTACATGATCATTTTCCCTCAGAGACAGATTTTCTATCTTTTGGTAAATAAATCAGGAATTTAATCTTATAATGAGTAAGGGTGGGTGGGTCATGTGGTCTACTCACGAATAAGTAAATTTCCACAAACACTAGAGAACAACATCAATGGATGGCTACACTGAAGTAGTTCATGCTTTAGACTACTTAAGTTTTCTTTCTAAATATAAATTTGATTTTATGTCACTTATCCAATCACAACCTTTCACTGGCTCCTTGCTGATTAAGTTTTGTGGTGATGATGGGGTGGTCCCAAGTCGACAGTCAAGAAAGAATTCTTGAAGACGTCTTTGGTGCAAAAAGGAGATTTTATTAAAACACGGGCACAGGACCTATGGCCAGGAAGAGCTGCACTGGGGTCGTGATGGGTAACTCATTATATACCCTCAGGTTGGAAGAGGGTCAGGGATAGAGTAAGTCTCTAAGGAATTTTGGAAGCAAGGTTACCAGGACCTTGAGGGGCTAGCTGTTGCTAGGGAAATGCCATTTATTACCGTTAAATAAAACCTCAGTCATGAGACCCTTCAGATGTGTATCAGGGAGCCATAAGCTTGGAGTATGATGGCCAGCATATATCTTGGGGCCACTGAGATAAAGGAAGTAGACTTACAGGATCCTTGAGTTTGGGATAATTTTAAGCCAAGGTTCTCTTTTGTCCCTAGCAAAGTGTCATCATTGAGTCAGCTGAGATCCCAGAGGGAGTTCATTCTGCCTGTTTCAAGGACTTGTCAATGGACTATAGGCAATAAGGAAATTTAATTTTTCATTTGCCTTAGTTTCCCATTATCACCGTGGTAAGTACTTTAACCCCTTTCCTGTGTTCTTGTGTAGCCAGGAGTGTCTGAGAAATATCACACATACTCCACCTGAGAGGAGGAGGGAGGGGTGCTGTCAGCCTTTCTTTGCCCTCAGCTTGTCCCACACTCCTTCATCACTTCTTACCGACAGAATAAAGTCCAAATGTATTAGCAGAACATTCTTGACAATCAGGTCCCCTTTATCATATTGTATCTTACATGTCTGAGAATAACCTTGCCAGTCCTTGAACTCAACACACATTTCCATATTTACATGTCTTAATGTAGTTCTCTACCAAGAACCCCTTATTCGGCTTGTGGCAATGTTACCTTCTAGACCAAACTTAAAGTAGACCAAACTTAAATGTTGTTACATTCTAATAATTGAAACTAATTACGACTCACTGATTACGCTTTATATTTTGCTTTTGATTCTTATCATTTACATACCTGTTAACCTACTCCAGTAAACTACAGGCTCCTTGTGAAATACATACCTTCTTACTCATTTTGTATTCCCCCCAATACTGAGCACAATACTTTGCACATAGTTTAATGAATATAGGAATATATGAAAGACTGCATACATGTTTCATCACCTGATTAAAATCTATCATTCACCTAGACAGAAGAAAATTAACGTGTAGGCCTAACCTGGAGTACTAAAAGGGTTTACAATTTAATAACAAATTTTGACGTATATTCTATAAAAAGTGATGTTTTCTGTTTTCAAGTCCACTAATCAAGCCAGCTTTCAAATCTTAATATTCTGAATGCCCAAAAGAGTAGCCTAGTATCTGCTTCAGCAAAATCTCTTGAGGCCATATATCCTGAAAGCAATTTGCTGCCTTCCATTTTACCCAAGTCTAATTACAGAACACCACATTAGGATTATATTAAATTACATTGTTATTCAACAAAAAGATCTACAGTTGTAGTCACTCCAGAACAAATTTACATACTAACCCAGTAATCGTGCAAAAGCAAAGTCAATGGTGATTCTATGAATTTGATTCTTAATTATTTTCCTCAAAACAGATGTCTATTCCAATCTTAACCTTCTCCTACACAGGTAATATGCAATCTTTGGCTGGATGTGTATAAAGGGTCTTTTCAAAGAATTATAATTAATAGCACCTCTGGAATTATTCCACATTTATTTTAATTAAATTCAACTTCCCTAAAATTCTAAAAGGAAAAAAAACTAAACCACACGGACTTTTACAATAGCCACAAAGTTATATAAATAAGGTAGAAACAGAACCTATAAAACCGGACTAAGAATTTAATGGGGAACCTGGCTAGCTCAATCGGTAGAGCGTGCAACTCTTGATCTTGAGGTTGTAAATTCGAGCCCCACACTGGATTGTAGAGATTACTTAAAAATAAAATATTTAAAAAAAAAACAGACTAAGAATTTAAGGTTCTATTTTCAGGGCAAATTCTTAGAATGCTTCCTGCATTGGACCAGATTCCTCCAAAACATAACCCCACATCAATTTTAAATGCCAAAAATCACCAAGCTTTCTAATGCATAATACAAATTATAAACCAAGATCTGGTCATTTTTTGTATTAAAAGAGCTATAAACCTAATTATTATCTTCTAGATTTCTTCTTATACAATCTGCTGTTACAGTAAAAAGATAACAAATATAATATTCAAGTCCAAAATGCTCTATAGAACCCAACACAAGAAAAAAATTAAAAGTTAAATAAGGGTTCAAAAAACTAAATTTCAGGGCATCTGGGTGGCTCAGTCAGTCAAGCATCAGACTCTTGATCCAGGCTCAGGTCATGATCTCACCATTGTGGGATCGAGCCCCACATCAGGCTCTGCACTGATGGTATGGAGACTGCTTGGGATTCGGTCTCGCCTTCTTTATGCCCCTCCCCGACTTGTGTTCTGTCTCTCAAAATAAATAAATAAATTTTTAAAAAACTTACATTTCCAGTTTGTAACTATGTAACTAAGAAAACATAGTAAATTAATAAAGGAAATAAAAGAACAGTAGCACTGCCAACTTTGGACTGCTTCTTAGACATCAAAATGAAAAAACCATGCAAAACAAGAAAGGTAAAGGAAAATAATCAATCACCCTTCCTGCCCAAAATAATATTTGTTGGTTGGACTAATTCTTAGAAACAATGACCAACAGGATGTATTTATAGGACACTTTGATACTTCTGTAAATAACTAAACTCAAGAATTTAACACATTTTAAGTGATTACAAATGTTTACCTCCCAGGAATATAACTGAAGAAAGAAAATATATGTTTGAGTAAACCCAGGATTTTTTTCTAGTAAAACTCTTATAGGCTTCCCTCTATACTCACTGGAAAATCAAAATGATGTGGACCTGTTGTTAAGCGGCTATTTATGCCAGAAGAGAAGCACTGATGTTCTAGATACTTCTAAATTACTCTCTTTAGTAGTAGAAGCTCACTGTTACTAACTAGCTTTCATTCTGTCAAGTTATTTTTACCCAGTAATCTACTGATCATCTGTGTTCTAGTTTTGGGTAGGACTCCTATCTCAGTCAACAAAGGAAAAAAAAACCATGATGAAGAACAATGAATGTTTCCTCTTAATGAACACTCCAAGCAATACATTAGCCTTTCTTTAACTTCATGGAGAAAGAATTTAGCTTTTTCTCAAAGAACATTTTGTGGCTAGCTCAGACACGTAAGTGTGGGAAAGTCTCCAGAAGCAATTATAAAATTAAAAAATACCCCCTCTTCCCTTCCTCTGCAGCACCATTGACAGACCATAAACCTTTCTCTGGGGAAAGAGCATATGATTAGTGTAGTATCCAACTCAAGTGCATAAATTAACATTTATGTAAAAAAAGAAATTACTGGGGTGCCTGGATGACTCAGTCAGTTCAGTATTCACCTCCTGAATTCAGCTCAAGTCATGATCCCCGGGTTGTGGGATAAAGCGCCACATATACCCAGCTTAAGATTTTCTCTCTCTCTCCCTCTGCTCTTCTCCCCTTCTTATACTCTCTCTCAAATTAAAAAAAAAAAAAAAAAAAAAATCACTGTTTAAGAAACCAAATTGTTTAGGTCATCTCTTATAACCAGAGCCCCACTACCAGCTTAAATTCATAGGTCTGTAATAAGAGAGGCAGTCCTGAGCCTGTAGAAATTTAAATAACTTAACAATTAAGAAAAATAAGAATGAGAAAAAACACAAAAATGCCACACTAGCTGTGGCCATAGTTAATAAAGGCCATTAAAGAACTATTGGACAGGCTATTAAAAATGTATGAAAAGAGAGAAAGGTATAAAACTTAAGAAGAATAATGATTTAATTATTTGCAGCCTCAAAGCAAAACATGTCTCAGGTATACAGGAGTTCAGAAGAAATACAACTCAGGGCATGGTTCCTATCTCCAATCTATTTGTAAGAACAAAACAGAGCAAAAAAAAACTATATAAAAACTTTTCAAGGGGCACCAGGGTGGTTCAGTTGGTTAAGCGTCTGACCCTTGATTCAGGTCATGATCTTACTGTCATGAGATTAAGCGTTGCATTGGGCTCTGTGCTGAACATGGAGCCTGCTTAAGATTCTCTCTCTCTTTCTCTCTCTCACTCTCTCTCTCTCTGTCCCTCTCCAACGCATGGTCATGCGTGCTTGCTCTTTCAAAATCAATAAACAAAACATTTTTTAAATTAAAAATAATTTTTTTTTAAATTGTCAAATCAACCTGTGAGTAATCAAACATGGTTCTCATACAATGGAATACTATTCAGCCTTTAAAAAGAAAGACATTGGGGCGCCTGGGTGGCTCAGTCAGTTAAGTGGCCAACTTTGGCTCAGGTTATGATCTCACAGTTTGTGGCTTCAAGCCCCGCGTCAGGCTCTGTGCTGACAGCTCAGAGCCTGGAGCCTGCTTCACATTCTGTGTCTCCCTCTTTCTCTGACGGTCCCCTGCTCACGCTCTGTCTCTCTCTCTCAAAAATAAATAAACGTTAAAAAAATTTTTAAATAAAATAAATAAAAAGAAAGATATTTTGGGGTTCATGGCTGGCTCAGTTGATACAACATATGACCTGATCTAAAGGGTGTTAAGTTTGAGCCTCACAATGAGTGTAGAGATTACTTGGAAATAAAATCTAAAAAAAAAAAAAAAACTAAAAATAAGATAAAATCTTTGGAAACAAAAAAAAAAGGACATTGGGCCACCTGGCTGGCTTAGTTGGTTGAGCATGCAACTCTGATCTCGGGGTTTTAATTCAAGTCCCACAGCGGTGTAGAGACTACTTAAATACAAAATCTTTTTAAAAAAGAAGGAAATTTCACAATATGCAACATCACGAACGAACCTTAAGGACAATATGCTAAGTGAAATAAGCCAGTCACAGAAAGATTAACACTGCATGATTCCCCTTATATAAGGCATCTAAAATAGTCAAATTCATGGAATCAAAATATCAGAGTGGTGGTATCAGTGTTGGGGGGAGGGAAAAATGGCAAATTGCTAATCAACAGCCATAAAAGTTTCAATTAAGCAAGATGAATAAGCTCTAGAGATCTGCTGTACAGCACTGCACCTATAGTCAGCAATACTACACTTAAATTTTTGTTAAACTTTCTTATGACAATAAAATAAAAAATAAAAATAGTTCTCTACTCATGGAAGATACCTAATGAGAAAATAATGGCTAAATTTTAATGATTAAAAAGTAGTCTCCTCTATTCATAATAAAGCAAAAACCGTAAACTTCTGAAATCCCCATCAATGGTAGTATGGATAAGCATATTTTAGACTTGTATTCACTCAAACACCAGTATACTCAACAAGGGTTGACAATTTTTTTCTATATAGGGCTGACAGTAACCATCCAGTCTCTGATGCAACTATTTAACTCTGCCCTTGTAGAGCAGAAGCAACCATATATCTTATTATAAACCATTAAAATTTGAAATTCATGTATGTTTTATAGATCACAAGAATTTTTTTTAACTATTTAAAATGTAAAAAAAAAAAATTGTAACAGCTCACTAACTGTACACAAACAGGCAGGGGCCAGATTTAGCCTGTGGATCAGTTTGCTTACCCCTGCTCTACAGCAATAAGAATGATCTACAACTATATGCAATAATGCTGACTCTCATAAACATAACATTGAGTGAAAGAAGACAGACACAGAATATGTACTGTAAGACTACATTTATATAACACTCACAAACAGGCAAAACCAATCTGTGGTGTTAGAAGTTAGTAAAATAAGGGGGAGCTAGTGACTAGTAAAGAGCTTAAGGGGGTTCCAGGTTGCTGGTAGTATTTGGTTTCTTGATGTGGCTGCTCATTACATGCATATGTTCAGTTTGTGAAAATTCATTAAGCTACACACATGTAATCTGTGTACATTTCTGTATATATGCTATATCCAATAACAAGTTTTTAAAAACAAAATTAAAGTGTTCTTTCTATAGAGAAATAGCTAAAAACCCAGAAATGATACAAAGACTTTAGGGACAGATAATTAAAAAGAATCTAAAGGAAAGTAAATTAGATGTATGATATATGAGTGGGAAAGGAACCCTCAGTGTGGAATTCTCAATAATAAAATTAAGTCACTTTATATTTGTATATCAAGTAATTTATTTTATACTAAGCATATCTTGATGATTAAAAATAAAATACTAGGAGATGATTAAAAATAAAATACTAGGAGATTTGTTCTGAACATCAAATTTAAATAAAATGTATTAATATTTATCACCTTGATTGTAAGTAAAGTTTTTTTTTTAATGTTTTTATTTATTTTTGAAGACAGAGCACAAGTAGGGGAGGGGCAGAGAGAGAGGGAGACACAGAATCTGAAGCAGGCTCCAGGCTCTGAGTCGTCAGCACAGAGCCTGACTTGGGCCTTGAACCCACAAACCGTGAGATCATGACCTGAGCCAAAGTTGGATGCTTAACCGACTGAGCCACCCAGGGCCCCATAAGTAAAGTTTTCTTTCAAGAAAACCAAACACAGTAATGATATAAAACAGATTATCCTAGGTAAATGTTTGTCATTGATTTTTTTTTTAAGTTTTATTTATTTATTTGTATGGAGAGAGTGATGGAGGAGCAGAGAAGAGAGGGAGGGAGAGAGGGAGAGAGGAAGAATCCCAAGCAGACCTCACACTGTCAGCCCAGACCCTGATATGGGGCTCGAACTCAGGAACCCATGAGATCATGACCAGAGCCGAAACCAAGAGCAACTCAGCCATCCAGGCACCTGTCTGTCATTGATTTTAAGGGATCAAAAAGATTATCAGAAATAAAGGGAAAGAAGTATGTAAAAATTTAATACATTTTCTGCCATCATTCCTTTATGCACATATTCTTGTTTACTATCAGGATACTCCTACCCTCCTTCAATGACAAGTCTAAGAGATAAGAAAATTATCTGTTTGATTCACTGATGTTTCCAGTGCCAGGCACAGGACCTGGCATGTAGGTGCTCAATAAATGTTAATTTGAATAAATGAATGCATTTTAAACAAATGATAAATGGTTTGATAACTTCTCAAGTAACATACCCTCAGAAAACAAAATGGAAATAAGGATTTCATAAATGGTACCATGATCAGATGTCATAACAGAGTAATATACAGAATACTATCTTTCAGAGACATTTCCAGACTGGCATACAAAAACATTAAAAGTTAATGATACACATGGGGCGCCTGGGTGGCTCAGTCGTTTAAGCATCTGACTTTGACTCAGGTCATGATCTTTAAGTCTGGGAGTTCAAGCCCCACATCAGGCTCTGTGCTGACAGCTCAGAGGCTGGAGCCTGCTACACATTCTGTGTCTCCCTCGCTCTTTGACCCTCCCTTGTTCCCACGAACGCGTGCTCTCTCTCTCTCTCTCTCCCCCCCTCAAAAATAAATATTAAAAAAATTTTTTAAGTTCATCATACATAAAGCACACATAACACAACCCATACCAAAATTTCTTTAATTTAGTATAACATGGCATTTTTAAAGGAATTAGTTGAAATAATGAAGTCAAAATTTATAAAAATTATGTTCTTTAAAAAATTACATTCTACATTAAGACAAAGCCAAAAAAAGGTGTTTTATTAGGACAAAAAAATGCTTTCTCATATTTCTATAATTTAAAATATTTCTCATATATAATTTAAAATAAGGATCCACTTCACCTTTATACCTTTCTTATGGCATTTACCATGTAATACAGGATTCTTTAAGAAAGGGACTGTGATACTCACCTTTGTGTACACAGCCAGGTATATAGAACATTAGGGGCTCAGTAAATATTTGATAGATAAATCAAACAGAGAAGTTCTCTTTAAAATCTCTCTACCCGGGACCTCCTTCAATCCATCAAGTTTGCAGACCCTTTATGGTTTGAGAGGAAGAGAATCAAAAATAGATCTTCAATTAATTTTTTTTTAAGTTTTGGATTTTGTTTTTTTTTTTTTAAGTAATCTCTACACTCAACATGGGATTCAAACTCACAATCGGAGATCAAGAGTTGCATGTTCCTCCATCTGAGTCAGCCAAATTTATAGAACACCTCATATGAGTCATTTGATTTCTCTTTTTTAAATAGGCTCCATGCCCAAAGTGGGGCTTGAACTCACAACCCCGAGGTAACAAGTCACATGCTCTACAAACTAAGCCAGCCAGACACCCTTCATAGCATTCATCTGAGCCCATTAAAATAAACTCCAGCTGGTAATCTGCAATTACTGCTTTATCATGTGATGTCCAGTGACATAAAAAAAGTAACATCTTACTAAACAGTTGCTTCCCAATCCTTCAGAGAAGTAGAACTGCATTTCACGAATTATTATCTAAACTCACAAAACTATCCAATGAAATTAGCAACCTTTAGTTACACAAAAACTAGGGAAAGATAGCAAAAGCAATGTGTTTATAGAGCTTTAAATTTTCCAGAAAATGATATTTCTGAATTCAAATTATAAAACCAAGTATTTACACTCCTTTTTGGATAAGAAATTCTTATTGTTGAGTGGCCAGCCTTGTTTTCTTAACTAGAACAATTCAAGAGAGAAAATATTTGAAACATGATGTTGCTTCCAGCAATATTCTACTGCCACCTAGCACAGAAAAGCAGAACTACTACTGCTTACAGTTGAGACAATGATGAAGGGAAAAGACAAACGAATCCTAAAAATATATCAGAGTAAGTCAGTATTTTCAGTCTCTTCTATTCAGGTCTCTTAATCTACATATTTCAAGACCAAATATTTCGCATTCTTTTTTATAATCAAGTTAACTTATTATTTAGTATTTGCTGTCTGAACTGTATAAAGATGAAGCTCATTCTTACACTGAAGTGTCAAAAAGATACTGCTTTACACATTTTTCAATTGTAAAGACAGGCCAATAATGTATTAAAAAGTATCTTACACAGTAAAATCTTTCTACATTATATAATAAATGCAGAAACTCTATTTGAAACACAAGAAAGCTCAAAATTTTAAAGGATTCTGAAAAAAAATTTTTTAATAAAAATAAAAAGCATTCTGGCTTTTTTTAGGGCATCTGGGTGGCACAGTCGGTTAAATGTCCGACTCCTGATTTCAGCTCATGTCTTGATCTCATAGTTTGTAAGACTGAGCCCCACGTCAGGGCTCTGTGCTGACAGCTCAGAGCCTACTTGGGATTCTCTCTCCCTCTCTCTCTGCCCTTCCCTCGCTCACACTTGCTACCTCTCTCACACAAAATAAATAAATACATTTTTTAAGTATTCTGGTTTTCTTCCCACAAGAATGAAGTACAAGATATATTCCACAAGATAAATTTCAAAACAGAAGCTGAGGGGTGCTCAGATCATGATCCATGATCTCATGGTTTGTGAGTTTGCCCCCCTGCATCATCAGGCTCTGTGCTGACGTGGAGCCAGCCTGGAATTCTCTCTCTCTCTCTCTCTCTCTCTCTCTCTCTCTCCCTGCAGCTCCTCTATATACTCAAAATAAATAAATAAACTTTAAAAAAAAACAACAGAAGCTGAAATACCATTCTTTGATGACAAAAAAAATTATCAGGGTGCCTGGGTGGCTTAGTCAGTTGAGTGACCAGCTTCAGCTCAGGTCATGATCTCACAGTCTGTGAGTTCAAGCCCCACATCAGGTTCACTGTTGTCAGCACAGAACCCACTTTGGATCCTGTGTACCCCTCTCTCTCTGCCCCTCTCCTGCATACATTCTCTCTCAAAACTAAATTAAACATTTTTTAAAAATTATCACTAATGAGCAGTCAACTCAAGTCATTTTATAAACTTAATACCAAATGTACCTTTAAGCTTCTGCTTTTACAAAAAAGAAAAAAAAAGCTGCTTTTTTTTAAATACTTTCCACAAAATTTTCCAGGTTATTTGGAAACTAGGATTAAATTGTGCTTTTAAAATTATATAAACAGGGCACCTAGGTGGCTCAGTCAGTTACGCATCTGACTTCACCTCAGGTCATGATCTCACAGTTTGTGAGTTCAAGCCCCGCATCGGGCTCTGTGCTGACAGCTCAATGCCTGGAGTCTGCTTTGGATTCTGTCTCCCTCTCTCTCTCTAACCCTCCCCTTCTCGTGCTCTCTCTGTGTCTCTCAAAAATAAACATTATAAAAAATTAAAATAATATAAACAAATATTAAAAACCAAAAATACACACTACAGTTTGCAAAACATTAAACTACTGGAATATTAAAAAGATTAAGTAGGGTATCCCTCTGCCAGAATTTAACATCTTCTACTTACATCATACCCCAAAACATCTCAGCAAAACAACGTTCATTAAAAGCCTCTGAAAAAAAGCTTTCACCGGTGCTGTGTACAAGTGTACCAAATTCCTAATACTGAAAAATCGCATACAAAAATCACTCATGATAATTTTTTTTTTCTTTTTTGGGAGAGAGCATGCAAGCAGGGGAGGGAGCAGAGGGGGACAGAGAGAATCTTAAGCAGGCCCCACACTCAGCAAGGACCCCGACCCAGGGCTTAATCCCACAACCCTAGGATCGTGACCTGAGCCGAAATCATGAGTTGACACACAACGGACTGAGCCACCCAGGCACCCCATAATTTTTTTTAATTCAAATGAAGAAAATTATGTGTTGTATGCTCCCCCTTGTGTTTTAAAAAAAGAGGAAAGACTGTTGGTGATGGGGTTCAGGGCATGCTACCCCAAAATACAGCTGGCATACAGATTGTTTGAAAATGAAGTAGTTGGAGAAAAGGCAGAGCAGGGTCACTCTGACCTTCTCCCTCACTCCTTTCTCCTGAAACAGGTCATAAAACTGATATGTGAGAGGTGCCCTCTCTATACCCAGAAGGAAGGAGCATCCTTATCTCCAAAGACAAAGAGATGCCAAGAAGAACCCTACAAACAGGCCTTCCTAAGTTTCCCCCAGTTTACTACAATTACCTCATACTCCCCTACTCCTCCTGTGACTGTCTCCTCTTCACCAAGCCCAGCATCAAATACTCAGGTCTAACTGTTTCTTTGGGTCTTCATTTCCTTATGAAAGCTCCTGTGTCGTGCAAAACGTATATGAAATAAATGTGTGTATTTTTCTCCTGTTAACCTGTCTTTGTCAGCTTAATTTTCAGACATGGCCAGGTCCCTAAGAGGATCAAGAAAAAACCTTTTTCTCCTATGCACTGACTAAACATAGTAGTATACTGTCCATGTCAAAAGAAAATTCTTGGAAATTAAAAACATGATCAAGTGAAAAATTCAATTAAAATGCTAGAAGATAAAGTTTAGGAAATCTATCAAAAAGTAGAAGAAAAAACAAAGAAATGGAAAATAGAGAAAATAAAGGAAAACTTAAGGATTCAGTCTAGAAAGTCTAACATTTGAAATCAGAGTGCTAAAAAGAGACTAGAGAAAAAAAGAGGGGAAAAAATCATCAAAGGAGGAATACAACTTTTCCCAGAACTAAAGGTCATGAGTCTCCAAATTCAAAGGGTCCACAGTGGCCAAAATAATGAAATAAAAGAAAATCACAAACCAAGGACACTTAAGGAAATAAAAGATAAAAAGAAAATCCCAAAACCTCACAGAGAAAAAGGTCACAACTTCAAAACTGTGAGTCAATTTCACAACCTAGAAATACATTTTCAACCAAACTACCAATTCAGTATGAGACTAGAATAAAGAGAGTCTTTTAAGATTTAAAAAGAAAAAAGTGACCTCTCATATACCTTTTCTTAAGGAACTACTTGAGAACATGCTCCAAGATGTGAGAAGAGACACAGAAAGCAAGCTGAGCCCAGAAAGAGGATGGAGCTACTCCAAGTGTGCATATTGGACTGTTCGGGTAATGTTCTGACAGCCAATATGGCCTTAAAGACCAAGTCCAGAAACTTAAAATAAGGTCCCAAAGCAATCCAAACCTCATTTAGCAAAGATATATAATGACTGTAGTCAACCATAATCATGAGAAACCCTGGACCTTGGGACCAGAGGCAAATTACTTTTGTGCTGTTTCTGTCCTTTCCTTTTAGTTCATTGAACCTAATAAGTAGACCTTTTCCTGCTTTTCTTTCTCTGTTCATGTTGTAGAGTGGATTGGAACCACACTAAACTGACTACTACCTGCATCAGTTGGCACATTCTGGCTGCCATTTCAAAAGGTAACCACTGGCTTAATGTCTGTATTTTTCAGGAATGATGTATTCCACAAGAGCAGAGACTATATCTGTGATGTTTACTGCTGTATGCTGTATCTCGAACACAAGGCATGGCATGTACTAAGATGCTTAACAATATTTGTGGTATAAGTAAATGCACAAAAACATTAATAGTGGTTATGTCACCAGATGGCATTATGTTTTTTACACATCTCACATTTCTAAACTTTCTTTAATGAGGCTAAATAATGTCTATAATAAAATTAATAAGGGAAAACATACAGGAAGCTCAATATTTATTTGCAAAACAAAAAAGTTAAATCCAGCATTCTTCACCTGAATTACATGATATACAAAATCTTTATTACCACAGGTCCTTTCTTTCCAGTCAATCTAATTCTCAAACTATAAATTTTTATGGCTTCAAGAAGAGAAACAGAACCAGGGATTTAAAATAGAAGTATCTGAAATAAACCAAATAGAAATATTTTATAGCTTTTTACTATTATAAATCTTTTTTTAAGTTTATTTATTTATTTTTAGTAATCTCTGTACCCAACATGGGGCTCGAACTCACAACCTAGAGAGCAGGAATCACATGCTCTTCCAACTGAGCCAGCCAGGTATCCCTTAAGTATTTCATTTTTTAACGTAACCTCTACACCCAAGATGGGGCTCAAACTTCTAACCCTGGATCAAAAGTCACATGCTCCTCCAACTGAGCCAGCCAGGTGCCCCTTAATTCTTAATATTATGTTATTGATAAGTTACTTTCCTATGTAAGTTTAAACCAGTTTTCATGTTGATAGGTTTTTACTTGATTTACAGATTTGTAACATTACATTTTATATTATCTTATATTACATTAATAAACACATAAATTTCATATAATCTGAATATTTAAAAAAATCCAAATTCAAATTCTATGTCTTATGAAGAACACACACTTAGTCCCACAGAAACATTAAGGCTCATTTCTTATTTACCACAGATCTCATGAACCTAAAGAACAAGAAGTAAAGTTCCCCAAGAAGACAGGACACCAAATAATCCCTATTTCCAGCTTTCAGATTTTTTATCAAGTAAACAACTTCTAAACATATATACAGTATATTGTTTCAGGGCACCTGGGTGGCTTAGTCGCTTAAGCATCTGACCTCATCTCAGGTCATGATCTCGTGGTTCATGAGTTCGAGCCCCATGTCACTCTATGTGCTGACAGCCCAGAGCCTGGAGCATGCTTCAGATTCTGAGTCTCCCTCCCTCTCTCTCTGCCCCTTCCCTCTTCGCACTCTGTCTCTCTCACAAAAATAAATAAACATTAAAAAAATATTTTTATATGGTACATTGTTTCCAAATATTAAATAAGAGTTTAAGGAGAGCCTGAGTGGCTCAGTTGGTGAAGTATCCAACTCCTGCTCTCAGCTCAGGTCTTGACCTCAGCGTCGTGAGTTCAAGCCCCACATTAAGTCCCACACTAGACATGGAGTCTACTTAAAATTTTTTTAATTAAAAAAAATTATAAGTTAAAAAAACAGGAGTTTAAGAACAGATGTTAAGACAGAGGTCAGCACATTTTTTCTGTAAAGGTTCAGATAGTAAATATTTTAGGTTTTGAAGGCCATATCTCTGTCACAACCACTCAATTGTTGTTGTAATAATGTAAACTGCTACAGACAAAAAGTAAACAAATAAGCATGTGACTATGCTCCAATAAAACTTTATAAAAATGGCAGCAGGGTCACCTGGCTGGCTCGGCTGGTAGAACATGAGACTCTTGATCTCAGGTTGTGGGTTCAAACCCAACATTGGGTGTAAAGATTACTTAACAATTAAATCTTGAGCTTGGGTGGCTCAGTCAGTTAAACATCCAACTCTGGATTTTTTTTTAATTTTTTTGTTTTACATTTATTTATTTTTGAGAGACAGGAGAGACAGAGCATGGACAGGGGAGGGGCAGAGAGAGAAAGAGACACAGAATCTGAAGCAGGCTCCAGGCTCCGAGCTAGCAGTCAGCACAGAGCCCGACACGGGGCTCGAACCTACGAACCATGAGATCATAACCTGAGCCGAAGTTGGACGCTCAACCGACTCAGCCACCCAGGTGTCCCCCAACTCTGGATTTTAGCACAGGTCATGATCTCACTGTTTGTGGGCTCGAGGCCCAGTTTGGGCTCCAGGCTGGCAGTGCAAAGCCTGCTTGGGATTCCCTCTCCCTCTCTCTCTCTCTGCCCTTCCCATGCTCTCCCTCTCAAAATAAATAAATAAACTTTAAAAAAATAAAAATAATTAAATAAATTTAAAAAATAAAAATGACAGCAAGCCAGATTCATCCCATGGGCCATAGTTTGCTGACCCCTGGCTTAGAGTATTATACCTTCCTGCTCTCTCCACATAGAAATTGTGCAGGTTTCTCTGATGCTTATCCTCTTAACGGCAATCTCCGTATTTAAGTACTACCCACTCATTCACTTATTCTACAGATTTTTACTACCACATGCTAGAAACAGTATTAAAAGTTAATAATAAAAAAGGTAAAAATAATTAAGTCCTGCTCTCTTAATGCTTTAATTCCAACAGGGAAGTCAAACAAACAAACAAGCTAATAAGTACATAATATAATTTCTAGTAGTACTGAGTATGAAGAAAAGTAAAGCAGGATAAAAAGAGTAGGGGAGGAAAGGTGAGACTCTTTGGATAAGTCAGGGAAGACCTCACAGAAAAGCAGTTTTAAGTAGAGAATGAATGAAGCAAATGAACAATCCATATGATGATCTGGCAGAAGATTATTGCAGGCATACAGAGGAACAACTGCAAAGGCCCTGAAGAGTCAGAAAGCATTTAACATGTTTAAATAAAGACAAGATTAGTGTGGCTGGAAATGAGAAAATGTGATCAGAGAAAGAGATACGGAGACACCATAAAGACCTGTGGACAACAGTAAAAGGACTGGATTTTATTATAAGTTTGATATGAAGACATGAATGTGGAATGGTTGAAAGCCAAAGACTAACGAAATACAGTATGTGTTTTAAAAGGATCACTGGTCTATTTGTCGATTACATCTCAATAAACCTTGGCAGGGGGGAAAGGATCACTTGTAGCTGTACTGAGAACAGACTACAGGGGCTAAGAGTGGAACAGAAAGATCAATCCATAAGTTGTTGCTTGCATTTCAAGACTTCTAAAATAGGATCTAAACAGGTGTGCCTGGCTGGCTCAATCAGTAGAGCACATAACTCTTGATCTCAGGACTGTAACTTCAAGTCCCAGGTTGGGCATAGAACCTACTTAAAAAAAAAAAAAAGGAAAAAAGTTCTAAACATATTTTTAAATTCAAATCACAGAAGAAAAGAGAAATGGATTAGTTAAAATTTTTTTAACATTTATTTATTCTTGAGAGAGCAAGAGAGAAACAGAGCATGAGTGGGGGACAGGCATAGAGAGAGGGAAACACAGAATCCGAAGCAGACTCCAGGCTCCGAGCTGTCAGCTGAGCCTGTGACGCAAGGCTCGAACTCACGAACCGCAAGATCATGACCTGAGCCAAAGTCAGAAGCTTAACAGACTGAGCCACCCAGGCACCCCATGATAAGTTAACTTTTGACTGTAACTTGACTTTCATAGTATAGGAGTATGTCAACAATAAATGAAATAAAATCCAACAGAATTTTCATTAAAAATTTTTGTTTGGATGGAGCTAGAGAGCATAATGCTAAGCAAAATAAGTCAGGCAGAGAAAGACAAACACCATATGATTTCACTCATATGTGGAATTTAAGAAACAAAACAAATGAGTGAAGAAAAAGAGAGAGAGAGAAAAACCAAGATACAGACTCTTAACTATAAAGAACAAACTGATGGTTACCAGAAAGGAGGCAGGTGAGGGAATGGGTAAAATAGGTGATGGGGATTAAGGAGTGCACTTGTCAAGACGAGCACTGGGTCATGTATGGAATTGTTGAATCCCTATACTGCACACTGAAACTAATATGTAACACTGACTATTAACCACACTGGAATTAAATAAAAATCCAATAAATTTTTTTTGTTTAATATGAAATTTCAGTGAGGGAACATAAAATTATCACCAACAGAGGGCAGTAGTGACTACAGAACATAAGTATCTGATCAGAACAAAAAGTGATCTAGCTTCAGTTAAGTAAGGTATTTCTCTAGAATTCCAGTAAACTAGAACAAGGAGCATCCCTTCAAGGTTAACAGTAGAAACAAGAAATAGAGAATATGCAGATGCATATCTAGAAGAAGTTGAAATTATAAATATACACCAAAAATAGGTTAAAATGGCAGGGTATTTATATACAATGTCATCTCCCTAATTAAACACACCTCTCAATTCACTGGTTTTACTCTCCTCAGGAGCTACTAGAGCAAATGAATGGCCAGCTTCATATGTCTACAAGCAGAAGGAAGGTTTGCCCTTTTGTGAGCAACAGGTAATGATTGACAGAATCCATGTCCCAGCCAAGTAGGGTAGGAAAGCTCCTTCCAAGTGGAAAACAGAGACCAGTACAAATGCCAGCAATCAGTGCATTACATCTGGGCACACAATGTGAAGGTTAAAGGGAAAGACTGCAGCTCAGGATACCTGAAACAATGAATGCAGGCAGCTGGCAATACCTAACATGTATACCCACTGCCTATTCCCTGCTGGGAGTTATACATCCTTTCCTTTCTTTCCTCCTACCCTTTTTGTTCCTTTTCATTTTCACTTTCTTCACAGAACTTGATTCTCTATAGATGACTGAAAGGTATGGCCACCAAATGAGGAGGTACTACTCACTTTTACCCTCAATTTGTTTCTCTTTGCCTAGACTCCTGCATTTTTTTAGTATTTTCCTCTCTGCTCTTCTAGCCTGCATGTTTGAGACTCTGTGGAGTCTCAAAGACAAAAGAAAAAAATGTTTTGACTTCTCCTGTCATCTATATGTAAAAATGTATACCCTGCCCACTTCATACTCATTAGGATGGCTAGTATCAAAAAAAAACAAAACGAAACAAAAAACAAAACAACAGAAACTATCAAGTGTTGGCAATGATATAAAAAATCAGAAAATCAGAACTCTTATGTACTGTTATGTGAAATGGTACAGCCACTGTGAAAAAGAGAATGGTAGTTCCTCAAAAAATTACAAATAGAATTACATATGATCCAGCAATTCTACCTCTTGGTATATGTCCCAAAGAATTGAAAGCAGGGTCTCAAAGAAATATCTGCACTCCTATGTTCACAGCAGCATAATTCACAATAGCTAAAACATGGAAGCACCCCAAGTGTCCAATAACATGAATGCATAAAGCAACTGTGCTATATACATACAATGGAATATGATTCAGCCTTTAAAAGGAAGGAAATTCTGACATATGCAACAACATGAACCTTGATGACATTATGCTAAGCAAAATAAGTCAGCCACAAAAAAAACACTGTATGATTCTACTTACATGGGATATTTAGAGTAGTCAAAATCATAGAAATAGAGAGTAGAATGATGGTTGCCAGAGACTTGTCGGAGGTGGGTAGTTATGGGGAGTTATTATTTAATGGGTATAGAATTCCAGTTTTACAAGATGAAAAGAGTTATAGATATGGATGGTGGCGATGGATACACATTATAAATGTATTTAACACCACTAAACTGTACACTTTAAGATGATTAAGATGATAAATTTTACAAGTATTTTACCATAGTAGAAAAAAAATAATGCCTTCCTTAAGAGCACAAATTAAGATTAGTAGGAATAAAGAAATAAAAGGTTGCTTCATTTTTTCTTGGCTCCTCCACCAATACTCCATACTGGCTACCACTATGCTATGGTCAGACTGGACTATTTACCATTTCCTGAACCTGCTCTACAGTCTCCTGTCTCACTCCTGCTATTTTCTTAACCTAGAATGCCCTAAATGGCTCCCCCTCATTTCAGTCTCAAATATTCTACACTTTATTCAAAAACAGAAAAAATGGCATCCTCAAGAAACCAGTCTCAAAGAGCTAATACCTCTTTCTGTCCACAGTAGTTTACTCAGCCCCCTATTTCCAAATACTATAGTATCCTTGCATCATGATTGTTTGTGTATGTTCTCTTCTATTGCAGAAGGACATGTTCAAAGCCTTTTGTTTAAAAATCTTGTTTGCAGGATGCCTGGGTGGTTCAGTTGGTTAAGCGTCCCACTCTTGATTTCGGCTTATGGTTCGTGAGACATAGGCCCTGCATCAGCCTTTGTGCTGACATCGCAGAGCCTGCTTGGGATTCTCTCTCTGCCCCTCCCCCCCACCTTGTGCTCGCTTACTAGCTCGCTCTCTCTCTCGAAATAAATAATCATTTAACAAAATGCATAAATAATAAAAATAAAAATCTTGTTTGCTTTTTATGCTTTCTTAAGAATTAGAGAGATGTTTAAACCTCAGTGTTGCTTAAAAAAGTAAATGAATATTGAAACTAGGTATCATCTAGTTTCAGTCCTAAGTCAACCAAATGCTTTCCCCCTGGTTATCTCAATCAGTTATATAGAGGCTGTGTTGCAAAGCACAGGCAAATCCTCTGTTCTACTCCCAACACCAAGTGATCCATGCTAGCTCTTCAGCCCAGAATTACTCAGAAAACTGAAGTATTCCATCCTCAGACACATGATTGGAAGGAGAAAGAGCAATACCTGGATATTATTCAGCAATATATTTAAACGAAAAAAAGGAAGAGAGTTTTTAGGCAATGTTTTCTCTGGGTATCCTGCAATATTTATCTCATAATCAAATGAAAGAATCAAAATATTGTCCACCTAGAGAGCAGCAGCTCCCAATGTTTGGAGTTCCAGAGACACTGGCTACACACATGCTCTTCTTCTTGGCCTGCAGTCAGTCATCCTCATTCCCCCCACAGACCTAGCAAACACCTCAAAAACCCACATAAGAAGTCAAATTCTCTAGGAAACCTTTTCCGCCCACTCAAGAATAAGATTTGATAGAAATAGAAGACATTCATTAGTGTTTATGTTATCAACTAAAATTACTCAGAATAGGGGTGCCTGGCTGGCTAAGTTTGTGAATACGAGCCCCATATTGGGTGTAGAGATGACTTAAACATAAACTTTAGGGGCACCTGGATGGCTCAGCTGGTTAAGCATCAGACTTCCGCTCAGGTCATGATCTCACAATTTGTGGGTTTGAGCCCTGCATCAGGCTTGTGCTGGCAGCTCAGAGCCTGGAGCCTGCTTTCGACTGTGTCCCTGTCTCTCTCTGCCCTTCCCTGCTGGCACTCTGTCTCTCTGTCTCTCAACAATAAATACATTTTAAAAAATAATAATAATAGGGGCACCTGGGTGGCTCAGTGGTTAAGCAACCAACTCAATTCGGCTCAGGTTATGATATCACAGTTTGTGGGTTCAAGCCCTGCATTGGGCTCTGCGCTGATGGTGCAGAGCCTGCATGGGATTCTGTCTCTCCTTCTCTCTCTGCCCTGTCCCTGCTCGCTCTCTATCTAAAAACAAATAAATATTGAAAAAATGTAATAAAAATTTTTAAAAAATAAAATAAAATAAAATCTTTAAAAAAAATAAAATACAGGGAGCCTAGCTGGCTCAGTCTGTTGAGCATTCAACTTCAGCTCAGGTCGTGATCTCACTGTTCTTGACTTGGAGCCCCGCGTCAGGCTCTGTGCTGATAGCTCAGAGCCTAGAGCCTGCTGCGGATTCTGTGTGTCCCTCTCTCTCTGACCCTTCCCCACTCACACAAATAAATAAACATTTTAAAAAATGTTTTAAATAAAATAAAATAAATAAAATTACTCAGAATGTCTAGGATCACAGCTGAGCTATTACTCCTAATATTTCCATGTGACAATGCATGTACTTTTTGTGAAATAATTGCTTTGCTTTTTTTTCTGGATTCAAATCTTATAAGCAAAAGCAGTTAAAAAAAAGAGAAAAAGAACTGCCTTTTTAAAGCCTAAGCAATTTTGAAACAAACTGATACAAAAAGCAGCTGAAATTTCAACACTGCCTTTAATCAAAGTAAAATTTTACACCAACCAGACTTAGACTCTCTGAGCCTGTTCCTATTCTTTAAAATGGGTATCCACCTAGGACAGTTCCTAACACACAGGAAGCCCATAAAAATCAAAAATCATTTTTATTGTTTATCTCATGAGTATATTTTGGCACTGGATTCATTCCTATAACTAGTTCTCAGTCTAAACCAGTGCTGTTGAATACCGTGGCTATATGTAACTACTGGTCACTTGAAATCTGGGTAGTACAGGGGCGCTTGGGTGGCTCAGTCAGATAAGTGGCCCACTTCGGCTCAGGTCATGATCTCGCAGTTCGTGAGTTCGAGCCCCACATCAGGCTCTGTGCTAACAGCTTGGAGCCTGGAGCCTGGAGCCTGCTTCAGACTCTGTCTCCCTCGCTCTCTGCCCCTCCCCCACTCACAGTCTGTCTCTCACTCTCAAAATAAACATTAAAAAATTTTTTTCTAAGAAATCTGGGTAGTATAAATTGATATGTGCTTTCTGTGTAAAATACATATAGTATTTAAAAGAGTTGGTGAAAAAAATAAAATACCATATTAACATTTTGTATGTCGATTACACAAAAAGATTATACTTTGTATATACTGGGCTAAATGAAATAAAATCAATTTCATCTGTTTCTTTTTACCTTTTTAATGTGGCTTTTAGAAATTTTTAAATTATATATTTAGCTCTCATTACATTTCTAACCGACACGTTGACTTCTACTTTGATTTCAAGCTGGTCAACGTGCTCTCTTAACCATACAGTGCACTACTTCACAAGGGTTCACTCCAGCTAATCCACCCACTATCCCAGCATACAGTGGCTCACTTAAACATTCTCCACTTCCACAACCTGGGAAAGCTGATTTAGTAGTTCTTTAATTTTTGATTTTAATCTGGAGCGCACAGATCCGCCGAGGCAACTCGAAACTGTTGCCCACACAACAACGGAGAAAAGGTTGAGGAAAAAACCCCAGAGTCCTCTCCAGTACGTGTTGGTCAACACTGCTGCGAGGCTGGGAGCTTGAGCAGAAAAGGGTCACCCCTAAGAAAGTGAGAAGAGGCGAAGGGGCAAGCGCCTCGGATCTGAAGAAACATAATGTAGGGCCCACGGAGTGGAGGTGTCAGAAGGAAAGCCTTTTCAGCTTCTGGGGAACCAATATGGGGGCGGAGGGGAAGGAGCTGGGCTCCGTGGCCGCGGCTGCAGGGAGGATCGATACCTTAAGAATCCCTCTCATCTTAGCCAGAAAGGGGCGGAACTCCTCGAGTGACACCTCCGGATACAGCTGGCTACGCAGCAGCTCTTCTGTGATGCCTTGATGCCCGTGGAAAGCTTCCTGGGCCAGGCCGCTCAGCAGCCCGCTCAGAGGTTTGGAACCCTCAAGCTCGCCCGCCATGGTCAGCTGTGGCCCCGCCCCTCAACATCTGAGCGCGGCCTCGCTACGGCACGCGGATGGGCCCAAATGGCCCGGGCAAAGGAGCGCGGGACAAATAAGGGCGAAATTCCACCAGTGGTCGGTATTGGTAGCTTACCAGATTTGCTCTGCAAAAATCTCTCGTCTTGAGCTGCCACCACGGAGCTATCCATTCAGTTCTAGAAGAATCACTTTCCTTCCGCTGATTCCCTTCATTACTCCAAGGCCTACTGAAAGGAAAGCTCACTTGGTGAAGGTCAACCTGAGATGGGGAACTATTCTATGAACAAAAGTGGTAGTTTAACTTTCGAATGGCTGCATCTCACCCAGGCCTTGCCAATCCACTATCTGAATAGGCTCTATAACTCAGATGTAATCTCTGCTTGATCATTACCTGTCCACCTTTTGTCCAAGAAAAGTTAACTAACGCCTAATAACATAATGAGTTTTCTAGGATATATAGAAATATATTTATGTGTGTGTTGTCTTTCCAGCTAGATCAGCAGCTCGATCCAATGCTCCTTTTTATAACAAATATTCCGTTAACGCCTTTACAATCTGAAATGAAATGCATAGATTATATAACTTTCTACCCATATAATTTCAAAAAAAACAATATATTATTCACCCATGAAAAGGAGTGAGGTACTGATACATGCTACAACATGCATGAGTCTTAAAAATATGTTAAGTGAGGGGTGCCTGGGTGATTCAGTCAGTTGAGCACCCTGAACCCTTGATTTCAGCCCAGGTCATGATCCCAGGTTGGTTGCATTGAGCCCCAGGTCTGACATCATGCTAAGCACAGAACCTGCTTAAGATTCTCTCTTTCTCTCTCTCTCTCTCCCCTCCCCCCCCCCGCCCCTCTCCCCTGCTTGTTCTCTCTCACTCTCTAAAATTAATTAATTAATTAATTTTAAAAAAAGATTGCCTAAGGCAAGGCAACAGCAAAAGAAATGACCCTGAAGCCCTAGCTCAAATGAAAAACACAAACACCTAAGCCAGCCTTCCCAGAAAACAGGTTTCCTTTTCATTATGACCAAATAGATTTCCATTCTAAGTTCCATCAAGCAACTGGTCATTTCTCTTACACTACTCCTTTTATGGCTCACAGGCTGTTTGAACTTAGGCCAGAAATAGGTGTTTTTGTAAGGTTTTCCCATCTCTGAAAATGTTAAAATAAGAAATGTGGACTGAAATAATGGGCAAACATAAGGGCCCCAAAGTTTTGTGATAAACTCTTCCCGTTCTGTTTCTACTCCACCTTTTCAAATTCTACTTTAATTACCATTCGCTCTCTTAATCAGCCAGCCATTCAGCAGCTATTAGTGGAAAGCTTCGTGCCATTCTGCTAGCCGTTAGAGGATACAAAAATGAATAAAACAATCTCTGTCCTAAAATCTTACATTCTGGTAAGGGAAGATTATATATAAATTAAGGGGAGCAGAATATGCCACTCTAACATATGCCATTTGGGCATAAGGATTATTTTGAGCTAAAGGCAATGAGAAACAACAGAAGAAAAGCTTCTGGCCCTATTTGCCTGAAAGCGGAATGTAAATTTCAAAGGTGTCCCTCCTCTGTCTACCAGGAAGGACCAAAGTTAATCGCAGGAGATAATTGTAGACCCTTACTAATGAAGAAGGCATGGAATTAAAACTGGGTAACAAAGCTTATTCTTCTTTACTGTGCTTTTTATGGACATCTCCCCATAACTGGCCTTCATTACACCTTTCTTTCTTTTGTCTTTAGCTGAAGATAGTATATAAATCAGAGTTCTAAGCCATTGCTTTGAGTTACTCATTTTTCTCTGGATATCTCACATGTATACATTAGGGATACATGTTAATAAACTTGTTTTTTTTTTCTCATTAATCTGTCTTTTGTTTTAGGAATCCCAGCTAAGAATTACAAGAATAAAGGGAAAATTATTTCTTTACTCCTCTACTTAAACAAATGATTAAAATACAATGAACTAAGGGTTGCTACCACTCAGTATGTAGAAGTAACTATCAGATTTGATAGTAGAGAAAAGAAAATTGATTAACTTAGTTTGTGTAGATCAAGGAATGGCTTAATGGTAAATAGTGTTAAAGGAGATAATCAAGAGGACATGATACTAGTTGACCCATGAGCTGGACCTGGACGATCAGAGGCTCCTCACCCACTCCCTGTCCTTGGAATGTACATTCTGCCCAGTTCCCACAGTGGGAGCTAGTCCAAGGACATAGACTAGAGAGAGTAAGGTGTTGTTCAGACCATCTGGATGGTATATGTGACTGATCCCAATTAAGGCCTTTATATAAACTTTAAGATTATACATGCAAAAAGCTACTCATCTTGCAGCCACCCAAGACAAGCCTCATAAGTAAGTTCACTTTATCATTTTTTTTAATTTTTTAATGTCTATTTTATTTTGAGAGAGAGAGAAAGAGGCTGAGCATGAGTGGGGGAGGGGCAGAGAGAGAGGGAGACACAGAATCTGAAGCAGGCTCCAGGCTCTGAGCTGTCAGCACAGAGCCTGATGTGGGGCTCGAACCCACGGACTGGGAGATCATAACCTGAGCCGAAGTCGGATGCTCAACCAACTGAGCCACACAGGTGTCACGAAGTTCCCTTTATTATTAAAACTGCCACCTACCAGTTTTGAGTGGTCTGCCTCTTTATTCAGTCTGTCCTGCCTTCCATGTATAGGGCCTGGTTTCAGATTTCACCCAAGAAGTTCCAAAGGTTGCAAACCAACAAAAAGCCAGACATGTTGCAGGGGAAATAGCATGTTCCTATGTATGGAGACATGAAACAGAGTGATGTTTTGAGGTACACTATGAACCCCATAGTGCAACAATAGAGTTAAGGACATTCTACCCCCAAATTTGGAAACTTGGCATATTGAATATTTGAAGAAACATGAGAAACAAAACTTGGAAATAATGGATACAGGAAGGACTCCCTGATCTCCCCCTTCTCTTGTGAAGCAGGTCAGAACTGTCTCTCATGTGAGAATTGTCCTCTCTCTCTGTACCCAGAGCATTATTATCTCCAAAGATGGAGGGATGCCAAGGAGAATCTGAACAAACAGGTTTGCTGAGTTTTCCCAATTTACAACCCTTAGCTCATATCTTTTTGTCATATCACATTTTTTCCCACAACTTTCCACTCTTCATCAAATCCAGCATAAAAATACTCAGGTTTAACCATTTCTTCAGGTCTTCATTTCCTTATCAAGTCTCCATGTCACATGAAACTTATGTTAAATAAATGTGTATGCTTTTCTCTTCTTAATCTGTCTTTTGTTACAGAGACCCAGCCAAGGAGCTAGAAGGGCAGAAGGAAAAGATATTTTTCCTCTCCTAGAGTGGCAAGAGTAGAATGAGGAAACTACAGCAATAAATCTGGAAAGATAAACAGAACTGTGTCATAGAGATGGAGAGTTTACACAAAATGCTGACTTTTATACTTGGTCATTGAGGAGTAACTGAACAGTTGTAAGCAAGGGAGTAATAGCAAGACCAGATTTGCAAGGGTTTTTTAATGTTTACTTATTTATCTTTGAGAGAGAGACAGACAGAATCCCAAGCAGGCTCCATGCTGTCAGCACAGACCCCGACACAGGCTCAAACTCACAAACCATGAGATCATGACCTGAGCTAAAATCAAGAGTCAGACACTCAACCAACTGAGCCACTCAGGCACCCCCAGATTTGCATTTTTAAAAGATTTCTGTGTGTGGCAGTGTGGCAAATCAATTGAAGGAGCAGGGAAGGCCAAGTGTACACTATCATAGTAAGCGAATAGATGTTGATATGGGTCTGATCTAAGGCAGTGACACTTAGGATAGGGAAAATAAGATTCTTGATTCAAAGGAGGTAAAATTCATAGGCTTTGGATGAGGAAAGAAAGGAAAAAATGAAAGGAATGATTCTCGGTTTCTGATTTAGGTGACCATCATTTAGATGATGGTCTGGAGCATATAGGAGCTCAATTCATTCATGTGCTAATCCTCCACATATCTTGTGTGTCCTTGCATCCTTCAACGAGCTTTATGAATCAAGTGGCACCTGGGTGGCTCAGTCAGCTGAGTGTCTGATTCTTGATTTTACTCAGGTCATTATCCTAGTGTCATGGGATCCACGCTAAACATGGAAACTGCTTAAGATTCCCTCTCTCTCTCCCACTGCCCCATCCCCTACTCGCCTTCTCTCTCTCTCTCTCTCTCTTAAATAAATAAATAAATAAATAAATAAATAAATAAATAAATAAAAGTTTGGGGTGCCTTGGTGCCTCAGTCGGTTGAGCATCCAACTCTTGGTTTTGGCTCAGGTCATGATCCCAGAGTGGTGGGGTCAGGCTCCACATTGAGCATGGAGCCTGCCTGAGATTCTCTCTCTCTCTCCTTCTGCCAGTCTCCCTTGCTCCTGCTCTCTCTCTCTCTGTCTCTCTACAATAAAAAAGAAAAGAAAAAAAATTTTAAATGAGCTGTGTGAATCAAATAACTATCATAGCAAGGATTTAGAATGAGACTGCCACAAAATAAAACTCTCATTCTGCATTTTTAAATATTTTAATTCAGGGGTGTATGGGTGGCTCAGTCAGTTAAGTGCCTGACTCTTGATTTTGGCTCAGGTCATGATCTCACAGTTTGCAAGGTTGGGCCCCGCATCAGGCTCTGCACTGACAGCATGGAACTTGTTTGGGATTCCCATTCTCCCTCTCTTTCTCTCTCTCTCAAGATAAATAAATACACTTAAAAAATACAAGAAGCCCTTTTCAAAATAAGTAAACAATATTTTAATTCAAATTGAGAATTAAAGATTTGGAAAATGGGATGGACTTTGGAAAGATGGAAACTATCTGGAGAAATGTAGTTCTATTTTCTGAGTATCAAAGCACTTTTTTTGAAGTTTTGAAGCACAAAAAAATAGCATAATGAGCTTCCATTCCCCATCACCAGCTTCAACAAATACCAACACCCACTGCCTATCTTATTCCAATTCTATTCTCATTCCAATTCTATTCTCATTCACTTCCCCCTTACTATTTTGAAAAGTCCCAGATGTAACTCTTTATTGGTAAATATTTCAGTATGCTTCTCTAAAAGATAGAAACACTTCTTAAAAAATAATTATTCCACATAAAAATATAACTTTCTTAATAGTTATTAAATATAAATACATATTCAGACTTCTATCTCACAAAGTTCCTATTTTTTAACCATCTGAGTGTTTAAGTACTTGACTAACCAGTAAGAAACAGTTTTCTTCTCCCTTGCGTTAGTTTGTTACTGAGACCACAACTAAGCCCTATCTTACTAAGCCATATTTCTTGTATCATACTTTTAATTTTTTAAGTTTATTTACTTATTTATTTAAGCATTCATTGCACCCAACATGCAGCTCAAACTCCGAGCCCCCAGATCAAGTATCACACGTTCCCCTGACTGAGCCATCCTGGTGCCCCATTCTTTATCTATCTGAAGTCTCTTTTAATCTATACATTCCCCTTCCATCTTCATGGTTTTTTTCTTTTCTTGTAATTTATTGGCAGGTCATTTTTCCTAAAGAGTTTCCCACATTCTATATTTTATTGATTGTATCCTCATGGTATCATTTTTAAAAACTATATTCTGGGATGCCTGGGTGGTTCGGGTGGTTCAGCTGGTTGAGCTACCAACTCTTGATTACATCTCAGGTCATGATCTCACAGTTCATGAGATCAAGCCCTGCAACAGGCTCTGAGCTGACAGCAAGAAGCTACTTGGGATTCTCTCCCTCCCTCTCTCTCTTTGCTCCACTCGTGCTCTTTCTCTCTCTCTCAAAATAAATAAATAAACTTTAAAAATAAATAAAAATAAAAACTATATTCTATCCTTGTATGTTTTATTAACCTGTAAATTAGAAATTAGATCTAGGGAGGTGCCTGGGTGGCTCAGTTAAATGTCTGACTCTGGATTTTGGCTCAGGTCATGATCTCACATTTCATGAGTTCGAGTCCTGAATCAGGCTTAAGCCTGTGCTGTCAGCACAGAGCAGGCTTCAAATCCTCTGTCTCCCTATCTCTCTGCCCCTCCCCAACTTGTTCTCTCTCTCAAAAATAAATAAAACATGAAAGAAACTTCTAAAAATTTTTTAAAGAAAGAAATTAGATCTAGGAACTTGATTAGATTCAGGTTCAATTTTTTTTTCCATGGGGAAGTATCTTTTTGTGTACTTTTCCCGCAAATTTGCAATATTTATAGCTCTTGATGATACCACAACAAACATTAGTTCATTCCTATTTTTAAATAGAAAATGGTTTACTTACAACAGGTCATTAAGCTTCTAAGTTTGCCAGCACCCCCCTTTTAGTTTTTCCTCTTCCCATTTTCACTGGGATTTTTTTCACTGGGAAGCTTACAAAGTGATAAAAATGTGAACTATAAATCCTTCAGGGAAAATTAGGAAAATCAAAGTATATTTAAGGAAAACAGGCCCCTGCTTCATGTAATGTGGTAAGGTAAACAAACAAACAAAGTATAATGCAAGCAATATGGCTAAGGAAAATAGGGCTTAATGGTGGTCTCAGTAACTTTAATGCAAGGGAGAAGAAAAATAGATAATACATAATAACCATTGTTTTCACACCAAAGTTTTTACCATTGTCTTTGGTGTGAAAAGACAGAATATATACACATCTCTCCCTCATTTTCCAACCCCTACCAGTGCCTAGCTCAGTCTTGTTATTAGGGGCTTAGCAAGTGGTTCAGTACCCATCCTTAGAGAAGACAACCCTCATTTGGATGGTTGGCCAAGTATTACTGTTTTATAAAACCTACTTTACAAATCATTAAAGAAACTCCATAAGGCTATTACTATTGCCAATATTCTCATGCTTTGTGTCTGCTTGGATCTGATAGGATTTTTTCAGTATTTCCATCCTTCACTAGCAACAGTGCTTTGCATAGCATACAAAAGTTTGCATATTTTAATACTGCAATCCAATTCTAATGAAGAATTAATGTATATCAACACTTTTAAGCAATCAAATTTTCAGCATTTATTTATTGCATAAGTCAGGGGGGAAGTAAGTAATTCCAATTTGTTACAGAAAAAGAAAAAATATATTTATAACTTGAAACCTTTAGGATAATCAAAGCAATTGTCTTACCCATGGAAACTGTCCCAAAAAGCCACTAATGGCACCTTCCAAATTCTGCTTTGTCCTTTACAGCGAATAGGTCTACTCCTTACACTAATAAAACTAGTAGAGTTTAAGCCTTTAGAGATCATGTAATTCAATCCTATTACATAGGGATGAATATGAAAACTTAAATGACTTGTCTAAGATCACATAACTAATTAGTAGAAAAGTAGAACTCAAAGCCAGGATTTTTGGATCCCCAAATTAATGCTATTTCCATCATCACACACTTGTTTCCATCATCCCACATCAGTTGTCTCAAAAGTAATCATAGGACATTTATGGCTACATGGAAAAAGTCTGGACTTTTTTTTTTTTTTTTTAGTTTATTTTGAGAGAGTGAGATAATGAGATAGCATGAGTGGGGGAGGGGCAAAAGGGGGGGGAGAGAGAGAGAGAGAGAGAGAGAGAGAAGAGAATCCCAAGCAGGCTCCACACTGTCACCACAGAGCCAGATGCCATGTGGGGCTTGAACACACTAACCATGAGATCATGACCAGAGCTAAAATCAAGAGCAGGAGGCTTAACATACTGAGCTACCTGGATGGCCTGAAGTCTGGTCCTTTTAAAAGAGAAGGCGGGGGCGCCTGGGTGGCTCAGTCGGTTAAGCATCGAGACTTCAGCTCAGGTCATGACCTCACATCACAGCTGGTGAGTTTGAGCCCTATCTGTGCTGACAGCTCAGAGCCTGGAGCCTCCTTCCCATTCTGTCTGTCTGTCTCTCTCTCTCTCTCTGCCCTTCTCCCACTCGCAATCTCTCTCAAAAAAATTAAAAATAAATAAATAGAAGTCAGCGTCAAAAGCATACAGCTCAGAGAGCATCCACGAAGATTTATCTTCCAGTGCTAATTTCCTGAATGAGTGTGATCACAGAATTCAGTACTTACCCTAGAACCTAGCCCAAGCAACTACCACTTTATGGGCGCTTAATAATTATTTGTGAATAAATATTGAATGAATTTCGCCTACATGAACTTCCATAATAAAACACTGTGGTCACAGAAGCCCAACAGTTTAACTCATGACCCGGGAAGTCAGTTGCTCTGTATGGGAATACAGTTTCAATCTATTTACAGGTATCCCTTGAGCTTCAGTTCTTTGTGTTTCGGTTCCTTTATCTACTAAAAAACAAAAACATAAATTAAAAAAAAAGATAATGGCCCTCACTTCATAGAATTATTGTATTGTGAAGATTAAATGAGATAAAACGTGTAAAGGGTTTAGCAATGCACTTGGCACATAACTGAACTAAATGATGGTAATTAAAATGCTTTGGCTCCCTGTGAGTGGCTCATGTTATGCATAAGAAACTAGTACACGACGAGAAGGTTGTACTAGACAGGGACTGCTGGTTTGGCAAGCAATCATAGCTTCAAAACGGGTAAGATTTCCTGAGATTTAGCGAGGGTACATTTAAATCTCTACCACTCAATATCAATCATTAGGAGACAACACTTTAAGCATATGAAAAGATACCCATTCCAAATCTCTCTCTTCCGATTCTATTTCAAAATGAACAAAACCGAATAGTCATTTGTTTCAAAATGAATAAAACACAAGACTAAGCGAGCCCCACAAAAACCGGCTCAACCCCGCCCGCTCCCGAGTAACCCGGGAGACCACAACATCTCCCAGACGCTTCCAATATGAATTAACGGAAGGGACCTTACGGGCGAGCACAGAGCAGCGGGCGACGTGGGCGCCCAAAACCCGCCTTTAAAATCACGGGATGGCGGATCGACCCCACAAGAGTCCTCGCCCACCGTGCCTCCACCCCCCGGGCCGGGAGCCGACACTCTCTGTAAACCCCGACCTCCCCGCCACAGCTACATGGACCGGCGCGCGGCGGGCAGCCTGCTACGTCACGACGGCGCCGCGCCACCTGGCAGGCCCCCTTCTCCACCTCCTCCTCCCGGCGCTCGCGCCGCTTTCTGGAAGGTTCGTGAAGGCGGTGGGCACGTTCCGTTACTCCGCGGCCGGCCGGAATCCGGGTCCATCCGTCCTCCCCAAGCCCACGCAGACCCAGCCAAGCTTGCCATGCCCGAGAACGTGGCTCCCCGGAGCGGGGCGCCGGCCGGGGCTGCCGGCGGCCGCAACAAAAGCGCCTATCAGGATCGCGACAAGCCGGCCCAGATCCGCTTCAGCAACATCTCGGCGGCCAAAGGTATCGCTCCCTGGGTCTGACTTCGGCCCTGCGGACTCGAGTTCTGCACTCTCCTCCTGATCTTGCGTTGCCAAGGTTCATTTTCTGTTCTTTGAGATGATCATGTCTTTCCAGTGATAGAGGGAAAGATCTCTCTGTTCGGGGATCTGTGTTTTCTGCCGGTAATTCCCAGCGCCTAGATGGAGACCGTTGGGCTGGCCCCGTTCTGGGTCTCAGACCCCCGTTATTTTTCGTCCTCGGTCGCTCAGCACACTTTAGAAAGCGGCCGAGGTCCGCACGCTGCAGTCCCTTGGGATCTGACTCAAGAGCCCTGTCGCTTATCTGCTTATTGGTTCCACCGGTAGAATGTTGTTTGCACAATACATTATAGTTTTCTTCTCCTTGTAAAAGAACCGTTTAAGTTAGCTCTTGGCGCAGCTAACGAAACGAATTGAGATCTTAGCGCTTAAATTGAGGCGGAGCCCTTTGTATTAGGCTGTGGGGAAGACCTACCCGCCCTGATTGGGAGTATGGAAAGCTCTGGGCTGTGCTTTTATGTTCTCTCTGCATGTGCAACCAAACAGACAAGTCTAGAAATGTGGCCGGCATGGTGGTGTTTTCGTTTTATAGAATATTTTGGTGTATCGTAGAAAGGAAAACGTGAGTTACCATTCTCTCCGTGGCCTTGTGACCTTCGACCTCTAGCCAGGGTTTCCTGGCCCATAAAATTGAGGAAAATGTTCGATCCTTTTTAGAGTTGTGAGAATTAAGAGTAGTCGAGTTGAGACAGAAGAGTCTGGAAGGAAAAATGAGACCGAAGGCTTAGAGATCTTACCTGGTGTGTGTTGAGTATTGAAATACAGTAGTATTCCAGACGTGAAAAGTGAGTTTGGAAGGGTACAGTGGGGCCAATCTTGAAGGGCCTGGTGAGCAGAGGCCACACGAATTATCCGTGAACCTGACCTTTTTAATTGAAGAGCACTCAGAACAGAGACAACTAGTCTTTCCATATCAGACAAAACTCAACACACTTGATCGAAGAAAGTTATTTAAGTTCAGGTGTATTTTTGGTTTAATTCAGGGAGCCAGTTTTTATTTAGATATTATCTAAAAAAACGTGCCACCTCCAAATTGGTTGATAATGTCAAAAAAGTTTAGTAGTATTCAGCATGAGTCATTTAACAGACCATACTGTGCCACGCAGTATGTTAAACATCAGGCAGTTTTGGAGATGTAAGCAGTCTAAAATCTTTTTTTAATAGTGTGTGTTTTCTAGCTTCTTGTAGGTGAATGTCAGAGTTTGGAGGGTTTTTTTTCTTCCAGTAAATCTACCCTCAACGTGGGGCTTGAACCCACTACTCTGAGATGACAGTCATATATTCTGCCTACTGAGCCAGCTAGGCACCCTGAATGTGAGGGCATTTTTAAAAAATATTTTTATTTATTTTTGAGAGAGAGAGAGCGTGAGCAGGGGAGGGTCAGAGAGAGAGGGAGACACAGAATCTGAAGACAGGCTTCAGGCTCTGAGCTGTCAGCACAGAGCCTGATGCGGGGCTCAAACCCACGAACCATGAGATCGTGACCTGAGCCGAAGTCAGACGCTTAACCGAATGAGCCACACAGGCGCCCGTGTGAGGGCATTCTTAAAGTGAATTGGTCTGCTTGTAGAATTATGGCCATGTGAGTATACTACAGTGGCCTGAAAACGTAATATTGATTGGATAATTAGGAACAGCAGCCTAAAATTATGAGGTAATTGAGTAGAAAATTTCTAAATTACAGCAAATATTTTCTCTAAAGGTCTTTATTATTCACACAATAAAGGGGGAAGTATTATGCAGGTTGTGGAGTATACAAGGATTAGGGCATAATCACATCCTTGTGTATATGGGGTGAGGTGTTGTGTGAGGAAGGGCAAGGTCTAAGTATTTGTCTTAGGCTTGTCAAAGGAAAGGGGATTTGACTTGACTGTTCATCACATCTAATTTTTCTTAGAAAATAGTAAATGGACTATTAAAATAGAAATATACTTAGGGACAAATAATAAGTAACTTTGAAATGGTAGACTGTATATCCAGATATATTTCATAGTGTATTGATGTTGACTGACAGCTAGGGTTTTAGTTTTGGGGTTTTGTTTGGGTTTGTTTCTTTTGGTTTATTTGGTGGCAGGGGTGAAGGGTGTCTAAAGGATATTTTACTGTGGGCCATGTATATACTAGCTCCACATTAGTGGACCAAACTCTTTATCCTCAGAAATTACTCTCTACAGAAGGAGAGACAGAACAGACAAATAAGTGGAATTACATAGCATATTAGCAAGGCTTAAGGAATGGAGAAAATAACAGTCTTCATTCAGACTACATTGTACTTATTTTGATATTTAGAGGAAGATCAGGTAAATCCTCAATTCTGTCATGAATAGGACATAAATATTATTTACAGTGACTTTACCAACAAAAGGTGAAATGTCATACAATTAAAGGAGTTATTGTTTCCAGTAGAGTATTACTAGACAATGAATTTTCTTTAGTGGACGCAGTCCAAACAGTTGTATACCATATCTTAATAAGGACAAAATGATCATTTGAAAGGAGAGATACTTTGCTTTTTTTTTTAAGAGTCTTGATTTCTTCCTTCTGTTTACAGCTGTTGCTGATGCTATAAGAACAAGCCTTGGACCAAAAGGAATGGATAAAATGGTAAAAACCTGACTTAGTCGATACGTATTGAGTGCTACTGTCCACACTGCATAATCTCGATAGAGGGTTAGGATGTGCTGCTTAAAAAACAAAAGTATTAGAAAGGTACTTTTAAAAGTTTAGAAGAATAATATATTGCTTTTGAGTGAGGAGGACTTAACTGTAATTCATATTTTGTTTGACACTTTTAACATTGAAAGTACATCCGCCAGAGTAGTTCTCTGTTGTTTTGGAAACATGGAAAGTGTAGTAAGGCTATAGCTATGAGCACTTGAGTTCAATGTTTTCTTATTGATAAATAACTGTGACCTTCTGTGGGTCTGTAGAACTTCACTTGTTCTTTGACCTTGGTTGACTGGTAGCATAAAACATTTCAGTGGATTCCAGTAACTTGAGAAATATACCCTCAAATTCAGTGCTGATTAAAATACAAAATGAGAGTTAAAGGAACAATATGAAGGACTGTCTTGATGATATAAGATCATTATTTCCTCTCAGTATTTTAAAACCTGTCCCTGCTAGTAATGCTGTTTGCCCTTTGTTGAGAATGTGAAGAAATAAGTTTGTCAACTGTGAGAAGGGTATTCATTATGTTCATAATGCTCGCTTTTTTGGAGATCCATGGTATCATTTCTTACTATGAATGTGAACCCAGGAATGATCGTAATTCTATCTAGTGTCCAGATTCCTTCACTTCAAATAAAAAATAGCTAAAGCCAAGTATTGATTTGTAAAGTTAAGTTTTTGCCATATATTCTTAAGTCATACTAACATAAGGGAAGAGAATCTGAAATTAAGCTCAGTTGTAAGCTACGTAAACATAAATTAACTTTTCTAAGAAGTTGTAAAGTTAGTAGAGCTTTTAGGGTGTCATAGTGCTGAGTAAAGAAAACAGTTTTTGAAATACAGCTTTTTCAAAAAACAAAACTTTCCAGATTCAAGATGGAAAAGGCGATGTGACCATTACAAATGATGGTGCCACCATTCTGAAACAAATGCAAGTGTTACATCCAGCAGCCAGAATGGTAAGTATAATTTTAGATGAAGTGGGTGTTTTAAGTGTATTGCTTGATATTTGTAAACAGTTAAATTTGTTTATTTGATCACATTGTATTTAAGCATTGTGAATTTATTTTATGTTAAGCAGGCATGTTTTAGGGTGCTTTGTATGCCTAGCATTGTGCTCTTCAGTGCAAGGTTGTAATTCCTTGTCCACAGGAATGTGCCAGGTAGTTGAGGAAAAAGATAAAAACGTGAAATGGTATGAATTATTAGTTCAGTGGGTGTTAGTTGGAAGAGAGCAATGTAATCTTAATCGTGTGCGAAATAAATCACATGTCTAAACTTACACTTTTTATTAAAAATAATTACCATTTCAACTAAGTGTGATGATGATTCAAGTGTCAGGTGAGAAGTCACCATATCTATGAAAAGAAATTCCTATCAGAAAGTTCTGTTTAGTTACATAAAGTTGACTTTTGAAGCAAATCAGATTATATACTTAAACATAGTCAATTCAGATAAGCTTCCAGAGGACTCCAAACTGACACTTTCTCATCTAGAATGCCGCGTTTTTTAGCTTCCACGTCTACAACATCATTTATGGGAAGAAAAAATTTACAACAGTCTGAACTATTACAATAGTCAGACTAATACTACAGTCTGAACCAGAAATCATAATGTAATTTCTTATAGAGAGTATATAAGCAGAATTTTTTGTATTTGTGTCACAAATACATTAGTCATTTTAAAATGTAACCTAAGAAGGCACGTATTTTATTGAATCTTACAGTGTTGATAATAGTCAAATTGTGACACTGATAGGAAGGCCATTCGTTTTATATTTCGATTAGATGTTACTGGGTCCTCGCATTTCTCATTGAGCAACTTATTAGCACGTTCTGTTTACTTAGCTGGTGGAGCTGTCCAAGGCACAAGATATAGAAGCAGGAGATGGCACCACATCAGTGGTCATCATTGCTGGCTCTCTGTTAGATTCCTGTACCAAGCTTCTTCAGAAAGGTAGGTAGGACATGGGACATGTTTTATTACTAACTAAAGGCCAAAAGTTGTTAACTAATAGATTGGATAGTTGATTTGGAATAACAAATCTTTTTATTAGGAATTTTTAGCTTAATTTTTGCTGTGCTTATTATATGAATAAGAAATTGTTTTTTACTTTTTTTTTTTTAACCTAGCTTCATTTTGAATGGAACTTGTTTGAATTTTGCTTTTCTAAAATTTTAAAGTTGTGATGGTATTACTGATCTTAGGCTCTAAATGAGAATGGTGATTTTGGAGAAATAGTTCTATCGGTAAATAGTGGTTAATCATAGTAGTGACTCTCCAGTCACTTATTCTACTTCTTAGCTAGATTTGTGACGTTTTGAAAAGTATAAAATTTGGCTTTGGTCTTAAATTTCGTAAGTGCAGCATTGATCTGTTCCAAATTAAATGGAAATAAATTATTAGCCATAATAGCAGCTAAGGTTGTTCAGACCATTTTACTTATAACTGAAGCCTCAGTTTAGATAATTTAAAAAGTATATCTGCTTTGGGGCACTTGGGTGGCTCTGTTGGTTAAGCATCCAACTCTTGATTTCAACTCAGGTCATGGTCTCATGGTTTGTGAGATCAAGCCCCACATTGGGCTCTGCTAACAGCATGCTGCCTGCTTGGGATTCTCTCTCCTCTCTTGCTGTGCTTCCCCTACTTACAATGCTCTTGTGCTCTCTCTTTATCTCTCCCTCACTCTCAAACTTCCAAAAAATTTTAATTATGACTGCTTTGAAATTATAATGAATGGAAAGTTTCTATTTATAGTAAGTGTCACGTGTAGTCTATATGTTATACTAACGAAATTTTAACAAACAGGGATTCATCCAACCATCATTTCTGAGTCATTCCAGAAGGCTTTGGAAAAGGGTATTGAAATCTTGACTGACATGTCTCGACCTGTGGAACTGAGTGACCGAGAAACTTTATTAAATAGTGCTACCACTTCATTGAACTCAAAGGTAAGACCAGTACTAAAGGACCATTGTAAAATTACATTTTAAAGTTTATTAAGAATTGCAACTCTTATGTTGTGATTTTTGATGTTAAACAGTTCATAAATGTTAGGTGTGGAGTGTCTAGGTAACTGAAGTGATTGGTACAACTAAATTAGTTCAAGTCAAATTTCCTCCAAGTCAAATTTCCTCCTTCAAGGCTTTCAAATAAATTGTATCCCCATTTTACAGATGGGAAAATAGATGTAGTGAAGTTAAGTAACTAACCCAAGACCTATCAGTAAGGGATCAGTTGGGGGGCACCTGAATAGCTCAATCAGTTAAGTGTCCGACTTCAGCTTGGGTCATGATCTCATGGTGGTTGAGTTTGAGCCCCAAATCAGGTACTCTCCTGTCAGCACAGAGCCTGTTTGGGATCCCCTGTCCAAGCCCCCACCCCCACCCCCGCTCATGCTCTTTCTCATAAATAAGTAAAAAATAAGGGGTAAGTTGAGATTGGAACGCAGGACAGGCTTGCCCATCCACAGTCCCTCTTAACTAATAATCAGTGCTGCTTTTCTTAGTTTTCAAGTTTGAAGCACTGATATTTTAAGAATTTTTTGCACATGTAATGTTAATTGTTTTCTGTCGCATTCTCTTGACCCCTCCCATATTTTCCCCTTTTTTGCATCAGCATTATATCAATACATTCATTTTATTTCAGTGTTAAATGGGGAGCTAGATAGCGTTAGTCACATACTTGATATTGTTGAATGTCCACAGTTGTAACATAGAATAGCATGGTTACAAGCATTGGTCCTAGAGTCTAGACTGCTTGGTTTTAGTGCTGGATTCATCACTAGACTAAACTGTGTGACTCTACGAATTTCTTCATCTGAAGATTGAATGAGTATATAAATGTTAAGGGCGAAGGTCATTTTAGATAAGAATCATCTACATAAAGTTAATTTGGCTTTTGGATTTCCTATAGAATTATTAGCAATCCAGACAGTCCATCTACTAAATTAATTGAAAACAGGAAAGCAAGTATACATATTTTGTGCCCTTGGTGACTGACAGCATGAGTGGACAAGACATTTTGTATGGAATGTCTTTATGTTCCCACTTTCCCTCTGCAACCCAAGAAAAGTGGTTAAGATCACTTCTTGAAAATCTTTGTCATTAAAGAACTAGGATTTTTTCCTGTTGTGAAGCTGACTTTATTATTTTTTTTAATTCTAGGTTGTCTCTCAATATTCAAGTCTGCTTTCTCCGATGAGTGTAAATGCAGTGATGAAAGTGATTGACCCAGCCACCGCTACTAGTGTAGATCTGAGAGACATTAAAATAGTTAAGAAACTTGGGTAAGCAAGTCTAATTTTAACTTTAGTAAAAATTAAGGGGTCCCTGAGTGGCTCAATCAGTTAAGCATCTGTTCTTGATTTCGGCTTAGGTTATGATCTCATAATTCATGAGTTTGAGCCCTATGTTAAGGACGTCAGCACAGAGCCCGGTTGGAGTTCTTCCATCTCCCTCCCTCTCTCTGCCCCTCCCTCACTTGCTCTCAAAAATAAATAAACTTTTTAAAGAAAAATTAATCTTAAGAACTTGTATTAATATGGGAATCTCAAGAGTTTGTTTATATCCTTTTATGATGGCAAAGCAGTAGTGTGATCAAAATTCAGGATGGGGGCACTAATAAATGTGACTCCCATTTTATTCAACTGATGATTTTTAATCTATTAGTGTTCTATATTTTAATAGTTATTTCTCCCAGATTTTGTTTGGCTCACTGTATTTTTTTAAATTTTTTTTATTTATTTTGAGAGAGGGCGTTGGGGGAAAGGCAGAGAGAGAATCCCAAGCAAGCTACATATTCAGCATGGAGCCTGACATGGGCCCTCGATCTCATGATTGTGAGATCATGATTTGATCCTAAATCAAGAGTCAGACGCTCAACTGACTGAGCCACCCAGGAGTGACCTTATTAGCAATCTGTTAAACTTAACAGATTTCCACACCCCTGTTAACTGTCTCCTTGTTTTCTTTTTACTTAGTGGGACGATTGATGACTGTGAGCTGGTGGAAGGGCTGGTACTTACTCAAAAGGTGGCAAATTCTGGCATAACCAGAGTTGAAAAGGCTAAGATTGGGCTTATTCAGTTTTGCTTATCTGCTCCCAAAACTGATGTAAGTAAGAATCAAATAAAATTGGTTCCTTGTTCATGTGTTTTGACCTTTTTAATAGTTCAGACTTTTGTTTGTTAATATAAAAACAGGAAATACTGATACTAGTAATAAAAACCATAGGTTTCAAAAGAATTAATAAAATTGAGGGATCACCTGGGTGGCTCAGTCAGTAAGTGTCTGACCAGCTCAGGTCATGATCTCTCAGTTATTGAGTTCAAGCCCCGAAGCAGGCTCTGCTATTAGTGCAGAGCCCACTTTGGATCCTCTGTCTCCCTCTCTCTGCCTCTCCCCCATTCTTTCTATCAAAAATAAAGACAAAAGTAGAAATTGTTGATGACAGACATGATAAATCTATAATTTCAATTGGCTGTCCTTTACCTAAGTGTCGACCCTCATAGATGAAGGCAAATAGCAATAGAGGCTATGTATGATATCGATTATGGAAAAGATGTAGTATAAGTGGAATTTCTAGGTTCTTATTAGTTTTCTGAGAAACTTCCACCCACCGTATAGCAGCAGACAGATCTTTTGTCCTACATTATCACAAATGAAACTAAACCAGATTACTATTTATACTCTAAAAGAATGTTTTTAAAGGTGTTTTCATATTTTTTATTCATAAGTGCCATTTCCAAAAGGGGGTGGTTGATCTTGTCGCTTGGTGCAGGTTTGTTCGCGTTTTATATTGTATTGCATTGTACGTTTCTTGTTTAATCCTGTGTTTCCCAAAGTTTAACCCATAGAAAAATTAATGTTGTTTTATACACCACTGATTAACAAGATTTGTCCCTGGTACCTCCTTTCAGCATCCCAGTTTTTTTTTTTTTTTTTATAACAAGCCATAGAGTAAAAAGGATGCAACTGAAGTTATTTCAGGCATGTATATATCTGTATGAAGAAAATTGACATATTCAGAAAATAGCATAATCATTTTACAATTACCAAAAATGTACTTGCAAAAAATATAAGTAAGACAGCAAGGTGTAGAGATGAAAGTTAAAGACCTGAGTTAAGGTTGGTGTGTATTCATCTTCCTAGATCTTTTCTGGGTGTGCCTGTATGATTTCTTACTTGGTATGATTTTGGCTGAATTTACATGATATGTGATATTTCCATCAAAAGTCTATCTTTTTCAATGAAAATCTCTTAAATGCAAAAAAAAAAAACCTCTTACAAGGCAATTTATTAATATGTTATTTTTTTTCTCAACAGATGGATAATCAAATAGTAGTTTCTGACTATGTCCAGATGGACCGAGTGCTGCGGGAGGAGAGAGCCTATATTCTAAATTTAGTGAAGCAAATTAAGAAAACAGGATGTAATGTCCTTCTCATACAGAAGTCTATTCTGAGGTGTGGGACTATTTCTTTTGTTCACTTTTTTTTTTAATATTTATTTTTGAGAACAAGCGTGTGAGAGGGGGAGGTGCCGAGAGAGAGACAGAGGATCCAAACTGGGCTCCATGCTGACAGCAGCATGACGTGGGGCTCAAACTCACAAACCATGAGATCATGACCTGAGCCAAAGTCCAGCACTCAAAATGACTGGACAACCCAGGTCACCCTCTTTTGTTCACTTTTTTTCCCTTAATCTTTTGTTCACTTTTTAATGATTTACTTTGGATCTCCTTTAGCAATTGTTTAAGAAACATTCAAAGTGAGTAAATCACTGGAAACCTAGGATGAATCTGCATTGGTGGGACAACATTGTATTCTGATAATCCTCTAAAGTAGGTTGTCTTCCCATTGTGATGATTTAAATGTGTGGGATATACAGTTGACTCTTGAACAACTTAGGTTTGAATTGTGGGGCCACTTACATATGGTTGGGATTTTTTCTTTTTCTTTTTTTTTTTTTTTTTTTTTTGATCATTTATTTTTGAGAGAGAGTGAGGGAGGAGCAGAGGGAGGGAGACACAGAATCCAAAGCAGGCTCCGGGCTCTGAGCTGTCAGCACAGAGCCCGATGCGGGGCATGAATCCATGAACTGCAAGACCATGACCCGAGCCAAAGTCCGACCCTTAACCAACTAAGCCACTGAGGCGCCCCCTCATGGCTTTTTAAAGTTTTATTTAAGTAATCTCTACACTGAATTTGTGGCTCAAACTCATGACCCTGAGATCAAGAGTCGCATGTTCTTCTGACTGAGCTATCCAGGCACTCCTCATGGTTTTCTTAACATTTGCTTTCCTCTAGCTGTAATAAGAATACAGCATAAGGGTGCCTGGGTGGCTTAGTTGGTTGGGCATCAGACTCTTGATTTCAGCTCAGGTAATGATCTTACAGTTCATGGATTTGAGCCCCACATCAGGCTCCATGCTAAGAGTGCAGAGTCTGCTTGGGATTCTCTCTCTTTGTCCCTCTCCTTGCATTCTCTCTCTCTCAAAAAAAAAAAAAAAACATTTTTAAAATGAATACAACATATACTACATGTAACATACAAAATACTGATTGTTTGTTATCCATAAGGTTCTGATCTTCGGGTTATTAATAGTTAAGTTTGGGGGAGGTCAGGACATCTGGGTGGCTCATTCAGTTGAGCATACAACACTTGATTTTGGCTCGGGTCATGATCCCAAGGCTGTGAAATCAAGCCCGAGGCTCTGTGCTGAGTGTGGAGCCTGCTTGAGATTCCCCTCCCCTCCCCTCCCCCTACCTGTCTGCCCCCCTCCCCTGCTCATGTGTGCTCTCTCTAAAAAAAAAAAAAAAGGCACGGGGAGTAAAAAGTTGTATGTAAATTTAGGGGGTTGTCTGGGTGGCTCACGTGTTTAAGTGTCCAACTCTTGGTTTCACCTCAGGTCATGATCTCAGCTCACGAGTTTCAGCCCTGCGTCATGCTTCGTGCTGACAGTGCAGAGTCTGCTTGGGATTCTCCCATAATAAATAAGCTTTAAAAAATCTTTTAAAAAAACCAAATGACAAAGTAAAAAGCAGTTGAATGGCAAAGTGGTTTTTATTTTAATCTAGCATTGACATTCACTGATTTGTATTTCAGAGATGCTCTTAGTGACCTTGCATTACATTTCCTGAACAAAATGAAGATTATGGTGGTTAAGGATATTGAAAGAGAAGACATTGAATTCATTTGTAAGGTAAAATATTCCTAGTATCTATGCGAAAATACTGTCTTAATCAAATGTTACCTTAATTTGTGGACTTGATATTTTTCCCAGACAATTGGAACCAAGCCAGTTGCTCATATTGACCAGTTCACTGCCGACATGCTGGGATCAGCTGAGTTAGCTGAGGAGGTCAATTTAAATGGTTCTGGCAAACTGCTCAAGGTAACAGTATTATATTATTACAAGCTTTTTATTTACCTGGATATTTTGTTTGTTTTAGCCCTTATTTCAAATACCTAATTTGGAGTTTGTATACTAAAGATTACAGGCTCTGCAAGCCCTGGAAAAACAGTTACAATTGTTGTTCGTGGCTCTAACAAATTGGTGATTGAAGAGGCTGAGCGCTCCATTCATGACGCCCTTTGTGTTATTCGCTGTTTAGTGAAGAAGAGGTAATACAAGTTACTGAGTAATATTTTGAGCATTAAATTTCTTCATTTTGACTGTTTAAGGTATAAATAGTTACTAGAAATCGCTTCTGTTGGGTAAAATAAGCTAAAAATTTATTTGTGAATTTCAGAGCTCTTATTGCAGGAGGTGGTGCTCCAGAGATAGAATTGGCCCTACGGTTAACTGAATATTCACGAACATTGAGTGGCATGGAATCCTACTGCGTTCGTGCTTTTGCAGATGCTATGGAAGTCATTCCATCTACACTAGCTGAAAATGCTGGCTTGAATCCCATTTCTACAGTAACAGAACTAAGAAACCGGCATGCGCAAGGAGAAAAAACTACTGGCATTAATGTCCGAAAGGTAATAATTTAGTCTTTAGTTACTGCAAAAAAATGTTGATTACAGTGTTAAAAGCTTCATAATCGTCTATTGAATGAAAAACTTTCTAATTAGAAGTAATCTTGGATTTGGGGGCACCTGGCTGGCTTAGAAGAGCACGTGACTCTTGATCTCTGAGTCATGAGTTCGAGCCCCACGTTGGCTGTAGAGATTACTTTTTTTAAAAAAGTAATCTTGGATTTAAATATGAGACCTGCAGATTAATTAATGTAGGCCATTGAGTAAGAATGAAGATGATGCCTTAACTGAAAAGTATTTTTTATTATTCTGGTACTTAAGGATTGTGTAACTGTTAGCTTGTTAACTTGGTCTGTGCTTCAGTTTCCTCAGTTGTAAAAACAAAGACAATAATTTTCTCAAAGTCCTGTTGTGAGTATTGAATATATTACCAACTAGAAAGCTCTTGCTAAGTTGCCTGGCATAGAGTAAACACTATGTAAATGTTAACCATTGCTGCTGTTGTGGCAGCAGCCAAGTATGGTTGTGTAGGGTAAACACATAAAACCGTAATCATTTCCCCTTTTGTATTAATGTCTCTTTTTATTGAAGAGACAAGTAATATATAATGGAAAAAAGAACTATGAGGATCCATGGTAATATTTTCTGAATGATACAGAAGTCCAAAGGAAGGGTACTGCCTGGTTAAGGAACACTTCATGGAGACACAACTTTGATTGGTAGGGAATGAACAGATTTCAGGTGGAGAAGCAAATGCTTTACAGGGAAAGGGACCAGGAAGTTACACATATTGTCTGGTGGGTTATATGTTGGTGATAAACTGGAATTTAACTTTGGGAAGCTTACCTGGAATACACCTTTGAGTGTTGGGGCAGGTATGGGGCAGGGTTGTTTTTAGTCCAGTAGTTGGGAGCTACTAATTTTTTTTTTTTTAATCAGAAGCTAAGATGATGAAAAGTATTTTAAGGAGAAAAGACTGGAGGCACAGTGACCTGTTATGGCCATCATAAATTAATGCAATGATCCTGAAAGAAGGGGGACTAAGATAGTGGCAATAACAATTTAAAAGTAGGATTTGAAAGAGATGTAAAGACAGAGCAGATCAGATTTGGCCAAATTTAGAATGAGGATTCAGGGATGGTTTGAGCATTAAAGATCTTATAAAAGTTTTAATTAGTATGATTAATTTTTGCCTAGATATTTTTAATTTAATAGGAGTTGTTTTGGGGTTAGGATTGGGGGGATCTAGCATTAATTTAGTTCTTCCAAATTTTAGTTAAATACAACCTACAATATAGATAAGAGCTTAGTAGAGAATATTTTACTTTTGATTAGAGCAAGGGAAAATTCGGTTTAAAAGGGCTTATTAAGTCATACTGGTAACAGTGTAGTTGGTGTTGTAAGTAATAATTACAGATACTGAAAGCAGTTTGTGCTATTTGGCAGGGTGGTATTTCCAACATTTTGGAGGAATTGGTTGTCCAGCCTCTGTTGGTTTCAGTCAGTGCGCTGACTTTAGCAACTGAAACTGTCCGGAGCATTCTGAAAATTGATGATGTGGTAAGTATCGATTGTGAATTTCTCTACAAGGTGAAAAAGGCATATTTTTTAAAGAGTTTTGGGAGGGGAGCAGGGTAGTAAATGATGTTTTGTTGGTGATCAGGTGATAACAGTTCATACTTTTACAGTCTTTTCTTGCTTATAAAATTAGGAGTGATTTCGTAATTGCCCTAAACCAGCGTTAAAACTTTATCATTACAAATTGTGGAACTCAAGTTTTTTTCTTGTCAGGTAAACACTCGGTAATCAGATAACCCTGGCCAATTGACACCGGAGCCACTAATAGTATGTCTGGAGTTGAAGATCACCTTGGTGTTCCTTGCTGTTTGGAAGATTGTTTTCCACTACAAATTCCCGGGCTTGGTCTTCAGTTGGCACTTGCTTGAAATTGTATTGACACAATTTAATTAAAATATTAAATGTTTGGTTTCAAAAGACAGATTAATTTATCGGCCCTTCTCCCCCCAACAGTCTGTTACTTCTGATATTCTTGAAAAACCTATATAAGAAGAGAAAATGAATTCACATTTCACCTGTTGATTCTTTTAGGTTTCAGTTTTGGGTACTTTAAGTTGTCTGTTTGTTTGTTTGTTTTAAACAAGTATTGAGAATTTTAAATGGCCCAATATGCTCATCACCCTGATAAATCCCCGTTTACACAAAAATATCAAAGTCCTATATATGCCATTTTAAAAGTTAACAGTGTAAGAAGATACAAAGTGAAAAATGAAAAGTTCCCTTTACCCTATCATCCTAATTCCTTCCTCCAAGAATATAACCATTATTGTGATAATTGGGATTCTTTTAACAAATAAAACGATATGCATGTATCAAATCTTATACATAAGGATTCTTAATACATCATTTCTTCAGTGGTTTACAGTATCTTCTTTGCCTCTGTCCTGATCCAAGCATCATCTCTTGCCATGAATTGTGTAAAATCTCCAAACTAGTCTCTATCCTTGCTTTGACTTCCTTCCAATCAGTTCTGTACACTCTAGTGATTTTTAAAAATATGTTAGGCATTTCCATTCATAAATTTTCATGGCTTCTGACTACCTTTGGATAAAGACCAGACTTCTGATGTAGACCAATAAATTGGGCCTATACAATCTGGTACCACTTGGCCCACCATCTCCTGTGTTGTATTTCACAAAGATTATTATGAATACGGCTGGGGCCCTCAGTAATTTGTGGACAAACAATTCCAGCCAACCATTATGAAGTTTATTTTGCATCTGATAACTCATTTAATGAACTAAAGTAATTAATTTGGTAAATGGTAAGTCTTCATTAAGTCAAAAAATTTCTCTAATCCAGGGGCGCCTGAGTGGCCTAGTTAAGCCATCGACTTCAGCTCAGGTCATGATCTCAGGGTTCATGGTTTGAGCCCTGTGTTGGGCTCTGCTGACAGCGCTGAGTCTGGAGCCCACTTTGGATTCTGTGTCTCCCTCTCTGCCCTTCACCAACTCACACACTGTGTCCCTCTCTCAAAAATACATATTTTTAAAAATTCTCAAATCCAAATGATTCGTATTTGAGCTTTTTTTTAGTTACTCAACACAAGTTTTGTAGGGTATACCTAGTAATAGAAGTTGTTTTATATCACAAAATTCTTTAATTTAAAAAAAAACTTTTTTTTAAATGTTAATTTTTTGAGGGAGAGAAAGACCGTGAGCTGAGGAGGGCAGAGAGGGGGACACACAATCTGAAGCAGGCTCCAGGCTCAGAGCTATCCTCACAGAGCCCGTCACAGGGCTCAAGCTCACAAACCTTGAGATGGGAACTGAGCTGAAGTTGGATGTTCAACTAAGCCACGCAGGTCCCCGTATATAACAAGATTTTTAAAGGGAGCCCAAGACAAACATTTATTATTCATTTTCTATTAAATTTGTTATATAAATTAAGCCACCACCCACTTTGTTTGGGGTTTGATTCAAGTTTTACAGTAGTTTATGAAATAATCTTAAGCACTATTTTTAAGGAATGGGAGACCAAATGAAACTGCTCAAAAAGTTTTATATAGCTTTACAATTCTTAAATATTTAAAAGGTGTGCTTTAAAAAATGTTTTTCTTTAACATTTATTTTTGAGAGACAGCACAAGCTGGGGAGAGGCAGAGAGAGAAGAATTGATCCAAAGCAGGCTCCAGGCTCTGATCTGTCAGCACAGAGCCCAATGCAGCGCTCGAACTCACGAACCATGAGATCATGACCTGAGCCGAAGTCCAACACTTAACTGACTGAGCCACCTAGGCTCTCCAAAACGTGCTTTTTAATAATGAGAAAGGATATTATCGTACTCTAATAGGGCAGAGATTTTGCATACTAATTTTTTTTTCCTCCTGAGTGCTATTTATTCTTAACCCTCATACTTTTATCATGAAAATTTTTAAATACATAGAGAAGTTTAAAGAATAGCACGAACAGTATAAATCCTCTGCCTAAACTAAACAGTTGACATTTTGCCGTACAGTTCTCTAACATGACATTCCTAAAAATCCTGATACACAAAATTGTGTAGTAGAAACCATAGGACTTAGAGAAATGTGGTTTAAGGGCACAACACTCAAAAACTTCCATCAGCAACAAAAGAAACCTAATAAAAACATCTACACATGGGGCGCCTGGGTTCCTCAGTTAAGCAGCCAACTAGATTTTGGCTCAGATCATAATTCCACCGTGAGTGAGCTTGCTGCGCTGACAGCGCTGGGCCTGCTTGGGATTCTCTGTCCACTTCTTTCTGCCCCTCCCCCACTCATTCTCTCAAAAATAAACGTAAAAAACAGGTCTACATGTGCTTGGGGGTTCTTTTTCAAAATTTATTTACTCTGAGAGGGAGAAGCAGAGAGGGTGAGAGAATCCAAGGAGCCTCTGCTATCAGCGTGGAGCCTGAGACATGGCTCAAAGTAACAAACGTGAGGTGGTGACCTGAGCCAAAGTCAAGAGTCAGACACTTAACCAACCGACTGAGCCACTCAGGCACCCTGCCACATGTTAATGATTAAGAAAGACATAACTATGAGAGGAACCTGGGTGGCTCAGTTAAGCATCTGACTCTTGGTTTTGACTTCGGTCACGATCTCCCAATTCATGTTTGAGCCCCACATCGGGCGCCAAGCTGACAGTGTGGAGACTTGGGATTCTCTCTTTCTCCCTCTCTCTGTCCCTCCCCTGCTCTGACCTCTACTATGTTAAATATGCCACATTACCTTGAAAAACACCTAAAGCCTGCTTGTGGCAGTGTATGGAAGTTGCAGCTCTCGTGGGAAAGGAAGGAGGAGGAGGGTTATCTGAAATATGACAAAGTTGTAATACCTGGTGTGGATGAGTATAGCTCATAAAGGTGAATTGATGTACTAAGGTATTTGAGATACTGTATGTTTTGTATGTTATTAGGTAGTTTAATTCAGCTGGGTGTTTTTTTCTTGTGTTCACCTTTTTCTTTGAAGGAAATCACGATCATCTTTGAAAGGAGCATCTTACTCAAATTGTTCTCTTGCTGCTTTAAGATTTCTCTCGACGTTTACAATGATGTGTCTAAGTGTGAATCCTTTGAGTTTTTTGTTCTTGAATATACAGATTATTTTTCCAGTGGTCTTGTTGAATTGAGAGGGATCAAAGGCCAGAATGACTAAGGTGGCTAGAAGTTGTGGCACAAAGTACTATAAGAGGAAGCTTCACAGGGATTGCTCCAGAGGTGTGTGCAGGAGTAGTCTTGAGTTCTTGGCCAAATACTTATTTTTGTATTTGGGGGGGTAAAATTGTAAAGTCCATGGAACAACCACTGGAAAGTAGTAGATCAAAGTTTACAAAGAGCCAGGAATAGAACCTACAGTAAGCTATTGCTTTAGTATTGAAACTAAATTAATTCTAGAGTAAAGACTGCCCTAGACTCTTCATAACAAGATTTTTTTAAATTTACAGTTTATTGTCAAGTTGGTTTCCATATAACACCTAGTGCTCTTCCCCACAGGTGTCCTCCACCATGACCATGACCCCTCTTCCTCTTTCCCCCTCCCCCTTCCTCCCTCAGTTTGTTTTCAGTATTCAAGAGTCTCTCGTGCTTTGTCTCCCTCCCTCTCCCTCTTTTCCCTCCTTCCCCTCCCCATGGTCCTCTCTTAGGTTTCTCCTGTTAGGCCTATGAGTGAAAACATATGGTATCTGTCCTTCTCCGCCTGACTTATTTCGCTTAGCATGACACCCTCGAGGTCCATCCACTTTGCTACGAATGGCCAGATTTCATTCTTTCTCGTTGCCATGTAGTATTACATTGTATAGATGAACCACATCTTCTTGATCTGTTCATCAGTTGATGGACATTTAGGCTCTTTCCATGATTTGGCTATTGTTGAAAGTGCCGCTACGAACATTGGGGTACATGTGCCCCTATGCATCAGCATTTCTGTATCCCTTGGGTAAATCCCCAGCAGTGCTATTGCTGGGTCATAGGGGAGTTCTATTGATAGTGTTTTGAGGAACCTCCACACTGTTTTCCAGAGCAAGATTTCTTTAAAAGATCAAACTAATCCCAAATCTTATCTATGTATGAGAACAAAACTTAGAACTTTTAATGATAAAAACCAGCACTCCAGCACTCACTACTCTAAAATTCTTGGTATCTGGCATTCAATAAAAAAAGGATTGGTCATGCAAATGAAAGGACCTGAGACTAACCCAAAGCTGTATGGAGAAACAAGATCTCAATAAAGGTGAATACATGGGTAACAATGGCTCATAACTATTCTTTTTCTCTTCTGTATGATTTAGGAGACTAACATTTAAAGAAAATTTTCAAGTCTAAAAGATAGTAATGTAACTTTAGTCTGTAACTTTTCAGTCTTACTTTCTACATAATTCAGAAACAATCCATTTAAAAGAATTTATGTTTTTGGGCACACAGTGTATAAAGGTGTAATTTGAGGGGCACCTGGGTGGCTCAGTTGGTTAAGCTCAGGTCATGATCTTGCGGTTTGTGAGTTCAAGCGCCGTATTTGAGCTCTGTGCTAACAGCTCAGAGCCTGGGGCCTGCTTCAGATTCTTTGTGTCCCTCTCTCTGCCCCTCACCCACTCATTTTCTCTCTCTCTCTTTCTCTCTCTCTCTCTCTCAAAAATAAACATTAAAAAAAATAATATGGCAGGGGCACCTGGGTGGCTCAGTTGGTTAAGCATTTGACTTTGGCTCAGGTCATGATCTCATGGTTTGTGAGTTTGAGCCCCACGTCAGGCTCTGTGCTGACAGCTCAGATTCTTTGTTTCCCTCTCTTTCTGTCCTTCCCCCAGTTGCGCTCGCTCACTCTCTCTCTCTCTCTCTCAAAAATAAACATTAAAAAATTTTTAAATAGTATGGCAGTTCCTCAAAAAATTAAATTTAATTACCAGGGCACCTGCATGACTCAAGCATCCGATTCTTGATTTTGGCTCAGGTCATGGTATCAACCCTCACATCAGGCTCTGCACTGAGCATGGAGCCTACTTAAGAGTTTCTCCCTCTCCTTCTACCCCTTCCCTGACCCTCCTCACACAAGCTCTCTCACTAAAAATTTTTTAAAAATAAATAAAAATAGAGTTACCATATGATCCAGCAATTCCTCTTCTTGGTATATAATTCAAAGAATTGAAAGCAGGGTCTCAAACAGGTATTTGTATACCCCCATTCATAGTATCATTATTCACAAAAGCTAAAACATGGAAACAACTTAAGTGTCCACTGATGAATGAATGGATAAGCAAAATATAATATGTATATATACAATGGAATATTATTCAGGGACTGGTGGCTCAGTTGGTTAAGCAACTGATTCTTGACTTCTGCTCAGGTCATGATCCCACGGTTTGTGAGTTTGAGCCCCGCATCTGGGTCCACACCGGCAGTGCAGAGCCTGCTTAGGATTCTTTCTCTCCTCTCTTTGCACCTCCCCCCATCATCAAAATAAAATAAAAAAACTTAAATAAGGTTTTTTTTTTAAAAAAATGGAATATTACTCAGGCTTAAAAGGAAGGAATTTCTTACATCCACTACAACATAAATCAACCTTGAGGACATTATGCTGAGTGAAATAAACCATTCACAAAGAAGATAAATACAATTCCATTTATATGAGGTACTTAGAGTACTCAAAATCTTAGAAACAGGAAGTAAGAATGGTGGTTGCCAGGGCTGGAAGGAATGGAGAATGGGGAGTTACCATTCTGGGAGTATGGCATTTCAGTTTTACAAAAGGAGTTCTTGAGACAGATCGTGGTGACAGTTACACAACAATGTAAATTTTTTTAAATGTTTTATTTATTTTTGAGAGACAGCGTGAGCAGGGGAAGGTCAGAGAGAGAGGAAGACACAGATTCCGAAGACAGGCTCCAGGCTCTGAGCTAGCTGTCGGCACAGAGCCCAACACAGGGCTCGAATCCACAAACCGTGAGATCATGACCTGAGCTGAAGTCGGATGCTTAACCGACTGAGCCACCCAGGCGCCCCAATGAAATTGTTAAGATGGTAAATTTTATGTATATTTTTCCACAATAAAAACAAATTGAAAAAATATTAGTAGTCATGTAAAGCAGGAAATTATGCATAAAGGAGAAAAATCGACTAAGAGAAACAGACCCAGAATTATCAGAGACCTAAAAACAGTTTAAAAAAAACAGTTTATTTATTTTTGAGAGAGAGAGAATGTGAGCAGGGGAGGGGCAGAGAGAAAGGGACAGAGAGAATCCCAAGCAGACTCCACAATGTCAGTGCAGAGCCCAATGTGGTGCTCAAATTCACAAACCTTAAGATCATGACCTGAGCTGAAATCAAGAGTCGGATGCTTAACTGACTAAGCCCCCAGGTGCCTTAAAAACAGCTTTTATAAATTTTCCATATATACTCAAGCATGTAAAAGAAAATATGAACATGATGAGAGAAATGAAGGATATAAAATAGATTCAAATGAAATGTTTACAAATGAAAATTTCAGTACTCTGGATATGATGAATAGCAGATCAGACATTGCCAAAGAAAAGGACAGTAAACTTGGACCTCAGAAACTATCCAAAATAAAGCACAGAAAGAAATGGAATCAATTTTGTAAATTGATTTTGTATCCATCGACCTTGTAAATTTATATTACTCCAATAATTCACTTCTCTCTTTTTGAGAAATCATCTACACAATTAAATCATTTGTAAGTATTAAGAGTCCACCCCCCCCCCACCTTTTTCAATCCTTATACCTTTCATTTCTTTTTTTTTTCTTTCGTTTCTTGCTGGCTAGGACCTAGAGTACAAATGCAGAATAGAAATGATCACAGTGGATGACAGCCAGCCTCTGAGGTAGCACCTAATAATTCCTGCCTTCTGGTTTTCACAGTCTTGCATAACCTCCACCCACTCCCACATTTTACCAGGGTTTAATGATAGCATATGATCAATAACCATGGAACAGAAGTCACATGTCACTTCCAGGATTAGATTATAAAACACTGTGGCTTCTGTCTTGGACACTCTTTGGTTTTTGCTCTCTCCTGAATTATTTGATCTGAGAGGAACAAGCTGCTATATTATGGAGAAGCTTTATGGACGCAGGTTTTCAGCCAATTGCTAGTAAGGAACTAAGGCCTGTCAACAATCATGTGAGTGAGCTAAAAAAGTAAAAAAGACAGTGTTAATAGTGCAGACTAAATTTAAGAGTATTCCTTATCTGTAACTATTACATTATGGAGAGCACAAAAAAATTAAAAAATGAAAATTCTACCAGTATTGGAAAACTATTATATCTTTCAGTAAAGAATACTCTTCAGCACTTTAAAAGGAACAGACTGCTCATGTATACAACATGAATGAATTAAAAAAAATAGTATGCTGAGCAAAAAATCTGAAAGCAAAAAGAGTGCATACTCTATGATTCCATTCATATGAAGTTCTAGAACAGTCAAGGGGATGGAATGGTGGACAGGCTGGGAAGGGGCACAAGAGATCATTCTGGGATGATGGAAATGTTCTATATCTTAATGGTGGTATGATTTCATGATTGTATGCATTTGTCAAAATACATCCAACTATGCATCTAAGATCTGTTCACTTCACTGTGTATGTTACATCTCAATACAAAAGTACGAAAAGTTCTTCCTATGATGAGGTGAGGTTTGTCATTTTGTTCTTGTAGATCTGTCTGTCCATTTCTGCTCTATATACTTTGCAGCTATATCATTAGATATATGCAAATTTAGAATATTGTTGGTGAATGGAAACTTTTCTGGTCTTCTACTTACATACATGACAGTGTCCTCCACACTCATTCCTTCTACTATATTCTAATCTTCCATTTGCCGTTCTTCGGTATGGAGGTCTGTCTTGCTATTTGGGGTCACCAAATCCCAAGAGGGGCACCTGTGGCCACAGAACCATCTGCATGTGAATGACTAGAAGACCCTACTCTGGTCACTTGGGGTGTCCATATCTTATGAGCTTCTAGCTCTGGCTTCTGCTCAGAATCCAGCCAGTATCTGTTCCAGTGTGCAAAGCAAGTATTACCCAAAACAAAGAAGAGCCTGAAGGAGGTGGTAAAGTGGGGGATTTTGCAGGTGCTCACAGTTCAGTCCCTTGAACAAGGAAGGCTTGGTAAAAAGGGCTCAGAGGTAGGGGCACCTGAGTGGCTCAGTCAGTTGAGCGTCTGACTTTGGCTCAGGTCATGATCTAGTGGCTCATGAGCTTGAGGCCTGCATCCGGCTCTATGCTGACAGCTCAGAGCTTGGAGCTTGCTTTGGATTCTGTATCTCCGTCTCTCTTTGTCCCTCCCCTGCTCATGCCCTGTCTCTCTCTCTCTCTCTCTCTCTCTCAAAAAATAAACATTAAAAACTTTTTTTTAAAAGAAAGTGTTATTTAAAAAAAAGGGAGGGGGCTCAGGGGCACTGGCTCCTTAAGGAGAGCCTGAGACTCTTGATCTCAGGGTCATGAGTTCAGGCCCCACGATGGGTGTAAAGCTTGGTTAAAATGAAAAAGAAAAGTTTAAAAAACAGGGCTCAGACATCAGAGATACGTAGGTTCTAGATGTCACTATACCTTAACTTCATGGTGGCTCTGGCTGGTTGTAGTGCTGGGGGCAGGAAAAGGCTGAAGAATAGGGAGGTGAGGTAGGGGCAGCCTCAGCCTGAGGTGGTAGGGACTTAGACTATATCACGCCTGCTATTTTAAGGCGAGGCCTCTCTTAAACAGCCACCTGACGTAGAGGGAAGGCGCCATTTGAAATGCCCAGATACTACGTGGGAGCTGTTGATGGGGTGAGATGGACATGGGGTGTGTTTGTGGTTACTGTTCGGCGCTTGCACCCTTCAACCCCACCACTATAAAGTGGATGGAACCAACCAGCAAACGCCTGGTTCCTACACCTGCACTATCACTCACCGGTGGGTGTGCCAGGCTCCATCCAACTCTGGACTTTTATTGGTCAAAACGGGGAGGGGGGAATGCGGGTGTAACTAGAAGCCTCCTTCGGATTGGTTGATTGCTGCTAGCTCTCAAGTCAATTAAAGTAAAATGTACCTCAGTCCTTCCCAGTCTCTGGCTCCCAAGGGAGCCATGTTAGATTAACAGAAGCAAACCTTGCCTGTTATGAGACTGCCACACAATAACATCCTCTGCTTTCCTCTGCAGCCGTTTCTGCTCCTAAAGTGTTATTTCAATGAATGAAAATGCGCCTTTTTTGTCCTACAAAACGAGCTGGTTCATTGGTGTAATGTGAGAAGTGCGCGTTTAGGTGAAGCGCGAAGCTGGCCAAGAGGTACCCTGTTCTGCCCGCCAATCCTCTAAACCTTGAACGATTTAGTATTCAGTATCCAGAGGCGCTCATCTTGGGTTTCCCCCAGCCAGAGGGAAGTTTGAATGACTTTTGGCCCCTTGCGGCCCCTGTAGCGTCCCTAGTTACCGAGCCCCTAGTAACCGTCCGCCCTGAGGAGCCGCCTTGGTTGCCTGAGGCCGCGCCAGCTTCCCCACCGCAGGCCAGCGCAGGCGCTCAGGCCTCGGCGGCGTGGTGATGGCCGCCTCCCGGCTCCAAACTCCGGTAGATCCCAGCAACGGAGCGCAGGTCGCCCAGCACGAACGCAAAGAGCCTTTAGAGGCCCTGGGGGTGGCGGCCGTGGAGGAGGAGAAAGGCGAACCGGACGAGAAGGCACTGCGGCCGGCGCGGGCGCGGGTAATGCGGGGGCGGGACGTGGCTGGGGCTGGGCATCCGCTTGGTGCAGGCGGGGGTTGGTCGGCGTTCCGGCAAGGTGAAGGACAGGTTGGAATACGCGGTACCTTGTCCAGCTCCTCCCTGCCCGGTAAACCTGGCCCGCCACCTTCTTTCTGCCCCCTCGGAAAATACTCTAAACCGAGGCGTTGGAAAATCTTTTCATTTTCTCTGAAGAGATTGTTGTAAAAATTTCTTGGGGAGCATTCCGTTTATTTCTAGAGAGTACAAAGAACGGAAGTTTACTCCTTTTGCTCCAGCATCTGTTGGGCATAGTTATTTCTTTTTCTTTTCAACTTGGGGAAAACTGATGTCCCCATTAGCGGATAACCCATAAAACTCAGGTGAATCAGCTGTGCTGTCATGTGTGTTTTATTGTCACCTTAAAAGTCTTGGTTATTAGTGAATCTTAACACTGTACATGAGAGGCGGTGTTTAAAACCATTTAAGAGTTCAGTGGGCAGATCATATACAGATTGAAGTTAAGCATCCAGAGAAGAAAATTACTGAGGTTCTAGTTTCCTAAACGACTATTCAGAATGAGACAGCCTTTGCACTGATCAATTTTCAGTCTCACATGCGTCCTGAAAACCTGCCCATCAGGTAGAGGGCTGGGTCTGCCATTTAATCTCTTCGCTTAAAAGACTGGAACATTGAATTTTAATTCTCATGTGCAAATATAAACCTCCTTACCCCCAGTTAAAGATTCTTTAAAAACATTTTTTATGTTTTTATTTACTTTATTTTATTATTATTTTTTTAATGTTTTTATTAATTTTTGAGAGAGAGAGAACGTGAGCAGGGGAGGGTTACAGAGAGAAGAAGACACAGAATTTGAAGACAGGCTCCAGGCTCTGAGCTAGCTGTCAGCACAGAGCCTGACGCGGGGCTCGAACCCACAAACCGCGAGATTATGACCTGAGCCGACATTGGACGCTTAACCGACTGAGCCACCCAGGCACCCCATGTTTTAATTATTTTTGAGAGAGTGAGAGACCAAGAGGGAGCAGGGGAGGGGCAGAGAGAGAGAGAGAGAGAGAGAGAGAAAGAGACAGAATCTGAAGCAGGCTCCAGGCTCAGAGCTGTCAGCTCAGAGCCCGACAAGGGGCTAGAACTCGCTGACCAGGAAATCATGACCTGAGCCGAAGTCAGATGCTTAACTGACTGAACCACCCAGGCGCCCCAACATTAAATTTTTTGTTTAAAAAACAACCTAGCATTTAAGGGGTGTCTGGCTGGCTCAGTAGGTGAAGCATACAGCTCTTGATCTCAGGATTATGAGTTCAGGCCCTGTGTTGGGCGAGGAGTCTGTTAGAAAAATGCTCATGGACCCAATCAAAGGAGGGATGCAGAGATTTGGAGCACAGTGAAGTAAGCCTTTAATCAATGTTCTTGCAAGAGCAGGTGTCTAATGGACACCCTTGGGGCAGTTACAGCAGACAATTTATTTCATAGCATGCAAGTTTCTCCCCTGGTTCCTCATTGGCTGAGTACTACAGAGGTTACAGCCTTACCAAGATGTCACTATGCCATGTAAAGCAAAAGGCTGATTAGAACAAATGTACATTCCCTGAGGTGACACAGAGACTTTCAGTCCCTCCTCCCTTTGTTCTTTGGCACATACTCATTGCAAAGCCAGTGAAAATAAGCCCAGGAAATGGAGAGGGGAAGAAGACCATGAAGTGAAGTGAAGGTTTGGGACTCCGTTGTGGGGGAGGGTTTGTGCATATCTCCAACAGGTTGTAAACCTACTGTTAACTAGACAGTTCAGCTTTTATTTGGTATTTCTGAAAATGAATTATCTCCCTTACTTCTCACAGCCTACTTAACAAAATATACATATATTAAGTAGCACCTGGGTAGCTCAAGTCGGTCAAGCATCTGACTCTTGATTTCAGCTCAGATCATGATCTCAGTGGTTCGCACTGACAGCACAGAACCTGTTTGGGATTCTCTCTCTCTCTCTGCCCCTCTCCTGCTCTCTCTCTTTCTCTGTCTCTCTCTCTCACACACAATAAATAAATAAAACTTAAAATATATTAAAAATGCATACACGTATATATATATTTTGTTTTTTAAGGGTGCTTGGGTGCCTCAGTTGATTAAGACTCTGACTCTCTTGATTTGGGCTCAGGTCATGATCTCATAGTTTTGTGAGTTTGAGCCCCACATTGGGCTCTGTGCTGATAGCATGGAGCCTTCTTGGGATTCTCTTTCTCTCTCTCTCTCCCCTCCCACCCCCGCTTCCTCCACTTGTGCTGTCTATCCCTCTCTCAAAACAAATAAATAAACTTAAAAAAAACTTAGCATTTAATAGGTAGAGAAAAAGGGGGCAAAAGAGATTAAGGACCAGCTACAGTGGTAAAGGCTTATTAGCAAGGTGTGCAAGTTTCCTATTCATTGGTTTTAGTGATGAGGGAGAGGGTTAATGCTGCTAAGAGAAGGGATATTTCATCCCTGAAGCAGGAGGGAAGGAGAAAAAAGGCACAAAAGTGGGCAGTTTTGTAGCTGGGAAGATGAGTGAACTTCCCTCTGATGGTTTCTGTCCTCTTAAAGAAATTGAAGAGTTATCATGGGTAGTTGGGGGCAGGGTGTGAGAGTAATAGAAGAGCAAGGGAAAGGTAAGCAGGACTGCTGGGAGAGGATGAGAGCCACCTTCCAGAAGGAATATGTATGGAGGTGCCAGGCAAACCAAGTATCCATTAGAAATTGTTCGGTTTTAATTTAGTATTAGTATTCACAAAACATTCATTTTGTTTTTTTTAAGTTACATTTTAATTATGGAAGTAATACACGAACATGTTCTCCTTTTAAAATTTCAGATGCTACAGGGGCACCTGGTTGACTCATTCGGTGGAGCATGCAACTCTTGATCTCGGGGCTGTGAGTTCAAGCCCCATGTTTGGTGTAGAGATTATTTAAAAATAGAATTTTTCAGGTTTATTTATTTATTTTGAGAGAGAGCAGGTACGAGCAGGGGAGAGACAGAGAGGGAGAGAGAGAGAGAGAAAAGAGAGAGAATCCCAAGCAGCCTCCACATCAGCAGTAGCAGCAGGGAGCCTCATGCAGGGCTTGAACCCATGAACTGCGAGATCTTGACCTGAGCTGAAACCAAGAGTTGGATGCTTAACTGACTGAACTACCCAGATGCCCCAGAAATAAAAATTTTGAAAGGTTTTTTTTTAAAAAATGAATACAAATGGGCCTCTCCCCCGCAAAAGAAGATCTGACCATGCCAACCCCCATTGATATCCACTGTTTTGAAACTGATGTATAGTCTTCTGGGCTTTTTCGTATCTCCTGTGTACATATTTTAATATATGGTCACATTTTATTTATACATATTGTTCTGCAGCTTGCTTTTTCTTACATTTATTAGGGGTTTATCCATGTTAGTATATATAGATCTACCTTACCCCTTAGAACTCTTTTCAATGGAAAAAAATTTTTACATAAAAATTTTGGAACTGCAGATGATACTAGATAGAATTATAGCACAAATAATTGTGAGTGCTAGTTACTAATGAAGCAACATGTGCTAGAAGGAGTCATCATCTAAATAGGTCAAGCCAATCTAGGGAAGATTATCCTCTAATCTGGTGGCTGCTGCATGTATAACTTTCCATAGGAAGGTGAACAATTAAAGGGAAAGGGTACTATTTTAGGTTCTTGGAAAATAATGTCCTTGGCCTAGGTTATTTGATTTACTAAATATTTTCTATATATTTACTAAATATTGTGTGGAGATAGAGATGAAATTAGAATTAGAAATTGCTTATTAACCATTCATCTGTTTTTTTCTTAAAAAATTTTTTAATGTTTATTTTTGAGAGAGAGAGGCAGAGTATGAGCAGGGGAGGGGCAGAGAGAGAGGGAGACACAGAATCTGAAGCAGGCTCCAGGCTCTGAGCTGTCAGCACAGACCCTGATGCGGAGCTCGAACTCACAAACTGTTAGAGCATGACCTGAGCAGAAGTCGGACGCCTAACTGACTGACCCACCCAGGCACCCCAACCATTCATCTGTTTTATTTTATTTTTAATTTTTTTAATGTTTATTTATTTTTGAAGGAGAGAGAGACAGAGTGTGAGTGTTGGAGGGGCAGAGAGAGAGGGAGACACAGACTCCAAAGCAGGCTCCAGGCTCTGAGCTGTCAGCACAGAGCCCAATCAGGGCTCAAACCCACAAACTGAGATCATGACCTGAGCCAAAGTTGGATGTTCAACTGACTGAGCCATCCAGGCACCCCACCTTTCGTCTGTTTTAGATAAAATGTTGTGAGATCAGTTTATCTGAAAAGTTAGAAGTATTAAGCTGAAATGTAGTGGATACTATGCCAAAGTCAATGCTCAAGTATAATTTGTAGGCATTACTTTGTAGAGATTACTGTCCCATCTTGTCAGAAGCTAGTTAATCCTTCTAGAACTTTTTCAGTTTTTCCAGGTCCAAATACATTTTATCCTTTTTTGTGAAAATGATTGTTATAAAGCTTCCTTTTAAGGGACGTTCTAAAAGAATGAATGAAGAGCACGTGGATACTTTTGCCTAAAACCAGTTCTTTGGAATATTAATTGTAGTTTTTGGAAAATAAGCCCTTTCCTTTATACTGATTAGAATATAGCTCTTTAGGGCAGCCAGTATTTCTTCGAATGATTCAGTCCTATGTGAGGGAATACCTGTCTTCCGTCTCTGTAAACCTAATATTTTTTTTAGCTTATATTCATTCAGCCAATAAATATTTCTTGAGTATCTACTATTGGCCAAATACTTCTCTAGGCATTGGGAACACAGCCATGAACAAAGCAGATGAATCATTGCATTTGTGATGCTTACTTTTTGGTAGGGAGGCAAGGCATATGGTACTCAAATAAGTAAATGCATGTAGAATGTTGGTTGGAGGTGAATATTTATGAGAAAAATAAAGCAGAAAAGGGAGGCTGACAATGAGGTGGGGGGCGGGTTGTAATTTCAAATAGGGTAGTCAGTGAAACCTTGTTAAGAAGATGACATTTCACTAAGACCTGAAGGAGTGAGCAAGTGGGCTGTGCAAATACCTGAAGAAAGAGCATCACAGGGCGAGGGAGTAGGAAGTGCAAAGGTCCTGAGGTGATTTTGCTGATTCTGTGAGCATTGGAAAAACTACAAACTGGAGTCAATTACTGCTACTAGAATGAACTACTGCTACTGCCCAGAGGAAGAACCATTGCTAGGGAGACTCAATAGACAGAGAACTAACAGGAAGGGATAAAGTCCCTTCTTCCTCATTCACCTTTTCAGTTTCCCTCTAGCCTTACTTTTGGCAGAGTCTAGTGGGGAACAGCTGCCAAAGCAGAAACATTCTTGCGGAGTTCCGTCTCCAGCATCACATAACAGGATATAGAAGGGAGGCTTTAGAGCCAAGAAACAATAGTTTAACATCTGGCACACCTATTTTATATATCATAAAACTGATAGTGCCCATGCCACATGGCTAAGAAGTGCAGAACCTAGGTTTGAATGAGAATTCCGACACCATGTCTGTAATCTTTCTCCCAAGCCATGATAAACTGAAGTTATTTAACCCCCGTACAGTTGTTTCTTATTGAAGGGTTATAAGGGGGCTGAAACCAGGTGACCAGTGAGTGGTTAGGAGCAGTAGTTAGATCAGAAATGGGAACCACTTCCTGCTTACTCTAACCTCCCTTTACAGGCTTTGTCCCCAAAACTGCTTTATGCATTTTACTCTCCTCTTATCCTGCACCTTGCTCCCCACCATGTCGCCTACCCCTGCTGCTTTGGCTAATGTCATTTAACTTCATCTGGAGTACCCTTTTCCTTTTTCCTCCTTCACTCTCTTTGACCCTCCAGATTCTTCCATTCTCTGACTCATCTCAAATATCATCTCCTCCTGGCAGCCTTCCTTTATCTTCCAAACTCAAACCAGACTAAAGTTCCTTTTATGTGAATACCCTTATCACTTGGTCTTTGTATCTCTCATGATCACTTTCTCCTTCATGTCAGTCCTCCTCTCCCTGTTTATTTAAATGTTGGTGTTTGCCAACATTTCCCTCCTCAGGTTCTTGTTTCTCATTGCTCTGCTCTCCCTACGCAATCTTATCCACATCCAAGACTGTACCTGTCACATCTGTGTGCATTTTGGTTTCCTGGACATCTGGCTGCCCTCCCCTTCCCTCAAACTCAGTGTGTCTAAGACATAGATTAGTTTCCTTCCCTATATTGATGAAAGGCAGCACCATCATCTACCTAGACAGTACTCCACACAGAAAGCTTTTTACTTTCTTGCCCACAATCCATGCCATTATCAAGTCTCCTTTCTTTTGTCCCTGGTGCTGTTCCCTTCATTTTGTCCTTAATATCTCTAACTCAGACCTTTGCAATAGCCCATTAATTGCTTCCAACCTAGCTTTCTTTCACTCCCTCTTCCTGTGTGCTACAAAGACTCCTTCTGAGCATCACGATGCCACTACTCTACTCACATCCTTCAGGGCTCCTGTTGGCTATGGCCTGGCCACCTGGGATCTTGGTTGGGGCTCTCGACTTGCCTTTTTCATCACCCTCAATTTCCCACCCCCACTCAGACTACCTCTCTGAACACATAATGCCTGTTCCTTCCACTTGTGGCTAAAAAACCCTCTCCTGTCCTTGGGAGGACTTTGGTGTGCCTTTGGAGCCTAACAGATTTGGAATTGAATACCAGCTCTGCTACTTCCTAGCTGTGTGACTGCAGGCAGGTCATGTAACTCCTCTGAGCCTTGGTTTCCTTGAGATCACACTACCTGCTAGTTGCATTGCCACAGGATAACATATAATGAATGTTCTAGCACTGTGCCTCAGATTTCTTTGTCTTTCACTGGTTCCTTGATCTCTGGCACACTTTGTCCTCATCCAAACTTATGTCCCCAGTCTGGCTCACCTCTGCACATTCTGCTTCTTCTTTCCCCCTAGTCAGAATTAGGCATTTTTCCTGTGAGCTCTCATGGTGTCTTACATTGTGACATACATGATCACTCATCTGTCTTCCTGTTTAGCTGGACAGGAGTCAGGAGTTCTTTCTGTCTCATCAGAGTCTGCTATTGATTTATGTCTCTGCTAAGCTAGCTGGAAGCTTCTCTAAGGTAGAGTTTTCATCTGATTTGTATCTTTTAGTAGCCAGCTAATGCTGGGTGTCTCTAAATAGTTAATGAATGAGGAAATTAATAAAGTTCTCACCCCCACAGCTTAATAAGTAATGGTGAGGAGCACATACAGAAACACCACAAGGTATCAGCAAACTCTCTTATTTGAGTTGTAGGGCATATATAAGGCAATTCTCTGAGTCATAAATTTGTTGGTAATAAATTTCTGCCCACCAATTCTTTCAAAGAAAACTTGTTTTCCTTCAGTTGTTTTCTTTAAGTTACCCCAAGTGGTACAACACTGACCTCTTGTACACTGTTTTTAGTCCATTAAAAAAGAAAAAAACCACCATAGCTACCTATTTGTATATAGCTGATGTTATGAACTTTTCTGTTGGAGGAAGCTACTTGATTTTATTTTCTAGACTCTTATCAGATTGGATCTGTCATTTTCTATGGCAAACATGCTTTTTTCACACTTTGAGACTATTTCGTGCAGTAGGTTAAATTTAAAACCATGGTCAGCAGCCTTTTATGCATACATAAGCATCATAAATAATTTCAACTGTATCTCAACTGAGAAAATATTATAATTTTATTTATGGAGAAAATGGCATTTTACCTCTTTTGTTGTTACAGTTAAAGAACTTTGGAAGGTGTGTGAAGAGTAAGGGAGGAAGACCAGTCAGACCCTTCCAGGTGTGATCTGTATATAGCATAGCTGCACTATGTATAGTTGTGATACTATACTGTTCTTGTTCTCTTGTCACTCCCACAGTCCCTGTCACCCATGGGAGCTCTTGCTCTTGTTGCCCACAGAAGTGGCTATTCTGAAGGTTTCTCCTACCCCCTCCTCTACCTTCCTATTTTCTCCTGAGGCATATAGGTGGCCTTCTCCCTGGCTCCTTGGTGAACCAATGAGAAGTTCCCTCCATTCCCCCATCCCCATTCTCCCCTTTCCCTGACTTCTCCCTTCCCCTGTCTTTTCTCTAGTGGCACACCCTCGGGGCCAGCACTGTAGGACCCCAGCTAGGGGAGGGTTTTGGGCTGTGTTTGGCTGATTTGCAGCAGGAAGAACTATGTTTTTCTTCATCTCATTTAGTTGGTTAAGCACCCGACGCTTGATTTTGGCTCAGGTCATGGTCCCAGGTTCGTGGTATTGAGCCCCACATCGGGTTTCATGTTGAGCGTGGAGCCTGCTTAGGATTCATTCTCTCTCTCTCTCTCTCTCTCTCCCTCTCTCCCCCCTTCCCCCTCCTCTGCTCCTTTCCCCTGCTCACATGCTCTCTCTCTTTCTAAAAGAACAAAAATAATAAATAAAGGACTTGCCTTTAGAAAAAAACTTGTAATTCTGAAGGAGGTTCTTTATAAAGGGTGGTTTGGTTCTGTTCTGTTATAGTATATGGGTTAGTACATGATCTGGGAATCTAACCATCGTTTATAAAGTGAATTAAATAGCATTTATTTTCTGGCAACTTATCTATATCATTCTTTTATTTTTATGATTATTTATTTTGAGAGAGAGAGAGAGAGAGCAAGCGAGCATGAGCATGAGCATGGGAGGAGCAGAGAGAATGGGAGAGAGAGAATCCCAAGCAGGCTCCACACTGTCAGCCTGACTCAGGATCAGATCCCATGACTCTGAGATTATGACTTGAGTTGAAATCAAGAGTTGGATGTTTAACTTAACTGAGCCACCCAGGCGCCCCTCTCTCTCATTCTTAACAAAATGTCATTAGGGGAAATGTACATAGCCCACAAGTAACTTAGAATTCGTTATATGTATATAACCCACAGGTAACATCTAACCTAATTAAGTGTACACTTTAAGAAGCAGCATTGGGAATTGGTGTCAATTTAATTTGTCTTTCAGTTCCAAACACCATGTAACAGGTTTTTTTTCCCCCTCCTACCAGACTGATTTTAACACCAACATTTCTGAGGTGGATGAACAAACACATATACGTGGTGAGGACTTTGTGGACTTCTCTGATGTTTACCACTCTAACGAAGAGTATTTTAGGAAACTAGAAGAGCTGAAAGCTGCTCACTTGGAAACTATGGCAAAATTAGAGAAAATGTACCAGAATAAATTAAATTTAAAGGAAGTTCAGCCAGTGATCATCAGGGAAAAAGCTTCTAGTGTCTCTTCCAGGTAAGTGTGTACGTGCATTATTTGTGGGCTGTAAAATAAAATGTATACTTAAAAGTACAGAACAGAACTATCTCAGAATATCTTCTCAACTGTCCCTTTGTACTTTTAATGATATACAGAGGTTAGATTTTATTCGAAATGTATAATGGCTTATCCACCAATGGCTTCTTGTTTTGAGAGTCATTTGGTGGTCAGTTAGTCTTTTCTGTCTGACCTGCCATTCACAGAACTGTCGCTATGTATCAAAATAGTTAGTCTGGCCATTTTTAAATGATAAAAATTAACATTTAATTTTATTTTTTATTTTTATTTTTTTAATGTTTTTTAATTTATTTTTGAGACAGAGACAGAGCATGAGCAGGAAGAGGCAGAGAGAGAGGGAGACACAGAATCGGAAGCAGGCTCCAGGCTCTGAGCTGTCAGCACAGAGCCCGATGCGGGGCTCGAACCCACGAACGTGAGATCATGACCTGAGCTGAAGTCGGAGGCTTAACCGACTGAGCCACCCAGGCACCCCTAACATTTAATTTTAAAAGCCCTTTACTGTATGTGGGTTAACTAACATGAGATCATTAAAAATATAAAGTATGGCTCTGCTTTCTTTCTTCATTCCCCCCCTCAGTATCTCAAGAGTATACTTTTCACTTTAATAAATTTTTCAGCTTCTGGTACTTATAAAATATATATGTGTGTGTGTGTGTGTGTCTGTGTATACATATATATATACATATACATGTGTGTGTATATGTATATATATACACATATATTTTTTTAATGATTGTGTGTGTGTGTGTGTATATATATATATATGTATAAATATAAAGTACAAAGTGTTCAGGACTAAGATATAAATCTGATTCAGGTTTTCAAAATAGTCTGTAATTCCTGGACCCATTTCTACTGTAAACTCTCGTTTTGAAACTTGAGGCAAGTCTCGTAACTCATCCAGTTGGCCAGTGCTAATTTTGCATCTCCTGTGTGCCAGATGTTGCCTGGGCCCTGAGGAGCCAAAATCAAGATACCCTCGAGGAGCTCCAAGAACTAGCTGAGAACCAAAAATTACAATACAACATGATGTAACAGTGTTATAGAGACAGAAGAAGAAGCAATTGATCGTGTCATGGTGTTGGTAGAGGGATGCAGGCAGGCATTTTCTACGGACCTGTCATGTCTGAGTTCAGTCTTAAAGGAGGAATAGCTGTGCGGATGCAGGAAGCCAAGAGTGGGCTTCTAGGCAACAGGAACCATGTGTGCAGAGGCGTGGCAGCAGGACAAATCATGGTGTGTGTGAGGAACTTCATGTGATTGGATATGACTTAGGATTAGAAACTGGAGGGGCACCTGGGTGACTCAGCTGGTTGTGTCTGACATCAGCCCAGGTCATGATCTCACAGTTTGTGGGTTTGAGCCCTGAGTCAGGCTCTGTGCTGACAGCTCCGACCCTGAAGCCTGCTTTAGATTCTGTGTTTCCCTCTCTTTCTGCCCCTTTCCTGCTCGTACTCTGTCTCTTGCTCTCAAAAATAAAATAAACATTAACAACAACAAAAAAAAGATTGGAAACTAGAGGTAGAGAGAAACAAGAGGTGAAACGGAAAAGTAGACAGAGGCTAGTCTTGAAGGACTTGACTTTGTTACAATGACATATCATAGAAAAGTTTCAAGAAACAGAGTGACATAATTATATGTATGTTTTAAGATGGTGACTCTGGAAAACATGTAAAGAATAGAATAGAGGTTAGACACGAGCCTCTGCAGTCTCAGGTTCCCCTGTAACATGAAGGAGTTGAATTAGATAATTTACAGGCTTCTCTTAACTCTATTCTAAATAAAAGTGATAATTATAAGCCCTGTCTATCCAGCTCTTATCTCCTGATTATACCTTGATCTTAGAAAATACATAGTTCACGGGGCGCCTGGGTGGCTCAGTCGGTTAAGTGTCCAACTTCAGCTCAGGTCATGATCTTGCAGTTTATGAGTTTGAGCCCCACATCGGGCTCTGTGCTGACCGCTCAGAGCCTGGAGCCTGCTTCGGATTCTGTGTCTCCCTGTTTGCCCCTCTCCCATTTGTGCTCTGTCTTGCTCTCTCTCAAAAATAAATAAACATTTTAAAAAATAATAAGCGTCCACTTCAGTTCACCACTCATGAGTTTGAGCCCCGTGTCAGGCTCTGTGCTGACAGCTCAGATCCTGGAGTCTGCTTCGGATTCTCTGTCTCCCTCTCTCTCTGCCCCTACCCCACTCATGCTCTGTCTATCTGCCTGTCTCTCTCAAAACTAAACATTAAAAATAAGTATAAGTAAAAATAAATTAAAAAAAAGAAAATATATAGTTCTTAATTTGTATATTTGGTCACATGCAATTGAGAGTGTTAACCTAATTATTCTTCTCATTTAGGTCTGAATCAGAAAAGAACTCCTATCACCCTATCTCGTTAATGACATCTTTTTCAGAGCCTGATTTAGGGCAGGCTCCCTCCTTGATTATGTCTTCCTCTGAAGACGAGTTGCCCAACTTAGAAAAAGAATATCCTGAGAAAAAGAAAGTGATGAGCTATGCTAAAGAGCTCATCAACAACATGTGGACAAACTTCTCTGTTGAAGATTATATTCAGTTTGGAGATGCTGAGTTCCCAGTTGAAAAAACAAAGAAGAAACCAAGAGAATGGGTGCCAAAGATTACAGTACCTGAGCCTTTTCAAATGATGATTAGGGAACAGAGGAAAAAAGAAGAGAACATGAAATCTAAATCACATACTGAAATGGTACACCAACTGCTCAAAAAACAAGAGGAGGAATCAGAGTGTAAGAAAAAATTCCGAGCCAATCCAGTTCCAGCATTCATCTTTTTCCCCCTTTATCATGACATAGTCAAGCAAAATGAAGAACGCAGGAGATACATGAAGGAGAAAAACAAAGAGGCTCTTTTGGCCTCACAAAAGCCATTTAAGTTTATTGCAAGGGAGGAACAGAAGCAAGCAATCCGGGATAAGCAGATGAGAGACTTGTTTAAGTCTAAAAAGAAAACAAATCAATTTAAGGCCAGACCTATACCTCGATCTACTTATGGTTCAGTTACCAATGGAAAGTTAGAAGAGCCCTATAGAAATATTAGGATGCAACTGAGAGCCCAAGAGCTTTTACAGAATTCATCCGCTCTGCCTCACAGGTCAGGTCACAGAAGTTGTGCTATGAGGAAACCCAAGGGTCCTGAACAGGCTGAAAAGTTGAAGTGTAAACACAACTTTAAGTACCAAACTGCTGATTTTGAAGACCTTCCCAAGAGATACCAGAAATGCCTCCCGGAACAGAAGTTTTCAAAATTTCTAACTGTCCGTAAACCATCTGATCTTCACGCAGCCTCCAAAGCATCCACTGAAAGAGAGAAAATTTTGGCAGACATTGCAGCAGATGAAGAATATTTAAAAGAAACATGGCCTTATCTGTCGCCAAGGCACAAGTCACCAGTAAGAAGCACAAGTGCAAAGCCTGTGCCTTGTAACTGCAACCCTCCGATGCCCACAGTATCTTCCAGAGGAAGAGAACAAGCCACAAGGTAAATAACTAGGATATCGGACCAGCTGACTCACGGTTGCTAACATTGTGTTTGCAACTCTATTGATTTTATGTTGGTGAATTGGAAAATATGAAGAAATTACATTTGGTGATATATTTTACTGTATAATATAGAGCATTTTGCCAGAGGGTGTTCTGCTAAGAAATGAATGTATTTTCTATTTTATGAATCTTTGGGGATAGAAAGGTTTAGTCAGCCTGTTGATTTCTAGTTTCGCAAGTCAGAGCCTTCTCAAAAGGTTGCCTTTTTTCAACCTTTGGATTTTCCCGTGTTAAATCTTTGCTAAACAGCATTCTCACTGGCTTAAAGTGAATTAAGCCTTAGTTTGTTGCCCTCAGGAGATCACTTGAGGAAAAGAAAATGTTGGAAGAAGAGAGAAATCGGATCCTAACTAAACAGAAGCAAAGAATGAAAGAATTGCAGAAACTCCTGACAACCCGGGCAAAGGCTTATGACTCACATCAAAGTTTAGCTCAAATATCTAAATCCAGAGTCCTGTCTCTCAGGTATCATAAAAGAATCCTGAACCTCCAGATCACTGGTTTTCAAACTTTCTTTTTTAATCAATGGATATGATATATGAATAGATTAATTAGAATTTAATTTCCGGATTCAAGTTGCTATCAGTTACTTAAACTCAATGAACACACATTCTCATTGGCGCTCACTTCATGGTGAGAACCACCATGTATACTCACCTCATGGTAAGGACCATAAAGCCATATTGATGAATAGAAACATTTTTATATTGTGGCATTAGTTAATAGTTGTAATCTTATGTCAGTATCTAATCTTTTCTTTTTCTTTACACTTTTTTTTTTAAGTAGGCTCCATGCCCACTGTGGGGCTTGAACGTGATACAACCCTGAGATCAAGGGTCACATACTCTACCAATTGAGATAGCCAGGTGCCCCTTCTTTATACCATTTTTGATTGCACAGCAAAATATTGAGAAAAATCTGTTTTTTAAGTTTTTAATTTTAATTGCAGTATAGTTAACATAGAAAAAGCTTGATTCACACAAAGTTCTTTTTTAATAACTTGCCATGTAATCTCAGAATATTCTTCAATAAATAGATATGTCAAAGAGCTTTGTTCTGAGGTCTGCATGAAATCTGATATCACAAATTAACACACTTAGGTGATGTGTTAATTAACACGTATGTGTAAGTGTTGAGTGGTGTGTATTGCATTTCATTGCAGTTTTAATATAAATAAATAAAAATATTTGCAGAACTCCTTCACAGAACACTGGAATTCTGCAGTACCAAGTTTGAAAACCAGTGTTCCAGAGGAACATTTTTATGTAAAAATGTTCATGTTTAAGTAGGAAAATATTTCCCCCAAAGCCGGGTAAGTAATATGATTTATTAATTTTTAATGTGATTTATAAGTACCCCCCCAAATTGTATTTGCTTTTATCTTTTCGTTTTTTATTTATTATATGATTGTATTTTAGAGAGGGCAGGAGTGGGGAAGAGAGGCAGAGACAGAGACAGAGAGAGAATCCCAAGCAGGCTCCATGCTCAGTGCAGAGCCCAACACGGGACTCAATCCCACAACCCTGGGATCATGACTTGAGCCTAAATCAAGAGTCGGACACTCAACCGACTAAGTCACCCAGGCACCCCTATGTTTGCTTTTAATTATGAGTATTCCTTTTTAATTATAAATTATTTGTAATAATAATTATATTTCTTTATAATATATATTATGTTTATATCCCTTATAATGCATATCCATGTAATTCAGTGATGGAGCTTAATTTGATGAACTTGAACAAAAATTTTTAGAAATATACTATTCACCGTAAGAAAGTAAACTGGATTTTTCATAATACCAACTTTGTGTATAATTAAGCATAATTATCATTATGTAGTATAATTATTTTCTCTAATCCATGAAATATTATATTGGTAAAATTAGTATATTTTACACAGAGGAAATAGCATAGTTGAATTCATTATAGGATCTTGTCCAAACACTAAGGACATTTACTGTGAATTTATGTATTTTGCTTCTTTTCCTCTATATGTTCTATAGAACATATTCCCCATTTCCCCCCTCACCTGCTCCCATTTAATTCACTTTGCTACTGATTTATAGGAGATCTCACTTAGGGGAAAAAAGAGGAACAAGGTCTTGTTTTTCAGAAGAAATTCCTTAATGAGAAGATACCTAATTCGGACTAAATTTTCTTGGTTTTTTGCACTTACACATGAGATAAGAGGTCATTAATTCATCTCTTCAGGCCAGTTTGAAGCATTTTAATACATAATTTTTAAAAAAAATCTTGAAGATTTCAGAAACAGAGTTTCCAGACTGTTCCCAGTATGTAAAACGTGTGCTCTCAACAACCTGGGAATTTTATTCTGCATTCCACAAAAATGTACCAGTCTAGGAGAGGAATTGTGGTAAACTGTAAGCTGTGTTCATAATTTAATTTCTGATCTATCATCTAAGCTAAGTGTTATATGTGCAAGTTATTATTTCTTTTTAAAATTCCTTTCCTTTTATTTGATTTTAGAAAGAGTGAAAAGGAAAGGATGAGAGAATACCGACAAGAACTAGAAGAGAGAGAAGAAAAATTAAAAAACAGGCCGCTACTATTTGAAAGAGTTGCTCAGGTTGTGTTTGTTGGAATTTAAGAGTACTGTCAGCTTTTTTTTTTTTAATTTAACATCTCTAGCTCCTAATTTACAGTCCAATTTTCTTTTATGTTATATATAATTTATTGAGACATATTATTGTTTCTGTGACAGCTTCATCAAATCAGTCAAGTAAGTTTTTGCTCAAATCTGAACATTGAATCTTGTTGATAAGACATGTCAGCCTGATAACATGCTGCTAATCCAGTCATATTCAGAATATTTCACAACCTGTTTTTCATGGCTGGTCTTTTCTTTTTAATACCAACTAAGCCAGATATTAAGGTGAGTCTTCATGATATGATTTGTAAGTCTTTGAAGAATTAAAAAATAAAACAAAATACTAATGGAATCAGATGTATTTCTGCCAGGTTTTTTTTTTTTCAGTTTCATTGAGATATAATTGACTTAGAGCACTATATAAATTTAAGATATACAGCATAGTGACTTGATATACATATATTGCAAAATGATTACTACCTTAAGTTTAGTTATTAACCATCACCTAAGATAGTTACCAAACTTTTAGGGTTTACTCTCTCATCAGCTTTTTTATTTTAAGTTTATTTTTGAAAGAGAGAGTGAGAGAGTGTGTGAGCAGGGGAGAGGCTGAGAGAGAGGGCAACAGAGGATCCAAAGTGGGCTCTGTGATGACAGCAGAGAGCCTGATGCAGGGCTGGAACTCAAACTGCGAGATCATGACCTGAGCCGAAGTTGGAAGCTTAACCAATTGAGCCACCCAGGTGCCCCTCTTAGCATCTTTCAAATATACCATACAATGGTATTAACTAGAGTCATCATGTTGTACATCACATTACCAGTACTTATTTATCTTATAACTAGAGGCTTATACCTTTGACCACTTTCATCCAACTCCCCTGGTACCCACAAATCTGATCTGTTTTTCTAGAGGAGTTTCTTTTGTTTTTGCTTTTAGAGTCCACATATAGTGAGATCATACAGTATTTGTCTTCCCCTGATTTATTTCACTTAGCATAAAGTCTTCAATCCATCTATATTGTTGCATATGGCAGGATTTCCCTTTTTTATGGCTGAACAGTATTCCACTGCACATATACCACATTTTCTTTATCCATTAATCTTTTGATGGACACTTATTTTGTTTCCATATCTTGGCTGTTGTAAATAATGCTGCATTGAATGTTGAAGATAATCTCTTCAACATAGTGATTTGTTTCCTTCAAATAAATACCCAGAAGTTGGATATTGCTGGATTCTATCATATTTCTATTTCTATTTTGTTTATTTTAATGTTTATTTATTTTTGAGAGGGTGAAAGAGAGCATGGGAGGGGCAGAGAGAGAGGAAGACAAGAGAATCCCAAGCAAGCTCCGCATGATCAGTGCAAAGCCAGACATGGGACTCAAACCCACAAATGGCAAGATCATGACCTGAGCCTAAATCAAGAGTCAGACATCCAGCCAGCTGAGCCACCCAGGTGCCCCTTGTATTTCTATTTTTAATTTTTTTGAAGAACCTCTGTACTATTTTCTATTTACATTCCTTCCAGCAGTACACAGGGGTTCCCTTTCCTCTACATCCTCATTACCATTTGTTATCTCTTGTCTTTTTGATAATAGCCATTGTAACAGGTGTGAGGTAGTATCTCATACGGTATTGATTAACATTTCCCTGATGACTAGTGGTGTTGAGCACCTTTTCATGTACCTGTTGGCCATTTGAATATCTTCTTTGGAAAAATAATCAGATCCTTTGCCCGTTTTAAATTGGATTATTTGTTTTTTTGCTGTTTACTTGTATGAGTTCTTTATATATTTTGGATATTAACCCCTTGTCAGATAAATGATCTGCAAATATTTTCTCTATTCAGTACATTGCCTTTTCATTTTGTTGATTGATTTTTTAAGTGAATCAATAGTTTTCATTTTTATCTACAGTTACTGAAAGGACTTGCTTTTCTTTGGAAAATAATTAGATGCTATGGACAGTGAATCCTGATTTTACTAAATTTATACTCAGTTTTACAATCTTCCCCTAAGAGGTCTTTGTCAGTTTTGCACCCTCTTCTTTATACTCAAAAGGGAGGAGTTCTTATGAGTGACATAGCTTAACAATAGACAGAATCACTGGAGGTTACAGGTGTTGTGTTTTGAATTTCAACCTGTTACATTTGGAGCTTCCTGCCAGCATTATAGGATGGTTCTTCTCAATGATTCACTGAGGACAGAGACATGTATTGTAAGTGAATTTACATATTACAGTCTCTCAAAGTTATGGGAACCCTTTACTTACAGATTTGGATATAATTTTATATAATGTTTTTCATTTTAAAGGGTGGGTTTCTCTTTTTAATATTTCAGTGTCAACTTGGAAAAATCATCATAAGCTGTTCTATTTAGCATAAAGTGCTTGACTTTTAGCTCCTAAAGTTATTTCCAGTTCCCAGCTGCAGGTTTTTATGTCTGTTTGTCTGGCAGTTCTATTGACACAGATTTCCCACAGGCATCTTACATTCATCTTGCTGAAATTTGGGTCTCCCTCTTTGATTTCCTATTTTTGTTGGACCACAGTTTTGGTGATTGGAAACCACTTTTCCTCCCACTTTCAGTTGCTACTGAGAGACCTGGAAAGTTTTCTTCCTAAATAATATTTGGACCTTCCTTTCTCCATTCCTGCTGGTGAAATGCTAGATGAAATCTCTGTTCTAATCTCCTCTTTGAGTTATTGTAATGGTTTGACTCATTTTCCTCCTTTGCTCTTTGCAAAGCCACCCATTATATCTTCACTTTACCATTCCCGTTCCCTTGCCAAATCTTAACCCTGAATACGTAGTAAAGAACTTCTGAAAACAATGACGACCATCCATTTTCACTGATTCCACTCATTCTCATTTTCAGTGAGTGGTATCCAGAGATCTTGGGGCACCTGGGTGGCTCAGTCGGTTAAGCGCTGACTCTTGGTTTTTGGCTCAGGTCACGTTCTCCTGGTTTATGAGTTTGAGCCCTGCGTCAGTCTCTGCACTGATGTGTGGAGCCTGCTTGGGATTCTCTCTCTCCCTCTCTCTCTGACCCTCCCCTGCTTGTGCCCTCTCTCCCTCTCAAAATAAATAAACCTAAAAAATTAAAAGAGAAGAAGAAATCTTGTCACTGACTTCTTCAAACAATACTACAAAGTGGGTATTCCTTTTTTTTCCTTTTAATTTATTTATTTTTGAGAGAGAGAGAGAGAGAGTGCAAGCAGGGGAAGGACAGAGAAAGGGAGAGGGAGACCAAGGATCCAAAAGCAGGCACCACACTGTCAGCGCAGAACCTGACACAGGGCTTGAACTCACGAACCATGAGATCATGGCCTGAGCCAAAGTTGGAGGCTTTGGCCTCCCAAAGTGGGTATTCCTATATTACAGAGGAAAAAACTGAAATTCAAAGAATGTTAAGTAACTAGTAAGGTTTATAGTTAGTCAATAATGGAACTAGGATTGGACCCAAGTCAATCCTTCCAAACACTTAACACTAAGGTGTCCTGCTTTCTCCCAGAAGATAATTCCATGAGTCTTAGCATGTATAGATCCTCTACATTCTGACCTACTACATCATCTACCACAGCATCCCTCCAGCCCCCACAGTACCAGACTACTAGTTTCTTTCAGAAATTTTTCTTTCAGATCATACCAGACTACTAGTTTCAAACTTGAAATCTTTATTGATGCTGTTTCTGAACACTCTTAGAGCCTCTTCCTATTTTTCCTACCGATCTTTCAAGTTTTTCTATAAAATCACTTCTTGCATTGTTTTCCAGGTTGGATTGGGTACCCTTTCCTCTGTGTTTTTTATTACCCTCAGCATACCTCTGTCTTTGCTCCTGCTGCTTTGTGTGGGAATTAACTGTTTCAGGATCTCTCTGAAGGTTTGGTTACATCTCTGTATTCCCAGCACCTAGGAGAACGTCTGGTACAGAGGAGATGCTAAACATTTGTTGAACCAAAACTGAACTGTTATGATCAAATTAGCCAGATGATGACTTCTCATTTTTTTCTGGGACTAGCCCAGGCCGAGAGCACTGCCCTGACCAACTAGTGATGAGTCTCAGCATGAGTAAGCAGTTTTGCCATGCTGTCAATTCCCAGTTTGTAAGCACAGAGAAAATGAGGCAAACTAAGTAGTGCATGTGAAACTAAACCCGTAAAGAAGTTTTAAATGTTGAAAACATAGGTCAGTTTCATAGCTGCTTCTACTTCTGTCACTTCTGGCCCTTAGATACCCTGTTCCCCTGTCCAAAACACTTTTCTGTCTCCTCACCCTCTACCTCCCATGAGAAATTGTTACAAAATTAGTATTCAGTAATTAAATAAATGACATAATTACTGTAAATGAAACTTACAGTTATGAAAAATAACTGCTTTTCCCCCTTCAAATAAGGGCACTGAATTATAGACAAACTCGTCATTGCATGTTATTTTGATTTCCTGAAGAAAAAACAGTTTTTTTTACAGTATTTGATAGTAAAATAAAATAATCGAACAGTTATTTTAATTGTTCCTTTTATTTCATAGTCTGTACAATTCTTTTGCATGGGGAAAGGCAAAGAAGAAATGTTTATTTACATTAAGAATAATTATACAGTAGGGGTACCTGAGTGGCTCAGTTGGTTAAGTGTCCAACTCTTGATTTCAGCTCAGATTGTGATCTCGTGATTCATGAGTTCGAGCCCTGCGTTGGGCTCTACGCTGGCAGTATGGAGCCTGCTTGGGAGTCTCTCTCTCTCTCTCTCTCTCTCTCTTTCCCTCTCTCTCTAAATAAATAAATAAACTTTAAAAAAATTTAAAAAAGTAATTATATACTATTCGCCATGTTATAGAATATTAAAAGGTAATTCTATATATAGAGTGACTGGCAATGACTCACCATTGCTTTGGTTTTGTTAACATAAATTAATACAATTTTTTTCTTGCAGTCTGTTTTGCTGTGACTTTTGCTGCTAATTAGCAGCTGTTATTTAATAAATTCACTTACAACTTTATGCATTGTCCACTTATTAGTGTTAATTGTAGTCTTGCTGCTGTTGAGTTATTCGCTAGCAGAGTAAGCCTATGATCCAATGCAGAACAAACCGTGTTGTCCTGTGTCTTGGAAATCACAGGGTTATTAATTGAGTAGATGTTAAATTCTAAACCAAATTCAAATGAAGACTTCTGAGTACTAGCTTTGGTATCATTTTAATCTCTTTTATATTTAATTTGTTTAAATAAGCATATATTGTTCTTAATGCATTTAGGGTTAGGTTTGGGGTTTCTTTATTCTGCTTTACAGTCTTTGAGGCATAGTTCTTATCTTCTCACTTTGCCATGACTTTCAGTTCCTCAAGGGTTGTCTTTTGATATTCATAGCCTCTTTTTTTATTTACTTTGCATTTTTATTTATTGCATTTTTATTTATTTTTCTAAAAATTGTTGTTATTCATAGTGGGTGCATTTAGCAGTACTTTTTCAGTTTTCCAGAGCATCAGGAAATCACTGTGGTAGTTTATCTGTTGTAATCGGTCTTTGCTATTTTTGTTTCTCCCACGAAATACTAGATGCCATGTCCCCTCATTATGCTGGAGTCCCTAGGTTAGTCAAATCAATATCTGACACCTGCATTGCTGAAGTCAGGTTTAAGCCACCTTCAAACTCCAGGATGATTAGTACTAGTTAGAGAAAGCAGCATGGTGTAGTGGAACAGACCCAGGAACTGGTCAAGAGACTTGGTTCTACCACTCATTATCCTTGTGACCTTAAGCAAACTGCTTAACCTTAGTGGGGGTGGAGGGAGTGTCTTGATTTCTTTATTTGTTAAATTTGGGGGTGAGACTGGATACTCTCCCACACCCTTTCCAATATGGGGTGCCGTTGGGGCACTGGAACTGGGGTATTTCTAGTCACCTTGCTTTAGTTGGAGGTCCAGACAACTATTCTTTTTTTTTTTTTTTTTTTTTTTTTTTGAGAGAAAGAGAGCACAGGTAAGGGGCAGAGAGAGAGAGAGAGAGAGAGAGAGAGAGAGAGAGAATCTCAGGCAGGCTCCATGCTGTCTGCCCAGAGCCCTGCATGAGGATCCAACACACGAACTGTGAGATCACACGACCTGAGCTAAACCAGGAGTCAGATGTTTAACCGACTGAACCACCCAGGCACCCCCAGATGGCAATTCTTGGCCCTATACTAATTCATATCCACTCATAGGAGGTAAAAATTGACTAAAGCTGAGGCACTAGCATGAACCCCAGTCGTCTTATGACCCTGTAAAGTCTGTGGTCTCAGAAACTGTGATGACTCCTGACTTGCTTCAGGTATGAGAGGGTCATCACAGCTCCACAGGTCCCAAAGCCAGGAGACAACATTCTGGAGATTTGAGCCCAGCTCAAATTTCTTGTTCTTCTTGGTGTATCCATTGCTTTCTCCAGAGTAAAGACAACAGTGAAGATTTTATCATCTTTGATGAATTAGAGATGTGGCATGTAAAGAGTAAAAATTACAGGAGGTACATAAAATAAAAGAACCCTCTGACAACTCACAAACTTCCTTTCTTCCTGATTTCTTCCAGATATCCTTGAACAGTCATAAAAGCATATTTTAAAAAAGTATATAAAACAGGTATAGTGTAAAGAATAACCATAGGTCAAAACTCATGTGGCTACCACCCAGGTTAACAAATAGAACATTGCCAGCACCTCAGAAACCCTCCCCCACTTCCCTGGAGGGAACCACCATCTTAACTTCTGAGATAACTTCTGTTTTTTGTCATTACTGTTTTGTTTGTTTGTTTTGTTTGTTTGTTTTTTGTTTTTTGTTTTTTTTGCAGATGTACCTATCCCTACACGGTATAGTTTAGTTTTACCTGTTTGGGGACTTTATGTAAATGAATCATTTATTCTGTATGTATTTTCTAATGGTTTGCTTCTCTTGCCTAGTATTATGTTTGTGAGATCCATCTATGTTGTCATGGACAACTAGAGTTCACCCATCATCACTGCTTTATTTTACTCTGTTGTGTAAATAGACCACTATTTAGCCATCCTATTATTGATAGGTATTTGGGTTGTTTCCAGTTTGGGGTTGTTTACAAACTGTATTATCCAGAACGTTTTTGTACATTTCTTCTGGGGCACATCTGTAGGACCTTCTCTGGGTGAATGCCTGCAAGTGGGTTTGCTGGTCAGAGAGTCTGTCTGTTTTCAGCCAGCTGTGATTATTGAATTTAATTTTCACTGGAGTTTTAACCCATACATTTTTAATGGAAATTTAAAGTCTTTTGTTCTCATCTAAAAAGGTTTGTCTTTCCTATAGAAAAATGCAAGAATGGCAGCAGAAAAGCGTTATTCTAACACCCTAAAAGCCCTAGGACTATCTGATGAGTTTGTTTCAAAGAAAGGCCAAAGTGGAAAAATATTTGAGTACTTCATCAATCAAGAAATGAAAAGTTTCATTGAAGATAAAGAAAGGTAACATATATAAGATGTCTAAATGGTTTACCTTTGAAAAAGTTCTTACCTGCTGGAAAGCATAAAACTGTTCTGGATTTTTAAAAGGTCTTTTAACCTAACAAAATACATGTGAACTGTTGTAAAACATTGATATTCAAAACATTACATGGTGATGAGGTATCTTGTTTTTAAAGCAGAAAAATTTAAATTCTAACAGACATAAATGATGAAAATAGTTAACATGCTTTCAAATGGAGTTTCGAGAGTCAATCAAGGTTTGAAATAAATTAGTTCCCAATTGGCACTTTTATAGCGTTTTCTTGATAAATCAGAGTTGGTACACTGAGGAAGACTGACTACTTGATGGCATACATTGCAAAGGGTTTGTTGACCTTTAAACCAAATCATTTTTCCTGTGAAAGATTGATAAATTTTTTCCTTCAGTTTTAATGAAGAAGAAAAAATAGAAGAAGGAGATAATGGGGAAGAAAAGTATTTTATTGATACCAACAGCCAGGATTCTTACAAGGAAAAAGAGGAAGCTGATGAAGAGAGTGGAGACGAGAAATCTGTTAAGGAGTAACATGGAATCCACAGGGTCTCCTGTCTGAGCCCCTGCAGGCGACTGCAGCCTTGGGCATTAGCATCTGTGCTCGTGGTGTCCAGAACGTCAGCGGGAACCCTGCAATACGTACAGGGCTCTTGAGCAAAGTCATATGTAGCCTGAAAAGGCCGAATCCAGCCAAATGAATGGTTGTTGGGTCAGAGTAAGGCTTTGGCTATTCAGATTTCTTAATCGCTACATATAGTCTGTGTGTGACGTTGGTCTTCTTGTATTTTTAAAAAGCATTTGAGAATCACAGTTGTCACAAACTGATTAATTATAAAAATATATGTTACTTCCTTATTTGGGGTGGAAAAAATGGCTTAGCATTGAGAGCAGAGAGAAGTATTGGCTTTTGGTGATTTGAAAACATTTTTCTGGGAAGCCTAAATCAATAAAAATCTTAAAATTATACTATTTGCCCATTCTTTTCCTCTGCAGTACATCTCAGAAAATGAATCCTCACACTTGTTTTACTGTCTATTTTACGTTTCTTATCTGAGCCATTTTTTAAAAAGTAATAAAATACAGAAAAAATAGTTACAAATTTGCATACATTTCTGCACTGAGAGTTTGCTGTTAAATTATCCACACTCTCATTACTTTTTCTTTTTATCCCTAGTCTTATTCCAAATTATTTTTGATATGTAAGTTATTGGAAAAGTTTTTATACCAGGTGTTTTTTAAATTCTGTGTATTATGATGGAAGTGATTAGAGGCATCTGAGTTATAATCTTAACTGAAGGTAAATATCCACACATATATGTGATGAAATTGTACATAGTAATTTGTCCAAGGCAAATCTCCAAAGAAATTCAGATTTAACTCTTTTTTATTATTTAAAAAATAATTTTTAAATGTTTTATTTATTTTTGAGAGATCACAAGTCGGGTAGGGGCAGAGACATGGGGACAGGATCTGAAGTGGGCTCTGCGCTGACAGCAGTGAGCCAGATGCGGGGCTTGAACTCACGAACCTTGAGATCATGACCTGAGCTGAAGTCAAACACCCAACTGACTAAACCATCCAGGTACCCCCAGATTTAAGTCTTTAATATGTGACCCAGTTGTACTCAAATTTTTATACAGTATTGTAGACATATTTTGTCTTTCTGTGAATTATGGGAATTTGATTTTATGAATCTTACCATTTTTCCTCTTTAAGTAAATTTTTGTTTTAAAAATTCAAACCAGACATAAAGATGTGTTAGGATAAGACATTTTCTTTTCTAAGAACCATCTCCTTTAAAGAGGATGAACTAAGGGTGCCTGGGTGGCTCAGTGGGTAAAGCTTTCGACTTTGGCTCAGGTCATGATCTCGCAATCTGTGAGTTCAAGCCCCGTGTTTGCGCTGAAAGCTCAGAGCCTGGAGCCTGCTTCAGATTCTCTCCCTCTCTCTCTGCCCTGCCTCACCCGCTCATGCTCTGTCTCTCTCTCTCTCTCTCAAAAATGAACATTAAAAAAAATTGTTTTAAAAACATGAACTAATATAGATGTATAGAATAGCAGTGTTTCCCAACTGGAAATTTATGCTTTCAAATAAGAAAGAAGGTAATTTTTCTCAAGGGCACATGTTTTCTTGTAATCCCTTTCCTACCATTTGTGTCAAGACTATTTGTCACTATAATTAGATTGTAAACTCTTTGAGAGTTGGCACCATTTTAAAATTCATTTTGTATTCCTTTAATATTTTGCACAGGATTGTGCATATGGTAAGCACTTAATAAAGGCTTGAATAAGTAGATGAATATGGTTTTTAATTATAATTCTTTCAGAATGAGTACACAAGGGATTAAAAGCATCTCCCTTCTAATTTATTGAAAGCCTATGAAACACGATCCACATGTTGTAATATTTAAAACATGACTTGCTTCCAAGGATTTGCTCCTCATTCTGTCCCTTCTCAGTGTGGGATTTGGTTTCAGGACCAATGTTCAGTTTGCTTTTCTTTAAAAATGGGAATAGTATCTATTTGGGTAGCTGTAGAAGGGATTAGATGAAATCATGTATGGAAAAACTCTTTAGAAACTAGGCTATTCAAATGATAATATCAGAGGACAGAATATTCCTGAAGAAACATTTAACTTTAACCATACTTTTATTTCAACTAGATACAAAATGATTTAAGTATTGTGTTAGAAGTAATGTTTGGAGGTGCCTGGCTGGCTCAGTTGGCAGAATGTGCGACTCTTGATCTCAGGATGTGAGTTTGAGCCCCATGTTGGGTGTAGAGGTTACTTAAAAAAAAAAACAACTTGAAAATAACGTTTGAACCATTTTTTAAAAGACAATAGTCTGGCAAACATGGACCCAAACTTAAAAGACACTGGCAGTTTCAAATCTTTCTATGCAAAATCACAATTTTTCTTTTAGAAAACATCAAATTGATAACTGAAAGATTTCTTTAGTGTGTGATATTACAAAATGATGGGTACAAGTCAGTCTTTAAGAAAAAAAATATATATATAGTTTATTTATTTTTGAGAGAGAGTAGGGGAGGGGCAGAGGGAGACAGAGAATCAATCAGACTCCACTCTGCCAATGCAGAGCCTGACACGGAGCTCGAACTCACAAACCGTGAGATCATGACCTGAGCTGAAACCTAGAGTCGGATGCTTAACCGACTGAGCCACCCAGATGCACAATGAATCAATCTTAAAGATGAAATCAAATAAAGTTTTCAGGTGGTAGGTAACTGAAAATGTTGTGCATTTGTATCATCAGAATTTGCTCCACAATTCTATTCACTTATAGGATTGTCTTATTCTTGATTAGCCTAGTATCAAGAAGGTTACGCCCTTTTCCCCCTAAATAAGAAAAATATTACTGGGTTACCTAGTGACCTCAAACACATATTTCTTCAGAAGAAATCATCTGGGTAATGAAGGATTATGAGATTCTCTCTCTCTCTATATATATATACACATACACTGAATATAATAACTTTAATATATATAAATATACATACTAAAATTTTATATTCATATAATATATAGCATATATAAAATTTATACTATGTATACTGCATGGCACACACATATGTATATGTGTATATATATATATATATATAGAAAATTTTAGAAATTTAGAAATTTTAGCCACCCCTGGGTGGCTCAGTCAGTTGAATGTCAGACTTCACCTCAGGACCTCAGGTGATGATCTCGCAGTTCGTAAGTTCACACCCCCCATCAAGCTTACTGGTGTCAGTGTGGAGCCTGCTTTGGATCCTCTGTCCCCCTCGCTCTCTGCCCCTCCCCCACTTGCACTTGCTCTCAAAAATATTTTTTAAAAATTACTTTTGCTCCCTTTATTTAGTCTACAAAATAAAACAAATTTACATACGTTTAAGGATACCAGGCATTCTGGGACACCTGGGTAGCTCAGTCGGTTAAGCTTCCAACTTCAGCTCGGGTCATGATCTCACAGTTAGTGAGTTCGAGCCCTGCATCAAGCCCTGTGCTAACAGCCAGAGCCTGGAGCGTGCTTTGGATTCTGTGTCTCCCTCTCTCTGCCCCCCTCCCGCTGGTACTCTGTCTCTCTCTCTCTAAAAAGTAAATAAACATTAAAAAGTTGAGAAAAAAAAGGGTACCAGGCATTCTATTCATGGACAATATTTTTAAAGTTATCTCTCATAATTTGAGAGGAGCAAAGATTTCAACATTTAGACCTAGGCAATAAAAATCATAAACATTAAAATATTGCCTTACTGCTTAAAAAATAAATATTTTTTTACCTTTCTCAACCATCATATGCCTGTGTGTAGATGTGTGTTCTTAGTGGTTGTTTCAGAAGGAAACAATGTCTTATGAAATGAAGTTTTGGTCAATAAAATTTTGTCAGTATATTATAGTCTAAAGAAAGTGGTTACCTTGTCCTAAATGCTCTAGGTATTCTCAATTCTTATAGCTTATAAGTTGTCCTGATGTGGCCTGTGGTTGGTCAATTTATCTGTATCATCTTTTAGAAAAGTTGTAAGAGTAACTTCCATAGAAATTTTTTTGTTTGTTTCTACAGAGGAAAAAAACCCAGGGTCCCAGTATACAATATGTTCTTTTAACTCTACTTTTAAAAAATCTCAATATTCAGAATCTGTTTAGCAGTTAATATAGATTGAATAAATGAAAGAACAAAACCTGGTTTGTAAGATTTCCTAACTATGAAAGCTGGTATGTTAATATTTAGAATATCTACTTCCTCTAGTTATTTTTTCTTATATTTTTAGTCTGTTTTTTCCAGTTTTATTGCAATAAAGTCGACATTGAACTCTGTATAAGTTTAATGTATACAGCATAATGACCTCCATATGTTGTGAAATAACTACCACAGTAAGTTTAGTTAACACTCATCATCTCATATGAATACCAAAAAAAATTTTTTTTCTTTGTGTTGAGAACTTTTAGGATTTACTTTCTTAGCAACATTCAAATATACCATATAGTACTGTTAACTATAGTCACCATATACATTATATCCCCAATACTTATAACTGAAAGTTTGTACCTTTAAAATTTTTTAAATGTTTATTTTTGAGAGAGAGAGAGAGAGAGAGAGAGAGAGAGAGAGACAGAGCATGAGTGGGGAAGGGGTAGAGAGAGGGAGACAGAGAATCTGAAGCACGTTCCAGGCTCTGAGCTGTCAGCACAAAGCCCAATATAGGGCTCAAAGCCACAAACTGAGAGATCATGACCTAAACTGAAGTTGGACACTCAACCAACTGAGCCACCCAGGCACCCATGGAAGTTTGCACCTTTTGACCAGCATTCTCCAATTCCCCCACCACCTACTTTTGTCCTTTTTGTAAAAACCAAGACTTTGTGGTCTTTAGCAAGTTCTGAATCTCAGTAAGAGAAGGAGATAAAAGTTTGAGAATAAAAATAATAAAATCTGATATATAACTGTCAAGAGTCAAGGGAAAATATGCATGTTTATATTCAACTCTGTAAAGATGGTAATACCAAAAAATGGTAGCAGAATTTGACTCTGGAAACAGTCTGGGTGTGGGCAGTGAAAGACTTATTTTTTGTTTGTTTGTTTTGCTTTTTCCTTTTCAACATGTATTAAAGAAAAATATAAATGAGTCTTTATCCTTGTTGGAAGCTATTTTTTTAAATGTTTTTATTTATTTTTGAAAGAGAGAGAGCATGAGCAGGGTAGGGGCAGAGAGAGAGAAGGAGACACAGAATCTGAATCAGGCTCCAGGTTCCAAACTGTCAGCACAGAGCTCAACACGCGGCTTGAACTCAGGGACTGCAAGATGATGACCTGAGTCGAAGTTGGACACTTAACCAACTGAGCCACCCAGGTGCCCTGCTCCTCTGTTCTTTGTATTTCCTGTAAATTAGTAGTTAGATCTAGGCTTGATCAGATTCATATTTGATTTTTATTTATTTATTTATTTTGAGAGAGAGAGTGTGCATGAGCAAGGGAGGAGCAGAAAGAGGTTAGAGAGAGAGAATCCCAAGCAGGCTTCATGCTGTCAGCACAGAGCCCAATGCTGGGCTTGATCCCATGAACTGTGAGATCATGACCTGAGCCAAAATCAAGAGTTAGATGCTCAATCTACTGAGCCACCCAGGTTCCCCCTATTTGATGTTTTGACAAGAATACTTAATAGGTGGTGGTGATGTCTAATGATCTTTCCTTTGGTGATGTGATCTACCATTGCTGATTGTTGCTACAATTCCTCATGCCATTGTTTCTGCACTTGCTTTGGTTATCTCAAGCTCTCATCTCTAGTAGATTCCTTAGGAAGGGCTTATGAAGGGAATATTCCCTGATTCCTTAATATTGTCATAACTGTTTGTCTATGGTCTTCATATCTGAAAATCAATTTGGCTGGATATAAAGGCTTTATCTCATATTAAGTGTCTTAAATGTGTCTCTATTGTCTTCTGGAATAAAATATCATATGGTCTGATAGAAATCTTATTTTCTTGTCTTCATAAATGACTTTGTCTTTTTGCCTGATAGCCAAAGTTTTTGTTTTTGTTGAAGTCCAGTACTTTTACTATACTGTGTCTCAGTGTTGGCTTCCTGACCGAGTTTCCCCAGGTATATGGTGTGCCTTTTTCTTTTTTTAAGTTTATTTTGTTAGTATCCTCTATACCCAACATGGAGCGCAAACTCACAACCCCGAGATCAAGAGTCACATGTTCTCCAGACTGAGCCAGCCAGGTGCCCCTGTGGTGTGCCTTTTTAGTGTTTAGTTTCAAGTCTTTTGTCTCAGAGGAGTTTTCTTGGATTATGGTTTTTAATATTTTTTCTATTCTATTGCTTTAAGAACCTCTTTATATAGGCATCCGGATGGCTCAGTCAATAGAGTGTCTTGCTCTTGATTATGTGATCCCCAGGTCTTGGGATCAGGCCCCCTGTTGGGCCCCATGCTGAGCAGGGAGACTGCTTAAGATTCTCTCTCTCTCTCTCTCTCTCTCTCTCTCTCTCCCTCCTCTCGCTCTTTCTCTTTCTCTCTCTTGCTCTCTTTCTAACCCCCACGCTCTGCCCCTTTCTCCCACTCACTCTCTCAAAAAGAAAAGGAAAGAACCTCTTTATATATGTTTATATATATATATATATATCTATGCACACACACACACCTTCTAAAGATTTCATGTCTTCATGAAGTTTTAATTTTTTCTCCAGTTCTTTTTATTTTTAACATTTTTCTCATTTTTATCTCTTATTTATTTTAATATGCTTTTCAAGATTTTATTTTTAAGTAACCTCTACACCCAACACAGGGCTTGAACATACAATCCCAAGATCAAGAGTCACATGCTCTACTGACTGAGCTAGCCAGGTGCCCCTTAACACATTATTTTTTTGTATTTATCCTCTCTAGTCTTCATTTTTGAAATGATTGTTTTAATTTACTTCCGATCTTTCCTGGGTTTTTAACCTTTCTTTTAAAATCTTTTTTCAAATCACTTTATTTCAGATTTTTTTCATTGTAATTAATATTTTCTCTTATAGCTTTTAGCATTTTCTTTTAGCTCATTCTGAAATACGATGGCTATAGTTTTCATTTCCTTTGTGGAAATGAAATGTGTATTTTTTTCTCATGTGCCTTTATTGTCCAAAGAGACATTATTCTTATTTTGTTCTTTTATTTAAAACAAAACAAACAAACAAAAACCCAACTTCGGTTAGGATTCAATTTTGATCCTTTTCCTTTGCTAATATTTTAAGTGAAATGAGTTATACCATACTCTTAGAAGAGAGGAGCAGCCCAGGACAGCTTTTCTAGCTTCTGTTAAAAACTATGCAGGGTCTAGGATTTTACAACCTTCTTATATGTTCATGAGTTAGCATGCCACAATTTCATGGATGTTGACAGAAGACATGAGACTCCTGGGTCAAAGACAATGGACTGTTACTCATGGTGAAAGCAATAGCTGAAGTGTCAGCATGATGTTCATTTGAGCTGGTTCCCTTTGTCCCCAAGTTCCATGGGGAAGACACAGAGGAACCATTCTGTATACCCTCACATTGCGGTGGCCCATGTTATAAGAGAAAAACACTAAGATTGGGGGAGTTGCAACTTTCATAGTAGGTGGAAACAAGACTGTAATTTGTCTGGAGGTAGAGGTGGGAGAGACGTTACTTCACCCCTCAAGGTTGCTTACTGCAAACAAAACCCTGAGAAAATGACCCGGGTAAAGAGTGGTCAGGACACTGTATTCTGGCATGTCTAGTAAGAATGTGTTTGGACTCTCAGTGCCCCAGGCAGATCTCCTCCTCCAACAGATTTTAACTCTGTTCTTGGCATGATGTTATTAAAATAAAACACGGGCTTAACTCTCTGAGATTTTCTACTTTGCTTACCCATGAGCTTGTATCTGGATCTTCTATTTCCTTTTCTCCTGTTGCCCCTACTCATAAAAGTTTCCCCTCAGGGGCTCCTGGCTGACTCAGTTGGTAGAGCATAGGGCTTGGGGTTTGAGTTCAAACCCCACATCAAGGTTAGCGTTTACTTAAACAATTTTTTTTTCTCCTTAATGTGGGACTTTTTCCTGGGAGGATCCTTTGGTCATCTTGGGCCCGCAGACCATTCCAGCGTTCTCAGACCTTGCTGTCATCTCTTCATACTCACCTGCATATGGGAAACTGCAAATTCTGTCCCCATTTCTGCGGCTGTTCTCAGAACAACCTGCTCAATTATCAGGTGAGTACCTGATGGCAGTTTTAGGGCTCTCAGATCCTTAGTGCCTTCAAAAGTGCCTTTGACTTCTCTACTTCCTTTTGCATTCTTGCTGACACCATGAGGTTCTTCTTTCTCCATTTTGGAATCTGTGCCTCTATCTTACAACCTGATTTTATTTATTTTTTAATTTTTTAAAATGTTTATTTATTCTTAAGGGAGAGAGAGACAGAGTGTGAATTGGGGAGGGGCAAAGAGAGAGGGAGACACAGAATCCAAAACAGGCTCCAGGCTCTGAGCTGTCAGCACAGAGCCTGATGCAGGGCTCGAACTCATGAGCCATGAGATCATGACCTGAGCTGAAGTCGGACGCTTAACCGACTGAGCCACCTAGGTGCCCCCCACCTGATTTTATTGTAGATGTTAGCTGAGGGTTTTTGGTTTTGTCATTGTCCATTTATACAGGAGGATACTGAAAGATTTAAACACTAGAGTGCTGCCACTACCTCTTCTCCATACCCATTTTTCCTGTGTACTATTTGAACTGTTTGAATTTTTTTTTTTTTTTTTTTTTTTACTGTATTACTTAGAAAAAAAATAATTAAAAGTAGATACTGGACGGGAGTAAAAGTATTAGTCACCTTTTACCAGTGAAATGAAATGAAAAGATGGTGGTGATAAATTCAAATGCTATAGGTAACAGAGAAGGGAGATGAGGAGGAGCTCAAATTTATTTAAAAAATTTTATGTTTTGTTTTTTATTTCTGAGAGAGAGAGAGAGAGAGAGACAGACAGACAGACAGACAGACCATGAGTGGGGAAGGGTCAGAGAGAGGGAGACACAGACTCCGAAGCAGGCTCCGATCTCTGAGTTGTCAGCACAGAACCCCACATGGGGCTCGGGCCCACAGACTATGAGATCATGACCTGAGCCGAAGTCAGACACTTAACCAACTGAGCCATCCAGGCGCCTCTCAAGCTACAAATTTAAATGAAATGGTTAGACAGTGTGACCTTCAAACAAAAGCCTGAAAGGGTAAGGGATGGCCCCAGCAGTTTTCAGGGGGAAGGAGCCAGTGCGGAGCCCTTGAGTGGAGTGTGCTTGGATGTTTGAGGAAGAGCCAAGAGGCCAGGGTGGCTAGAGCAGAGGAAGAGGAGGAAAAGACAGGAGATGAGATCAGAAAAACATGGGGTGGAGGATGTGGGGGGCACAGAGGAGGAGGGGATCTTGAAAGCCATTGCAAGGATTTTGGCTTTGAGTGAGATGGGGAACCACCAGGTAAATGACATGACAGCATTTAGGGTCATTCTGCAGCTGGATTAGAGTGGTCTGTAAGTGGCAAGGGCAAAAGCAGAAAGGTGACTTGAGAGACTTTGTAAATAGCCCATAGAGCAAATCTAAGTGTGTCTAATTTAAAAGCCAGTCCTCCTTCCATTATACCTAGGTACTAAAACACTCATAAGGGAGATTCTACTTCTAATGTATGGGCTGTTATTTTTCCCCCCAAAAACCTATTCTGTTACAAATAAGTCATGAAAATATCTTTTAAAAGAAAAACAAAAATCCTCTTAAGACCCACTGACAAATTTTGAGTATATAATTTTAATTTTTCCATCAGAAACTATTCCCCAAAAGAAGGATAACTGACTTTCTTTAGTGATAGCATTGAGAAATTCACACCAGCCCTTCCAACTCAGTCCACTAGGGACTGAAAGTAGCAGTTGGGCCATTTTGTGAAGGTTCTTTGTTGTTGTTGCTATAATTAGAAGAGTTGCTATAATTAGAAGATAACCATGTTGTAGACATGGTCATGAAATAGTGATATTTTTCCAAAAAGAGGATGTGGTAGAAACTGCCAATTGTTTGGCCAACTATTCTCCCTTTCTTCCTAATTATTAGTCCCCTACTTTTGCTGGAAGTAGCACTATGCCCAGGTGAAAACAAAACAAAATTACATTTCTCAGCCTTCCTTGCAGCTAGGTGGTCATGTGATACCATCCTGGCCAGAGAGAAGTAAGTGGGTTTTTAGGAAAGATCTTCACGAGAGAAAGATTTGATTGTCTTGGCCTTTTGGTGTTTGCCTTGTCTCTTTTTCTCCTTCTTCCTTCTTGGAACTTGAATGTGATGGTTAGAGCCAGAATAGTCATCATCAAATCATGAGGGGAAAGGCCAAGGATAATCTGAGAAACTAGGGTCCTCACACCTTTAAGCCACAGCATCAACTAAGCATCTGCTAACCTCGAGATGTTATGTTAATCTTGTTTAAGCCTTGTTTCCTGTTTAAGTCTCAGTCATTTGGTTTTTTCTTAACTGTATCAGAACACAGTTCCTAATTCAAGAGATCCACCCAACCCACCATTAAATATACTTCAGAAAGAAGTAACATTTCTCAATTGCCACAAGGTACAAGTGCCTGTGATGTTAAACATGCACACTGAGGTCAATATTTTACTTCTCCTTGAAGAACACTCGCTTTTTTCCAAAAAGAAAAATAGTCCCTGTGTTTATTTTTGAGAGAAGAAATGCAAAACAGGAAATCAACATTACAAAGAAAAACAATAAAGAAGCCCTTCTCAAACAAGTGTTTCTGTTCCTCCTGAATTATTATTTTTAAAGTAATCTCTATGCCAGGTGTGGGGCTTAAACTCATGACCCCTAGATCAAGAGTCACCTACTGTGCCAACTGAGCCAGCCCGGTGCCCCGATCATCCTGAATTATTAATAAAGAGAAGCATGGTATATTTTATTATGAAAATGAGCTATCCTGCGGCACTGTAATAATGCTCAGATGGATTGAGTAAGCCACAGTGTCCTTTTGCCAACCTTAAACGTTATGTTCCTAAAAAACATGCCAAGGGAAAGTGTGGCTGAGGGACTGAAATACTTCATGAGAAACTTGGAGACAGAGGAACCAAAATAGGCCAGGAGGAAGCCAAACAAGTACATTTCTAAAAATGTTCACCAATATAAAAGAGCCCACTAAATAAAGGTAATATCAATGACATTATGAACATATACATGGAATTAATAATGAGTGTTATACAATTTGTTTTCTTTGTTATTCCTTGCTCATCAAGACATTTTCAGAACTTCTCTTTGTTCTATATTTTTGATGAGATCTTGTCAATTTGCTTTATTCTTGGGGGAGCAGAGAGAAATTGTATTTTGCCTCGGCATTTCTTTCTCTCACAAGGAGACGGAATCAATGTTTCCTGCTGTTCTGCTCTCTCCAACCTCCCTAGTTTCTGATCCCAGACCACCTGGGTGAGTGCACTAGTTGAGAAGTCTCTCCAGGACCTACCATCACTTCTGGAACCACTTGGAAAGCACCCCTTTTAAGAAAGGAGGAGAGGAGGGGAGTTTAAAAGCAGCAAACAAGAAACAAGAATCTCTTTGTTTGTATAACTGTAGTTTTTAAAGTATTTCACATTGTATCATTGGAGTTTCACATCCAACCTGTGAGGCAGGTAGAGTATCCTTTCCATTTTGCAGAGGAAGAAATAAATAACCCAGGCAGTGTTATGTAACTAGTTAATGACAGAACCTGGACCAGAGTCCTCTGCTGGTTCAACTGCCCCACCCTATGCTTTAAGGAATGTTACCCTCCAAACAGAAGACACCATCAATTCATGTTCTAAGTTGACTTAGAACAATAGTTTTGTTCAAGGAAAGTACAGGTTTTTTTGGTCCATAGAAAGATCCCGCTAAAGGTATATGGGAACTTAATGTGTTCAAAAGCTTCAGAATCTAGAAACTTACACAGTGCCCAAGTATAATGTTAGATAGGTATAACTAAGAAAGTTGTTAAAGTTGTGATATGAAAACTATCAGGAGAAATTATTGAAAAACTTACTATTTTAAAAAGTACCTTAGGTGGCACCTGGCTGGCTCAGTCGGTAGAGCATGCAACTTGTAGTCTTGGGGTTCTGAGTTTGACGCCCATGTTGGGCGTAGAGATTACTTAATAATAAAATCTTTTTTTAAAAGGTGGATGGCTCAGTTGGTGGAGCATGTGACTCTTGATCTTGGGGTCATGAGTTTGAGCCCCATGTTGGGCATAAAGATCACTTAAAAATTTTTTTGAAAAAGCATATTTTATGTTCATGGTAAATACTCTCAATAATATAGAAGGGTCTAAATTTTTAAAACAGCTTTGTGTGTACTCTTCCAGAAATGTATATTCATATAAATATTCTGTAATATATATATATATTCTATAATGTATAAATTCTACATTATATCCCATGAATGGTGTCAGATTTTGTATATATCTGCCACCATCTGCATCATTCTCAGAGATGTCACCTCTTTGCAGACAACCTGTCCTTTCCCAGACTTCTTAGACCAACTGCCTCATCCCCAGAGGCTCCTCTTTTCCAACTCACTTAGAAATGCTGAAATCATTTGTTTGCACCCCACACTATGAAGACCACAACTGGTACTGACCTCTACTTTAGTTGCTACATCTCTTTTCTGTTTACATCTTTCCAAATGTTGTCAAGCTCTACATTCATCCCCCCTTGCTTCTTCTCTTGCTTTCTTTGTTCTTGCAGTTTGATACTTGTTTCATTCCTTTAATGCCATTTTGGTAGAGTTTCAGGAGACCAGATGGCCAGAGCATTTCTCCTTCCATAATATTTTTCTCTTCTCTTGGGTATTTTCCTGGATTTCTGCATTCTTTGCTATCTTTTGTCTCTGTAAGTGATACTGTCCTTTCCCATAGTACCTACAGTTGAAAACTCTCAAGTCTGTATCTCAATCTCAGACCCCTCCCCAGAGCTTTATCTTTTCATGACTCAAATACATTTCAAATGCAACATGTCCAAAACTAATTCAGATTTTCTTGCTTTTCCATTAGGTGGCATTGCCATCCTCCCAGGTGCTCGAGTTAGAGACCTGGAAGTTTTCTTCCTTGGTTCCTGCTTCTTTCTATTTTACCTCCTATATCCAGGCCTTCAGCTAGTCCTATTGGAAATTCCTCCACAATATATCTGAGATCAGATTGCTTCTTTCCATTTCCACCTCCCCAGCTCTAGTCCAGATCACTGTCACCTCTCACCTACAGCAGTGGAATGCAGACTTTTATGATTGAGGACCCTATGAGAAAAAGGAATCTCCATCTCCATACATCTCCATTGTATTTTTATTTTTATATAACTTTATATTTCAATATTATATTTCACTTCACATTTATAGTTTATAAATATTTGTTATTTATTTATTTTTTTCAGATTTTATTTTTAGGTAGTTGCTATACCCATGGGGCTTGAATTTACAACCCCAAGGTCAAGAGACACATGCTCTACAGACTGAGCCATCCAGGTGCCCTTATTTTATATGTTTATATTTTTATATAATGTTTATTATGTGCACTACTATGCTAACATATAATTATAAAATATGTACAGATATTTAAAACATTAAGATTAGAATATAACATTATCCTAAAAGTAATTTTTAAATGTAATAATCATATAAAAACTTTTGCTCCATGAGAGGAAGGTGATTGAATATGGTTCCTTATTTTTGGAAATGTTGGTTGAATACTTTGTGATAAAGCAATTTAAAAGATTGGTTCCAAATTGAGTGTGTCTCAGTGCTGGGCTTAAATTTCTCTCTTGCTGAGAAAGATACCCTATAAGGCTCAATGCTCAGTATCCAATATTCACATATGGTAAGTTTTGTTAATTACAGTGGATATGACTCCTTATTTCTATAGTCTTCTTCATAATTTTAAATTTTTTGGCTTACTCTAAGAAAGACAGATGAAATTGCCATTGTTTTTACCGTAACCCTTATGTGGCTGATTAAGAGATCATATCAGGTACAGGAGAAGCACTCTGGTATTTTCTTGTTCCTTTGTGCTTGTGTTAAGAGTGTTATCCTTAGTTGGAGGTTTCTTTGCAGAATTTTCTTTTAAAGCTGCTTGTCTATTTCGTGAGGCTTGGTTTTGGAAAGCTGCTAATATAATCTATGAAGCTACCTAACAGGGCACACACAAACTAAGACACATAGCCACAAGTTCCATGTGAACAAAAAATTTTAAATATTTATTTTTTGGAAGAGCACAAGTGGGGGAGGGGCAGAGAGAGAAGGACAGAGGATCCCAGGCGAGCTCGGCACAGACAGGCTGACAGCAGCAAGCTGATGTGGGCTCCAACTCAGAAACTGTGAGATCACACTCGGAGCTGAAGTCAGACGCTCAACTGACTGAGCCACCCAGGTGGCCCCATGTGAACAAAATTTAAAGGCACTGTCCCATTGCGGCTCTAGGTGTCCGAGGACGAGACCATGTGAAGAGCCAGTGACAATCCACATATTAAGTTTTGGTAAAGCTTTATTTCTTTTTAAGACAAAATTAGTAGAAATTTTCTAGTAGTAGTTTCTCTCTGCACCTATGGGGCATCTTGTTCTTCTCCCATCCCAGTGTGTGCATCCCATTTTGGAAGTGACTTGTCTGGGCCCCTGCTTTCTCTCTTGCTCTGGCTGTCAGTGTGGCTGGAATAAAGACTGATTGTAAGAATGTGGTTGCCAAACAAATGGGGAGCCACTTGTTCTAAGTCAAGGAGAGTGCACATATCATCAGAGTTGCTGATAAACGCAGTTTACAATGGGGCAACATAGAGGTAGGGTAAACCAGAACTCCCCAGTCCACCCTGCTCCTGGTAATACTTACGGATTTGGGCAAAGAATGAAGAGATGCCTTTGTTGTCATTCAAGGTCAGAGTGCTTTAATGTGACCCAGGCAAGGGGGAGGGCAAATAGAAGGTAATGTGATGAGGAAATGTGTTAATAGGAAGAAGACTTCTTTGTGTAGATCAGATGTGGGGCTTCAGAAGAACAGGTGTCTTTAGGTGGGGAGAGGTGTTTGATTCTATGCTCTGGAAAAATCCAGTGTGGAATGGAGGTCTCACTGGCACCCTAGAATCCAGAGCTTACCCCTCCTCAAGAGGTGGGGATAGGAGAAGCAAGCAAAGCCTGAGCTGATTTTCAGGAGAAGCCCAAGGATGCAAAATTTGCAAGACAGAAGAAAGAAGGGGATAGGAGTTCTATTATTTTTTGTTGGGAGTGTTGGTTTGCCCTGGGTAACAGAGGGTGCAGTGGGGAAGAAGGGGCAGAAAATAGGGAGAGGTTAAAGGAGGGACTTTGGGAAATAAGGGAGAGAAGAGTTGAAGGGGAACCAACATTTACAGATCCAAGACAGCATGGCTTAGGGCCCTGCTCTACTGTACTTAGAAAAGAACCTTTTAAACCTTGTCAGGGGCTCTCTCTCTGTGTTTTCTCCCTACGGAAGTAATCGATACACACTTGCCAAAATTTCTCAGTTAAGCCTAATTTAGTTCTTTCCCCCCACCCCCTGCCTGCCTCCATCATCCCCCTTTAAAAAAAATAATGCTATGGTGGAATTTTCAGGACAGCATGAGATCTAGAGACCAATCAAAGGATTATTCAGTTGCTCAGCCTTATCTACGCAAATATAGTGCATAGCGTTTAGATTTTACCACCTGGTTTCCACTCTCTGCCGAAAGATCTGTTTATCATCAAATGTCTGAATAGATGTAGCAGCCTGAATAGATGTAGCAGCACCACACACATACACACACGCACACACACACAATCTTTCAGAGGGTGGGCACTTGGCTTCAGAGAGGAGAGGCTTCTGACCCATTGTGAGTGCTCTCCTGGGGCAGGACAATTGGCCTCCAGGATGTTAGTCATAACTCATCCCCTCGTTCAACAGTCAGGATCCCTTCTCTCTCTGGGCACATCAGAAAGCAGCCCGCCAGCATGGTTTGTGGACTAGATTTTTCCACATAACTTTGTAATTATATGAAATCTGAGAAAGTTCCCCCCAGAACCTGGTGTGGCTTACTAGAGAACAATAATTTACAGCTATAATGTGCTAATCCCACGTGTATCCCTAGAGAGAGGAAAAATGTTATTGTCTGGAAGGTGGAGAGATTTCAGGTCAACCCAGGATTGTCCCTCCCTGCCCCAGGGTCATCTTTAAATTGTCATTCTGGCTGTTCCATAGGAGAGCATGAGAAGGTAGCTGCCATAATCCAGGTGAGATGTGACAGTGGCTTCAACTAGAGTTGTAGTCGGGGAGATAATGAGAAATATTGGGATCCTGGATGTATTTTAAAGGTAACATTAAAAGGATTCTAGAGTGGAGTGTGAAATAAATTGATAAGTCCAAGGACGGAGTTTCTATCTTGAGCAACAGGAGGATGGAGTTGTCACTTACTGGATTAGAGAAGATTTGGGAAGAAATGGGTTTGGGGGAATTAGACACTCTTGATGCCCTATTCCACCTGTCCTTGGCCAGCTTCTGAGTTTACTTGCAGCTTGGCGGACAGTTTGCCCTCAGCCATCTACTTCCCTGCCTCAGGGACTCCTCCGTTGCCGGGGGACTTACTCAGCCTAGCTAAAGTGCTGGGGAACTCAACCTCCCAGGCATGCCTCTACCAGTGAGGAATGCGAAGGAGGATACTGGATAAATAACCTAGCTTCTCTCTTCCTGGGTGGGACAGTTCTGAGATGCCTTCTACAAGATTTCTCAGAGGGTGTCCAGCCAGCCTGAGCTTCAATTGCCCACAGCAGTAACCTGCTCCTTAAAACACCCTTTAGTAACTTTTCTCTCTTCTCTTTTTTACTTCCTCTATTTCTTTGCTTATATGTCCTGGGATAACCTCCTGTATAAGTTAGTTTTTGCTGCATAACAAACTGCCTCAAAATTTAACGGCTTAAAACTATTATTTTTTACTCACAATTCTGTGGATCAGCAATTTGGTCTGGACTCAGCTGGGTGACTCTTCTGCTGGCCTTGCTGAGGTCACTTAATGCCTACAATCATCTGGCAGGTTGAATAGTATAAAATGACCATTGCTGGTAGATGGTAGATGCTAGTTGTCAGCTGGTTGACTTAAGACGCTTCAGACTGAATGGCTCATCTACTCCCCATGCCTTCTCATCCTCCACTAGAATAGACTGGGACTCAGGGTGCCTGGGTGGCTCGGTCAGTTAAGCGTAGGACTCTTGATTTTGGCTCAAGTCATGATCTCACAGTTGGTAGGATCAAGCCCCACGTTGGGCTCTGTCAGCACTGAGCAGCACTGAGCCTGCTTGGGATTGTCTCTCTCTCCCTCTCTCTCTGCCCCTCCCCATGTGTGTGTGCTCTGTCTCTCTCTCAAACACTGGGAAAATTTATTTTAAAGGATAGACTGGTACTCTTTACATGGCAGTCTCAGGGGAGCGTCCTAAGGGGTTAAAAGTGGACACCACAAAGCATCATGAGGCCTGGGATCAGAAATCTCACAGTGTCACTTCTACTGCATTATTTTGGTCACAACAAGTCACAATGAAGGGCCAGATTCAAAGGATAAAGTGATAAATCTCACTTTTTAAAAAATTTATTTTTTTAATAAATTAAGGTTAGTTAGCATATAGTGCACTAATGATTTCAGGAGTAGATTCCTTAATGCCCCTTACCCATTTAGTCCATCCCCCTTCCCACAACCTCTCCAGCAACCCTATGTTTGTTCTCTGTATTTAAGAATCTCTTATGTTTTGTCCCCCTCCCTGTTTTTATATTATTTTTGCTTCCCTTCCTTTATGTTCATCTGCTTTGTATCTTCAAGTCCTCATATGAGTGAAGTCATGTGATATATGTCTTTCTCTGACTAATTTCGCTTAGCATAATACCCTCTAGTTCCATCCACATAGTTTCAAATGGCAAGATTTCATTCTTTTTGATTGCCATGTAATACTCTATTGTATATATATACCACATCTTCTTGATCCATTCATCCATTGATGGACATTTGGGCTCTTTCCATACTTTGGCTATTGTTATAGTGCTGCTATAAACATTGGGGTGCATGTGCCCCTTCAAGATACCATACCTGTATCCTTTGGATAAATACCTACTAGTGCAATTGCTGGGCCACAGGGCAGTTCTATTTTCAATTTTTTGAGGAATCTCTATACTGTTTTCCAGAGTTGCTGCACCAGTTTGCATTCCCACCAGCAGTGCAAAAGAGATCCTCTTCGCATCTTTGCCAACATCTGTTGTTGCCTGAGTTGTTAATGTTAGCCATTCTGACAGGTGTGAAGTGATATCTCCTTGTGGTTTTGATTTGTATTTCCCTGATGATGAGTGATGTTAAGCATGTTTTCAGGTGTCTCTTGGCCATCTGGATGTCCTCTTGGGAGAAGTGTCTATTCATGCCTTTTGCCCATTTCTTCACCAGATTATTTATTTTTTGGGTGTTGAGTTTGATAAGTTCTTTATAGATTTTTGATACTAACCCTTTATCTGATATGTCATTTGCAAATATCTTCTCCCATTCCGTCGGTTGCCTTTTAGTTTTGCTGATTGTTTCCTTTGCTGTGCAGAAGCTTTTTATTTTGATAAGATCCCAATAGTTAATTTTTTGTAAATACCATTTCTTAATGGAAGGGCCATCAGAGTTACATTGCAGAGGAGCAGACATATACGAAGGGAAGAAACTTTGCCATCTATGCAAACAATCTACCCATCTTCCCCACTCCCCAAGTTAGCACTAGGTCCTTGTCTCAGAGTCTGCCCTTTGGGGAATCAAAACTAAGATGTGGTGAGTAGGAATCAAAGTTCTGGTTTGGACATGCGAAGTTTGAGATGCTTTTTGGAGAAATCCAAAGGGAGATTTTGAATTAGCAGTTGGATATATGAGTCTGGAATTCAGAACAGAGGTCTGGCCTAGAGATACTCAGTTTGGGAGTCACTGAAATACACATAAATATTTAATCATGGGCCTGGACAAGAGCATGTAGGGAACATGTGTAGAGAGAAGAGATCAGAAGACTGAGTCCTGGGCTGCTCCAGTGACGAGAGGTTGGGGAGAGGGTGAGGGGTGAGCAAAGGACACTAAGGAGCAGCCAGTGGTATCTCAGAGGCCAAGGAAAGAGTGTTTCAAAGAAGACAGATAAACAGTGACAGGGAGGAGCTTCCATATACTCTGTATAAAGTGACTTGGGGTCATTGTTTCATATATGTCAGCATTTTCTAGTGTTTAAAAAAAAACTCACAGGCCCAAAGTGGCATTACTTAGTCTCAGTTCCCACACTGGTGCTTAATACATAATCTTTTTTTTTAATGTTTATTTATTTTGAGAGACAGAGAGAGAACACCTGTGCATGCAAGTAGGGGAGGGGCAGAGAGAGAGAGAGAGGGAGAGGGGGGATCCCAAGCAAGCTCCACACTGTCAGTGCAGAGCCAGAAACAGGGCTCAATCCCATGAAACAAACTGTGAGATCATGACTTGGGTCGGAATCAAGATGCTTAACGGACTGAGCCACCCAAGTACCCCTCAATACGTAATCTAATTGCAGTTTCAACCTCCCCCAGAAATACAGTCTTAACCTTGTTGGCTGTGGTCAGGAATGTTTTAGCCCCTGCCAGTCTGCCACCTGGGCCCCTCCATCCCCCAAAGAAGACGAAGTAATCTGCGTGATAAGACACCATGCTTTTCCCCCCTAAAAAGCAGCTCCTCCTGGAACAATTCTTTTCTTTCCTAACAACTTTCTCACCCCCACCCTTTTTCTATAAAAACCTTCAATTTTGTGTAACTCCTTGGAGCACCTCTTTAGTCATTAGGTGGGATGCTGCCCAATCCATGAATGGTTTAATAAAGCCAATTAGATCTTCAAATTTACTCGGTTGAATTTCGTTACTTAATACCCATTTTCATTATTTTTTTATTAATTCACTTATAAGTGAGTTATTCTACAACTCAAAGACAGAGATAAGCAGAACATTTACCTTTGGGGCAAGTATGTAAAGATGGAGTTGAGAAGGAAGCCAAGGAGGGGCAACGGTCCACAGGTTCAGCACAGTACCACATCCTAAATATAGGAACTATTGTGGGTGCCTGGCTGGCTCAGTCGGAAGAGCAAGCCACTCTTGATCTTGGGGTTGTGAGTTTGAGCCCCATGCTGGGTGTAGAGATTACTTTAAAAAATCAGTAAAGACCTTTAAAAAACAAAGGAACTAGAGGATCAAACCATTTTAAATTTCACACTTAAAAGGAAACCAACATTATATTTCTTGTTTACAATTTGTTGGTGATCAGGTATTAGTACCACCCACCAAATCTATTCTACCAAATCCTATTTGCAATTCATTTTATTTTTTTAAATTAATTTTTGTTAAAGACTAGAACTAATGCCTTTCTTGACCTGTGTGGGGATAGGATCAAACCTGCAATGTTGGTGTTGTCAGCATCACATTCTACCCAAATTGAGCTAACGAGACACCTAGGTACCTCATTTTCTTTATTTTTAAAAATTTTTAATGTTTATTTAATTTTGAGAGAGAGAGACAAAGTATGAGTGGGGGAGGGGCAGAGAGAGAGGGGACACAGAATCTGAAGCACAGAGCTTCAGATCTGAGCTGTCAGCACAGAGACCAACATGGGGCTCGAACCCACAGACCACGAGATCATGACCTGAGCCGAAGTCAGAGGCTTAACCAACTGAGCCACCCAAGCATTCTGTACCTCGTTTTTAAGTGGTTTTGTCCTCTCCTTCCCCCAGAGTAACAATTTACCTTTCCCCCTCCATGTCTTCCCAAACTTATTCTTGTCATGAATTTCAGATATAATTATACTGTAATTTACTGAATAGGATATCCTATGCCTAAAAGAAAGAAAAAGAGCCTACCTTAAATCCTGGGCTCAGAGCATTTTTTCCATTGTCTGTAAACAATTACTAAGAAGCTTTAAGTACATTTACTATTAATAAATGAAACTTCAAAATACTTTTTTTTGAAAAAACAAGGCAATTTCCCTTCTCCCTCCTTTCAGCAATTGCCAGATGGCAGTGGCCGCATGGCTTCCCCACGTCTTCACAAGTTCTTAGAATCCCCTCCCAAATAAACCCTTGCTCCCAAATCCCTGTCTCAGGGCTTGCTTTCAGGGGAGCCCAAAGCCAAACAGTGTCCTTCTGAATATCTGAAATGTCTAGCAGCTCTGAGCCCACACTTCACCTTACAACAAACTGGAGTCCAGAGGCAGCTGACCCTTCCATGGCCACATGTGCCCGGACTCTGAACAGCCTTCTCTGGGATAAGCCAAGCAGATGTCTGGGTTTGTAATCCTGCATGTTAAGATACAGCTAAGGGGAGGTTCTCCTTTCCTTTTGACATTTTTAAAAAAATATTTTATTTTTGGGCACCTGGGTGGCCCAGTCGGTTAAGCGTTTGACTTTGGCTCAGGTCATGATATCACAGTTTGTGAGTTCAAGCCCCACATCAGGCTCAGCGCTAGCAGTGCAGAGCCTGCTTGGGAATCTCACTCTCTCTTTCTGCCCTTCCCCAGCTTGTGCTTTCTCTCTCCCAAAATAAATAAATAAACCTAAAAACAAAGAAATTTAAAGAAAGATCTTATTTTTAACTGATCTCTACACCCAGTGTGGGATTCGAACATCCAATCCTGAGATCAAGAGTAGCATGCTCTACTAACTGAGCCAGCCAGGTGCCCCTCTTCTTGACATTTTAAAGCAGTGAGAAAGAGACGCAATGAACAGACACATTTTACAACTTCAAAACTCATTAGTATAATCTATGCATGTAATAGAAAAAGCCAAATAGTTAAACAGAAAACATTCCCTTTCACGAGTACCTCATATTCTGTCATTTTTTCTTTTTCTAATTTTTTTTCTTCTCCTGCTTCTTTATTGTCTCAAGTTGGGGTTTCAAGAGTTTCATTTCAAGAACTAACTTGCTTTGCTTAATTTTTGTCCTTGGGGGCTTTTGTTACCTCATTAGGTTGAGTGCTTTCAGGAGGACATTTAATGCTTCAAGTTCAATTAGCAAGCTCTCCTGGAAGAAAACACATACCACTGTCATTTCTAAATTAATTCTACAACTTTACAAAATTTGATTTCCACAAAAGAATGTGAAAATCATCTTAGATAATTTAGGTAGCAATTTCATCTGACAAATGTGAGATTCGATTCTTTCAAACAAGAAGACGTGAAAGGCAAGATTGCTTTCAGGTGAAAAATACATGCCCATGATTTAAACTGTTTAATATCAATTACCCATAAAATCTTCTTTCCCTAGATTTATTTCTAAATAAAATCTGAGAATTTGTATTAAATATCCAAGGTTGCTGGTCTTTTACCTGATTTTGAGACATGATTAATTTTCCCATTTCCCAGGTGTTTAAAATGAACGTTTCTCGATGAGTTATAGAATAAGAGGCTCCAACTACTGTCACCGCCACATCTGAAGCCTGTTCATTGTAGAGTAATCCCAGATTTGTAAACTGGAACTGAAAAATTACGTAAATTTTTAAATAGAACCTCAGCATGTACTTAAATTTAAGTAGTGGTGGCTCCTTCAAAAGAATGATTCTCAATATATTTTGAGCCACTGTGGATCAAAACATCCTTAGAACCATCTTTCTGGATTGAAATTGATTTCTGAGCCCAGGGTGTATTCTTTTGAGTATCTCAGTAGTGCTAATATTTCTTTTTTGAGAACTGGTTAATTAAAAAAATGAACAAACAAACAAACAAACAAAAACACTGACCAAAGTGGGGCACCTAGGTGGCTCAGTTGGTTAAGCATCTGAGTCTTGGTTTCGGCTCAGGTCACGATCCCACAGTTTCGTGAGGTTGAGCCCCGTGTTAGGGTCTGTGCTGATAGTGTGGAGCCTGCTTGGAATTCTCTGTCTCCCTCTCCAGCTCCCCCTCCTCACTCTTTCTCTCAAAATAAATAAATAAACTTAAACATTTTTAATAAAAAAAAGAAAAAATTCAACTCCATAACAACTTCTCTTCAATGAAAGGTAACAAACTAGTGAATAAGGTGGGTGATCATACCAGTGGCATTGGCTTAGCAAAAAAAGCCTAAGCAGTAAAATTAATGAGACTGGTGTTCCTGCCTTGCTCAGACACTGCCTCTGAGATGAGTTTGTGGTGCCCAGAGATTTCCGGGCACTGCAGCAGCATCACTGGCAGCTGCACTCCCTGAGGGTGGTGCCTGTGAGCAGCTTGCCAATTACTGTGCCCCCAGCACCTACTATAGTGACTGGCGCCCAGCGGTGCTCAATAAACATTGGTTGAATGAATGAATGAATGCAAACATCCACAGTGGTACTAATTCAAAGTACCTGACATTCATTTAATGCATATATTTGAAATACTTGTTTTTTAAAATAGTTTCCATAATTTGTAAATATAGTAATAATATGATAATTTATAGGAAATGCCCCAGGCTACTCAATCTATTTTTATTTATTTTGGTATAATACCCCCTTCTAGACAAACTCCATTTTGTAAAATAAAGTGGCACTTTTACAGTGATTATGTTGGATAGATAAGGAAGACACTGTCACCTCAAGTTTAGAGATTAAACGTTGGGATACTAGGCAGTTTAAGTAATTTGTTCAACATTCATGTTATTAGTTAGAATGTATTTGGCCACTAATAATAGAAATCCTGTTATACTGACGAATGCCTATTTCTGACCAAACTACTCATGGTGCTGGGGATGGAGTCGGCTGCTCTTAAGGCGCCAGGTCTGGGCAGGATTTAGTGGGTGGGTGGGCAGGACAGATGCCTGGATAAGACTGGGGTGCTACTGGTATGGAGGAAGGTGGGAATGCATCCTGGGTCAGTACTGTGTCCCCCTCTGTCGCCAACTGATTCTCAAATCTAATTCTCCTAAAATCAAATGCAGTTTGTTTTAGGGGAACATGCTCTAACAAAGTTACATTTTAGAAGCTCATTTTAAATGTTTTTATTATTATTATTATTATTATTTATTTCTGAGAGAGAGAGCGAGAGCAGGGGAGGGGCAGAGAAAGGAGGACAGAAGATCTGAAGCAGGTTCTGCACTGACAGCAGAGAGCCTGATGCAGGGCTCGAACTCATGAACTGCGAAATCACGACCGGAGTTGAATTTGGACACTCAACTGACTGAGCCACCCAGGCACCCCACAAGTTCACTTTACAGCAAGTTTTCAGGGATTAATAAATTTTATCCAGGAAACATGTTAGTAGTTTTATTCTGGTTGAAAGTTCAATTTATGTGTCTTACATATTTTGATTCAGTTTAATACAGTTCATAAATACAGAGTTGTAGGGAGAATGCAAATTATACAAGTTTTTATGTGTTTGTCATTTTGATTCTTAATTTAAAGTTATATTACATTCCTATAGTCCTTCTGGTGGCACCACTCTAAGTCCCTTATCAACATTAGTTAAGAGAGTCTTCAGAATGTATTCCAGTAATTTTTGAAGTGGTGTTCTTTAATGTTTCCCCACCGAGAAGAAGTAATGTTTCCTGTGAGCTTCTACCCTAAGTCCTCCTAAAAAATTCCAGAGTTCAATAAATATCAGATTTGTGATTAGCATCTTTAAGATACAGACAATGCCAGTGTGGCAGACATTGTAAGTGGCTTGCCCAATAGCCATTGTTTTTATTCATAGAATATAATTCTATTCTGGGCATAGAGTGCCCAGTTCAAATACTGAACTCTCAGACTGGTAGTTGTGGGTACCATATAACATGGTTCTGGGTAATTCTCAATTCTATAAATAGTGGATTGGGGACATACCCACCCTCTTCTACCTGCCGGACTCATGGACATTAGGCTTGACGGTGGAACAGCCATCTTGCCACCATTAAGATGAGAGAAACATCCTAAGGGTAGAGGACCAGGAAGCTAGGAGAAGCCTGGGCCCTTAGTGACTTCCTTGAGCAGCTGTAGCAGACTGGACTGCCCACATTTTAACTCTTACTATGTGAAAAACAAATCCCTATTTGGTAAAGCCACTGTAGTTTCTGTTTACATGCATCCAGATGCAATGCCTGGCAAACATATTCACGATTTCCATTTTTTGCATTCTTTTTTTAAAAATTATTAATGTTTTTATTTATTATTGAGAGACAGAGACAAAGCATGAGCATGCCCCATTATTGAGGGGCAGAGAGAGGGGGAGACACAGACTCTGAAGGAGGCTACAGGCTCTGAGCTGTCAGCACAGAGCCCAACGTGGGGCTCGAACTCACAAACTGCCAGATCATGACCTGAGCTGAAGTCGGACGCTCAACCAACTGAGGCATCCAGGCGCCCCTTGGATTCTTTTTAAAAATTTTTTAAAATGTTTATTTATTTTTGAGAGAAAGAGAGAAAGAGAAAGAGAGAGATAGAGAACTGGAGAGGAAGACACAAAATCCGACAGTGGCTCCAGACTCTGAACTGGCAACACAGAGCCCAATGTGGGACTCGAACTCACAGATCTGGAGATCGTGACCTGAGCTGAAGTCAGACTCTCAACCAACTGAGCTACCCAGGTGCCCCCATATTTTGCATTCTTTAAAGCTCCAGTAAGAAGGCTGAACAACACGAAATATTACTAGACAAAGTCCTTCCCTGCCTAACCAACTAAATACAATTCATTCTTCTCTGACGTGTTTTTGTGACAATTGTTAGCTCATATGCAATTGGCATATAGGGAAATGACGACAGCATAACATGGAAGTTGCGTTGATTTATATACTATTTTTACAGCTCATTAATATTTTGAAGCAACATAGGAAGATCTTAAGGGAAGAACTCAAAATCCTACAGAAATGCCTTTTCTTTGTTTCTTTCTTTCTTTGTTTCTGTCTTTCTGTCCTTCCTTTTTTCTGTCTTTCTTTCTGAGAGAGAGAGAGAGAGGGAGAAAGAGCACATGTGGGGAGGGAAGAGAGAGAGAGAGAATCTTTAGCAGGCTCCACGCTGTTGTAAGCTCATGACCTGAGCCAAAATCTAGAGTTAGATGCTTAACCAACTGAGCCACCCAGGCATCCCCAGAAATAACTTTCTTTGATACAAGTAGTGGCAATTTAGTGGCCTCAAGAGCCGCCAATCTTTCCCCAATGTTAAACTATCCTGGAAAAGGCAACGAAAGCGCAGTTGAAAAGTCTGGGCACACATGCAATTCATTTAGTTCCCAAAGAGTTGTTTCCTCCAGTGAAGTTCTGTAATTTCATCACGTATCTACATCTCAAAGGAGGCCATGGGAGCCCTCCAGTCGGTGCTGCAAAAACTGACTGGGTACGCAAGTGGGTGCAGGTTGCATGTGCTAATATTTTTATCAGAATTATTATTGTTTTCATTAGTGCTCTAGTTACAGCACTGCATAAATTTTAAAAATTTACACCAGGCCTGGGACGCCTGGGTGACTCAGTCAGTTAAGCGTTTGACTTCAGCTCAGGTCAGGATCTCAGGGCTTGTGGGTTCTAGCAACATGTCGGGCTTTGTGCTGACAGCTCAGAGCCTGGAGCCTGCTTTGGGTTCTGTGTCCCCCCCATCTCTCTCTGCCCCTTCCCTGCTCATGCTCTGTCTGTCTGTCTCTCTCTCAAAAATAAACAAACATTAAAACAATTGTTTTTAATTTACACCAAGCCCATTTCTACCCTAAGTCCATTTGATTTTAGAGCATGATCTTGTAAAATTCAATTAAAAACAAAAGATTTTATATATCCACTAAAGCAGAAATGTCTGATTCTTAGAAACAGATATTAACCTTTGCCAAAACTTCCATTAATAGTCTGGGTAGATTAAAAAAAAAAGTATCATTAGGACTTCTAAAAAAATGCACTGAGTAATGGAAATAATACTATGATGTGAGTGGCCGGGCCACAGAGAAAAGTCTTGTGCATAGTAGTGTTTTCTATATAAAGGAAGTCATTTCACACCTTTGCAAGTAACCGTATGTTCTATTTGCAATGAATTCTGGAAACAAATTACCCCACAGAGCAAGTCTTTTCTAGTTCCCGTCTCCCTAAATAATCTCTAAACAAAGCAAGCAAGCATAGGCTGAGCAGAATCTTTCATGAATCTTTAATGTGTCATGATGAACAACAGTACTGCTCATTTAAAGACGACACCATTACCAGAGTTTGTAAGTCCAAGCTCCACTCTCACTAGAAGAAACAATCTAGGGGCGTGTGGGTGGCTCAGTCGGTTGAGCATTAGACTCCTGATTTCGGCTCAGGTCATGATCCCGGGGTTGTGGGCTGAGCCCGTGTCAGGCTCCATGCTGAACCAGGAACCTGCTGGGGATTCTCTCTCTCCCCCTCTGCCTCTCCCTCCCACTTGCACACTCTCTCTAAAATAAAATTTTAAAAATTTATAAAGGGGTGCCTGGGTAGCTCAGTTGGTTAAGCATCTGGCTCCTGATTGCAGCTCAGGTCATAATCTCATGGTTCACGAGTTCAAGTCCCATGTTGGGCTCCGTGCTGCCAGTGCAGAGCCTGCTTGGGATCCTCTCTCTCCCATTCTCTCTGCCCCTCCCCCACTCTCTCTCTCGAAATAAATAAACTTAAAAAATAATTAAAAAATTAAGAAAAAGAACCTAAACTCTGCATCCATCTGTAAAACTGAACAATATACTAAAAACTTAGAGCCCAGAAGAAGAAAAGAGTGAGGAGAAAGGTAGATATGTAAACCTCTCTGTTTCTTTTAACTAGATAAAGTTCAGAAAATTTGGAATCACTTATAAATTCTTTGTAGAAACTTGATGTAGTTTTCCCCCCTCCTATTTCAGCCAAGTCCTAACCAAAAATGACCCTTATGACCTGGCCCCTGCCCTGCCCATATCTCTGATCTAATCTCCAACAGTTCCACTGATACACATTCCACTCCAAAGCCACACTGGACTTTTTGTGTTCGTCTTGCTCCTCTTATACACCAAGCCCTATCCCACCACAGGGCCTTTGCACATGACTTTCCCGCTGCTTAAAACACTTTTTCCTCAGACAGTGACCAGGCTTGCTTTCTCACCTCATTCAGACCTTTGTTCAAATGTCACCTCCTCTGAGAAGCCTTCCTAATTCCCATATCTAAAATGGTGCCACCTCACAATCCCAGTCTCTTTCTGTCCCCTTATTTTGCTCTTCCCACATCGCATTTATCATTACTAGGCGTTAGGCAATATATTTATTTGCTTATTTATTATCTTTCCTCCACTAGAACAGAAGCTCCACAAGTACAAAGACATCATCTATTTTGTTCACGGCTATATCCTAGGGCCCAGACAAGTGGCTAGCAAATATCATTCAAAAATATTTACTGAGCATCTTCTAGATGCTGAGTATATGTTAGTGAACAAAACAGAAAAATCTGAGTGTATGCTAGTGAACAAAAAAAAAAGTTCCCCATGGAACTTATATTCTAGTGACACATAATAAGTGTTTGGTAAATATTTGTTGAACAAATTCTCAGGACTGTAATCAAAATCCACTAAAATAAACATTTTGTCCCATAAGTTCATTAAAATTTTTTTAATGTTTATTTTTTTTTTGAGAGTGACAGGGAGACAGAGTATGAGTGGGGTGGGTAGAGAGAGAGGGAGACACAGAATCTGAAGCAGGTTCCGAGCTGTCAGCACAGAGCCTGACACGGGGCCTGAACTCACAAACTGTGAAATTATGTCCTGAGCCTAAATCAGACGTTTAACCAACTGAGCCACCCAGGCGGCCCGCCATGAGCTGATTATAATGCATGTTAATGAAACTCTAGTTGTTTCTTTTTTATTTTATTTTATTTTATTTTATTTATTTTTATTATTTATTATTGAGACAGAAACAGAACATGAGTGGGGGAGGGGCAGAGAGAAAGGGAGACACAGAATCTGAAACAGGCTCCAGGCTCTGAGCTGTCAGCACAGAGCCTGATGTGGGGCTCAAACCCATGAACCGTGAGATCATGACCTGAGCCGAAGTCGGCTGCTTAACCGACTGAGCCACCCAGGCACCCCAATGAAACCCTAGTTGTATTAGTGCCCCATGGCAGTATACCACAAACGGACTTAAAATAATAGAAATTTATTTTTTCACAGTTCTAGAGGACAGAAGTATGACATCAGTATCACTGGGCCCAGATCAACCTCTGCAGGCTTTAGGGGAGAACCCATTCCTTGCCTCTTCCAACTTCTGGTGGCTGCTGGCCTTCCTTGCTTGGGGTGACATCACTCCAGTCTACGCTTCTGTCTTCGCATCACCTTCTCTATGTTTACATCAAATCTGTCTGCCTTTATGGTATAAGGATGCATTCAATGGCATTTGGGGACCTTTGGAGAATCCAATAATCTCCCCCTCTGAAAAAAATTACATCTGCAAAGACCCTTTTCCTAAGTAAGGTAATATTTGCAGGTTCCAGGGAAAAGACCTGGTATCTTTGGGAGCCATCAATCAGCCTACTGCACTCATGTTCTTGCAGCTGGAGGGAAATCCCTATCAGGAGAATACCAGGAGGTATCTTTTCCTTTCTGCTTTTGTCTTTTCCCCTCCTTGGAAAACAATGCTTATTTCTGGAAGACTAAGAAAGGTGATGACTCTTTATTTGCATATGTAACAATAGAATTATATTTTCCAAAGAATAGTGTAGTAGTATTTGTGACTCATTCATAAAAGTGCTTGATTGTCTTCCATCAAGAAACTCCCACAAAATTAATGAACACAGTGGAGGTGGCAAAGCAATATTTGAGAATAAATTGTTTTATATCTTGTACCATGAGATCCCGTCATGATTTGCAGACAGAATATAAAATCCTTACCATTCATCACTTAGAGTCATTATCTCCACTTCACAAAAGCAGGCTGTGACCTCAGGGTCCTCATAAAATGCCAGTGAACAAAGTAATCTCCAGCTTCCCAGGTAGACCTGGAGCTCCGCTAGCTTTTGTGTGTTTGGGAGCCCCTACAATAAAGGACAAACAGACATCATTGAGCAAATAAGCCCATTTTGATGCAATGAAGTCTCTGAAATTTGATTTGGGAGCCCAGAACTTATATTTGCTCTGCTTTTCGGCTTCTGAAAAGGAAAAAAAGTGTGCCATAAACTTTTTTTTCCTACAACTTTATTTAAAGTATTTTCATTGCTTCTTTAGTGGGAAAAAATATTCTCAGTGGGATTTATTTCCAAATGGCCAAATTTCATCAGTATGTGAAGTCACACTTATTTTTCATAGTAGTATTTTGCTCTTGTATAAAATGTCATTATTAACTAATATATTCTATTGAGAAAGTCAGGTCTAACAAAAAAAAGATTTGAATGATTCTCATGAGTCTTATTTCACTTATAATGAATTTGGGGGAATATTTTAATGTTATTTAATTTTATTTTTTGCATTAGTATTTTATTTATTTATTTTTATTTTTTAAATGTTTCTTTGTTTTTTGAGAGAGAGAGAGCATGAGCAGGGGAGGAGCAGAGAGAGAGAGAGGGAGAGAGAGAATCCCTAGCAAGCTCTACTCTGTCAGTGCAGAGCCTGATGCAGGGCTCAAGCTCACGAAACTGGGAGATCATGACCTGAGCGGAGATCAAGAATCAGACACTTAACTGACTGAGCCCCCCCAAGTACCCCTGTTTATTATTTTTTAAAGATTTTATTTTTAAGTAATCTCTACACCCAGTCTGGGCTCAAACTCATCACTCCAAGATCAAGAGTCACATGTTCTACCGACTGAGCTAACCAGGCACCCCTACCACCAAAGGATTTTAAAGAAAGGTAGTGGTGTGCTCAAATCTGCATTTTATAATGATCATTCTAGTGGAAGGGAAAGAATGGGTTGAAGGTTGGCCAGACTGGAGGTAAGTGTCTATCAGGATGGGTTGAGAGAGGTCCACAGGACAGTACAGTTACCTGAATTGGAGCTCAGTGAGGAAGTTGACAGATATGAAAAATAATTTCCCCTAGAAACATTCTTTTTTTCAATTAAAAAATTTTAGTGTTTATTATTTATCTATGAGAGAAAGAGACAGAGTGCAAGCAGGGAGGGGCAGAGAGAGAGAAAGACACGGAATCCAAAGCAGGCTCCAAGCTCTGGGCTGTCAGCACAGAGCCTGACACAGGGCTCAAACTCATGAACCAGTGAGATCATGACCTGAGCCGAAGTCAGACGCTTAACCGACTGAGTCACCCAGGCGCCCCTCCCCCAGTAACATTCTTAAAATAAACAAGAAAGTTAAATAGTTTTGTGTAACCCTGAAAAGTTTGAGTGGTCTGTGGTCAATGAGTTTTTAATCTCCTGCTTATTAGCCTAATTTTAGATCACTAAAGAACAGGCTCGACAAGAGCTTTCTGTAATTTTTATTCCAGTCATCTGACATAAGCCTGAATAAGTAAACCTAACCTGCCCGCAGGGTACAGAAAGATATCAAAGCTGCCCTGATCCCCAAAACTGTAGGTATTGCATTGGCACTTCTCTTGGCTCTCAGGACCAGCTGGTGAATTCACCCCCAGTCATCCACTGCCCACCTCAACACCTCCCATCCCTTGAGGTAAAGGGATGGATGCAGGTTTCAGGTCACGCTCAGGAATGGAAAGGTCAGAGAACCTACTTCTCCCTGAGTCCCACCACACACGTTCGTTCCTCTGCCTTCACCTGGGACAGTACGGGGCTACTCCTTTGAGGACGGAATGATCTCCATGCCAGCGTTCAGTTGCACTTCTTCTCTTCTCCAGCAGGTGGCAACAAGTAAGTGACAAAACTCCAAAGAGAACCACTCAGCCAAACCCAGAAGGGCGCTGAATGTTTAAAATTCTTAACTAAATGCCAACTGTTAAAATATTTAAATTTTGTTTAAATTGGCATGAAATAGAAGGCCTACCTAAGGTCCTTGGAATTACAAATAATTGTGGCAGAAGCAAGCGTCTTAAAATTTTTATAAAAACAGAATCCTAAATTTTATGGCTTTTTCTATAAAAAGATGATGCTACTGATCCACATCTCTAGATTGTTTTCAGTCTTTTCAGTCCCTTGGTATTATAAATAATACTGCATGAAACATCCTGTATATATATCTCTGTGCTCTTGAATGATTATTTATATAAGATCAATTGCTGGAGGTAAAATTGCTGAGTCAAACAGTATGACTATTTGGATTTTAACAGATATTGCCAAATAGTCCCTCTGAAGGTTTGAACCACTAAATGTTCTTGTATAAATATGGTATCAGGCTAAGGCAGTGATTTTCAGACTTGTGTCCTGTGGGAACCCTTTCTTTGAAAGAAATCCATTTCAGAATCCAGAATGTAAAGCAGAAAAGGAGCTTTGTTTTGGTGGAAGATGATACAGGGGCGGAAGGCCTGCCGCTCTGCCCACTTGGCCCTCACCTTAGCCTCTGTGGCAGCTCCATGCAGCCTCCTGGAGCACAAAGCAATATAGGCAGTTCCTTTCTCCCTAACAACGTGTCCTCAAATATGTATGACTGGCTGAATATAGAACTAACATGATTCAAGACCTAAAAGCTGCTAGAAAGCCCCTAATAACCCTTAGTTTCTAACACAATTTTCAGTAATTTAGCCCTAGCACTTGATATATGTGCTTCATTGCTTTCATTTCCTTTACTATCAACATTTGATTATTGCTGAATTCTTTTTTTTTAATATTTTATTTATAAGTAATCTCTACACCCAATATGGGGCTTGAAATCACAGCCCCGGGGTCATGAGTTGCATGCTCTACCCACTAAGCCAGCCAGGTGCCCCAATTATGGCTAAGTTCTGTTCTTTTATTTTATTTTTAATTTTTTTAAATGTTTACTTATTTTGAGAGAGAGAGATGGAGACCACAAGCGGGGGAGGGGCAGAGAGAGAGGGAGGCACAGAATCCAAAGCAGGGTCCAGGCTCTGAGCAGTCAGCAGAGTCTGAAGTGGGGCTGGAACTCACGAGCCATGAGATCAAAGTCAGATGCTTAACTGACTGAACCACTCAGGCGCCCCAGTTCTGTTCCTTTCTGAGAGTCAAATGATTTCCATCTTTCTCATAATTGTACTAAGCACATGAAACCTAAACTTGCTGTCCCTAGGATCAGCACTTTCATTTTTTTCTCTTCATTTAATTAATTAATTTATTAGAGAGAGAGAGAGAGAGAGAGAGAGAGCACTCATACACACGAGCGGGAAAGGGAGAGAGAGAATCCCAAGCAGGCTCCACGCTCAGTGAAGAGCCCATTGTCGGGCTTCATCTCATGACTCTGAGATCATAAGTTGGACGGAAATCAAGAGTCAGATGCTTAACCACTGAACCACCCGGGTGCCCCTGTTTCTCTTCATTTTAATAAGAGAAGGGCAAGATGCAATAAAATACTCAAATAATTACACACTCATCAACAAAGGCAGTGACCATGACTGTCAAAACTGAGATGAAACTCTTGACTGTCTTGCCATATAACAAACATATCAAAATATTAATTCATTAACTGACATTTAAGAACTTGAACTGAAGGGAAGGTGGGTTGGGGTACATTGTATGATACATAGAAGGGCCGGTAGTAAAAATATGAAGAACTGCCTATATATTGCAACCAGTGACTGTATTCAGGGCTTTCAAGACTAGATTCAATGTTTTCTGAACAGATTTAACAAATCTATGTGCCCAGGCAAACAACGGAAGAAGAGTGCACCAGGGAAGAATGCAGAGATGTCTGCTGAGGCTGAGGGGTTATTAGCACTGGTCATCTCTGAAAACCAGACATCCCCCTCTGGGCTCTCTGAGACAGTGTCCGTGAGATTCCTCTAAATGGATGGAGGCCTCTGCTTCCCCTGCCTTCCCAGAAGAATGCTCATCTCTCTCTTTTTTTTCCTCTACACTTTTTCACTTTTATTCTCATTTTTGTCAGATTGAAATCATCCACAGTTTATTTCAAGGTTGCTTCACATAGGCATAATTAGGCTTATTATTTTTAGCCAACCAGGTATTGTCCCCCTTTTCATAATTATATAATGCTTCTTGAAACCATCCAGAAATCCTGGCTCTTAGAGACAAGGATGGAGCACATTCAACCATCTAAAAGGAGCAGATCTCTAGCCTCAATCAGAAGCTTATTGTGAAGGAAGAAACAACTCAGTAAAAAACACACAGAATGCTAGAATGATTTTATTCATTGAGTCAACAAATATGCCAGGCCCTGGGAAGCAATGTGCTAGTTGCTAAGAGAGCACAAAATGTACAAACTGCGGTCACTACCCTGAGCCTGTGATCTCACCAGGGCAACTAGGCGTACACACCCAAGGAACTACATGATCAGGAGGTAGTTTTTGAATAAAACATGAAATGAGTGGTACAGATTATGGTTGCTGTGGAAGAGCCACCCTTTCAGTCTCAGTTTTTGACCCCCTTAGAGGTTCACATGTCCTCGTACCTGGTCTAGCCACTTTAATTACATCAGTATCTCAGAATCCTTTGCCCACTTGATCTTTCATATCTGCCTTATTAAGCCTCAATCCTGGGTAAATTCCACTGTTTTCTCAGTTTACCCTCCCAGGGTGCTAAGCATTGCTGGAGAGAATGATGTTCTTTGCTTTACCTGATTCTCAATGTGGTATCTCACAGTTGCTCTCCCAATTTGTCCTACTCTCCTGGAGCTACTGGTCCCAGAGGTTTCTTCATCTCAGCGGGTGAGCTGACCTCCTGTGCAGGAATTAAAGGTGTCTGGCTTGATTTCACTTTCCATCCTTCTGTTCTGAATTTTTTTTCTCATCCTCACTCTTCCTTTCCAAAAATAACTTCTCCATCCTTTCCTGGTGATTCTCCCCCCTACAAACTTCCTCCAGAATTTGACCTAACCATGATTTTCCCTCTCCTGCAGGATCTGCAGTCTCTCAGACTCTACTGGCTTCCTCTTCTCAACCCACAAACATGTTCAAGACTGCCCTATTCTCTCACCTCCTGTATTAGTTAATAATTGCACAACAAATTACCTTAAAACTTAACAGATTAAAACAGCAAACATTTGCCTCAAAGCTTCTGTAGGTCAGGAATATTAGAGCAGATTAGTTGGGGTGCCTGGGTGGCTCAGTCAGTTAAGTGTCCAACTCTTGGTTTTGGCTCTGGTCATGATCTCACGGTTCATGAGATAGAGCCCCACATTACGTTCTATGCTGACAGCACAGAGCCTGGTTGGGATTCTCTCTCTCCCTCTCTCTCTGCCCCTCCCCTGCTTGTACTGTCTTTATCTCTCTCAAAGTAAATAAATAAACATTACAAAAAAAAAAAAAGAAGAAGAGGGTCAGCTTTCTTGGTGGTCATTCTGGCTCTGGGTCTCTTATGTAGCTACAGTCAAGATGTCAGCCAGAGCTTGGCTTGGGGCTGCAGAATCCACTTCCAAGGTTGAGTTTCCTCACAACATGGCAGCTGGTTTCCCCCAGAGGAAGTGATCCTAGAAGGCAAGAAGGAAGCCCCAGTGCCCTTTAGGACCTGACTCTCAGAAGTGGCATACTGTCACGTCTGCCTTACTCAGTTTACTAGAAGTGAGTTACCAAATCCAGCCTACACCCAAAGGAGCAGAATTATTTCCACCTCTCAAAGAAAGGAATATCAAAAAAATTGTGGACATATTTTAAACCCACCACATCTTTCAAATAAACTGTTTTTTAAGCCTGCTACTTCTTCAAGCTACTTCACTGCTTCCTTACTCCTTTCAGTGCTGTGTTTCTCAAAGCAGCGATCTGTTCCCTTCCCTTTCTGTCTCACCCCCCCAATATTCAACCATTTCCAGTCCAGATGATTATTGCCTCATTGAACACTGCTGCTGTTGGGCGTAATATCTAAATTAACGTGGCATTCAAGCCACAGCCTACCTTTTTATTTCATCTCTCCCAGTTTCCCTTACACCTCAGCTAGGTGGATTTCTCATCATCATTCCCCACACAGGCCCTCTGCTTCCCACCTCTGTACTTTTGCTCAGATGGTTTCCCTCACTAGAAAGATCTTTCCTCACTTTCTCATTGTTCAAGACCCAGTTTAAATGCCTTGTCATCCAAGAAGATTTCCTTGCTCTTTTTGTCCTTCCTCTCTACATCCAGAGCACATTGTCATTCCATTTTACACCATTACTGTGCTGGTACACATCTTTGTCTTCCTTTCAGCACCCCAGCAGTACCTGGCTCATACTAAGTCCTTAATCTTTTTTGAATGAATTTACCTAAATCATTAAGATTTAATTTTACTCTTATCAAAAGGCAAATTAAAGTCCCTATAATCTCTAACTCTATTAGACTAACATAACATATTTAACTAAGGGAAATGGCAGAATGGTCTCTGCTAAAGAAGAATAGTCTTTTCTGTTATTCGAACAATTTTAATGGAATGACTCAAATTAAATCATGATTATTCTCCAAAAAGATTTGCTTCTGAGATATGTTTGCATATAGTATTTTTACAATTCCTGGTCAACACGAAATTTCCATGGAAACGGATTGCACATACTGGAGAAGAAAAGAATTGAATTGTGTTTGAGCTGCATTTTGTCATCTCCATGGAGCTATTTGTGCTAAATATTTGAGTGCGTAGGGAACCTATAATTTAAAATCACCTAAGTAAAGACATAATATTTAATGCTTTTAAAAAATGATAATATCTGCTACTAGTTTTAAAGATTTTTATTAATATGTGGAGATAATATAAAAAGAAGTTTAAGTATTTCTTAAATTATACATTAATATCAGCAAATAAAATACCCTTTTGCCTCTTTGCTAGAGCAGAAAAGGGAAGACATTAAATGCTTGGCATGGAAAGGGTGGAGTTGCTGGTTTTGGTCAATAAATAAAATAATTTCTAGCAATGATCTAACAATTGTAATTCCAAATATGACTAATCAAATAGAGACAATTTAAAATATACGTGTAGAAATTAAAAGACAAAAATAATTTTTACTCACCAAATAGTACTGTAAACCTTTATGATCTGAGAAATATATTCTTTTTCTAAGCACTTTAAAAACCTACCCAGGAACTTATAATCACTAGAAATATTGTATTTTGAAGACTATCTTTTTCTCATCTGTCTTTGGAATATAAATCTGTCTTCATACATCAAAATTATTAGAAATTTATTCAAACAACTAAAAATGTTCAAGAGGAATCAGAAACATCTCAGCATTTTCTTTAAATTTTCATTCAACGTCACCTGTTGACTTTTGTTTTCATATTTCAGTAAGTATAATCAGAACAAACATAGCAGAAAAAAGGAAAAGAATTACAAAAGCTGTACATCCTGTTCACTGAAAATGAACATGTAGGCTATTCATATGAAGAAGTGACATCACACTTACCCCACACATCACTTGCTCCACAATTACAATAAGTGTTGGGGTTTTCTTTAAAAAGTTCTTTAATTGTTTATTTTTGAGAGAGAGAGACAGAGTGCGAGCAAGGGAGGGGCAGAGAGAGAGGGAGACACAGAATCTGAAGCAGGCTCCAGGCTCTGAGCTATCAGCACAGAGCCTGATGTAGGGCTCGAACCCACAAACTGCGAGATCATGACCTGAGCGGAAGTCGGAAGCTCAACCGACTGAGCTACCCAGGCACCCCACAAGTGCTGGTTTTTAATGTTAATGAATGAATGCATTGGTAGAAGGCAGTTTTAATGTATCAATAACACACTTAGCTTGTTCTTTATAGATCAACTCTCTACGCCAAAATTTGTCTTCCAAAAAAAGACCACATCTCTTGGCTTTGCAGGGACAAAAACTGTGAAAAAGCAAAAAGGTAAAAAAGTCAAAAAAGCAGAAGAAAGCTGTCAATGGAGTATACATTCATTTAGCCAGTTTTAATTATTTTCCGATAGTTACACTCTGGTGGAAATTTGAATGAAGCCTCTACCTCGTTGTCTGAGTGATAATAACCCCCTCAGATAGATTTGCTGCAAGCAAACTGTCTCCAGTTGGGGGAGGGCCGTCTTCCAGGGCTATGATTCTGTTTCCTCACAGGACTGGAGGACTGCCTACACCTGCAACTATGTTACTGGCAACTGTGCTTACAGGCCGAGAGGCTCTAGCTATAGGCTTCCTCCTTATAGGATCCAGCTTTCCTTTTCTGGGGCAGCTGTAGCTTTGACTGGAATAAAAGGCAGCTTAGAGGTGATTATACTTTGACTCTTCCACAGCGGGTGTGACTTAGGTGGATGGAGGGCCACGTGCCCAAAAGAAAGATAGGCCTAAAATCCACGGTGTGATGACAGAAGCAAATAAAAGATGAAAATGCTTGAAAATTGATATTTTGATGAAATTTAATGAGAATCTACACATGGTATATCATCTATTTTTCCCTTCAGATTCATTCTGCAACCTACTCTGTGCCCTGAGAGGTTGACCCATATGGACTGCAGCACTGGGCTCTCTTGCCTTCCAATTTCAGTTGGGGTTCAGTGAATGCGGAGGGGGCTGCTCCTGGGAGGAAACTGGTAAGAGAAGGGGGATGTTTATTTCCCTGGCTCCCTCCCTGCCACATTGCCGTAAGTTGACTGTTTCCCTTTGCCAAAATTATGGCTCCTGTTAAGTGCCCTCACCACGAAGTTAGGTTAGGTGCCCTCACCCTCAAGGGTTCAGCAAGCATTCCTTCCCCTTGCCCTTTCAGGCCTAAGTGTGGGCATTACTCCCACTGTTATAAGCCTCAGGGCACTACAACATCCCTTCTTTTTCTCCCTAAATCTTGCCTTTATAAATAACCCCTTTATTAAACTCTCCTTCATTACTCAGTTTCATGGTGCCATCTGCTTCCTGGATCCTGACTGATACAGATGGTATTGATTTTCAACAAGAAATCTCGGAAACATAATTCTACATTGCAATTTGGCTACAATAACATTCATATTATGGGCGCATGTCCTTGTTCATGGCATATTTTATGACTAAAGCCTTCCTAAGCCTCCAAGCTGATCCTTGAAGTACACTACTTTCTCTCTCTACACAAGTGAGAGGGATTTAGAACAGTCCTACCTTCCATCCTGGGAATGAACCAAGACCCTGGGCATATTCGCAAACAATGAGTCTATAGCTTTCCCTCAAGTTGTGGCCAATCTGACTAACCTTCAGTCCTGTTTACTGGTTTTCAAATCAGGCTCCCTGCTGGGACTGGAGCCTGACCTTGAACCCTAGCCTTGTAAATCTGGCCAATACTTTCCCTAGACATTTGATTTCCCCCCCCATTGTCTTTCAGCTGCTGGCTGCTTCCTTCCTATGTCATCAATATGGACTTTCTTGTCACTATGTCTTTGGCCTTTCCTGAACCTAAAAATGGTCTGTCTCAAAAATCCCTTCTGTTACATGACCCCTGTCCCTCGAATAGGAATTGTATTCACTGATTCTCCTGGAATCTCCTATTTGGACTGCTGGCCCCTCCTTGGAGGCTTTGCCTGTTGGGTGTATATTCATCCCCCAACTCTCACGCCTCCAACATGCACTACTGGCAGTGGGACTCTGGAGTAGTTCATGGCCACACCTACATCACTCATGATCCATACAAACTGAAGGGAGAATGGACAATTCAGTGTGAAAAATAGAAGCCCAAAGCATGAATCAGTAAATGTGCTTTTAGCAAAATACTAAGGATAATGCATTCTAAGCAAGCAATACACATATTGCTCAGTTTATTAATGAACTGGCAATTTGATTTACAAGTCAGCCCTTATAAGTCCATTCCCTAAGCCTTAATCACCTTAGATAAACTTCAAAATAAAGAATTTAAAAGCCTGAGGATCAAGATCCCTGAAAAGGGAGTAATAATTCTTGGACTCCAACATAAAGACTGCCAAGAAACAATCTTAAATGTCCAAAAATAGGAGAAAGTTTAAAATTATCGTATTAATAACAGCTACTTTGTGGGACACCTACATATATCACTTTATTTAACTCTTAACAACCCTGAAATTTTGGTATTTTACTAATGATCAAGGCTGAGAAAGGTTAACTGCCTTTAGTCATACTGCTAGTATTTGAGGAACCAGAATTTGAATTCAGACTTGTTTAAAAGCTCATTCTTCTCTCTACACTAAAACATCAGTATGATAGAATAATGGCTTGTCCATAAAATACTAAATATGATGACAATCAATATAGAAACTGTATATGATAAATATAAATGCAATATAATATAAACACATAAATATTAAATGACCTTAAAATAATTTACAAAAGGGAAGCCAGAGAAATTAAAATAGTTGCTACTGTAAAAGAATTTTTTAATGTTTATTTATTTTTGAAAGAGAGAGAGTGAGCTCAGTGGTAAGGGCAGAGAGAGAGAGGGAGACAGAGGGTCCGAAGCAGGCTCCGTCCCAACAGTGGAAAGCCCAACGTGGGGCTCAAGCTCACAAACCATTAGATCATGACCTGAGCCAAAGTTGGATGCTTAATTGACTGAGCCACCAAGATGCCCCTAAATAGTTGCTACCTTAAAGCAATGGGATTATGTTTTGATAAATTTATACCTAAGTATTTCATTTTTTGAAGCTATGAAAAATATTATTTAAAAATTTTTGGTTTTCAATTATTAGTATATAGAAACACAATTGATTTTTGTGTGTTGACCTTGTATCCTGCAATCTTGCTAAACTTAGTTATTAGTTCTAGATTTACTTTTTGGGGGCTAGTTTCCTTGGAGTTTTCTTTGTAGACAATCATGCCATTTGCAAATAGTGAAGATCTTATTTCTTCCTTTCCAGTCTGTGTATGCCTTTTTTTCCTTTTTCTTACTTCCCTCGGCCAGGACTTCCGGTATGTTTTTGAATAGGGGTAGTGAGATGGCCAGCTTTGACTTGTTCTCTATCTTAGGAGGAAGCACACAGCCTTTCACCATTAAGCACAATGTTAGCTGTAGGGCTTTTGAAGATGCTTTTTATCATGTTGAGGAAATTCCCTTCTCTTCCTAGTTTGTGGAGAGTTTATTTCTTTTTTTTTTATTCTTTTGTTTTGTTTTGTTTTTCTAGAGAGGTTTTTTAAAAATCATGGAGTTGATGCTTAATGTTTCAAATTCTTTTTCTGCATCAATTAATATAGTCATGTGATTTTTTTTCTTCTGTAGGCTGTTAAATTGATTATATTAATTTTATAATATTGAACAAGATTTGAATTCTCAGAATAAACTCCTGTTGGTCAAGCTGTGTTATTCTGTTTTATATTACTAGATTCAATTTTCTTTTCTTTTGTAAGCTTCACACCGATGTGGGTCTTGAACTGATGACCCTGGTATCAAGAGTCGCAAGCTTTACCGACTGAGCCAGCCAGATGCCCCTACTGGATTCCGTTTTCAAGTCTTTTGTTGAAGATTTTTCCGTGTTCATGAGGGACATTGATATATAGTTTTGTTTTCTTGTAGTGATTTGGGTTTTAGTACCATGGTAATGGTATTAATATCTTCTATATTCTTGTTGATTTTCTGTTCACTAATTTATTACGAAGGGAGGAGTATTGAAGTCCCCAACTATAATTGTGGATTTGTATATTTCTCTTTCACTTCTGGCAGATTTTGCTTTATGTATTTTAAAACTCTTTGGTTAGATGCATACACAGAATTCTTGTGCCCTCTTAATGAACTGACTCCTCTATTGTTATGAAATGACCTTCTATTCATCCCTGGTCATTTTCTTTGCTGCGAACTCTACCTTGTCTGATATCAATATACCCATTCCAGTTTTCTTTTGATTAGAATTTTCAAAGTATATCTTCTTTCATTTTTAAACATTTAATCTCTAGATCATATCTGAAGTGAGTTTCTCATATTTAGCAGATGTTTTTGTTGTTTAATTTTTTTGTCCATTTTGATAAATCTCTCATATTTCATTGCCTCAAATTCCATTTTAGCCAAGGAAATACTAGGCACTGATTTGCTTAAGCCTGGCAATTATTGTGACAAGAGAGATAAAATCACCTGATTGGATAGCAAATCAGAGAACAATCAATAAGTAGAACTGAGTCTCCCTTATGCTGTAATCACATGGCTGCTACACAGCTGGGGAGACACATTTACAACGTCCAGGACAAGCTTCAACACTTCAACTAACACAATACTAGAAACATTTAGTATTTATATATATATATTTAATGTTTATTTAAGAGACAGAGTGAGAGCACGAAGGGGCAGAGAGAGAGGGATACCCAGAATCCGAAGCAGGCTGCAGACTGTGTCAGCACATAGTCTGACGTGGGGCTTGAACCCATGAACCGTGAGATCATAACCTGAGCCAAAGTTGGACGCATAACTGAATGAGCCACCCAGGCGTCCCAGAAACATTTAGTATTTATAAAGCTGAACCTTAAATGATACCAGCTGACTTTGTATCCCAAGAGAAAAACAAAAGTTCTAGAGAGGAGAAAAATGGCTCTTCCATACAAAAATGTTTTAACAGATATTTTTGCTGAGATAATATCTCAAGGATAGGCTGGCACAAAATTAACTCTTGTATTTACAAAACAATAGTAGTTGTGTCTCTTGATATTATTTTATTTGTCATATCCTGAGGCTGAGGACAGCAAATAATTTGGACAAAGCATTAGTGCTGAAGTAAGGTGAAGTGTAATTTTAAGTGGTCTCATCTACAACTGCGGTCTTTTTGTGTAGATGTTGTAGTATTGTCTCATACTTGGTGCTCTTTTTGTGGTGCCCTTCCCACAGAAGAGATCATATCCCCATCCTCCTGAAATCAGGCAGTCATGATTTGTTTTGACCAGTGAAATGTGAGTGAACAGAAAACAGTCAATTTATAGGAGGAAAAGTTCTTTTTTCTCTCTGTCATGTAATATGAGTAAAGAACCAATTTATAAGTCCCTGAGATCTGTTACTAAAGAATAATTAGCCTATCTTTTTTTTAAGTTTACTTATTTTTGAAAGCAAGAGAGAACGAGACAGAGCGTGAGTTGGGGAGGGGCAGAGAGAGGGAGACACAGAGTCTGAAGCAAGCTCCAGGCTCTGAGCTGTCAGCACGGACCCCCATACAGGGCTTGAACCACAAGATCATGACCTGAGCCAAAGTTGGATGCTTAACTGACTGAGCCACCCAGACGCCCCAAGCTATTATTTCTTTCTAATCTTATACTCTAAACACTTTTGCTTGTTGCTTATTGTGTGTCCACCTCTTCATTCTTCGTAGTGGTGAGACAATGAATCCGGGTATTGTGGTAAAAAAAAAAAAAAATCCTGCAACAATAGGATTAGTGTCCTTAGAAGAGCAAGAGACCTCAGAGAGTCCATGTTCTTTCTTCCCTTACCATGTGAGGACACAACAAAAAGATGGCCATTCACATACCGGGTAAGAGTTCTCACCAGAAAGTTGCCATGCTGGCTTCCTGCTCCAGGACTCCAACTTCCAGAACTGAGGGAAAATAAATTTTTAAGCCATCCAGTTGATACTACTGTATTATGGCAGCCTGAGCAAACTAATACAGATTTTGGTACCAGGAAATGGGATGTTGCTATTGTAACAATCTAAAAATATAGAGGTAGCTTTGAAACTGGGCTGTAGGCAGAGGCCAGAAGAGTTTTGTGGTACATGGTTACAAAAAAGCCTGGATTGTCATGAAGGGACTTTTGGTAGAAATACATATGTTAAAGGTGATTATGGCCAAAGCTTAGAAGGAAAAAAAAAAAAAAAAGAGCTGGAAAGAAAGCCTCCATCTTCTTAGAGAGTGAATAGTCATAAACAGAATGTTAGTAGAAATAAGAATGTCAAAGGCCAGTCTGTTGAGGGCTCAGAAATGAGGAATAGTTATTGGAAAATGGAGAAGAGGTGATCCCTGTTATAAAGTAGCAAAGAACTTGGCTGAATTCTAGTGTTCTAGAATTGGCTGAATTCTTGGTATTCTAGTGTTTGATGCAAGACAGAACTTGTGAATAATGAAATTGGATATTTGGCTGAGGAGATTTTGAAGCAAAATGTTGAAGGTGTAGCCTGGGTCCTCCTGACTACTACTAGTGAAGTGTGAGAAGAGAGAGGTAAATCAAAGAAGGAATTGTTAAACAAAAAACAACCAGAACTTAAAGCTCTGGAAAATTCTCAGCCTATCTATGTTGCAAAAAGGAGAAGGCTTGTTCTGAAGACAACACTAAAGGTGTGGCTGAACGACCATCTGGTAAAGAGATTAAGAGGGTGTTAACCTTGAATTTAATCAGCCACCTCAACAGCCAGCCAGAAATAGAGATGGGATTATACCAGCAGAGACAGTGCCAGTTTGACCTAATGGGGACAGAAAAAAAGAGGAAATGAAGGCTGCTGGACTTCTTGTATTCTACAAAGCTAGATGTTAGAGCTATTCTGCTGTGAGCATGGTTTATCCTTCAAGAAAAAGGAAGATGACCCTGAAGGTAGTTCAGAGTTCATCAGGGCTTCTGTACCCACCATAGCCCCAGCGTGCAAGTTTGCTTCCTCCTTGGTTTCAGAGGGTGGGGTCCTTGTAGAGCAGCAGAGCATTGGACCAAAAACGATTATTCTCAAGTCTTATGAGCTAATGGAATTATATAAAATAAATAAATCCTGGGAATGTAATATACAGCATGGTGACTATAATTAATACTGTATTGTATATTGGATAGACACTAAATTAGTAGATCTTAAAAGTTCTCATCACAAGGAAAATAATTATAGCTATGTATAGTGATGGGTGTTAACTAAACTTATTGTGGTAATCATTTTGCGACATGTAAAAATATCAGCATGTTATATACCTAAAACTAATACTATGTTATATGTCAATTATATCTCAACTTAAAAAATCTGTTTTAATTAAAAATAAGATCTAAAGGGATTTGCCTTGCTAGGTTTTAGACTTGCTTAGGACTCACCACCCCCCTTTCTTCTTTCCTTTTCCTTTTGGAATGGGGATGTCTATCTGTCCCATTATTATACTTTGGAAGCAAAAAAAAAACTGGGTTTCACAGATTCACAGCTGGAGAGACATTCTGCCTCAGGATGAATCATACCTCTTAAGTCTTACCAATATCTGATTTAGGTGATATTTAAATGAGACTTTAGATTTTAGAGTTGATGCCGGAACAAGTTAAGATTTTTGGGACTGTTGGAATGGACTGAATGTTTTTGCATGCAAGAAGGACATGAATTTGGGGGGGAGGCAGTGGCAGACTGATGTAATAACTGTCAAATTGGAAATGTAGATATCTAGAATTCTGCACTCAGATTGCTCTGTGAGTACCTTTAAGTTCTTAACCCACATGGAAGACATTCAAACTTGCAACAACAGACAATGTATTATGGGTATGGTTCATGGAGGTGTATTGATGAACTCTAATCAAAACCCAAACTGACAAAGTCTTGCACCCTAAGGTCGTTGGGTAGAAGAGCATCTACTCTACAGCCTATTCGAGTGGGATATGGGGGTTGCTCTGATCAGATGGGGGCCACCACATGGGGGGAAACACCAAATATGGGGCACCCGATGACCAGGCAGTGAAAGAATTCACCCAAGGCAGAACAAAGGAGATAGAAATTTATTGAATATACCGGAAGGGAGCAGTAGGCAGGACAGCAGAGCAGAGACGTCGATGACAACAAGGCAGGGGTGAGGGGCCACAGTTATAGGGTGGAGTGAGTATTGGAACATATGGAATTTTCCCGTTTTTTTTTTTAAGTTTATTTATTTATGGGGGGGGGGTAGGGCAGAGAGAGGGAGAGAATCCCAAGCAGGATCCAGGCTGTCAGCGTGCAGCCCAATGTGGGGCTTAATTCCAAGAACTATGAGATCATGACCTGAGCCCGAATGAGACACCTAGGCACCCCGATTTTTCCCTTTTATGGTAATCTTAGGAACTGTGTTGTAATTGGTCAGTTAGGGCCTATGGTTATTTCGAGGTGGGTCACTTAATGAGCTTGTTTGCATTACTGTTTGCATTCAGCTCTGTGGTTGCTGTGGGCCCTTTTACCTTACTCAGGTTTCCATTGCTCAAGCTGGTTGCCTAAAAGCGGCCTTTACAGGATATGGAAAAGCTGATTAGGTTACTTTTTTACTCATGTGGCATCCAAAAGGAATAGACTCAGTGGGAGTCTGAAAATATGAGACTTGAAGGTTGGTCAGAGTTTAGCACTAAAGATGCAGATCTGAGTGAGTCCTAATAACCCATGGCACAGAAAGTCTGTTGGATGAATTCATAGAAAGGTAGAAAGAAAAAAGCCTAGGACATCAGCTCAAGCAATCATAGTTAGACAGAAGAGTGAAGAAAATAAAGAACAATCAGAAAGGATAGGAATTTATATCATGAAGATGAAGAAATATAGGGTGCTCAGCAACAAATGAGATAAAAAGGTGAATGCAGATTCAGAGAGCAAGCAGTGGAAAGGGGCTGGAGTAGGCCTCACTATTCAGTATATAGACTTTTTCATTTAATCGGTTTCTTGGTTGATCTGGTGTATCTGAATCTGGGACCCCTCTGGTTCAAACTCTGTACCATCTTAACCTTCTGTTTTTACAGAAGTGCCTGGGGGTAAGCTACTCACTTGTCTATTTGTCCTAAAGATGGTGACCTAGACCTAGAAGTCTCACTACTCTGTACAGATTTTCGATCAATCCTCTGGTCTTTCCTTCCATATCCTCCCATTGATGTGGTATCTGCAATTTATGAGTCTGTGGTATAATAAGGCCTGTATTGGGTCTTGGTCTCCAATTGCTGACAAAGAGCTCCTAAAACCCTTGGAATTTCCTGAGTGATAGGAGTATCTTTTGTTATTCAGAAGACTCCTCTTTTGAGCACAGTTTGTTTATGCTGATGGGGGCTGTCCATAGCCTCAGGTCACCAGAAAGACCAAATGATTAGAAGGTTGGAACTTTCAGCCCCACCCACAAACCTCCAGGAAAGGGAGAAGAGGGATTAAAGATTAAGTTCTATAAAAATTCTTAAACAAGGAAATTTCGTGAGTTTCTGGGTTGGTGAACATCATGGAGATGCTGGGAGGGTGGTACATAAATGATGGCATGGAAGCTCTGTGCCCCTTCCTCTCGCCTTTGCCCTATACATCTTTCCACATAACTGTTGAGTTGTATCCTTTCTATCAAATCAATAAACATAAGTATTTCTCTAAATTCTGTGAGCCATTCTAGCCAATTATTGAACCAACAGAAGGAGTCATCACGGGAACTTCAATTCATGGCTATTTTGTCACAAGTACAAATGACAATCTATATACTTGAAATTGGCATCTGAGGTGGAGGTAGTCTTGATGGCTGAGTCAGGGTTCTCCAGAAAAAAAGAAACAATAGGATATACAGATAGATAGAAAACAGATTTTCCTTCATAGAGCCTTCCTGGAGTTCTGAATTACGACTTACTTCTAATTGCCATTCCCTTCTGCGTTCAGCTTTCTTTTCTTTTCTTTTCTTTTTTTTTTTAACATTTATTTAGTTTTGAGAGACAGAGAGAGGCAGAGCGTGAACAGGGGAGGGACAGAGAGAAGGGAGACACAGAATCCGAAGCAGGCTCCAGGCTCTGAGCTAGCAGTCAGCACAGAGCCCGATGTGGGGCTCGAACCCATGAATCATGAGATCATGACCTGAGCCGAAGTCGGACGCTCAACCGACTGAGCCACCCAGGTGCCCCTGCATTCAGCTTTCTTAGCTCCAACAGTTTCTTCATCCTCATTCCTTCTTCCAATAAGAACATGTCAACATCTCTCATTCCCTTCTATTCCTTTCCCACTTTCTTAGTCCTTGCAGGTTTTTATATTTTCTCATTTCATTGGGGTTTCATAGGGAAACAAGACAAACATATGTTTAATCTCTTATGTTAAATCAACGTCACTTCGTAGACCCTGTTTTCAAAATTATGAATTCTTTTAAAATCAATTATGCAGTTATAAAATACTTAAGTGATATCCTTTCTTTTCAACACAGTAGCCTCCCTTATTCACAGTTTCACTTTCCGAAGTTTCAGTTACTGAGCTCAACCTCAGTTCTGAAGCAGATGATGCTTCTTCTGATGTAGTCAGGAGGTCAAAAGCCTAACGCCACATCATAATGCAAACATCATTCACTTCGCTTCCTCTCATCACATAGGCATTTTATCATCTCACATCTTCACAAGAAGGGTGAGTACAGTACATTTTGAGACCAACATTCACATAACTTTTATTACAGTATATCCTTATAATTATTCTATTTTATTATTACTTAGTATTAATCTTTTAAATGTTTATTCATTTTTGAGAGAAAGAGACAGTGTGAGTGGGGAGGGGCAGAGAGAGAGATAGGGAGACACAGACTCTGAAGCAGGCTCCAGGCTCTGAGCTATCAGCACAGAGCCCAACACAGGGCTTATACTCAGGAACAACAAGATCATGACCTGAGCCAAAGTCGGGCACTTAAAGGACTGAGCCACCCAGGCGTCCCTATTATTACTTAGTATTAATCTCTTGCTGCACCTAATTTATAAATTAAACTTTATCTCAGCTATATATGCATAGGAAAAAAACATATAGGGTTTGGTACTATCGCCAGGCATCTACTGGGGGTCTCGAATGTATACCCTACAGATAAGGTAGGAATACTGAATCTTTGTTTTTTTTCTGATTAGAAATGTTTGCTCATTGTAATAATCCAAATGATACAGAAATATCTAACAAAGGAAAGTTCTTCCTAGTCCTAAGCTTTAGATAAAGTCACAGGTTGATCCATAAATATACTGTTTAGTGATTCTATATTTGCAATATATATGATAGGAAAAAGCAACAGAAAGATGACATTAAAATATTAACAGCAGTTAAGTCTGGATCGTGAGATTAATGGATTTTCCCCCTTCTGTTGATTTATATTGTTTTTAAAAATGTTTATTTTTGAGAGAGGGAGAGCCAGCGTCTGTACAAGCAGGGTAGAGGCAGAGAGGGAGGAAGAGAGAGAATCCCAAGTAGGCTTGGTGCTGTGGGCACAGAGTCTGACTTGAGGCTGGATCCAACGAACTGTGAGATCATGACCTGAGCGGAAATCAAGAGTCTGACATTAAACTGACTGAGCCACCCAGGCACTCCGATTTATCTGTATTTTCTAATGTGCCTACATTAATATCTAATTATTTTTTCAACATTTTTAATTTCAAAACATGTAACATTTAAAAAATGTTAAAATTTCTTTTCCTTAAAATAAATTTGTAATTATATTCAAATTTTGCAATCTTTGCTTTTAAAAAAGTTTATTTTTTAAGTTTTTTAATGTTTATTTTTAAGAGAGAGAGAGAGCACACTTGTACGTGGGGGAGGGGCAGCGAGAGAGACAGAATCCCAAGTAGGCTTCACACCATCAGCCCAGAGCTCAACATGGGGCTCAGACCCACGAACCATGAGATCATGACTTGAAATGAAATCAAGCAGCTTAACCCACTGAGCCACTTAGGCGCCCAAACTTTTGCAATCTTTGTAATGAAAATTTTCATTTCACTTAAAATATTCCAAGAATTAAAAAATAAATAAAACAGTAGTTCAATAGAAGGCTGTTATCTACAGATTAAAATAATTTTAAAATTATAATAAATAGTAGCCAACAGGCAATACAATCTACCATACAGTTTCCATCACTTAATTATGCAATTTCTGTTTAAGATAGACAGGTATTGGGGTGCTTGTGTGGCTGGCTCAGTGGATTAAGCATCCAACTCTGGATTTCAGCTCTAGTCAACATATCATAGTTTCGTGGGCGTCTGGAATCTGGCTCTGAGCGGACTGCGCATAGCCTGCCTGGGATTCTCCCTCTCGCTTTGCTCCTCCCTCACTGTCTCAAAATTTAAAAATAGACTTTAAAGGAAAAAAAAAAAAGACAAACAGGTACTTAAACCTTAAGAGTTTCACAGAAAGGCAAACTCGTAATTTTTCCTTTTGACACCATTCACGAGATGGTCTAGAAATCTTTGATCTGGAAGCCTTACCTGGTTTCCAGACCTCCAGCGGAAATATTACTCTCCTAAAACTTTTGTGATTCTCGTTCATTCTCTGGGATTGAATCATTAGACCTTTAGAGTAAAGCTACTAACGAATCACCATAAAGTTAGATAATCAGCCAAATAGGACAGAACGAATTTTAAAACACAAATCAGGGACCCATTTTCTACAGGGTAACTCATAAAAACTACCTTAAAAGCTCACATCAACACTTCTACCTAAATGTCCTGATACCTCAAGCCCAACGACCATTTTGAATTACATTCATTCAAAAACTGGCTAGCATTTTCCATCCCAAACACAAGCTTCATCAAGTCTATCTGGTTCCCACGCGAGTACCGGGACATGGGCCTGTACATCTCCAGGCCTCCCCACCCAACCGTCTTCCTTAGTTTCGATGTCCAGCGAGGTTTCTACCAGAGCTGTTCCATGCAGTCTCCCTAACCTCCCGCCTTCCCAGCCCTTGGCTATCGAGGCAGCGGTCCGTGGCTGACACGACCTTTCAGCCTGGCCCTCGCCTCCCCTTTTTCCTCCTCCGCAGTCCCACGTCCGCCGTGGGACCGGCCTCGAGGGAAAGCGTCAGTTGACTCCTGCAGCCTGCTAACCGCGGGTGCGAGGAGGATTCTCCCGCTTCCAACTCCAGGCCAACCATAAATCGCCCCCCCCCCCCCACCCAGTTCCCAGAAAGACGCCCCGACAAGGACAAGGAGGGAGACACCCCAGCGCGCACGCGCGGGGCCCGGCCCGTGCTGCCGGCGCGCGCCCGGACGGAGAAGCCGCAGGCCAATCAGAGAGTGCCCAGCCTCTACTCCCCCGGGTCCGCGCGCGTCTGTCCTCCAAGGGCTGAATTCGAATACAATAGCCCACTAGCCGACATTCCCTTCGCTTAGTACCCTACAGTCGTCGCCCATAGAGACACCCTTTCCGGGGGCGGCCTCAAAGCCGCTCCCGAGGGAGGGAAAGTGGGTGGTGGGGGAAGGGTGGGAAGAGAAGGAGGCTTTTTCTTTGTCAAGAAAATCCCTTTCACCCTCCCCGTTCGCATCTCAGGATAGAAACGCCCCTTGGCTGGGCTTTAGTAGCAAATGTGTTAAAGGAAATAGGTATTAGTTCTTTTTTCAACGGTAAGTTCTCCTCGTGAGGTAATGCTTATCCGTGCGGTACCCAGAATTCCTCAGTTCCCGCGTGGCGTGTTTCCGGTCTGCGTACTGCGGGGGAGCAGCAGGGCGAGGCTCCAACGTTCGGGAGCCTCTTCCCCATGCCCCGCCGTTGCGGGTCCTCGCCCGTGTCTCCCCCGCGAATTAATAGTTGCCTTGTATTTTATGATTGTAAGAAGAAAACTGCTTTCAAAAAGTGCCTGTTCCCTGCAAAACTGATAGTAAGTATAGAAGCGTTTATAAAAGAAAGTTAAACTCACCGACAATCTCGCCACCCAGAAATAACAGTATTAGCACATTGCTATGTAAACATGGAGACTTTTCACATATACACATAAAGTGTTTGGTTTTCTTTAAAAAATACAATTTAATGTTTATGTTTGAGAGAGAGAGAGACCGAGACCGAGGGAGACAGAGCGTGACCGAGGGAGGGGCGCGTGAGCGGGGGAGGGGCAGAGAGAGCCGGAGACACATAATCTGAAGGAGGCTTCGGCCCTGAGCTGTCCGCACAGAGCCCCACACGGGGCTCTAACTCATGAGCTGTGAGATCATGACCTGAGCCAAAGTCAGCCACTTAACCAACTAAGCCACCCAGGCGCCCCTATTTTTTGTTTTTAATAGAAAAATGTGAGCATATTATGCTCTCCCAAAAGTGTCTTAATCTTTCCAGGTAAATTTAAATAGATAATCATTTTTAATGGCTGTGGGGATGTAATGGCATTTAATGATTGTACCTCTACAAACTTGTTCAGCCAGTCCCTAAATTGCTGGACTTTTAGGGTATTTACAGTTTTTCACGTGTACAAAAATATTAAATGATTATTCTCATACACAAATCTGTACATACACCTGATTGTTTCCATATAATAAATTCATAGAAATATAATTACTGGATCAAAGGGAATGCACACTTATAAGATTCTAGATGATGTTACCAGACTCCCCTGGCAATGTATTTATTACTTTTCCACCAACAGAGTATGTAAATGACACCTGTGTCTTCATCTTGCTAATCTTCAGTATTGTTAATCTTTGAGATCTTTATCACCTTTTGAACATTTTTTTTATCATCTTTGTCATCTTGTTTTTATTTGCATTTTGTTGGCTAAGTGTAAAACTGAACATCGTTGGTATATTTATTGGCCCTATTTTTTGTGAATTGCCAGTAAATTACTTCTGCCTATTTTAAAATTGAAATATTTACATTTAAAAAGTTACAAGTGCTTTTTGTATATCAGCAGTATTAACCTGTCTGAAATATAATTATGAATATTACCATTTCTTAATTTATGTTTTAGCATGGACTGTAGTGTTCATTTGCTGAAGGAAAAAAAGAAATGTCTCACAGAAAGGAAGTACATATGATGCCAGACGGACTAAGATGGCAAAGAATACAATTCATCTCTAAGTTATTAATATATTTACAGTTTAAATTAAAATACAACAAAAAGATATTGTACATCTCAAGAAAATGATACTAAAATTTACTTTAGAAAGGTACAGTTGACCCCCTTTGAACAACACAGGTTTGAATTTCATTGCTCCACTTATCTGTGAATTTTTTTCCAATAATATAGTACTGTACCATAAATGTATTTTCCTTATGATTTCCTTAATATTTTTCTCTGGTTTACTTTACTGTAAGAATACAGTATATAATACATGTAACATACAAAATATGGGGTGCCTGGGTGGCTCAGTCGGTTGAGCGTCCAACTTCGGGTCAGGTCATGATCTCACAGTTCGTGGGCTCAGGTCATGACCTCACAGTTCGTGGGTTCGAGCCCTGCGTCTGGCTCTGTGCTGACAGCTCAGAGCCTGGAGCCTGTTTCTGATTCTCTGTGTCCCTCTCTCTTTGCCCCTCCCCTGCTCATGATCTCTGTTTCTCAAAAATAATTAATGTTAAAAAAATATATGTGTTGATCGACAGTTTATGTTGTCAGTAAGGGCAGTCAACTTAGACTACTAATAAAGTTTTGGGGAGGGGCACCTGAGTGGCTCAGTTGATTGAGCCTTGGACTCTTGCTTTTGGTTCAGGCGCAGGTCATGATCTCATGGTTCCTGAGATCAACCCGTGTTCAGCTCTGCACTAACAATGCTGAGCCTGTTTGGGACTCTCTCTCTGCCCCTCCCTTGCTTGTGCTCTCTCTGTCTCTCTCTGTCTCTCTCAAAATAAATAAATAAACTAGAAAAAATTATCTCTCTCTCCCTTTGCCCCTCCGCTGCTTGTGCTTTCTCCATCTCTAAAATAAAAGTTTTAAAAAAGTTTTGGGGGAGTCTAAAGTTATATGTGGATTTTCCACTTGGGAGGGGTTGGTGTATCTAACGCCTGTGTTGTTCAAGGGACAAATGGTCAGAACATTCAAAGAACGTTATTTAAAAGAGAGAGAGGGAAGCAAAGTGGAGGAGAATGGACTCTCTTGACATGATTTGTAGGCTAAATATAAAGATAATTAGGAGTACAAGAAAAAATACACTATGTGATAAGTTATATAAAGTGTATACTATAAAATTATGCACAATTTTGTACTATGTAAAAACTCAGTTTATGTAGAATTAATCAGAATAAGAAACCATAAGTAAGTGCAAATAAGTAGAAGTTTAAGGTGATGGGATTGTTTGGGGGAAGTTTTTCATTTTTATGTAGGCATATCTTTAGTTTTTTCCTGTTTCTAGCTTTGATGTCAGGCTTATCTGTGTATTTTATTCTAGCATTTTTAGATATCCTTAAATTTTTTTTCAATATTTAATCCATCTAAAATTTATGAGGAGGAAGCGAAGGATCTAGCTTGATTTTTTTTTTTTTTCTCAATGACTTGCTGGTTGCCCACACACCATTTATTGAATACTCAATCTTTCCTATAGATTTAAAATGGTACTTGTGTACAACCCTAAATTTCCGTATGCACTTTACTTTCTGTTTCATTGATTTATTTGTTACTGGACAGCAATATTATTGTTTTAATATATTTTAAAATTGTTTTTATATTTCTGGTAGGGTAAATTCCTGCTTAATAGACTTCTTTTTCAGATTATTTCTTTAAGAACTGTCTTTTAAAAAATCTATTTGATACAACCTAATATATATAAAAGAAAATTTTTGTAATCTAAGTTAAAAAATGTAACATGAAGCAAACTGCCAACCTCAGGCTAGAACATTACCAATAATTTGCAGCAATCTGTGTGTTCTTCCTGTTCTACCCTGTCACCCTCGCCATAGATTGTTTCTTTCATAGTAACTTTAAACTTATTTTGTCAGATTAAAAGAGTTGTGATTTTTATTGGAATTTAATTTTAAAGATTAATTTAGGGAAAATGGACATCTTTATAAAAATAATTCTGTGGTTTTTACTGAGTGCTTTGTTTGTGTTAGTCATTTAATCTTCTCAACTTTATTATTATCACCCACATTTTACAGATGACGAATAACTTGTTGTAGGTCAGGAAACTAATAGATGGCAAAGTCAAAAGTCAAACTCAGGCAATTTGGGCCCAGACCCGGTACTCTTTTTTTTTTTTTTTTTTTTTTTATGTTTATTTATTTTTGAGAGAGAGAGAGCAGGGGAGGGGCAGAGAGAGAGGGAGACACAGAATCCGAAGCAAGATCTAGGCTCTGAGCTGTCAGCACAGAGCCTGACATGGGGCTTAAACTCAGGAGCTGTGAGATCATGACTTGAACTGAAACCAGGAGTTGGACACTTAACCAATTGAGTCACCCAGGAGCTGCTGGAGCTTGTTCTTTTTACCTCTATGTTATATTGTCTCTCCATAATATGGAATCTGCTGATCTATAATGGACATGCCATTCAACTTGCCTATACCACTCCCCCATGTCCCAATATGCATCCTTATCTTCTTTTAATGAGTAGATGCCTACTTGATCCTCCCCTCCTCTGCCATAGCTGATTGGACTGGAGTGTAGGTAGAAAAGCTGGTCCAATCAGATTGTTTCTCCCAGAAATTAGTAAGTAGTCTTAACCTGATCTCCACCTAGAAAGTGATAACACCAGGGCAAAGCAGGGAGAGATTTTGACCCACAAGTTAGTAGGTATTGCAGACAAAGCAGTCTTGCCGAGAGGCAGTCAGTAAAGAAGCAGAGTTAAGAAGCCCAGAAGAGGGTGGAGGGGTAGCTGCCTGGGATTCTGGAGCTTTCCAGGTCCTGGTTTGCTCCTACTAAGGCCTTGCTGCCTTTTCTGTTCTTGGGGATCTATACAATTACCTCTCTTCTTTTAAATAAACTTCTCTTTCAGTTTAAACTCATCTGAGTGACTTCTCTTCCTTTTGAAACCAATTATGCCATCTAAAAACATGCCCCCTCAATTACCCATTTTCTTTTGGTTTCCCAGTAGCATTTTCTTTACATAAATCCTTTACATTTCTTCTTTAGTTCATTCCTAAATATGTTTTAGGTGTTTTTTTGCCCTTTACAATGATAATCTGTTTATTGTTGTCCCCTTTACATCTTTTTTAAAAAAATATTTATTATATTTGAGAGAGTGAGAGAGAATGCTTGCAAATGGGGGAAGGGCAGAGAGAGAGGGAAAGAGGATCTGAAGCTGGCTCTGCGCTGACAGAGACTCCGAAGTGAGGCTCAAACTCATATACCTACCTTGAGATCATGAACTGATCCCAGGAGGTTCACTTTGCTGACTGAGCCAACCAGGTGCCCCTACATCTTAATCTATAAAAATTCTACTTTCATCGGGGCACCTCGGTGGCTCAGTCAATTAAGCAACCAACTTCGACTCAGGTCATGATCTCATGGCTTATGGGTTGGAGCCCTGTATAGCCTGCTTGGGATTCCCCCCCGCCCTCTCTCTCTCTCTCTCTCTGCCCCTCCTCTTCTCACACACACTCTCTCTAAATAAACTTAAAAAAATTCTACTTTCATCAGTTGAGACTGTTAAATGTCAATGGTTTGTAAATGTGAATTCTTTTAAAATAATGTTTTATCTATTAAAATAATGTTTCCTACCAGATGTATATTTTAGTTCTCTACTTTCAGTTGTTCTGCTGATGATTCATGTGAGGATGATGATCATTCATCTGTTAGAAATGAGCCACAAGGATTCCAAAGAAGTACAGAATTTTCTGTAACCTGTTTTAAAAAGAAAGTCTCATATATGAATAGAAACATTGAGTTTTCAACAACGTTTAGCTGATATGAAAACATAAAATGAGGAAAGCTATTTTCAGTAACACTAATTTCTCAGATACAAAATAAAAAGGCATTATCTGGGTAAATATTTTGAATACAGTAGACAAGAAAAATAGAGATTAAGAGAAATTGATATCTCACTCTTAATATAGGCACATTATCCTTTTTCCAAAACCTTTGGCCAGATGTTTCAGAACTCAGAATTGTTGGAATTTTAGACAGGAGTATAATGCATATATCATATTTTCTGTACCACTTCAGGGTCTGGAGCAGCATCTTATAATCAAACATATTAATATTTGTGTAACAAGAATACATTAGTATTAACCGTAAGCAGGATAAATAAAGGCTATATAACCTATATAATATCCATATATATGTTCAGGTCACATTTGCTGCCAAATGAGTTTGACTCAGCTTTATGAAAAACTTTAGGTTTCTAAAGCTTTTTTAGTTTTTGGAATTTTAGATAATGCCTTATAGACTTGTACAAGCAGATATGTTCAGATTTCAACATCTGGCCAGCTCTGGGGGTCAATTAAAGAGATCTTTGAAGTCCTGGTTATGTTAGATAGTCCTGTGGTTTACAATGTTTAGTCTGAAGGTAAAGGAGTACACTTTTAGGAGAACAAAATACAGACTTTGAAGTAATTATTGAAGAAGTAATGGGTTAAGTATCTTGACTTGTGTTCCTAAGCTTTGTCTTCAGTTATTACTTCAGTGTGTGGTGCTTTGGTTGAAAAGAATTTCACTAACATCCTAGAAAATCTTAACATAAAAAGTTGCTGTATTTTTCCTTAGGCCTACCAATGAAGGGATCCTTGATGTGTTTATTTCTGGTACATAGACTCCCTTCCTTCTGAATATCCTCTCACTATGAAGATAATTGTTTTAGTTGCATCTTTTAAAGTATTAAATTTAAGTAGGTTCCCGAATTTAGGAACCTATTCAGTCATCATATACATTGAGTGCCTACTCTGTGTCAGACTGTGCTCGGTACTGAGGATATAGTCAAGCACACATCAATAGGACATTACAGTATCATGAGATAAGTGATGTGAAAGGGTAAGTACAGTGTGCCATGGAACACCATGTTCTGGGGTGAGGGAAGGACTGAAGGTTAAGTAAGAAATTAGGCAGGTGAATGGGGGAGGGAAATAAAAACTGTTCTAAAAGTGATTTTCTAAGTGTGCTTGGTTCATGGACCAGCAACATCAACATCACCTGGGAACTTGTCAGAAACACAGATTCGTGGGCCCTATCACAGATCTACTGAATCAAAAACTCTGGGGGTGGAGCCTATCTGTGTTTTAATAAGCCTGATCATCCAAGTGGTCTCACGCCCACCAAAGTTTGAGAACCACTGTTCCAAACAGCAAATGTGATAAAACCAGTGTGTAGGCACAATGTTTAGTGTGTCTACATGGCACTATTCACTAGTGTATCTGTCTTGGAGTGGGGTGGCAGAGTAGGGGGATCATGGAAATGACAGATGAGGTTGGAAAGGTAAGCATGCTTTACTTGGGGTTTTATGAGCCATGTTAAAGAGTTTGGGCTTCATTTATTCAACAAATATTTATTGCATGCCTACATTATAAGTATAATGTACAAAATGGATTCCTCCTGTCAGGGAATTTAGCCAAATAAGCAAATAAATGTATATGTCGGGTGGTAAAAAAATGTTATGACACAACAACTTGGATGAATCTCCAGAGAATTATGCTGAGTAGAAAAAGGCAATCCCAAAAGGTTAATACTGTATAATTCCATTTATATAACATTCTTGAAATAACAAAACTATAGAAATGGAGAACAGATTAGTGGTTGCCAGGGGTTACGGAGGGGGTGGAGGTTGGAGGGAAGTGGGTGTGGCTATAAAAGATAAAAGAGTAACATGAAGCCCTGTGGTGATGGAACTGGAAGTGTTCTGTATCTTAACTGTGTCAATGTCAGTCTTCTATTTGTGATATTATACTATAGTTTTGTAAAATGTGACCATTGGGGGAACTGAGTAAGGGATAGACAGAATCTTTCTGTATTATTTCTTACAACTGCCTTTAAATCCATAACTGATTCAAAATAAAGTGTTTTTTTAATGCTATAAATATAAATTAGGTTAGGGGATTGAAAGAGATGAGAGGATTTATTTTATATGGGATAGTTAGGAAAGGCCTAGCTAATAAAGGAAGTAAGTGAACTGCATATGAGTATCTGGAAACTGTTAGAGGTATGAAGGCCCTGAGAGTATGCTTGATGTGGGGACACCATTGTGGATAGAGTGGTCACGCAAGGAGGAGAGCAAGGGGAAATGAAATCAGAGAGTTGATAGAGATGGTGGTTGTACAGACAGATCATAAGGGGCTTATATAGGTCATAAGGACTTCAATTCTGAGTAAAATGAGCTATGAAAGAGTTTGTTTTGTTTTTATTATTTTGAGAGAGCAAGGGAGGGGCAGAGAGAGAAGGAGAGAGAGAGAGAATCCCAAGCAGGTTTCGTATGGAGCCCAACGAGGGGCTCAATCTCACAAAGTATGAGATCATGACCTGAGCCGAAATCAGCAGTCAGAAGCTTAATCCACCCAGGCACCCCTAAGCTATGGAGGAGTTTTAAGCAGAAAAGTAACACCATCTAATTTGTGTTTTAAAAGTATCACTTCACTGTAAAAAAAATTGAGTGAGGGGAGCAGGGTTTGGATAAAAGTGGCAGAGGAGGAGGTAATGAGAAATAGTGTGATTGTGAATAAGTTTTGTAGGTCCAGCTAATTGGATATTCTGATGGATTGAATGTGGGATGTGAGAGGAGAGGAGTCAAGAATGATTCCAAGGTTTGGGCCTGAGCAAGTGGGAGAGTGGTGTTACTCCTTTTATGAAATGGAGAAAATGAAGGAAGAGCAATATACGGCAGAAGCTTAGCAGTTTAGGTTTGGGCTTGTTGAGATGCCTGTAGACATCCCAGTGGAGAGTTATGTAGCCTATTGGATATGTAAACATGTCTGGAATTTGGGTAGGAATTGGGCTAGATATATGAATTTGGGAGGCAGAAGCATATAGATGATATTTAAAGCCATGGTCTGGATGAGAACTTCAATGAGTGAGTATATGTAGACAGGGAAGAGAAGAAGTCTGTGGAATGAGACCTGGACACTCCAATTTTTCGAGGTTGGGAAGATAAAGGAGAACTTAACAAAGAATGCAGAGGACTGGCCACTGAGGTAGGAAGAGAACCAAGGGAGAGGGGTATTTTGAAGACCAAGTGAAGAAAGTATTTTAGGAAGAAGAGAACAACCAAATAAGTTAATTGCTACTGATAGGCAGAATGACATAAGAACTGAGATTTGTCCTTCATATATATATATATATATACACACACACACACACACACACACACACATATATATATAAACATATATACATATATCTACATATATATATGTATATGTATTTGCCAAAAAAAAATCCTTTAATGTAGATTAACCTTAAAATATTCTTTGGGGTGCCAAGGAATGAAATAAGAACTGAGATTTGTCCTTCATATATATACATATACATATATATTTGCAAAAAAAAAAACCCTTTAATGTAGATTAACCTTAAAATATTCCTTGGGGTGTCTGGGTGACTCGGTTCAGCATCTGACTCTTGATTTCATCTCAGGTCATGATCTCAGGATTGTGAGATACAGTCCTATGTCAGGCTCCATGCTGGATGTGAAGCTGGCTTAAGATGCTCTCCCTTTCTCTAAAACAAAACAAAACAAAACAAAACAACCCTCCTGGGTTCCAGAGAGATATAGAAAAGTAAAACAAATTTTAGTAATTGTTTTCTAAATTAGACCATTATATTATTGGTTAGAATGCTACTTTTCAGGGCACCTGGGTGGCTCAGTCAGTTAAGTGTCCGACTCTTGGTTTCGGCTCAGGTCATGATCTCACTGTTCATGAGTTCGAGCCCTACATCAGGCTCCATACTGACAGTGCAGAGCCTGCTTGGGATTTTGCCTTTCCCCCTCTCTGTGCCCTTCCCCTGCTCTCTCTCTCTCTCTCAAAATAAAGAAATAAACATAAAAAAAAAAGAATGCTGCTTTTAATGAATTAGTATCTGTCTCTCTCTCTTTTTTTTAGTGGACTAGTCTCTTAAAAGGTACAGATATAAAAACTACAGGTGGGAGGAAGGCGGGATCCTGTGAGGCAGGAGTTTTGGATATTTCTGCCATGTGGGCTGAATAGTATATATGACACTTTTCAGGGAAAACAGTTATATGTAATACCAAAAATTTACTGTTAGGCTACTAGGCTCTGTGCAGAGAGGTAACCTGCCCAAAGCCCTATAACTTAAATAAGTAGTAGAATTGGGATTTGAACCCAGGCAGTCTGGTTCAGGAGCCCAGGAGTTTCACCACCACTCTCAGCAGATAAACAGAAATTGAGACAACAATGGCAAGTGTACTGCTTAGAGTTGCCTAAGCAGAAGGCAAAAAGGGAAGTAATTATAAAAACAACAAACCTGGATGCCTCCTAGGATCTCAGAGCAGGACCAGGGCAAGGTCTCTGGAAGGACTGTGAGTTGGTAATTCATCAGGAAGCAGGTAGGGTGTTCTAATTCCCAAATGGCAGACTCCATACATGCTGCGTGCAGTATATGTTCGGGGCTTCTACAAATAAAATGTTTTATCTTCAATTATGTTCTTTGCCATAAATGTACAACAGCATACAACAGGCACAAATTACATATTAAAGCATAGACTTTTATCAAGTATAAGAGAAGAAGCACCAGCTTTGGAGTCTAAAGATTTGGGTTTTGTTCATTCATAAATGCTCATGGAAACTTTCAGGAGTGATGGATATGTTTGATATGTTTAATACCTTGATTGTAGTTTTAGTTTCACAGAGGTGTACATATGGCAAAACTTAACACTTTAAATATATGCAATTTACTAAGGTCATTTATACTTCAGTAAAGCTGTTTAAAATGTTTATGGAGGGCCCACACTGCTGGTGCTAGGCTATACAGAGGACATAGGCAGAACCCTATCCCTCAAAGGGATTTTATTCAAGTGTGGAGCCCACACATGGAAGCACTCGGGTCAGAGAGCAACAGAGGTTGCAACATAGAGACCATGTGCTGTGCCTCACTTTCCTTTTCTATAATATCTGCTTCCTTACCTCAGACAATATGGTCAAAATCCAATGAAAACACGTGTGATAAATGCTATAAAAATACAAGGAGTTGTTTTCAAAACAAGATGATTCCTGTTCAACAACCTATTTAGAATCCTTGCTGAGCTCTTTTTAAATAATGCCAATATAAAATAATTACTGAACGTGTTATTCTATACACAAAATAATGAAAAGTTTTCAGACTTTACTTGCCATTATTATCATAGTAATGTCATTTGTGTGACTTTAAGTAACTTCTCTAAGCCTTCTCTATAAAATGGAAATATTAAAATTGACCTCTAGTATTGTTGTGAAGATTAAATGAAATTATGTGTGTTAACTGTTTAGTACAGAGTGATAACAAAAGGTACTTCTGATTTGAATTTTTTATTTTATTTTATTTTATTATGTTTTTAATGTTTATTTATTTCTGAGAGAGAGAAAAAATACAAGTGGGAGAGGGGCAGAGAGTGAGGGGGACAAAGAATCCAAAGTGGTCTTTGTGCAGTGGGACTCAGACTCAACGAACTGTGATACCATGACCTGAGCCAAAGTCTGATGCTTAATGGACTGAACCACCCAGGAGCCCCTGATTTGAATTTTTAAAAAAATGTTTAGTTATTTTGGGTTGGGGGAGGGGCAGAGAGAGAGAGGGAGACAGAGAAGCTGAAGCAGGCTCCCTGCAATCTGCTCAGAGCCCTTTTTGGGGCTCAGACTTGCAAACTGTGAGATCATGACCTGAGCCAAAATCAGTGTCTGATGCTCTGAGTGCCTGGGTGTCTTTGTCAGTTAAGCATCTGACTCTTGGTTTTGGCTCAGGTCATGATCTCACGGTTCGTGAGTTTGAGCCCCATGTTGGGCTCTGTGCTGACACTGTGGAGCCTGCTTGGGATTCTCTGCCTCTCCTTTGCTTGTACATGGTCGTACTCTCTCGCTCTCAAAATAAATAAATAAACAAAGAAAAGGGGGGAGGTGTAATCAAAAGCTTCTAGACAGAGGTAGATTTAATTTGAAGCGAATGAGGATTATGTTTCAGGAACTTTACCAGCACAGGCTCCTTCTAAACTTAGTGAGATCTCCTTGAGAGTACATCAGTAGTCCCAACCCTGTGAAGTGCTGCCCCACCAGGGGTACCTGCCTCTGCTATCTAATTCTCCTTCACTTCCTTGTTCCTGTTTCTTCCAACTGCAAAAGGAACTTTAGGCAATACCAGGGATCAGCAAGATTTCAGAACGAGGATAAAAATTATTTCTGTGCGAAGATTTCAGTATACCCCACAAATAGGTAATTCTTGTTATTCTATGTTACTAGTGTTGAAACCAACACCCAGAGATTATATGATCTGCCTCAAGTCACAAATCAGCAAATAGAAGCAGCAGCAGCACAGTAATAGAATCTGTGAGTCTTGTCTTACACCCCTGTGCCTAAGCACACGAATATATCTCCTGAGCGACTATGAAGGTCTGCGCTGGCTGATCATGCATAAACTCCAGAGGATGGTGCCACTGACCTTTCAAAACTTGCCCCATTCCTTGAGTAATTGATATGTCCTCAGGCTTCACTAGCTTATGACCTCAGAACAGGCCATGCACCTTAATATCCAAACCACAGCCCTGAGTCTGTGGAGCTGGGGAGTCTTCCTTTGCTGAATTTACATGCTCTTCCCCGCTGCCCCCAAATCCAAGGAGTACTTATTAAGAGGGCTTGTTATCTCCATCAGTCCCTCCCTTCCAAAGTGGCCTCTTCCAAGGCCCTGGGAGAACCCCTAGCAGTGCATTCAAATGGATGTATGTTTTGATAAAAGTTGTGAGTGTTTTAATTGCAGTCATTTCAGATTTCTGTTTCTACTACTACTTTCACTCTTTTATACTCTCCCTGGTGGTTTTGGAGGGGCTGTGGGTCTTTTTATAGGATCTAGTGAAGAAGAAAGTGAATACCGTATGTGTTATGCTTCAAAAAAAATTTTTTTTAAGCACATTAAGTTGAAAATACGCTGTTTTTAACACCTTTATTTTTTATTTTTATTTTTTTAATTTTTTAAAAAATCTTTATTTATTTTTGAGAGAGAGAGAGAGTGCGAGTGAGCAGGGGAGGAACAGAGAGAGAGGGAGACCCAGATTCCTAAGCAGGCTCCAGGCTCCAAGCTGTCAGCACAGAGCCCGACATGGGGCTAGAATTCATGAGCCCTGAGGTCATGACCTGAGTTGAAGTCAGAGGCTTAACCAACTGAGCCACCCAGGCGCCCCTGTTTTTAACATCTTTAATGTTAGATATTGACATACAATAGAGGGTTCATAAGTGTACTATTTGAGGTATTTTAATTTATGTATAGCCTGAGAACCATCACCAAATCAAGATAATGAAAAGACCCATCACCCTCAAAAAGTTTCCTCGTGCTTCTTTGTAATTCCTCTTCCTTGCTCTCATTCCCATGCTTAAGTACTGATTTCTGTCAGTTTAGTTTGCATTTTCTATAACTTTCTATAAATGGAATCATATAGTAATGTACTCCTTTTTGTCTGGATTTTTTCACTCAACATGGTTATTTTGGGATTCATCCATTTTTTTTGTTTGTATAAGTAGTTTTTTTCCTTTTTTACTACTGTTGTATTCCATTTTATGTATATGTTACAATTTCCTTATCCATTCTACTGTTGAGACATTTGGATTGTTTCTAGCTTAGGGGCTATTATTACAAAGCTGCTGTGAAGATTTGCATATAATTCTTTGTATGATCCTGTACTTTCATCTTTCTTGGTTAAACACCTGGAAGTAGAATGGCTGGGTCAGATGGTAGGTTTTAGTTAATTTTTAAGAAATTGCCAGGTTTTCCAAAGTGATTGTGATGAGGTTTTGGGGGGTGATTGTGGGGTTTGTGAGGTCCAGAGCTGATGGCCAAGAAAGAGTTCTTGAAGTCAAAAGATTTTATTAAATTTTATAAAGCACAGGGACAGGACCCGTGGACAGGAAGGGCTGCCCCTGACCCTGTGGAGAGACTGGTTATATATTTGGGAGTTGGGGGAGGTAAAGTCCAGGGCAAGTTTCCGATGAGTTTTCTTATGCTAAAGAAGACTCAGAAGATACTTGGAGGCCTAGCTATTGTCAAGCTAAAGTTGTTTTAACTCTAAGACAGTAGGGAATTCTGGGAGAAACATTTACTTTGCCAACCTGAAGTGTTTGTTAATGGGCTGCAGGTTATAAGGAACCTAATTCTATCTGCCATTTCCTTCTGCCTTTGTTTCCCACATCAGTTGTATCATATTGTGTTCCCACTAGCAATGTATGAAAGTTCTAGTTGACCCATATGTTCTTGCTGATTCTTAGTATGGCCAGCTTTATATCTTAGCCATTCTAATAAGGATAGCAGAATCACTGTGATTTTAATTGATATTTCCCTAATAGCTAATGATGTAGAGTATATTTTCAATGTGCTTATTTGCCAGCTTTAGATCTTCTCTATGAAGTGTCTTTTTAGATCTTTCGCCCATTTAAAAATTTTTCGTGCTGTTTGTTTTCTTCTTACTGAGTTTTAAGAGTTCTTTATATATTTTGGATATTCCAAGATGTGGTCTGACTCCATTTGGCCAGGATAAAGCAATCACTATGAATGACACACTACTTCCAAAGCTGATTACTGTGTCTTGAATAATGCTACTGTGGGACACCCCCTATCCCAATCTGCAATGTAGTTCCTACAACACTGGGCCAAATACTCTATATGGGAAAAATACTCACTGTGTTTTTCCTCTACTCTCCCTTTACTACCACACTTAATTCTGACACCAGATGTGTGGGTTTCCCACACATCAAGCAATTCTCTGACCCCAGCTGGGTATCCCACAATTTAACTCAAATCTGACACTATCTACTTGGAGTTAATGTCAGATCCCACAGGGTAAGGGCTCAGTCCCACAAGACTGGCCACCCCCCCTTCAGATGCCAATCTCAATTCCCAGGTTGTCATCTGTACTCCTGACTGATCATCTCTAAATCTCACATCATATTCCTTGGGTTTGGTAATTTGCTAGAATGACTCACAGAACTCAGAGAAATACCTAACTTATCTTTACCAGTTTATTATAAAAGCATATGATAAAGGACACAGATTAACATCCAGATGGAAGAGATGCCTAAGGCAAAGTATAGGGGGAGGGGCACAGAGTTTCCATTGCCAGGTGTGCCACCCTTCCAGTACCTCCATCCCCAATCCTCCCTGTGTTCAGCAAGCTGGAAGCTCTCTGGACCTCATACTTTTGGGACTTTTTTGGGGCTTCATCATGTAGGCAAGATTGATCATTAACTCAATTTCCAGCCTCTTCTTCCTAGAGGATGGGGAGTGGGGTGGGACTGAAAGTTCTACGTTTCTAATCATGGCTTGGTTTTTCTGGTGACCAGCCCCCATCTGGAGCCCACCAACCATTGCCTCATTAGAACAAAAGATACTCCTATCACTTAGGAAATTACAAGACTTTTAGAAGCCCTGTGCTAGGAACTGGGGGCAGAGGCTAATATATACATTTTTTGTTATTTCACACGCTCTAAGTCCTTTTCACAGCTTTTCTTCTAGTAAGGGGGAAAGAGAAGTTCAGACCTGCATGTTAGCTTGCCTACAGTCTAGTCTTAAAATTTCCCGTAAGCAAATGCTTTAACAAAAATACAATACCTCTTTAAAGAACCATCATTTTCAGGGACATTCCAGTCTACATAGGCAATTAGAAAAACAAAAATCAAAAACAACTCTCTTACTCGGAAAGCATATAGTCCTGCGAATAATGCTCCCAATTTGTGTCCCTGAAGGAAGGGGTTAACATTTTAAGTTTTCAGATGCTTTACAATTGCCTGCACTTGGCTTCACAGTTGTCTCCAAGAACCGTAGATGGATTCCTGCTTGTTGTTTACATTTGGCAGGTTCCATTTTGACAACTCTTCCCCAAAGCAGAGATTTTCATATCTACTTCTAGAATATTTGTAATAAATATTGCTTCTTCAGCTTCTCAAAACACTAAATTTACTTATCCGGTAGACACTGGAATACATATAGATATGTATGGGTGTGTGTATATATGCACATGTATATACTACTTTATATATATGTATATGAGTTACAAGTGTTCCATATCGATAAGTATATATGTTTGCAACTTTCTCTTCTAAAGAACTTCTGGTTGAGGAGGGCTCGGGAATCTCTGGATCAATGAACAAGCATTTTGGAGGTTCCTAATGCTCCTAAATGTGTGAGCCAAGGATCTAGCCATTTCCAAACACTGGTAAAACTGATAAAGGAGTGAGGGAGTGACCATAAATGGAGCCAAGAAGTGGGTGGCAGAATGTTCCTTCCATCCTAAACTTGTCCTTGCTGCTATAACCTTTAGTTAAGCAAAAACAAAGGTTTTATAGAAGGGCATAGAATAGGAAATTTTATTGCAGAATTTTGAAAGACTTTTGGAAACTAAAACCAAGTCAACCAAAGGAATTTTTAAAATCCCAATTGTTTGCAGAACATTTATTATTGGATCAAAAAGGATTATACCTCTCATTATTCTCAGACTGCCTGTCCTATTCAATATAGCACTGTTATCATCCTCACCATCATTATCACATAACTTAAGTATTGGTCTTACTTATTTGCATTAATCATCTGCCAGGCACCAAACTACATGCTTTATACATTTTGTCTTTCAGTAACTCAGAAGAGCCCTGTGTGTTAGATATTATTATCCATTTTCACAGATTAAAAAACAAGCACAGAGAAATTAATTTCCTCTCAGTCACAAACTAGTAAGTGAAGTTAAAAATCAAACAGATCCATTGAACCAGAGTCATGCTCACTTACCATACTCACTCTGTCACTCAATAATTAATATTTGTAGAAGGAGATTTACCATGTACTAGTGAAGCTTAAGTTGCAGGCCCCTTGAGTGTACAACTCTCTTCCAAAGCCTTGGGTGTGGGGGTCCCTAATGATGTGTTCACATGGCCATGTACCATTGTAAAATGAGCTGTCAGTTAACTGACAATCAGCTTTTTCTTTTAACTCCTCTTCCCTTATGTCATGAGGCATTGGAATGGTTGTGGAAATTTTTATACTGAATTGGGGATTTGGGGATACATTTAATTTGGGTTTTGTGTGATATTTTATGTAGTTCACAATCACTTTTGTGTATAGTTGATTGTTATCTATGTTGTTGTAGGACTGGCTTTTAGTAGTAATACTCCAGCCACTGATTGTACCAGCTCACCTGGTGTTGTGACATTTAAACTAAAACAGTTAAAAAGTGGTGCGGGGAATCAAAGAAAATGGAATTAGAGCAAAAATTACATTAACAATTTTTTAAATGTTTTCATTTATTTTGAAAGAGAGAGACCGCGTGTGCGCGTGCACGCGAGAGAGATGGGGAGGGGCAGAGAGAGAGGGGGAGACACAGAATTCCCAGAGCCTGATGCTGGGCTCAAACTCACAGACTGAGATTATGACCTGAGCTGAAGTCGGATGCTCAACTGACTGAGCCAACCAGGCGCCCTTACATTTTTTGACATCTCAAATTAAACTAGTATAAGAATTCATAAGTCTTAAAATTAAGCTCCTTACTATTAGAGTTAACTCATTAAACCAATAATGAAATTAGGTGCAATATAATCTCTAATACATTTTAGAGAGATTTTTATTAAGAGGCTTATATAAATGAGCATCATTTTTCTGAGTAATGTGCTTATATAAAGCAGCTCATTCCCCTGTGGTGCCTGATGAAGCATAAATTTGATGAGAAAGAACCCTGGCATATGATCACATGTGATGTGGGATGAATTTATAACATTGGCCCTCCCAGTTTGAATTGTCAGATGAGTAGTGAGAGACCTATCTGGCACATACTTAATGAAGCATTTGTCAAATGAATGAGCAAATGAGTGAGTGAGTGAGTGAATCATTAGATTTATAGGGTTTATATATCATTGGATTAACATGATCAAGACCCCTTGGTTCAGAGAGGCTGAGTGATTTACTTCCTAACATTCAGTGGCAGGGTGTGACAAGGACTCAGGTTTCCCGACTTTCAATCCTGTGCTCTTTAACAAGATTTCAGATTGTGAATATTTTCTAGAAGGCTTTAAATAATCTCTACCAATTCCAACAACTAAAGTACCTCTTTTATATCCTAGGGATTATTGTTCAATAGAAAAGAATTCTTAGAAAATCCAAGAACTTAGACAGTGATTGTTTTAAAAATGCCTTCCTGTTATCTGACCTGGTTCTGATAAATAAGATGCCAAAAGAGTCTTGGAGTCTCTTTAGATCAAGGGGTTTCAAACTAAGGGTCTTGGCCTGTTAGTGGTTAGTGAAATCAATTTAGTGGCTGAATTTTTTTTAATTAGAACAAAAAAGAAAATATCAGATTGTATTGCCACGTGGTAAGGAACTAAATATTGTTTAGGAAAATCTTTTTTATGCACCTTGTCACAATATAAAATGTTTCTGGTTTTGGTTTTTTGCTGTGGGTAATAGTCAAGATTATAAAAACAAAAAACAACTAGAGGTGGTAGCCCAAGTGCGGAAAACAGAATAAGAATGTAACATCAGCATAATATAAATTTGGGAGGAATAAGCCTAGGGGTGTAAATGTAATTTTGGGGGATTGAAGGGAAGAGGAGGGAGGAGGACTACCACACTTAGGCCAGCACTTAAATGATACACAGAGGAGGAAAATCTCAGAGCCCGTGTGGTATGACTGGAGGTCGAGGTCTTGAGGTCTCTACATAATTGGTTGGAGACGCAGGAGCATGAGAAACCTCATACTGGCTGCAGATTCAGCCTGAGAGTGGGCCTGTAATGGAAACTGATGTGGACAGGATTGCAAGGGGCCAGTCTGGGGCAGAGGATCTCACTGGGCTTGCGGGAAGATCAAGGGTGTTGACTTGAGTTGGTTAAGCTCCAGTTACAAGTGTAGTTGGTTTTATCCAATGGTAGATTTTGAAGGAGAAGCATGAAGGGTTGTGTCTATGGAGTTGTGGAAGATCCTTTAAGCAATGGAGTGGGGATAGGCAAGGGTGATACAGTGGGTTTAGGAAGTTATCACTAATACCTATTTTTCTTCAGATTGCTTAGTACATAGAACAGTTATATATTTATAATAGTATAGTGCTGTATGGAGTAATATCCAAGTAGAATAGTGATTATGACAGTGGCATATCCAGTTCTCATTAGCATTTTCTTAATGAATCTTTTTCCATTCCTTTATTTTTGACATTTCTTTGACATGTTGTTTTAAGTGTGTCTCTTATAAATTGGATATAGTTATTTTTATTTAATTAAAAAATATACCAATTGCTAAACAGTATTTTAGCATCAAAATCAAAAAATAGTAATTTTGATTAGGAGGGTGAATACCTGTCAAGATTCAAATATCTAAAATAAGCAATTATAAGAAAACAAATTAAAATGTTAATTATAGAGCTGGCTGGTTGGCTCAGTTGGTAGAGCATGAGACTCTTGATCTCAGGGTTGTGAATCTGAACCCTATTTTGGGTGTAGAGATTACTTAAAAATAAAATCTTAAAAAATAGGTTAATTATAGGGGCACTTGGGTGGCTCAGTCAGTTAAGTGTCTGACTTTTGATCTCAGCTCAGGTCTTGATCTCAGGATCATGAGTTGAAGCACTACATTGGGCTCTGTGCTGGGTGTGAAGCCTACTTCTGGATTAAAACAAGTAATTCACCAAGTAGTTTGAAATATAACTCAGAAATCTGAGTTATAAAATTATAGTTACTAGAGTAAGTGACCACAAAAGAAAGGAAGGGTGGGAGCAAATAGCACTATCAGATTTTATTAAACCAATTCCACATTATTAAGGATTTGACATCTACCAATTTAACTGAGAAGAAAAAAATAATAAAAAGATATTAAAAATATAAAAACTGTAGCTATTATATTTATACAAAAATACAGTTTTATGATTCCACTCTCAAGAATACAAAGAGTTAAGTGTAGTTTTGTGCTTATTGTTTTTGCTTGTTTTATCCAGTGGCAGGATAGATTTGGGTTGAATATTCATGCTCTTTTACCTGATCCACTTTGTCATGTCGTGAAAAAGCCTGGCTAAGGATCAGAACCAGGAAAGTCACCTGGCCCACACTAGCATCAAACTTGTGGGATTATAAGCATCAGATAACTTCTCTGAATGGATCCACTACAAATAGCTGTGAATTACATTATTATGCACACTGTCATTATTCCAGCAGCTGCATTTGCTGTTCTGATTGTTTTGCAAAGGATAAATTTCTTCTCTGTTTCAGTGTTAACAGAAAGAGGGTTAAAATTGGATGGTCAGTGTGATTAAACATGGACTAGCGCAATAGGGGCAACAGATACCAAATAGATTCATTTTCAAACCCAATATTAGGCAAAACGTAAAACTCATAATTATCATATTTCCAGGTAAAACAGAAATACTTTGTGGGCTGTAGTGAGCTAACTTGAACAATAGCATTTAATAATATATCAAATGTCCCATGTAACAGCCATGGTTAATTAGTATATGGCAGTAATTATGCCAATGATATGGAAACACCAAGATAATATCTGAATGAAGTAGTAATAATATCAGAAAGCCTTTAAGAGATAACTCTATCAGAAATCATGTCATCAAACTTACTAAGAAAATGATTATTGTTGAAGCTGAATGATACTCAGAGGTTCTATTCTCCCTACTTTTGTGTATCTTTGAAAATTTCCATTAAAGAAGTGATAAGCAAACAAACAAATGAAAGTGTGGAAAAACCAAATCACTGTTTTACTTCTGTAGAAGTAAAAATAAAGCTTTAAGTGACAGGTTATAGAAAAATTTAATACTATGATGAGTGTCTGGCCTTTACCACAAATTGAATTTATATTTATTAAATGTTTTGCATTTATTTTTGTATGTTTATGTGTGGGCTTCAGTGCTCATGATATATGTGGTAAGTTTGAGAAAAGTTTTTTGATAAGGTGTATACCACAATATAAATGTCAGATATTCTTATTTATTTTGAAAATAGCCAGTGGCCAATGCCACTGAAGCTGAAAGATAAAGGACAGCATGGTCTTGTCATTTTAGTAACAGATTCTAAGAAATGGGCTGTGATTTCAGTTTTGCTTACTAAAAAACAGACCAATCCACTCATTATTTAAGTGACATTTAATAAGGGTTCAACACCATACTGAAACAGTGTGATAAAACAGTTATGGTAAAATGGTAGATCTGGAGTCACACATGGGCTAGAATCCTGGGTTGGCCAATTACGGCCATGTGATTTTGGGCAAATTAACTTAAACTTACTAGATCAGGTTCAATTTCCTTTTCTCTAAATGGGAATACTAACTCAGAGGGTTGCTGTAAGGATAAAATGAGATATAGCCCATTAAATATCTAGAACAGTGTCTAGCATGTAGCATGTGTAGTAAATGGTGGTTATTATTATTTTTTAAAAGTTTATTCATTTATTTAGAAAGAGAAGAGAGGGAGAGCATGAGCAGGAGAGGGGCAGAGAGAGAGAGAGAGAGAGAGAGAGAGAGAATCCCAGGCAGGTCCCACACCATCAGAGAGGAGCCTGACGTGGGGCTTGAACCCACAAACTGTGAGATCATGACCTGAGCTGAAATCAAGATTCAGACACTTAACCAACTGAGCCACCCAGGCACCCCAGTGGTGGTTACTATTATTATATATCTGCTCCACTGCATATGATATATTCTTTCCATGGTGGTAAGTAGAATATAAAAATATTCATAGTGGTAAGTAGAATATACACATAGAAATATTTTTTCTGTTGTCCTAGGCATTCTAAGATAGACCATGGATACAGGACAATCTAGCTGTTGACATGAGCAGCATTATTCAGATGCAGTTTCCTTGTGTCAGCCTATCAGGCTCCTGTACTTTTGGGTATCTAACATCTAGGTGTCTGCAGCCTTCTGAGACTTGCATTTTGAGGAATCAGTCAAGTAGGAAGCTGGCCTGCTGAAACCTTGTTCTGCCTTCTAGCTTTGCACCCACCATCTCCACAGCTGGAATGCTCTTCTAGGCACCCTCAATTCCAAATGATCTGAGTCCAGGCTTGCCCCTGGCATCATGACAATTGCCCAGAGCTCCCAAAATCAGATGTCACCATTCCTGACCCCTCAGATCAGAGCACCTCTCCTTACATGCCACTGTGTGGGTGGAGTTTAGCCACTATCCCTGGGCTTAGATATTAAGACTTCTATACATCTTTCCAGCTAAGAGAGATTCTACCTTTTCACTTAATTACTTTCCCACTGCTGTCTTCTCCCAGGCTGTTTCCCACACATCCCAACCTATCCTAGCATGCTGCATGACACAAATAAGTATCTATCCTGTAGAGGATATTCACTAAGTGTTTGCTGAATTGGTGTTCATGTTAATGATGGGGATGGGAGGATATTCAGCTGGTATGGGCATGGGTATAGGTAGTTCTGTAAGTAATTATTTTTTTATTTTTAATGTTTATTTTTGAGAGAGGGGTGGAGGGACAGAGAGAGTAGGAGACAGAGGATCTGAAGTGGGCCCTGCACTAACAACAGAGAGCTTCATGCAGTGCTTGAGTCAGGAACCGTGAGATCATGACCTGAGCCAAAGTCAGATGCCTAACCGACTGAGCCACCCAGGTGCCCCAGTAATCGTATATTTAATACTTAGCACCAGACCTTATCTTGATGTCTTTATAGTCATTTTGATTATCTGAATGTCATTCTCTAGTATATTCCTGGAAAAACCACATGAGAACAGCACTCCCTGATAGCAATTTTTTTTTGCCCTTTATATTTGAATCAGTTTTGCCCCACAACAGTCATTTCATACTTCAGTGTCTCAAACTTCTCAAAGCCCTGATCATTCCCATCTACCCTCATTGGCAATAGCAAACCTCACCTCCTACCTGATAGAGGTAATAGAAGCCCCATTTTCTCAATATAAAACACAGAAGCCTACTTCCCTGCTTCCTCTTGTTACAACAGAGAGCCTACCCTTATTGCTCTTTAATGTTAATCCTTCTTTGTTTAGATTCCATTCCCTCTCTCTTTCTAAGGAACATTACACTGTCAGTTATCCTTTTATATCCTTGTATGTTCAAACTTTCTCTCTTTCTCCTGATTAGACCCTCACTCAATCCCACATTCCCCTCCAAATGTCATGTTATAATCTCCTTCCCTTGTGGACACACTTTCTCAATGTGTTTTGTACATGCGACGTAGCTGCTATGGGTGACTTCTCAATATCCGTCCCCCCTGTTTTTTACAGAAACTGGTTCTGTTAGGAACAGTAATGAATCAAAGTCAGACTAAAGAGCTACATTTCCCAACTGCCTTTGCCCTTATGTTAGGAGAGCCATATGACACAGTTCTGGCTAATGATAAGTAAGCTGAAGTCAGCTGAGGATTTAGAGAAAACTTTTGCTTTACTCGTTTAGATCAGAGCTTTCCCCTTGATGTTTCTTTCTTCTTCCTATCTCGAACACTGGCTTGAGTTAGCAGCTGTCTTACATGCACAATGGGGAAAAAGCCATATACTGGGGATGCTAGAGAATAAAGAAGGACTCTAAAACATTGATGACATCATGGAGTCACTGCACCAGCCTTAATGATCTCCCTCTGTCTTTTTTATATGAGTAAAATAACCTAATTTAGTTAAGCAATTGTCATCAAACTCCATTACATGTGACCAAATGCAATTCCTAATCTATACTTTCGCTCCCTACATTTCTTCACCTTCTCCTCACTCTCAAATCATTCCATTCTCGCTTCTGGCCCATCATTCCACTGGGCTCACCAGTGACCTGCAAGTTGTGAAATCCAGGGGATATTTTCAGTTCTCGTATTTCTTGACCTCTCAGCAGGATTTGACTCTTGGCCATGGCCTCTTTTTTTTTTTTTTTAACTTTATAGTTTATTGTCAGGTTGGTTTCCATATAACACCCAGTGCTCTTCCCCACAAGTGACCTCCACCATGACCATCACCCCCCTTTACCTTTCCCCCTTCCCCTTCCGCCCTCAGTTTGTTTTCAGTATTCAAGAGTCTCTCGTGTTTTGTCTCCCTCCCTCTCCCTAACTCTTTTTCCTCCT
>CM053576.1:74810463-74870428 GCA_028646485.1 Cryptoprocta ferox | reverse complement strand
CATTAGGTTTCTCCTGTTAGACCTATGAGTGAAAACATATGGTATCTGTCCTTCTCTGCCTGACTTATTTCGCTTAGCATGACACCCTCGAGGTCCATCCACTTTGCTACGAATGGCCAGATTTCATTCTTTCTCATTGCCATGTAGTATTCCATTGTATAGATGAACCACATCTTCCTAATCCATTCATCAGTTGATGGACATTTAGGCTCTTTCCATGATATGGCTATTGTTGAAAGTGCATGGTCTCCTTTTTGAAACAGTGTCTCCCCATGGCTTCCATGGCCAATACTCCTTCTCTGTCCCCTTTGGGGGTTATTCGTCCTCTTTGAGCCACACTCACTGCCTTATGGCCTCTAAGACATACTGTGGCCTTAGCCACATGCTCTTTCCTTTGTCATGAATGCTCTCCTTCCTTTTGCCAGGTTAGCTTTCCTTATCCTTCAGTTCTTCATCCATTCTTCACTTCCTTTTTTTTTTTTTTTTTTTTGAGAGAGAGCACAAGTGAGCAAAAGAGAACCCAGGAGGAGCAGAGGGAGAGAAAGGGGGTGGGAAGAAGAAGAAGAAGAAGAAGAAGAAGAAGAAGAAGGGGAAGGGGAAGAAGAAGAAGGGGAAGGGGAAGAAGGGGAAGGGGAACAAAGAGAGAGAGAGAGAGAGAAGCAGGGCTCATGTTTTAACTGAAGCAGGGCTTGTTCACCTGGAGCAGGGATCATGCTCTCCTGATGTGGGACTCGAACTCACAAACCATGAGATCATGACCTGAGCCAAAGTCAGATGCTTAACAACTGAGCCACCCAGGCACCCCATTCATCACTTCCTTAGAGAAGCTTCCTGTGGCCTTCTTGTAAGGTCATATTTCCTTATTGTATATTCCTTCATAGCTCTTATATAGTTACAACTTTACTTTTTTTAGGGCGACTCTGAGTAAGCTGTCTCCCTCAGAATGTAGGCTCCATGAAGACAGGGACAGCCTACTTTTGTTCATCAATGTATCCTGAGAATGCAAAATATTCACCCAATACATAATATGTACTCAATAATTAGTTCCTGGATGCATCAATGGATGAATGTATAATTATATGGTGATTTATTTGCTTACCTGTTTATAGTCTTTTTCCAGCTCCATGAGAGAAGGAAACATATCTATTTTGTTCTCAACCACATATGCATTACCTAATACATACTGCATGGCAGAAACATTAAAAAATTTTAGTGAATTAAAGAATGAAAGACATTCCAGGAGAGACATTCCAATAGTTCTATCTCTAACATGTCAATGTTTGGATATTATTTTCCTATCTGTTTTTTTTTTTTAGTTTATTTATTTACTTTGAGAGAGAGAGAGAGTGCGAGCAGGGGAGGGGCAAGAGAAAGGGAGAGACAATCCTAAGCAGGCTCCACACCATTGGCATGGAGCCTGACGCAGGGCTCGAACCCATGAACTGTAAGATCATGACCTGAGCCGAAATCAAGAATCAGTTGCTTAACCAACAGAGCCACCCAGGCACCCCTATTTTACTATCTTTTGATAAAATTTCTGTTTACAAGAGAGCACCAAATAGCTTTATTGTCTCTAGAGAAGAGTCTTTTGGAAAATGTCTGCTAGCGTGTTCTCCTTACTATATGTCATGCCTAAAAAAGGTTGTCTATAAAGATCTTGAATCTATATACTTCTTGCCCTCTTCATTGTCATCACCCTAGTCAAGCTCACTATCATATTTCCACTGGACTACATTGGACCACACACCTTTCCTTAAGCCTGATTTATTAAAATATATATAAATTTAGATGGTTCTGAGTTTTTATTGTATTTCAAGGTCAAGGATCATATCTGTTTGTTATCTCCTAAGAAATATAAGTACATGTGGCACATACATAATCTTTCATTTTGTTGTGGCAGAGAATTATTTTCTACATTTGACAAAATGTTTCATTTACTTAAGGAAAAGAAGTATTTTTCAACTAACAATAGATCTTTGTTTTCAAATGACCAAACTGAAAATATTCAAAAAAAGCCAATGACCTTTTAAGTCCCCCTACATCCCTGCCCCATGAATTCTTAGTCATTGAGATACCTAAGATGTTCAATGAAGTTGACAAGAAGAGTAATTGATGCAGTTGTGACGGACTTGAGAATGCCCCTACCATTGTAGTCAGCATATCTGGATACTGCCCTTCCTCCAAGGTCAAGCACCTGTCTTTCTTCCTCAACAAATCTTCTTTCACTCACTCTTGGCTCTGACGCCTCTAATTATTATATATGTCTAATAAACATATGTATATATGTCTAATATACATATATGTCTAATAAACATAAACATACATACATATATATGTATATATACACACACATATATATCCCTTCTCTCCAATCAGCCTGGGAAAGATGCAACACATATCTTATTATTGTATCCTCAGGATCTAGTACAAAGTCTTGTTGGTATAATGTTTTGCTGCTGCTGCTTACTTTCTTTTTGTTAATAAGATTTACTGAGTACTTACTATTGTGCAAGACACAGTGTTATGCTAGTAGGTGCTAATATTGTTCCCCTTTCACTAATGAAAGTTTAAATAACTTGCACAAGTTGTATAGCTAGTGAGCAAAAGACGTAGGACTCAAACACAGTTTACCAGATTCCAGAGCTAGTGCTCTTAACCACTAGGCAATCCTGCCTACCATGAATATTCATGGTTAGCAAACTCCAACCAGGTTGCATTTGCTCCTAACTTTTAAGAAGGCACCAGGTGATCAGCTTTGCTTGCAACTAATCAGGAGCCTTTCAGATTGTTTTCAAATGAAGTTGTAAGTCTGCAGATAATGAAGGAAGAGACCGTTTTGGAAATAGAAGGAGGCAGGATGTGTAGAGGCCCGCTTTGACATTTTGAAGTGCATTTAAACATATAGCTCAGGGCTATAAAAAGTCACTACCCTGAGACTGCAGAAGTATTAAAAATCAATTTGCCTTATTAATTTTTTTAGAAAACTGTAAATGACGTCCTTTCATCTCTAGGGAAATCCTTCCCTAAAGCTCCAAGCCTCTCGGTGACTGGGATGAGTAAGTTGGCCTTCGTTTTCATTTATCCACTCTCTGTCCCAGAGGGTCAAAGAAATTAAAGCTTTATTTGTTGAAGTTTCTAGCCAGTTAAATTGGGAGCAAGAAAAGCCATTTCATGTTGGCATGATAATAGAAGGCATTTAGCAACATTCCAGCTTAATGATGGAAAACTAGTCAAGATTATTATTTTTAATCTCCTCATCTAATCGACAAGTTCAGGTAGTACTCTTCCAGTCAAGGAAAAAAAAAAACCTTTATGAAGTCTTGACGACTTATACTTTAACTAGCTTATTACCCTTTTGTATTTTGAGTGAAAGGCTCTATATCATGAACCACTGAGTTTCCTTGAAAGCTCCAGAGAATAAACAGTTGCAGAAAAGTCCAGGAGTAAGATAACCCAGAGACTTGAACCTGCAGCAAAATGGAGTTTCTCCAAATTAGGCATCAGGAGAAGCAGTAGATTAGAGGAACTGGCAACTAGAGATATCCTTGTTATTCTCTGGGCTACCATCATGCTGGCAGACACTTAAACTAAATTTACTTGTGAGTTCTCTGAAGGGAGTGACTGTATTGCAGCAGGGTCATTTTTCATAACACACTCACTACACTGCAGACAAGTTTCTAGGACCTTGTAAAATATTTGACTTCTGAACCTCAATATAAGATGCCAGCATATTCATTACATATCCCAACTACAAAAAAATATGTTTCACTATTCACTGCAAATAGAAACTCCAATAATATTTATGACTTATTGGAGCATACAGTCCTCATTTTGAAAGACTTAAAGCCTCTAGGATGTATTTATCCAAAATTAGCTTCCAGTAACAACACCTTGGGATATCCCTGTTTTGGCAGCATCTGTAGCCAGATCTGATTACAGTTAATAAACTAATGCTAGAGCTGCTGACCTTAGGAAGACAGGTGTCTTCTCTAACACAGGTCCATATTCTGGTCAATAAGATATACTTGCTTGATTAAATTGGCCTGAGGCCTGGTCTGTTTGCTTGGGTATATGGCCAGAATTAATGGAGTTTTCATCTCTTTCCCAAATAATTTGGTCTGTAATTAATTGAGCATTACATTTCCCTAAAGAAATACTGTTTTATGGCTGAACACATAATACTATTCATTAATTTATTAATCCAATATATATCAAATACCTACCATGTGTCTGAAGTACTTGGCAGGTCTTGCAGGTGCAAAAATTAATGACAAGCAATCTCTACTAATAGCTCTACTAATAGCTCAACTTAGTAGCCCAATAATTATTTGAAGGATCCAGATTTTCTTTCTGCAAAGCCCATTTCAGGTCTTATCTCCTCATTCATTCATTTAGGAAAACTTTATTAGGTTCCCTAAAATGTGAGGCACTGGAATAATGAAGAAGAGAATATAGTCTCCATCACCAGGACCTTCCAGCTTACTTGTAGGGAGGAAAGCAAGGTAGACAGGACCAGATCATGGAAGACATTGTATGTCAGGCTAACCAAGGAGTATGGGTTTTATCCTCCAGCAGTGAGGAGAGCTATGAGACAGTCTTAAGGAAAATAGAAGGATGATTAAATTTGCATTTTAGAAAAATCAGTTTGACAATGACCAGGGAGGTGAATAGTAAAGAAGAGTGGCCAGAAGGAAGGAAATCATAGAGGAAGAAAAATCAAATTCCAAAGCAATTGAAGAAATAGAAATGACAGCATGTTAGTAATGAATGTGAAGACTGAGGGAGAGGATAAAGTCTAGGTTGACTTCTAAGATTCTGGTCTGGGTGGTATTAGCAGCAGGAGAAGGAAGAACAGAGTTAGTAGAAAAATGAGTTCAATTTTGGTTTTGTTGCAGGTGCCTTTGAAACATCCATGTGTCAACATCAAGTTTGCTGCTGTAGATGTTTGTCCAGAACTCAAGAAAGAGGTAAGGGCAGGAGGTAAGGATTCAGGAGTTATTACCTTAGAGATTGTAACTGAAACATAATTACAAATGACATTGCCAGTTCTTTAGCCATCCCATACTACTCCCTGGTCTCAAATGCCTTTTACTCATCAAGCATTAATTTTTTAATGAATTTATTATTCATTGTTTTCATTCCTTCATTTGGTTGACTAATATAGAAGGCACTCCAATATCATATTCCCCGTGACATGAAAGACTCTGGGTATACATAGATAAAGGATTACCCTAAAGATTTCATAACCTGGCTATTCATTACACACTGACTAATTCTCTAATTCTGTGTGTGTCTTATTTCTCTAAGAAGAGTATAAACTCTCAAAGTAAAAGACACTCTCTTAGGCTCCTTTAAAAAAGGAAACCACGGGGCGCCTGGGTGATTCAGTGGGTTGAGTGTCTGGCTCCAGCTCCGGCTTCGGCTTCGGCTTCGGCTTTGGCTTCGGCTCAGGTCATGATCTCACAGTTCATGGGTTCGAGCCCAGCGTCAGGCTCTGTGCTGACACCTAGCTCAAAGCCTGGATCCTGTCTTCAGATTCTGTGTCTACCTCTCTCTCACCCTCCCCTGCTCATGCTGTCTCTCTCTCTGTCTCAAAAATAAATAAAACATTAAAAAAATTTTTTAAAAACAAAACCAGAAAGGGTGCCTGGCTGGCTCAGTCAGAAGGGCTTGCTACTCTTGGTCTTGGGGTCGTGAGTTCGAGCCCCACAGTGGGTGTACAATTCACTTAAATAAAACTTAGGGGCACCTGGGTGGCTCAGTCTGTTAAGCGTCGGACCCGTGATTTAGGCTCACGTCATGATCTCACAGTTTGTGATGTGATGTCAAGCCCCACATCGGCCTCTGTGCTAACAGCATGGACCTTATTTGAGATTCTGTCTCTCCCTCTCTCTCTGTCCCTCCCCAGGTCCCCTGCATGCATTCTCATGCACACATGCTCTCTTCTCTCTCTCAAAAATAAAAGTAGATAAAACTTTAAAAAAATCTCCATAAAGACTTAGCACAGTTCTGCTCTTGGTAGATGTTTAATGCGAACCTTGAGTGATCGATTCCTTATTTTTTTAAATGTTTATATATTTATTTTGAGAGAGAGTGGGGGTTGCAGAGAGAGGAGAAGAGAGAGAATCCCAAGCAGGCTCCACACTGTCAGTGCAAAGCCAGAGGTGGGGCTGGAATTCACCAACCATGAGATCATGACCTGAGCTGAAATCAAGAATCAGATGCTTAACTGACTGAGACACCCAGGCACTCCTAAATTACTTATTTAAAAACATAGACCACTTTATTTATTTTTAAATGGTTTTGGAGGGAAGAGTTCTGACTAGAAAAGCATTAAATTTTAATTGTAAAAAATTAAAAACATAAAGACATTTAAATTAATACATACATTAAAAACATACAGAAAGTAATAATCATTTTAAACATATTATCCAAAGACAACTATTAATATTTTATGTACAATACTCTTAGTCCTTGTTCTAAGTATAAAAACGTGGATTTGTTAAATTTTGTGAAAGAGATCATATTGAACATATTTTTGTGCCACTCTTTTCATTTACAAATTCTATATCATGAACATAATCCTATGCCATTAAATATAGATTTTCAACATTATTTTTAAACTGTTTCATTTTTTCCATTGTTGTACCATAATTTATTTAGCTGGTGCTACACGGATGAACACTTAGGTTGCTTCCAAATGTTCACTATATAAACACTGTAATGATGAATATCTTTGTACTAACAACTTTACATTGTGTGATCTTTTCTATACAATAAATTCTTTGCAGTGGGTTCATGTGTTTGTAAGACTTTATATTTTTTGAGTGTAAAACTATCCCCATCTAGGATTTGAGTTTTGGAATTCTTTTTTTTTTTTTAATGTTTATTTATTTTCGAAAGAGAGAGAGAGAGGAGAGAGAGATCTTGTGCACACAACTGGGGGAGGGGCAGAGAGAGAGACACACACACAGAATCCGGAAGCAGGCTTTAGGCTCTGAGCTGTCAGCACAGAGCCAGGTGTGGGGCTCGAGCCGATGAACCGTGAGATCAGGACCTGAGCTAAGGTCGGACCCTTAACTGACTGAGCCACCCAGGTGCCCTGAGATTCAAAATTCTAATTGAAGTTCTTTATTAAGGCTATTTAGAGGCCAGAGGCAGAGGCCTATGACTTTTTAAAAAATAAAAATATAGTATCTACACATAAAAGTTCATAAAAGTGAGCTTGATAAGATTTTATAAAATAAACACATATACATGAAACCCAAAGAAACTGATAATTACCAAAACCTCAGAAGCCCTCTCCTGCCTTCTAGTTACTATATACCATAGCTACTTTCTTTCCAGGAAGTTCTCCGTAAATGCCTAAGCATGGCATAGGTACTAGTGTCTGTACATTTCTGCCCAATATAGGCCCCCTCTATGCTGGCCAAGATTTTCTCAGAGCTACACCTCTGTCTGAGGCTCTTCCTATTCAATCCTCTTTACTTTCCCCTCTCCTTTTCCACATGTCAGACCTGCATCATGGTCTAAAAATTTACTCTGACTACTCCTTTAATAGATGTGACCAGCAATAAATCTCTTGCAATTCTAACTCTGCCTGATGTCCGCTGCCCAGAGAACCATCAACACAGATGGTGCTGGAAGTGGTCTGAAATGACAAGCTGGGTTTGGGGACCGGACCACATACCTCCCTGCTGGCATGGAGGAACCCATCCAAGTGGTATGTGGGCACAGATAGTCTCAGACAAAAGTGGTTGCCCAGTGGCTAAAAATATCACCGGTAGTGACTTGGGAGTGATATGCCAGTGGAGAATACCCTGGTGGGTGAGATGATCTGAACTTTTTTAAATGCAGGCTGTCAGAGGAGGGAGAGACTACACATAAGATGATAATGGAATTGGCTGATATTAAACAGTTGCATTGACATCCTACAGAGGAATAATTGAAAATGAAGGGCAGTTAACAAACATTTATGGTTAAATATGACAGCCAGCAGGCCTGTTTGGTAGCTTTTGAAGTAGAAAAGCTACTACAACCCAGGACCAAACTCAGGATCTGATAGTTAGGATCCCCCCAAACAGTGGAATGCTGTGCCATGGTAGGTCTGTTATACCCTGGTTGAGAAAACCTGGGTTTCTGAAACATGGGATGGGAACATCTGGATGGACACCCTCAAAGATATTGGCTCTGCAGTCTTCCCTGAACCTTCAGAATCTATAGACGTGACCAACCTCTCTCTGTGCAGGAAGATATTTCAGAGACCTCTCCAAGGCCCCCTCAGGAGCTGTGTCCACATCCTCTTCTGGCTGCCAGGTTGATAATTACAGTTACATCTCCACATAAGTTGACTGGGACATAATGGACCTGATGAGGGCACTACTGTTCCTCCCTCAAGCTCATATCTGTGGTGTAAGAGGCATCCAGTATAATCGGCTGAAGGAGGAAAAAGTCCAATCTTGGTTTACAGATGGGTCAGCCCAATTGTGGGTGCAAGCTTTGTCATTGGAACTGGCACAGTGGATACATGAATGGAGTGGCCATGGTGGTGGAGACAGAATCTACGTATGGGCTTAAAAGCATGGACTCTCACTTATCAAAGCTGGTGTCACTATTACGGCCTCAGAATATCTAACCTATCAGCAACAGAGACCAACACTCATCCCATTATGTGGCTCTATTCCTTGAGGACACCCACCAGCAATAAATAGACTAAATGGGTGAGAAGAAAGATGGAGAGGAAGAAAGAATGGAGAGGCCTAGAGTAGTAAGCAGGGGGAAAGGCCTTTCAACCCTTCCACTTAATGAAAACTTAGTACCTGGACCTTACCTTTAGATCAAGGCTGTCCAACAGAAATATAATGTGTACCACACATTTAATTAATGTTTTTCTAGTAGCCACATTAAAATTTGTTTTCAAAAAACAAGCGAAATTAATTTTAATAATATATATTTAAGCCAACATATCAAAAATATCATTTCATCCTGTAGCCAATTAAAAATTAATAAGCTATTTTACATTCATCTCTTTTATGTCTTTGAAATATAATATATATTACATGTACAGCATATAACAATTCAGATGCTCACTGTATTTATATTTAACAAAATTTTAAATTGAAAAAGTAGTTTCATAGATGAGGTTGTTCAAAATATACTTAAAATTTTCAATAACTGAATCAAGTATCAGTTTTTAAATTTAAACTAAAACTAGAGGGATTCTGGGTGGTTCAGTTGGTTCAGCATCCAACTCTTAACTTCGGCTCAGGTCATCATCTCACGATTCATGAGATCAAGCCCCACTTCAGGCTTTGTGCTGACAGCACAGAGCCTGCCTGGGATTCTTTCTCTTTCTCTCTCTCTCTCTTGCTCACTTTCTGCCCCTCCACTGCTCACTCTCTCTCTCAAAATAAATATTAAAAAATAAATAAATAAAATAAAAGTTAAATTAAAAAAACTAAATAAAATTAAATTAAATTAAAAATTTAGTTTTTCAATCACAGTAGCTGCGTTTCAAGTGCTCATTAGCCATGAGTGGCTAATGGCTACCATGTTAGCACAGACAGAACATTCCATCAGTACAGAAAGTGTTATAAGACTACGCAGGTCTAGGTGGTTCTAGCCTTTGGTGTAAACTTAACTCACTACTTAGTCAAACAGAGTCAAGGAAATGAGTTATGTACATAAAAGAGGTTCCTTAACTTTCCAGAAGCCTTGAGATGCCTCTCCCTTGACTCTCAAACTGACTTCTCCAGGTGCCTTCCCCCACTCTATCCACCCTCCCAAACCAATAAAGAGCAAGGGCTCTGGAGTCAGAGATACCAATTTTAATCTCAGCTTATCACTTACTGGTTGACTTCCAACAGTCAGTTAACTTCTCTGAGCTTTAGTTTTCTCATTAATAAACTGATGACAATATTTTAAAGGATTGTTGTGTGGAGTAAGAGAGGTAATGTGCACATTAGCACAGTGCCTGCCACACAGAAAAGAATAAATGGTAATTATTAAACCAAAAACTCACTCACTGTGTATGCTTTGTATATGCCTCCACCAGTTCCTGCCACACATGCCGGGTTACTCTTTGGTATTCTTAAGCAGGGCAGGAGTTAGCGAGGGTGGCGGTGAGAAGTGGGGAAGGGCCCTGGCATCTGGATACTGGCATGTGCCCCAGGTCAACCCTGTGGTTTAGGAACAGTGTTTGCTGCCACTGTTATCTTCAGCTCTTCCCTCCCCCTTATCAGTCAGATGACTTTTGCTCTAGAACTCCAAGTCCAACATGCCCCCCACCCCCTTTCTAGTCTGTACTAGAACAAATGATTAACCACACAAAACAGCCATCCACAATTTTTCCAAGGACATCGATGACCTCATTAAGTCCAAGCTAAGGGGCACTTTGTCTTCATCCTTTCTGCAGTGTGTGACACTGTTGCTTCTCCCTCCCCATCCTGGTTATCCTCTAATATCCTGCAGACCATGCCTCCTCCTCCTCCTCCTTCTCCCCACTCCTTTTGCAAAGGCACATCTCTTTACTGCTTCCCAGGCCTGAGCCTTCCGCAGGGCACAGTCTCATTTACTCTTGGGCTCAATTCCTGTAAATGGATGGCTCCCAAACCTATACCTCCAGCTTCTACTTCAGCTTCAGGCAGGCCTAACTTACTGCTCCCTGCTAGCCTGTCTTCCTGCATGACCCACCTCTGAATTCATCCTTGCTCCCTTCAAACCAGATTCCCAGGTTGCTGTCAGGGTGGAGAGAACACACACACGGGCTCCAAGCTCCTGTGGCCACATCCTGTGGTAGGTGCTTCATTTAATCTTCACAACAGCTCTGTGAGGAAGGAACTGCAATCTGCATTTTACAGCTGAAAAAAAAAAAAGACTCAGAAGAAGAAACCAAAATCTATGTCTGTCTGAATCTAGACTCCACGTTCTTTCCGATCCATAGGACTATCTCTCATAATTCATTCAATGAATTGATGTTCTCTGCCAGGATAGGTAATATACCACCTATCCCCTAACAATTTGTGGTTTAGTGAGAGAGACAGAGAAGATACAGGAAAATACAGTGGTGTGGTAGTGATAGGATAGGTGATGTGGTTTGAAGTGTTGGGATTTGAAGCCAATGGCCAAGAAAGAATTCTTGAAACGTCTTCAGTGCAAAAAGGTGGTTTTATTAAAGCACAGGGACAGAACCTGTGGGCAGAATGAGCTGCACTGGGGTTGTGAAGAGTGGCCGATTATATACTGTCAAGTTCGGAGGGGTTTAGGGACAGCACAAATCTCCAAGGTAATTTGGAAACAAGGTTTCCAGGGTCTTGAGGGGGCTAGCTATTGTTAGGTCATTTATTACTGTTTAGTAAAAACTCAGTCATGAGACCCTTCAGATGTTTATCAGTGGGCCATAAGCTTAGAGGATGATTGCTAACATATATTTGGGGGGTAGAGATAAAGGAAGTTTCTGGAATTTTTATATGTTAAAGTAGACTTACAGGATCCTGAAGGTCAGGATAATGTTAAGCTAAATTTGCCCTTTGCCTTTCACAAAGTGCAAAGTTGCTTCATCCTCGAGGCAGCTGAGCTCCTAGAGGAAGCCCACTCTGCCTATTTCAAGGACTTGTCAGTGGGCTGTAGGCAGTAAGGAAATTTAATTTTTCATTTGCCTTTGTTCCCCACATCAGTTGAGGCCTATGGTAATGCACAGAATTGGAACCTAACTCAGGCTTTGGGGTCAGAAAAAGCCTCTACCCAAGAGAAAATATCTCTGCTGCATCAAGAAGGACTAGTAGGAATTCCAAAGGAAGAGAACAGGGTAGGAAGCATGATCTCAGGCAGAGGGAGTAGTGAGAGCAAATGTCTGAAAATGGGGGAGAGAGAGTTGGGAGGCTGCAAGCAGCTAATTATGGCAGGAGCCAGACCAGTGGTGCTGTGAGACAGAGGTGAGCAGAGGCCAGCTGGAATGTAGGTTGAGGTTACAGGAAACCATTAAATCCTTTTAGCAGAGGAGAAGCAGGTTCAGATTTGCATAGGAGAAAGAATTGCTCTGTCTGCAACCTAGAGAATGGACCTAAGAGGTAACCTAAGAGGGGAGGGGAGGGAGACCAGTTAGCAGGTCACAGTCATAGTCCAGATACGAGATGATGACAGTGCAAATTAAGGTAGTGGCCCCCTACATAAGAAGGAATGGAAAGAAATCCAGGATGGAGGCTGCATGGGACTTGGTTGTTGATTAGATGTCATTATATGTGAGGACAGCTAAGGAATCAAGGATAATATTCACATTTGAAATATTGGGCAACTGTGTGGATGGTGATAGAGTCATTGAGAGAGAGATATACAAGAAAGAACAAGTATGAAGGAATGCTGATGCATTTCACTTGAGACGTGTTGAGTTGAGGTGCCAGTGGGACACCAAGATCAAGATGTCTGATAGACAGTGGTGTATTGGTTTCTAGCTCAGGAGAAGGAACTGTTGGGAAAGAGACAGAGGTTTGAGTTTCATCAATGGTAATTTAAGCAATAGGAGTATATAAATACTCCAAAAGGATATAAAATGAAAGGAAAGGCAGGTTGAAGAAAGAACTGAAACATACCAATATTTAGGAGGTGAGTAGGAGGAGAAAGACCTTAAAGGAGACTGAGAAGAAGCCAGAGAAACAGAAGGAAAACCCAAGAAAGTGTATTTTTGTGGAAGCAAAGGGAGAATAGTAGAGGTAAAGATGCTGACAGTATAACTAGTTTCAACACTAAGGAGGTTATGGTTGCCCTTATTATGAGCAATCTAAGCCAGTCTGCAGTGAGCTGATATTTGGATGGTAAGCAAATATAGACGATGAATGTAGAACACTCCTTCAAGATATCTAGTTGCAGTAAGTTCACTATGAAGATTAAATGAGATGATGAAAGTATAGGAATTAACAGCACATGGCACATCACAATAATTCAGTAAATGTTGGTCACTACTACTAATATTAAGGAGAAAGACAATAGTAGACATAAGGAGGTGTAAGTTTAGGGAGGATATTTTTTAAGGCCTCTCTTCTTTATCATATTGAAAAAAAAGAAAGAAAAAGCTTTTAAAATCTCATTGGGGCACTTGGGTGGTTCAGTCAGTTAAGCATCCTACTTGGGCTCAGGTCATGATCTCACAGCTTGTGGGTTCAAGCCCCGCAGCAAGCTTTGTGCTGACAGCTCAGAGCCTGGAGCCTGCTTCAGATTCTGTGTCTCCCTCTCTCTCTGTCCCTCCCTCAACTGTGTTCTCGTTCTCTCTCTCTCTCTCTCTCTCTCTCTCTCTCAAAAATAAACAAACTTAAAAAAAAAAAAACCTCACCAAAGAAATAAATACATGCAAATGATTAAAAAAAGCAACAATCTCTGAACCACTTTTTTTGCCAGCCCAGAAGCAACCATTTTGAACTGCTTCTGTGTTATGGTAACTTCCTTATCACTAATTAACCTCCTAATGACTGTTTCTTGATTTATCAGCCTTAGACATTATCTATTAACTCCCTGCTATGTTGAGTGAGAATTTAGTTCACTTATACCTCTCTGTCATCCAAAGTGGTTGTGTCACCATCCACTGGCCACCTTCAAAACCTACATAAGCTGTATTTTTCATTCCATTAACCACAGATAGCATTTCTTGACTCCCAACATTTAAGATGAGGATGTTAGTAGCCTATTCGTCCCACTATCTCCCAAGGGGAAAGATTTGTTTTGTTTGTTTTGTTTTTTAAATATGAGAGATTCTTAAATAGGATTAAATGGAAAGGAATCACTGAAAGTGAACAATTGAAGATAGATGGCAAAACAGTTATAGCCCTGAAGTCCCTGGAGAGGCCGAAGAGGATGAGTTCAGAGTCCACTATGGGACATCTCTTCCATAATGGCACCACCAATTTCCTAGTACAAGTCTAGGAAACTTCTGGAATGTGTGGAACTCCTTTGCACCCTAGATCCATCCAAACAGTATAAAATTCCATAGATTCCAACTCTTCAGTTACTATCTTTCTATTCATTTCTCTACTGCCCATGTTTTTAGTTTGGCCTTTCAATATTTCTGACTTGGACAGTAGACTTCTAACTGATTTCTCTTTCTCCTCACGTTCCCCATTCACACAATTTGTCTAAGCTCAGCATGGGGTATTGAAAAGGTGTCACCTGGGAGGAATGGGGTGGAGGCCAATGCAAATGGAGCATGTTCCTCTGGTAAAAACAGTTTCTCAAGACTGCCCAATCGACAAGAGCTTTGGGGCCTGACAGAAGAGTTAAAGCCTGGTTAGGCAACCGGACAGTGTTCATTGCAAAGTCAAATACCATAGCATGGGCTCTGGTTGAGAAATTCTTTTAATGTTTCCTTCAGAAAATCACAAAAGAAGAAATACAACAGCCATTAAACGTTTAAAAGTTCAACATCACTAGTCTAGAGTGACAGCCATGAGAAAAAGTGTGTACTATTTTTTTAAAGGTCTTCCTTTGTATCCATTATTAAATTAAATTAGTAGCTGGACAGTTTAGCTGGCAGCTGCTTTCCCCTCCTCCTCTGATGTCAGTCCTTTGGGAACTGGATATGCCTGGCATAGGGGACTAACTGTGGAGAGCATGTGAGACATGTACCTCTGTGTCACGGAAGCTCTGACACCGAGCAAGATTATTTTTAGAGGTGACCTTCTAGGTACCAAGGGAAAGTAAACAGACAGATGCACATGGTTTCCTCTGAGAGACTCACAGTAAACAAATTGGCATGTGTGCACTTACTATTATTCTGTGTTCTGAATTCTCATCTCTTAAAGAGCAAGCTCAGGTGAAAAGCTTTATTGAAAACTCGAAAGCAACGAGAATGAAGAAAGGGGTAACTGAGTGAAAGTTCACAGTTTCTAGCTACTGGGTCAGAAAACCGGAGGTGAAACAACACCTTATCTAGTCCAAACGCTTGGAAAAACATGTTATTTAAAAAAATGTTTTTAAGTTTATTTATTTATTTTGAGAGAGAGAGAAAGAGTAGGGGAGGGTCAGAGGAACAGAGAGAGACAGACAGACAGAGAGGAGAGAGAATCCCAAGCAGGCTCCACACTGTCAGTGTAGAGCCTAGGGCAGGGCTTGAACTCACAAACCATGAGATCATGACCTAAGCCAAAACCAAGAGTTGGATGCTTAACTGACTGAGCCACCCAGGCGCCCCATGTTTTAGATAAAGTTTCAATACTTTCTCATAAAACATTGCTAAAACTTATTTAACTTATTTAATTGATTTAAAATCTTGCCTTTATTTTGTATTATTCTGTTTATTTTACCTTTGTTGATTGTCCTCTGTGACGTTTATTATCTTTAAGTGAATGTCTGTGTCACTTAAAAAATGTAAAAAGAAAAAAATCTCCATCATCCTTCCTCTTATTAATACTTTGCTCTGGGGCACCTGGGTGGCTCAGTCAGTTAAGCATCTGACTTCGGCTCAGGTCATGATCTCACGGTTCGTGGGTTCGAGCCCTGCATCGGGCTTTGTGCTGACAGCTAGCTCAGAGCCTGGAGCCTGTCTTCGGATTCTGTATCTCCTCTCTCTGACCCTGCCCTACTCGTGCTGTCTCTCTCTGTCTCTCAAAAATAAATTAAAAACATTAATTAAAAAAAATAAAAAAATACTTTGCTCTGTATCCTTGAGATTTTTTTTTGCACATATACTTATATCTATATATCAACAAAAGAAAACATATTGTCTTATAACTTTCTTTTGTCATCCAGTACTATATCTTGCCATCTTTTCATGTTCATATATATAGATCTTTCTCAGTCTATTGATGGATGTTTAGGTCATTTCCAGTGTTTCACTGCTACAAACAATGCATAAGTAAGCATTTTTGCACAGATACCTTGAAGCACTTGCCTGAAAGTTTCTGTTGGACAGCTTGTGGGAAAGAATTTCTGGATCAAAACATTTACATGTTTTTAAAGTTTTAGTTTAGTTATTGCTCTCCATTTGTTTCAGGGGAAACATAAAAATAAGTTAATTTCTCACGAAGACTTAGCACCTAACACAATTCTTGGCACATGTTCATTAACTGCTGGTTATTATTAAAGCATCCAATATTAGTTATTATGAAAAAGTGATTTCTTTGACACTACTAAAGCACATTGCCCTGCCTGCACTCTATCTTGTCCTAGACAACTGAGGTAAAATGTTAAATTTATGATAATAGTTATCATCGTAATAAATCTTATAAAAAATAAGTGCATACCAGAATACATAGCACTTCTGATTGTCTCCTTGGTGACAAGCCATTGTTGTCATCTGAAATCATAGCATCCTCTCATAGACAAGAGTCTAGACATCAAATAGTGTATTTTTTTAAATATTTGTAGGAAGAAGTGAAAGCCCAGAGAGATAGTGATTGGTCAAAGGTTTGAGAACTAATAGATTCTACTTAAAACACCTCTTATTTTCCACTGTCCTTTCTTGACTTGAATGCATATATTCAGTATAATTTTATTGCATTTGACTAGGTCATATAAACAAGGCATATTGTTGACTGATATGTTGCTTCAAGTCTTCTTGGTTCTGTCAATTACCTGCCTAGAGCTTTCTTTCTTGCCCTTCTCTAATTTCCTACTTCAGGTTAGCCAAGGATTGGAAATAAGATAGGCTTAACAGAACGATGTGTCAAGTGGTGGGATCTGTGTGTGAGTCCAAGGTTTTCCTACGAGTGAAACATGGGAGTCTTAGTACAACATTTTGTCAGCTATTTTAGCTACTCAGGACAGCTTGTATGTGTGTATGTGTCTGGGTTGGTGGACATGTAAGTACATATGCACTTCCCAGGTTTTATCAGCTTAGGAACATGTTGCCATGTTCTGGAAAGATGAGGTGATATTATATATATAAATATTTATATAGTGTATAATACCTGGAATACCTGGAAGGTACGCAGAACCTTTTAGATTTATTTTTTAATTTTTTAAATGTTTTTGAAAAATTTATTTTTGAGAGAGGGAGAAAGTGCGAGTAGGGGAGGGTCAGAGAGAGAGGGAGACACAGAATCTGAAGCAGGCTCCAGGCCCTGAGCTGTCAGCACAGAGCCCAACACGAAGCTTGAACTCACAGAGCACAATCATGATCATGACCTGAGCTGAAGTTAGATGCTTAGTGGATTGAGCCATCCAGGTGCCCCAGAATCCTTTAGATTTAAAATTTTGCCTAATTAGGGGTGCCTTGATGGCTTAGTCAGTTGGGTGTCCAACTTTGGCTCAGGTCATAATCTCCCAGTTTGTGAGTTTGAGGCCCACGTCAGGCCAGTGCTTACAGCTCAGAGCCTGGAGCCTGCTTTGGATTCTGTGCCTCCCTCTCTCTCTGCCTCTTCCCTGCTTGCACTTTCCTCTCCAAAATAAATAAACATAAATTTTTTTTTGAAATTTGCCTAATTCTAAGGAAACAAATTCTTAAAGAAGAATTTGTCTTCAAATGCTGTTAGCATTTGGCCAAGGTCTATTTAAAGGACAGTGAAATAATCCTTTTCCATCCCTTTGCTGATATATAATGCCAACATTGATTTCATCATCAGTAATTTCAGGAATAGTATCTGTGGCAGGGAGAAAAATAGCTGCCCCAAGACAACCATGTCCTAATTCCTGAAATCTGTGAATATGTTACCTACCTTACATACAAATGGGACTTTGCAGGTATGATTAAATTAAGGATCTTGAGATGGGGAAATTATCCTGGATCAGGCAGGTGAGCCCAGTGAAATTACAAAGGTCCTTAAAGAGGGAGGCAGCAGAGTAAGAGTCAGAAAAGGAAATATGTCAACAAGATCAGAGGTCAGTGATACTATTGCTGGAGGAAAAGACCATGAGCCAAGGAATGCAGGTGGCCTTTAGAAGCTGGAAAAGGCAGGGAAATGGATTCTCCCTGAGAGCTTCCAGAAAAGAATGCAGCCCAGTGCCAACACCTTGATCTTAGTTCAGTGAGAACTTTTTAGATTTCTGACCTCCAGAACTAGAAGATAATAAATTTGTGTTTAAATCCCTAAGTTTATGGTAATTTGTTGTAGCAGCAATAGGAAATTAACACAATGTCTTACCATAACATAGTGCAAGTTTGAGTTTTGATTGAAGAACAGCTGTTATTTTTGCATTTTAATAAAATATTTAAAGAATGTTTAAAGGAAAAGAGTTGAAAAAAATAACCATATAATAATAGTTCATATTTACTGACCACTTACTATAAAACCAACATTGTAAGGTGCCTGGGTGGCTCAGCCGGTTAAGTGTCTGGCTCTTTTTCTTTTAAGTTTTATTTACTTATTTTGAGAGAGACAGAGACAGCATGAGTGGGGAAGGGGCAGAGAAAGAGGGAGGGAGAGAGAATCCCAAGCAGGCTCTGTGCTGCCAGTACAGAGCCCAATGCAGGGCTTGAATTCACAAACCGTGATATCATGACCTGAGCTGAAACCAAGAGTAAGATGTTCAACTAACCGAATTACCCAGTTGCCCCAAGTGTCCCACTCTTGAATTTACTTAACTTTAATAAGCAAAGAGATTAGCTGAACTCTCAAGTAGGAAAATACAGAACTCCATCCTCTCAAATCAAGCAGGGAAAAGTTGAACATAGTTACCATAAAAATTAGGCAAAGGTAAAATTTGCAAGGGATATATGATGCCATGGGTTACAAAAAACAAATCACATCTGAAATGCTTTGAGTTCCTACCACATGATAGACAGTTCCCAGCTATTACAAGAGGCCCAGCTTGTTAACTGGCAGACTGGGTAGAACCCTCAGAAAGGTGCACCCCTTCCTTTCCTACCTAACCTCCCCCCATCTGGAATCTTTGCCCAATAATCCTGAAACCGTAAATAACCCCAATCTTAAGCCTTTGACTGACAACTCTGAATACATCAGATTAACAGTGCCAAAATAAATCTATTCCCCTCTCCATTGGATAATGTACTGGGTAATGACAGCAACCCCAAATAACATACACATGCTGAAGAAATTAACATAATTTTAATGACAGCTTATATTTATAAGATATAGTAACAAACTTTTAACTCACTGTGTTGCTTGTGTATGTATTCTTGGTATTTAATATATTTGAAGTATTTTAGACAATCTCACAGGTTGGGAGAAAAATCTGACATTAGATTGATTTTTAATTGAAATACTTAGGATTTGACCAATTAGGCATTAGTGAATATTTAAACCCTTAAGGGATTTTGATTTAATGTATAGGTTTGATTTTTATGCTGCACAGATGCCTAAGAGAATTTGATCTAGTAGATTTACACTAACCCTGTAACATCTGTTGAGCCCTTACTACCTGCCAGGTACTGTTTTAAGTGCTGTGCATGCACTATCTCAGGTAAGGCTCACAACAACTGAGAGTTGTGACTATTGCTACCTGCACTTTCAAGTGATAAAGCAGAGGCACAAAAAGTTACATGACTTAACCAAGGTCACACAGCCAGTTAGTAGCAAGCAGTCTAGCTGGGAGCTCACACTCCTAACTAGTGTCCTTTCAGTGCTCAGGAAGACTCTTATAGAAATACTCTTTAAGTGCTCTGGACTGGGCAGAAAATGGGCCAAGATGATTTAGGGTATAAATCTGCCTTGTTAGGGGCATGAAGTACCTGAGACAATCGGATACAGCAATGTGTGAATTTGACATCTTTTAAGTTAATTTAACAAATTAAGTTTATAAACAGTGTAAATGTGTAAGACAATTTGATTTGTTGCATTTGTATGCTTTTGTTACTTTAATAGGTAATGCTTAAGAAAATTCTATCATTTATAGTGTTTAAATGGAAAGTTTAATGTCAAATTAATAAGCTTACTGAGCATTAATCAAAGAACAAGTGAAAGTGCTTCATTTTTAACATAAAATTGATAGATTTACAAACGAATTTGAGACTTGTGTTTACATACTTAATAACAGCTAGGCTTAAAACTTACAACACTAATAAATTAAATATCAATGAAAAAACAAGCAGCTTTAGGGGCTCTTTCCGATGTACTTTTGTGCAAAAAGTCCCCTCTGACATTTAAAATCTCCACTGACAGTTGGTACAGTTATAGACCTGTTTTGCAGAGGGGAAAACTAAAATAAAGAGAAGTAACTTCCCAAGTGGGAAGTGGCAGATCCTGCATTCCAGCCCAAGCAACACCAGATTGCCAAAGCTAGTACACTCAACCATTTTCCCGTACTGCCTCAGTGTATGGAGAGTCCGTTTTTACAGAAAGCAATGTCGGTTCCGAATATATAACCTGGAGAAATACACACCACTATAACAACACTGGTTTTGCCTGAAGTGGAATTCTAAAGGGCTGTTATTTTAATTTCTGTATTACTTACGATTTGAGTAAAAGAGTTCTCTACCCCTTCACCCATTTTCAACGTACCTCTTTGCTGCCCACTTAAAATTAATAGAATTCTGTACCTCTTTATATTTTAATTTCTTCTGTGTTGTCAATCAGCATTTTGTAGTCATTTATTAATATCTACCTCATGATCTCTTTAAAAAATTTTACATTTCTCCCTGTGCTTCATATACCCCCTCAAATGGACATCATTCCTGAGTTAAACCTTTTCTTATGCCATCATCTCCATAAACCTAGTAGAACTAGTCACCCCTTCAATTAGGCTACTTTTGTACCTATTATATGGTTTTATTAAACATGTAAGACTGAATTCTAGTTGTTTTTCTATTTGTCAGTCTTCCCTATTAGTCTGTGATATATGTCTCTTTTCCCTGGGTCTAGCACAGAGTTTGGTTGATTAAGCCAAATATATTTTGCAGTTACAGAAGCTGAAGTGTGCTTCAGTCAAGAAAGCTGAAGTATGAAGTATTTTGGTTTTGTTTTTATTTTTTTTATTCTCTAGGAGGATTCTTTTCCTCTATTAAAGTCTCTGAATGATATATATAAAATATATATTGTATTTTCATCAGGGTTATTTTGGAGTCTGTGCAGAGCCAGTAACCAAAGACAATGTGGCTGTGGTTTATCAGGTATTAGAAGAGATGCTTTCCATTGGCTATTGAGTGGAACATCCTCAAAGCCGCTCACTATCCTTTGGGCAGTTGTCAACACCTGCTCCATAAGACAACACCTACACCATAAGAGGTAAGGAGGAAAGGGAAATCAACAGAAAGCTGCTGCTTTCCTGGGTGTGGCTTAGTCTAATGTTGAGCATTGTTTCTTTGTTGCTCTTGTTATTGTGCATTGTTTCAAGTGCTTCTCTTTGAGAATCTCAAATGTAAGGTGTTTTAATTTTGCTCTTTATAGTTTTTGAGTTGAATTGTGCTTTGCACAAGCAACTAAATAGTCCCCCCCCCCCAAAAGGCTTATTAATCTGGGGCACCTGGGTGGCTCAGTAGGTTAAGCGTCAGACTCTTGATTTTGGCTTAGGTCATGATCTCATAGCACAGAGCCTGCTTGGGATTCTCTCTCCCTTTCTCTGCCCCTCCCCGACTCATGTGTGCTTTCTCTTCTCTCCTTCCCTCCCTCTCTTTATCTCTCAAAATAAACCTAAAAAAAAAAAAAAGAACCAGGAGATCCTGACTAAAATGTATATTAAAAGAAAAGGAGGGGGGTGTGCCTGGGTGCCTCAGTCCATTAAGCAACCGACTTCGCTCAGGTCATGATCATGGGTTCAAGCCCCAAGTCCAGCTCTGTGCTGACAGCTCAAAACCTGGAGCCTGCTTTGGATTCTATGTCTCCCTCTCTCTCTGCCCCTCCCCAGCTCACGTTCTGTGTCTCTCTCTCAAAAACAAACAAAACAAACAAACATACATTTAAAAAACTTTGAAAAAGGGATTATTAATCTCATTTGGTCCTTTGACTATGGTCTAGCATTGGGGTAGATGATACAATCAAGACTTAAGTTGAACTAAAAGTGGAGGAATTCAGTTATGCTGTTATAAAACTAGAAAAATTGAATTATCTGGAAAACACATTATCATTTGTAAGGAAAGTGGAGCCAAATCACATTTTAACACCTTGGGAGGGAGGGGGAATCTTGTCTTTGCTTTCGTTGAGGTGCACTATGTCCAGCTGCTTTCAAATTAGCCTACCCACCATATTTGGTATGTATTTCTAAGGGTCCGGTTTTCTACTCCGAAGAAGAAAAGGGCAGTTAACCACGAAGAATATTTTTAGGTAGTTGGGGTCCGGGAATACTTCAGTTACTTATCATGACCACAGTATATCTGCATTTTTTCTCGGATTGCTTCATTGGAGGAAACCGCGGGGGAGAGTAATGTTTTGGATGGTACAGACCTTGCAGACCATCTAACCCCCACACCACTGTCCCTGTGCCTTCCCCTGGTACTGTTAGGAGGCCTGCCTGGGGGTGGAGGTGGTGACACCCGCGCTGGCCCCAGCCACATTCTCCACTTCAAGTCTGCCGGTCCCATCGGGAAAGTGACAACGAAAAGTGAAGCTACCCTGACTGCCTGCGCTTTGGCTGACCCGCACTGGTCACTTAGGCTATTTGAAAGGATGGGAAGAGCCACGAGTTCACGGGCTGGTGACCCTCTTAAGAGTCTGCCTTTTCCTCTGGGTAGTAGGGAGTCTCCTTTCTCACTTGGCGGACTATTGCAGCTACAACGCCTATTTTTGGGCGCTTTGACGGCCCTGGCTCCAGCCGCCCAGCTCGTTCCCGCCCCAGTAAGTCTCCACTCCGACGAGGTTCCGCCCGCCCTCTGCTTCCGCCCCCGAGGCCACGCCCCCTGGGAACCCAAAGGGAACCAGGGCCGGAGCAGCGCGGGCGGGGCTTCAACAAGAGCACCTCCCTTTCTTCCTCCTCCCCTATTCCCTCCTTCCCGCCGCGGGGGAGGCGCGGGATCCCGAAGGCCTGGCGGAGACTGGGTCCAGCGGAACCCAGAATTTCTCATTAGGGTCCGTCCAGTCCTCGTTACCCGGCGGCGGGTGGCGTTGGCTCTGAGTTTCTCCCGGGCGCTTCTCTGCGCTGAGAACCTTTCGGGGAGGGTGGATCCTGAAGAGCCGTTTGGGCACTTCTTCCTGGTGCGCCATCACCACCCAAGTGGAAGTGTTAAGGGGAGTAGGTAAATAGATTGTTGAAAGGAAAAGAATGCATTTGAATTACAAAGTGCCTAGCCGAAGAAAAATCAGGAAGCAAGGACATGAGAGTACTAAAATTTTCTGAGGCAAATTCACAGTCAGTTAAAAAATACAAATAGCTAGAATTACCATCAAGCTATCGCTAATTTCAAACCGCCTCTTAATTAATTACAGCTAACAGGATGCCTGTAAATTACAGGAGACACCAGGACTGATACAGACCAAGTCCGATCGGATTATTTAGAGAAATGCAGGTACGAAGCAGGAAACTGGAGTATTCATGTTTTCAGAGTTCCTTTCAGGATTCTGAAAGATAGCGGGGGTGGAGGGGATACTGCCAGTGAATATGTATCCCAGACCTAATCAAGAATAACCTAAAGCCACTGTCATCTGTGTTTCTCCATGTCTGACATCAGACTGTATTTATAAGTTATTCATTGGCTGGTGTGAGCCCTTGAGATCAAAATGAAGCCAGATGATTTAGCACAGTCAGTTGATTGCCTATGTTCTCAGCATTCTCAGATGCTGAAGATCGTTGCTTACACATTTGTAGCGAGTTTAAAGAGGAACACAACTATATCATGTCTGTCAGTGCTAACAAGGACAAGGACGCACTGAACATTGTGAGAGCTGTGGGTAAATGAGATACAAGATCATGCTATGTGGGGCACCCAGGAGTGGCTCAATTGGTTAAGCATCGACTCTTGATATCAACTCGGGTATTGATTTCAGGGTCCTGAGTTCAAGCTCCGCGTTTGGCTCCACACTGGATGTGGAGCCTACTTTTAAAAAAATGCTGTTTCTCCAGTTCCTACTGCCTCTGACATAAAGAGTAAATGAATATGGCAGTCCCAGGAGCCATAGGCTTCATGTAGACATGGTCAAGTCCAAGATCCACACCACCTACAACCAGTCAGGAAAATGGCACAGAAATGGCATCAAGAAACCTCAGTTACAAAGATATGAATCTCTTATGGGGGGTAGACCCCAAGTTCCTGAGGAACATGCACTTTGCCCAGAAGCACAACATAAACAGCCTGAAAAAGATGCAGGCCAGCACCACCCAGGCCATGAGTACTTGTGCTGAGACTATCAAGGCCCTAGTGTGTAGCCCAAGGAGATCAAACCCAAGATCCTAAATGGTGGCAGCCCCAAGTGCCATCAGCTTGCCTACATTACTCACCCCAAGCTCAGGAAATGTGCTGGTGCCATATTGCCAAAGGCCAAGGCCAAGGCTCAAACCAAGACCCAGGCTACAGCTGTTCCTCAGGTTCCCAGAGGTGTTCATGCTCCCATGAAGGCTCTAGTGTAGAGGTTTCTGTCTGCCAATGTGAGGACTGCAGGTCTGGTGTGACCCCTGAGCTTCTGACTGCATGGGGCTGGTGTCCTCTGTGCTATTTGTACAAGTAAACATGAGGCAGGATCTGTCAAAAAAAATTAATTACTTAATATGGTGAACAGTCAGAAGTGAGGAAGAAATAATGAGTTTATAGATTTCTGTTTGAAAGAACCCGGGTAGAAATTTAGAAATACAAAGTTACTCTTTTTATGTTACCTAATAATAAAAGGTGAATTGAGAACAGACTGTATTCTAGACACTGTTCATTATTTCACTGTACCTTTACAATGCTGTGAGATCACCTTCATCATCGTTTCACAGAGAGAAGAATCAAGGCTTTGAGAAGTTAAGATAACTTGCCCAAGGGGACTAGTAAGTGACCAGTTTAGGACTGAACTCAGGTCACCTATCTCCAGATTAAAAACCACGCAGAACGTGGGTATATCATTTATCTAAGTTCATCATAATGTATAGTTTAAATGGATACATTTTATATAAATTATACCAGTAAAGTTAATTTAAAAAATACTGCAGAATGAATGTGATGTTTTTATGGTAAAGAAACAACATTATAGGGGAGCCTAGATGTCTCGGTTGGTTAAACATCTGTATTTGGCTCAGGTCATGATCTCACAGTTCGTGAGTTCGAGCCCAGTGTCAGGCTCTCTGCTGACAGCTCAGAGCCTGGAACCTGCTTTGGATTCTCTGTCTCCCTTACTCTCTGCCCCTTCCCTACTCACACTCTGTTTCGCTCTCTTTCTCCCAAAAATAAACGTTAAAAAAAAAGAAACAACATTATGATGATTTCATACATGACAGTTTCAGAGGAAAAAGAGATGAGGTAAGATATATATATAATTAACATACACAATGAAAGATTGATGACATCATAGTCAAGGATTATTCATTTAGTTGACCTTCCTAAACTTAAGAAACACATTTATAGAAATATCAGCAGGATGCTACTGCTGGTAAGGGGCATGCTAGTCTGTTGTGGAAATCAATCAAGCAAATTTTCTAACAAAATTGGAAAAGACATCTGAAGTATGTGATATGAAATCTGTCTAACAAAAATATGTTCCAAGTACAGGACATTAAAAAGTTAGCTGTCTCTCACAATAAATAAATAAACTTAAAAAAAAAGGGGGGGGGGCTCCTGAGAGGGTCAGTTGGTTAGGTGTCAAACTTTTGATTTCTGCTCAGGTCATGATCTCACGGTTCAGGAGTTAGAGCCCCGAGTTGGGCTCTGTGCTAACGGTGCGGAACCTGCTTGGGATTCTCTCTCTCCCTCACTCTCTGCCCCTCCCCCATTCATGCTGTCTCTGTCTCTCTCAAAATAAATAAACCTAAAAAAAAAGTTAGATACTTTTGCTGCTCATATGCATTAAAGTCACATTTTCTGTGTATAATAATGTTTTATAATAAACATTGTGATTATAAGCTGTGTAGCAGAATTTACACATTTTTATTTTCAGTTAAAACTTACTTGAACAGTTTGTCAAAACAAGCAAGGCACAAAATTGCTTTTGTGTTTAAAGGCTGTGTTGGAGTGTTTAAAGAGACTATATTGACTCCTTTTTCATTGTGTTTTCCATTTTGAAGTTTCACCAATTTCAGAAACATTTTGAATTTAAAGTTTTAATTAAAATTTACAAATCAAATATTTTGTGAATTGGGTATCTGAACAATTATGGTTGCCCATAAACATGTAGAAACAGGGCACAAAATAGCTCAATTCCTTCCAAAAGTGATAAAACTGGCTTCTTAGGATGCTTAAATTGCTAGTGACTGTTCCCACCCAATACAGATATTTAACAGCCCCAATAATGACAAACTCCACAAAGCCTCAGAACAAGATGTGACCAATGAGATCCCACTGTTAGGAATTCTGCACAACCTTAAGTTTTCCAAGAGAATATTCTCTTCATTGGCCATCATGAAAACAGTGACCTATCTTGAGTAAAAAAGAAAATGATGGTGAGAGAAAGCATGAGTCTTAATGCAAATTTATCGGGATGCATATTTAGCACCCTTTGTAAAATGCAGGAGGAAACTGACCCAGCGCTTCCATCATAAGAGTGTGTGAGTTTGAGTATAACAATAGAAAATCACCACTGTTGTTAATTAGATATGACCAGGATGGATGGTTGGGGAATAGCACAGAGCCTGAGATCTGTGTGTGGAGTGCACCCAGCCTTCCTGATGGTTCTTACTCTCTTTGCTATTTTACTTCTTTAACATCTGTTTAATATTAGTACAGCTTAATTGGCAATGAAAGCAGCTGTGTCTTCTTAGACATGCAAAGCCTATAATTGATAAACTACTAAAATGTTTCCACTCTAATTTCTAGAATAGTTTTCTTAATTTACTCATAGAATTTATAATCATTAATTCCAGAAATATACAACTTACTAGAAACTGAACAGGTGGCAGCAACTTTAATACAGGATGTGTTATCCATAATAAATGAACATTTTTTCCCTGTCCAGCAGCATATCACCTTGAGTTCCTGTATCTATATGATAAAAATTGAAATACAGTTTTAAAACTATATGTCAGGGGCACCTGGGTGGCTCAGTCGGTTAAGCGTCCGACTTCAGCTCAGGTCATGATCTCACGGTTCGTGAGTTCAAGCCCCACGTCTGGCTTTGTGCTGACAGCTCAGAGCCTGGAGCCTGCCTCACATTCTGCATCTCCCTCTCTCTCTCTCTGCCCCTCCTCCACTCTTTCTCTCTCTCTCTCTCTCTCTCTCTCTCTCTCTCTCTCAAAAGTAAATAAACATTAAAAAATATTAAAAAAAAAACTATATGTCAAATTCTTATGCTACTTTTTGGCAAGGTGTATTAAGAATCTTGGGGCACCTGGGTGGCTCACTTGGTTAAGCGTCCGACTTCAGTTCAGGTCATGATCTCACGGTTCATGAGTCTGAGCCCCATATGGGGCTCTGTGCTGACAGCTCAGAGCCTGGAGCCTGCTTTGGCCTCTGTGTCTCCCTCTCTCCTCTGCCCCTCCCCTGCTTGTACTCTGTCTCTCTCACAAAAATAAATAAACATTGAAAAAAATTTTGAAAACAAGAAGAATCTTTTTTTTTAATTTTTTAAAAATGTTTTTATTTATTACTGAGACAGAGAGAAACAGAGCATGAGTGGGGGAGGGGCAGAGAGAGAGGGAGACACAGAATCTGAAGCAGGCTCCAGGCTCCTAGCTATCAGCACAGAGCCCAACGCGGGGCTCGAACCCACAAAAACTGTGAGATCATGACCTGAGCCGAAGTCGGACACTCAACTGACTGAGCCACCCAGGCGCCCCGAAAACAAGAAGAATCTTTAGGGGTGCCTGGAGGCTCAGTTGGTTAAGCATCTGACTCTTGATCTTGGCTCAGGTCACGATCTCACAATTCATGGGATCGAACCCTGAGTTGGGTTCTCACTAACAGCATGGAGCTTGCTTGGGATTCTCTGTCTGTCTGTCTCTCTCTCTCTCTCTGCACCTCTCCCACTGGCTCTTCTTTCTCCAAATAAACATTAAATACATAAATAAATTTTAAAAAACATTATAAATAAAAAATATAATTTATGGAAATTTTAAATGTTTCAAATTTATGTGATCTTATAGAGTATCATCCTAAGTTTGTAAAAATACATATATATATATATATATATATACATAGAAAAAGGATGCGAATCAACTAGATAAGAATATTATCTGTGGTATTGCTGAATAGTAAGATTATGGGCCACTTATGTTTTCTTTATCTTTTTTTTTTTTAAACATTTTTATTTATTTTTGCGAGACACAGAGAGAGACAGAGTATGAGCAGGGGAGGGGCAGAGAGAGAAGAAGACACAGAATCTGAAACAGGCTCCAGGCTCTGAACTATCAGCACAGAGCCCGATGCGGGGCTCGAACCCACAAACTGTGAGATCATGACCTGAGCCGAAGTCAGACGCTTAACTGACTGAGCCACCCAGGCACCCCTGTTTTCTTTATCTTTTAATTTTCTTCATACTGCTTATAGTGAACATTTTTTATAGTCAGGAAAATAATAAATGCTACTTTCTTTTTTTAAAAAATTTTTAATGTTTATTTATGATCGAAACAGAGAGAAACAGAGCATGAGTGGGGGAGGGGCAGAGAGAGAGGGAGACACAGAATCCAAAGCAGGCCCCAGGCTCTGAGCGGTCAGCATAGAGCCCGATGCGGGGCTCGAACCCATGAGCTATGAGATCATGACCTGAGCCAAAGTCAGACGCTTAACCCAGTGAGCCACCCACGCGCCCCTAAATGCTACTTTTTTAAAAGAATGATTAGAGGGCTTAGTAAACACTTCTTGATTCATAACTAATAGAACAAATTATTAGTGCTTATGCATGGGAAATAACCCAGAAATAACCCCAAACAATGTCTACTTTAGAAATCTACCAGTCTCACTCTGCCTCTTCCCTTCATTCATTTAAAAAAATTTTTTTAAACGTTTATTCATTTTTGAGAGACAGGATAGAGTACGAGCAAGGGAGGGGCAGAGAGAGGGAGACACAGAATCTGAAACAGACTCCCAGCTCTTAGCTATCAGCACAGAGCCTTATGCAGGGTCAAACCCACAAATCATGAGATCACGACCTGAGCTGAAGTCAGAAGCCTAACCTACTGAGCCACCCAGGCACCCGCTCCCTTCATTCATTCTTATTCTCATCTAGTTGTTATAAAAATGTTTCCTCTGGTTGAAAGCCTATTCTTACCTATTTATACAATATAATTCATTGTATAAAATGAATTAATTAAGTCCAAAAGCTTATACCTACATAAACCTAAAGTGCTAACTAAAAAAAACATTAATAACACATGCCCTCAAACAAATGTCATGTATCATAGTATGTTTCCTTCTTTCTCAAAAGCCCCAGGCCCTGTGCTGAATACTGTAGAATTGCCATAACTGAGTGTTTTTTTCTATTAAAATACTCATATACATTTACTTTTAAGCATGTCCTAGAAAAATGTCTGAAAGGCTACACTTTGATGTCAAGGTGCATGAAGTCTCTGGGTTGGTAGAATCATTAGTGTTCAGGACTTTTTTGTCAGTATTTTCAGATTGTTCTATAATGTGCAAACATAGCCTTTTGTGGAAAAAAATGCTACCCAGAGATGTCAGAATTAGTCTCTTTGAGACCTTCCTAACTTGCAATTAGGAAAACAAATGGGCAATTATACTATGGAGTTTTGACAGACTAAATAATATAGCTTTATATTTGGTTTCTGCCCAGAACTTGGGAAGAAAAAGAAATAATTCCTTTGCACTTCTCTATGAAGCAATTTAGGAAATCCTCTTGGAAAACTCAGTTGTACAACAACTATTTGAAGAGATTAAATTAACATCTTTCATTGGCAGTTGTTTCAGTACACTCATACATTGATGAATGATTTAAAACAAGATAGGTACTTGAACAGAAAATTAAACAAGCACAAAATACCATAGGGAAACAGACAAGTTTCCTAAAAGAACAGCATCAAGTTGATAACTATAGTGTTTAAATGAAAATACCTGGGACATTTTTGCTGACATTTGTCAGAGCTTTTAAAGGAACATTACCAGTGGGCTGGTAACAAGGCCCATTTTACAAAGTATATTAGCACAGAGTTTGACATAAACTAGATGTTCAGTATCTTCTTATAAAAATTTATTTTGATTCAAACCTATGCCATAGAAAAGGGTTCCTAAGTTCAATTTACAAATTAAGTTTGATTATTCACTGAACAAAGCATATGATGCTAATTTTTCCCCTAAATTTGAATATCTGGAGGAAATTTTTCAATCAATTTGAGTATACACCTAACAAAATGAAACAAAGCCATTAAGATTGAGGCACTATGAGGTGCCTGGGTAGCTCAGTTAGTTAAGCATTGGACTTTGGGTCAGGTTATGACCTTATGGTTCGTGAGTTCCAGCTCCACATTGGGCTCTCTGGTGTTAGCCTGGAACCACTTTGGATCCTCTGTCCCCACCCCCCACTACTGTCCCTCCACTGGACAGGAGTGTTCTCTGTCTCTCTCTCAAAAATAAACATTTAACAATAACAACAAAAAAAGATTGAGGCAATATGACACACTAAAAAACACTTTGAACACTGGAATCTACTCCCAGTGTTGCAGCTAACTAGCTTGTAAACTTGAGGTTAATTTGCTACTATAGTAAAGTAAGGTGATTAAACAGATCATCTCCAAAGATTTCTTCATTTTTAACAGTTTATAATTTGAAAACAAACATAGGAAGATTCCAAAAGGTAGAGGGTCACCTGGATGGCTCAGTCAGTTGAGGGTCAGCCCAGGTCATGATCTCATGGTTTGTGGGTTCAAGCCCCACGTTGGGTTTTTTTTTTTAATTTTTTTATGTTTTTTATTTATTTTTGAGAGACAGAGAGAGACAGCGCAAGCAGGGGAGGGTCAGAGAGAGAGGGAGACACAGAATCTGAAGACAGGCTCCAGGCTCTGAGCTGTCAGCACAGAGCCCGACGCGGGGCTAGAACCCACGAACCGTGAGATCATGACCTGAGCCGAAGCCGGACGCTTAACCGACTGAGCCACCCAGGCGCCCCCCACGTTGGGTTTTGTGCAAACAGCATGGAGCCTGCTTTGGATTCTCTGACTTTCTCTCTCTCTCTGTCTCTCCTCTGCTTGTGCGTGCGCACTCTCTCTCTCTCTCTCTCAAAAATAAATACACTTCCAAAAAAATCTAAAATGTTGGGAGAAGGTAGATTAACTAGAGACCTTGGGGTCCAAGGCACAACAGAGGGGTAAGTCTTCTGTGTTGTCTTTCTGCCTCATATAAACTAGACTTTGAGCTATAGAAACTAGCAACTAGCACAAATTAGAGGAAAACCCCAGGGCTATCCAGCTGTCTCAGTGGGTAAAGCAGGCAACTCTTGATTTGGGGGGTCCTCAGTTCAAGCCCCATGTTGGGTATAGAGATTATTTAAAAAAAAGAAAGAAAGAAAGAAAGAAAGGAAAGCTCCCACAAAAGCCTTCTCTCTTTAGCCAAAGGACCTGAAAAAGGGCAGCCTAGCAAGACAGACCTTTAGGCAACAAGAGTTCTATTCCACCCAAACTCCAGCCAAATATGATAGTAAAACACTGTTGTCCCAACCCCACCCATATCAGTAGAGGCCAAGCGGAGAGCTCAGACTTCTACTTTCTCCAGGCTTAACCTGCTTTGCCAGGCTTAATGAAGTAGCTTACCCCTGTTCCCACACCACCACCACCAGTGTGGAATCAGAGGAAGCCTAGCGGAGAGTCAGGACTTTATTATTTATTTATTTATTTATTTACTTACTTACTTACTTACTTATTTTTACTTTTTTAAAAATTTTTTAAATTTATTTTTGAGAGACAGAGACAAATCATGAATGGGGGAGGAGCAGAGAGAGAGGGAGACACAGAATCTGAAGCAGGCTCCAGGCTCTAAGCTGTCAGCACAGAGCCCTATGCGGGGCTCAAACCCATGGACCACGAGATCATGACCTGAGCTGAAGTCGGATGCTTAACCGACTGAGCCACCCACGCGCCCCAAGTCAGGACTTTTATAACCACTGGTAATAATGAGGCCACAGGTCACTCACCCCACTTCTGTGTTGTCAGTGGAGTCCACATGAGGAGTAGTAAGGCACTCCTACCCCTCCATACCAAGGAGGTATCAGTGAGGCCTAGTAAGGAGCTGGAACTCACATCTCCCCCTCCATATAATGAGAAGCACCCCCATCTCAGGTGCCAACACAGGCTGAGTAGAGGCTGAGAGAGTCCAGTACTCAAATGGTCTTCTACCCTGCAACTGATAATAATGAAGTGGCCACTCCCCCACCCCCATCCTTCTGCTGGAGCAGTTTCAGAAGAAGCCAGCTAAAACATAAGGTTTAAATGAGATCCAGATGGTCTCCTTTGAAACACAAAAGTTTTTAATTTTGATGAAGTCAAATTTATCTATTTTTTTCTTTTGTTGCTCATGCTTTTGGTGTCATATCTAAGAATCCTTTGCCAAATCTCAAATCACGATTTTCCCCTATGCTTTCTTGAAAAATTTCCTACATTTAGGTCTTTGATCCATTGTGAGCTAATTTTTGTGGATGGTCTAAGGTAAGAGTCCAACTTCATTCTTTTGCCTGTGGCTATCTAGTTGTCTCATCATTTGTTGAAAAGAACATTCTTCCCCATTGAATAGTCTTGGCACTCTTGTCAAAAGTCAGTTGACGATATATGTGTGATTTATTTCTGGACTATCAATTCTATTCTGTTGATCTCTATGTCCCTCCTTGTGCCAATACCACATTGTCTTGACTACTGTCACTTTGTAGTAAGTATTGAAATTAGGAAGTGTGAGTCTTCCAACTTTGTTCTACTTTTTCAAGATTAATTAGGTTATTCTGGGTCCCTTGCAAATCCAAATTAATTTTAGAATCTGCTTTTATTTTTTTTAATGCTCATTTAATTTATTTTGGGGGGGGGGCTGTGCTATCAGCACAGAGCTGACCTGGAGCTTGAACCCACTAGCCATGAGATCATGACCTGAGCTGAAATCCAGATTCTGTTGCTTAACCCATTGAGCCACCCAAGTGCCCCTAGAACCAGCTAGTAAATTTCTACAAAGAAATCAGTGGGGATTCTGATAGGGATTGAGTTGAATCTCAGGTCAATTTCAAGAGTATTGCATCTTAACAATGTTGAGGCTTCTGATCCAAGAATATGCATTTTTCCATTTCCTTAGATTTCATTTTATTTTTTTCCACCAGTGCTTTAGAGTTTTCAGAATAGAAGTTTTGACCTTCTTTTGTTAAATCTTTTCCTATTTTATTATTTTTGATGGTGTGTTAACAGGATTGTTTTCTTAATTTCATATTGAATTATTCAATGAAATTGTATAAAACTTCAATTAATTTCTGTGTAACAATCTTGTGTCCTGTAACCTTTTAAAATTCCGTTCTAGTTTTAACAGTTTTTTAGTGAAGTCTGTAGGGTTTTACTATATATAAGATCATGCCATCTATGAGTAGTGTTTTATTTTTTCCTTTCCAATCTAGATGCATTTTATTTTTTCTATGTATGTATTTATTTATTTTTAATTATGTTTATTTTAAGTAAAATCTCTACACCCAATGTGGGGCTCAAACTCATGACCCTGAGATCAAGAGTCTTATGCTCTTCCAACTGAGCCAGAATTAAGAATTAAGACACCCCAGCTTAGTTAATAGTTTTTTTAATTTTTATTTATTTTGAGATAGTGAGAGAGAATGCACAAGTAGAGACACATGTGTGAGCAGAGGAGGGGCAGAAAGAGAGGGAGAGAGAATCCCAAGCGGGCTTTGTGCTGTCAGCACACTGCCCCACATGGGGCTCGATCCCGCAAACCATGAGATCATGACCTGAGCCAAAAACAAGAATAAGATGCTTAACCAATTCAGCCACCCAAGGGCCGTAGTTATTTGTTTATTTTTATTGACTAATTGCCCTGGCCGAAATCTCCAGTACAATGTTGAATACAAGTGGTCAGAGTAGAAACCTTTGCCTCGTTTCTGATCATATAGGTAAAGCATCCAGTTTCACCATTAAGTGTGATATTAGATGAGTTTTTGGTAGATGCCCTTTATCAAATTGAGGAAGTTCTCTTCTATTCCTACTTTGCTGACTGTTTTTTTGTTTTTTTGTTTTTGTTTTTGTTTTTAACAACATGAAAGGGTGTTGGATTGTGTCAAATGCTTTTTCTTTATCTGTTGAGACTGCCTTAGTCTGCTTGGGCTGCCATAACAAATTACCATAGATTGAGTGGCATTAACAAAAGAAAATATTTTTTTGATGTTTATTTATTTTTGAGACAGGGAGAGAGACAGAGTGTGAGCGGGCAAGGGGCAGAGAGAGAGGGAACACAGAATCTGAAGCAGGCTCCAGGCTCTGAGCTCTCAGCACAGAGCACGACATGGGGCTCAAACACACAAACCTTGAGATCATGACCTGAGCCAAACTCAGATACCCAACTGACCGAGCCACCCAAGTTCCCCAACAAAAGAAATTTTTTAATCTTAGATCTAGAGGCAGGCAGAGAATCTAAGGTCAGGGTGTCAGCAAGATAGGTTCTGGTGAGAGCTCTCTTCCTGGCTTGTCTTCTTGCTGTATCCTCACATAGGCGAGATGGAGAGACCAATTCTCTGGTGTTTCTTCTTCGAAGGGCACCAGTCCCATCATGAAGGCCCCACTCTCATGACCTTATCTAAACCAAAATACCTCCTAAAGGCCCCATCTCCAAATACCATCACATTGGGGGTTAGCCCTTGTGATGTGAATTTGGGGGAGACTCAATTTAGTTCATAGCAGAGATGATTATGTGATTTTTTTTAAATTTTATTGAAATGATGTATTAGTTGATTTTCAGATGTTGAACCAACATTATATTTCTGGGATAAATCCCATTTGGTCACGGTATATAATTCTTCCTGTATGTTGTTGAATTTGCTTTGCTAGTATTTTGTTGAGGATTTTTGCATCTATATTCAAATGAGATATTGGTCTATAATTTTCTTTTTATGTGATATCTTTGTCTGGTTTTCATATAAGGGTAATACTGGCCTCATAAAGTGAGTTGAGAAGTGCTCCCTCTTCTGTTTTTTGAAAGATTTTGTGAAGAATTGGTATTAATTGTTTGGTAGGATTTTTAATGTTTAAATGTTTGGCAGGATTCAATGGTGAAGCCATTTGCTTCTGGCTTTTCTTTTGATTTTGGTCTTATTAATATACACGTTATTTCAGGTTCAGATGTACAATATAGTGACTCAACAGTTCTATACATGACTCAGTGCTCATCACAGTAAGTGTACTCTTAATCCCCTTCACCTATTTCCTCATCCTCCCACCTGCCTCCCCACTGGTAACCACCAGTTTGTTCTCTGTAATTAAGAGTCTGGTTTTTTTTTTCTTTTGTCTCTTTTTTTCTTTGTTTTTTTTCTTAAATTCCACATATAAGTGAAGTTTTATGGTATTTGTCTTTCTCTGACTGACTTATTTCATTTAGCATTATACCCTCTAGATCCATCCATGTTGTTGCAAATGGCAAGATGCCATTCTTTTTTTATAGCTGCATAATATTTCATTGTGTGTATACACATATATATCACATATTCTTTATCCATTCTTCTATTGATGGATACTTGGGTTGCTTTCATAATTTGGTGATACTCTAACAGGTGATATCTCATTGTGGGTTTGATTTGCATTTCCCTGATGATGAGTGATGCTGGGCGTCTTTTCATGTGTCTCTCACCCATTTCTTCTTTGTAGAAATGTTTGTTCATGTCTTCTGCTCATTTTTAAATTGGATTGTTTTTTGGTAATGAGTAGTATAACTTCTTTATTTATTTTGGATACTAACCCTTTATTGAATATATCATTTGCAAGTATCTTCTCCCATTCAGTAGGTTGTCTTTTAGTTTTGTTGATTATTTCCTTCACTGTGCAGAAGCTTTTTATTTTGATTAGTCCAATAGTTTATTTTTGCTTTTATTTCTCTTGTCTCAGGAGACATATTTAGAAACATGTTGTTATGACCAATATCAGAGAAATTACTACCTGTACTCCCTTCTAGGATTTTTATAGTTTCAGATATCACATTTAGGTCTTTAACCTGTTTTGAGTTTATTTTTACGTATGCTGTAAGAAAGTGGTCCAGCTTTATTTGTTTTTGCATATTGCTATCCAGTTTTCCCAACATCGTTTATTAAAGACACTGTCTTTTTACTATCACATATTCTTATCTCCTTTGTCATAGATTAATTGATTATATAATTGTGGATTTATTTCTGGACTCTCTATTCTATTCCCTTGAACTTTGTGTCTACTTTTATGCCAGTACCATAGTGTTGTGATTGCTAGAGCTTTGTGGTATATCTTAAAATCTGGAATTGTGATACCTCCAGTTTTGTTTTTCTTTCTCAAGATTGCTTTGGCTATTCTGTGGTTTCATACAAATCTTAGGATTATTTTTTCTAGTTATGTGAAAAATGTTGTTGGTATTTTGATAGGGATTGCATTAAATCTGTAGATTCCTTTGGATGGTGTGGACCTTTTAACAATATTTGTTCTCCCAATCCATGAGCATGGAATGTATTTGCATATGCTTGTGTCATCTTCAATTTCTTTCATTAGTGTTTTATAATTTTCAGAGTACAGGTCTTTCACCTCCTTGGTTAAACTTATTCCTAGGTATTTTATTATTTTTGGAGCAATTATAAATAGGATTGCATTCTTTTTCTCGTTCTGATGCTTCATTATTATTGTATAGAAATGCAACAGATTGAATTCATTTATCAATTCTAGTAGTTTTTAGTGGAGTCTTTACGGCTTTTAATGTATAGTATTATGTCATCTGCAAATAGTGAAAGTTTTAGTTCTTCCTTACCAATTTGGATACTTTTAATTTCTTTTTCTTGTCTGATTGCTGTGGTTAGGACTTCCAGTATTATGCTGAATAAAAGCGGTGAGACTGGACATCCTTATCTTGTTCCTCATCTCAGGGGAAAAGCTTTCAGTTTTTCACCATTGAATACAATGTTAGCTGTGAGTTTTTCATACATATCCTTTGTAATGATGAGGTATGTTCCCTCCATACCTGCTTTGTTGAGAGTTTTTATCATGAATGAATGTTGTATTTTGTCAAATGCTTTTTCTGCATCTATTGATCATATGGTTTTTATCTTTTCTCTTGTTGATATGATGTATCACACTGATTGATTAATGAATATTGAATAACCCTTGTATCCCAGGAATAAATCCCACTTGATTGTGGTGAATGATTTAAAAAAATTTTTAATGTCTTTATTTTATTTTGAGAGAGAGAGAGAGCGGGGGAGGGGCAGAGAGAGAGAGAGGGAGACACAGAATCTGAAGCAGGCTCCAGGCTCTGAGCTGTCAGCACAGAGCCTGATGCGGGGCTCGAACCCACGAACTATGAGATCATGACCTAAGCCGAAGTTGTATGCTTAACCGACTGAGCCCCAGGCCCCCCAGATTTTTTTTAACACATTGTTGAATTTAGTTTGCTACTATTTTATTGAGGATGTTTTCATCTATGTTCATCAGAGACATTGGCCTGTAGTTTTCTTTTTTTGTAGTGTCTTTATCTGGTTTTGGTATCAGGGAAATTCTGGGCTCATAGAATGTATTTGGAAGCTTCCTTCCTTTTCTATTTTTTGGAATAGTTTGAGAAGAATATGTATTAACTTTTCTTTAAATCTTTGGTAGAATTTGCTTGTGAAGGTCCTGGACTTTTGTTTGTTGGGAGTTTTTTGACTACTGATTCAATTTCATCACTAGTAATCAGTTTGTTCAAATTTCCGATTTCTTTCTGATTTGGTTTTGGAAGATTGTATGTTTCTAGGAATTCATCCAGTTTCTTCTAGGTTGTCCAATTTGTTGGAATATAATTTTTCATAATATTCTCTTATAATACATTGTATTTCTGTGGTGTCAATTGTTATTTCTTCTCCTTTCTCCCCATCTTTTTCTTTTTTTCTTTTTAGTTTATTTATTTTGAGAGAGAGAGAGCACAGCCATGTTTGTGCATGCAAAGGGGGAAAGAGCAGAGAGAATCCCAAGCAGGCTCCACACTGACACTGGGCTAGATCTTATGACCCTGAGATCATGACCTGAGCTGAAATCAAGAGTCCAGATGCTTAACTGACTGAGCCACCCAGGCGCCCCAACCCTATCTTTTTTCTAACCTCGTTTTCCACCAGGCATCCCTGTACACTGTGTTGCATACTGTCTTTCATGCTATTTTTACACACCAAGCATATTTAGCTCCTAGAACCTTTGTATTTTCTCTTCCCTCTCTCCAGAAGACCCTCCCTCTAGATATCTGCAGTTTCCCTTGCTTTCAGGTCTCTGATAGAATGTGACTACTACCCTATCAACTTAGCCACTCTCTAGCTCCCTTTTTCTACATAGCACTTACCAACACCATTACATATCTGTTTGCTTATCATCGGCCTCCTTTATTAGATCATAAATTCCATGAGGGCAGGGATTTTGTTCACTACCAAATCCCCAGAGCCTATGACAGTATTTGTAACATACAAGATGCTCATTAAATATTTAGTAAATGAATGAATTAAGATAATAGGGAAAATGGAGCACTAGATTTTCCATAGAGGTTACCAAGCAGAAAGAAGTGCGATGAATATGAAGGAAAAATCATACCAGTATGCATCAAATGTGCTCAAAGGGAACAGACTACTCCCTGAATATCAAAGGTCTTGTTCCTGCCCTAAAATTCGGGAGTTGACAAGATAGTAGCCTGATAGTATCTATAACAGAAGTATGACCAATTTACAGAAGTAATAAAATTTTGTAAGACAATGGAAGTATCTGTGTTCATATTTTTGGTAAATATTTCTATGCAAGTAGAAATGGAGAGGTATAAGGAGAAAGCTTATTTTTGGTTTATATAATACTTAAGAGAATTTGGTGGGATGGTTATGGCCATGGTATAACATAAACTTTGGTCACATTTTCTGAGTAGTTTTGATTCAAAGATTGTGAAAGCAAGTTTGACTGTTTTAACTAAAGTGATGCCAAGTTCCTAAGACAGCAGTAAGCCACCTACTTCAGACCAGCATCATCTACTTTTAGACTAATTTCTAGGCAGTGGATGGTATTAAGGCCCATTGCGGGTGATTCTTGTATTTAGTATATTTATGACTGCTTCTGATACCACATTCCGGCATAGAACTATTGGAATACTTCACAACTTTAATATTCCATGTCCAGTCAAGCAGTAAATGTCATAGAACCTGTGTCTAGAAGATCCAGAGCCAGAATCTAGCCCAGTTGAGGAGTATAATTGACTCAGATGGTTCAGCAGCAGCTCTGTTTAGAGAGGGAAGTAATTTGACCCCACCCTTATATTATTTAACTTTCCTAACCTTCAGCAGTTCATTAATGATAAGGTAAAGTATAAACTCCTCCAACATTGGTCTTGTTTGTACCTATGGCACCTATGTTTGGTGGAATTCAATAGTGAAGCCATCTGGGTCTGGGCTTTTCTTTGTAGGTAGTTTTTATTACTAACTCGATCTATTCACTTATAGATCTATTCAAATTGTCTATTTCTTCTTGAGTTAGTTTTTTGTAGTCTGTGTCTTTCTAGGAATTTGTATATTTCATCTAAGTTATCTAATTTGTTTGCAAACAATTGTTCTTCCTCATAGCATTCCTCCTCATCACTTATGGCTAAACTGAAATAAATATTCCAAATAATAGCCTATGGCTTCCTGCCCTTTCATTTTTTGTACTTGGAATGCACTCAACTTAATCTCTACCTATTAAAATGTGTTGGATATCTCCTGGGACCAAAACATTCTTCAGAGTTCTCTAGAGAATGCATGAACAATAGTTATGATAAGGTTTTGGCTTTGGAATAGATAGCTGTCAACAATGTCAAGTGCTGCAGAGAGGTCAAAGAGGCCAAGTAATGGCACTTAGATTTAACAATCTTGAAGTCAGTGTCAGTTTTCAAAAGAACAATTTCAGGACAATGGTGGAAGCAGATAAGAAGAAATAATGAGTAAGTAGAACAATATGTGAGCTCCAAGAAGTAGAGATTTTTGTCCCTTTTATTTACTAATGTTCCCCATCCAGTAGACCATGCCTGATATATTAAAAGCTCTCCATAAATATTAGTTAAATTAGTGAATTAATTAATGTGCTGATAAGTGGTGGCAAAAAAGAAAAAAGTAGAGGCAATGGGAGTGATAAAGGAGAGACTAGAATAATGGTGTAGTTGAACAAAGGGGCAAGTTGAATATACTTTTAAGTGGAGGACTCTCATGGAAAAGTGGAAATCAAAGATGTAAAAAAAAAAGTAAAATAGTTGGGGTGCCTGGCTGGCCCAGTCAGTAGAGCATGCAACTCTTGATCTTGGGGTTGTAAATATGAGCCCTAACTTGGTGCTAGAATTTACTTAAAGAAAAAGATGCAAAATAGTGAAAACTGATGCAACACTATCATTAGACCAACAAGGTCACAAATAGGAATACGAAGAGGCAAGTTGAATAGGAAGAGGCAAGTCCCACTTAATGTATAAAATGGACTCAGTTGCAACTCTTTGCAGAAAAATATTCCTCATTATGGGTTCCATATTCCCATTAACTGTATGAAAATCCACTCAAGCATGCAAACTAGAGACTCCAGTTTTCTTTAACACCTTCTTCTCTTTCATCTTCTTCAGCACTTATAAGTGATTTCCATCATCTCAATTCCACCTCTGTAATGCTCCATTTCCATTCCCATCTTCCATCCACTCTGACCCTATCCTAGATAAGCCATCAAACATTTTCTTGTCTGGAATATGTTAATGATTTTCTGACTGTACTCTGAATTCAGAACCTTTTAGCTCTTAGTCCTTTCTTTATACTGCCATCAGGACTATGATCTTAAAACACAGATATGATTATACCATTTTCCTCTTCAAAAGAGCAGCAACAGACCATTCTGTCTATTATAGTTCTTCATTTATTGAGTGCTTTGCATATGCTAGGTGCTGAGGATACACTGATGAGTTATAATAAAGAGGGCATTTCAAATTAGGGGCAAAGAAATGAAATGGCCACAACAAAATGTAGGACACTTAAGAATGAAATGTTATTTTTCTCCTATGAGATTGGCAAAGATGAAACAGAATGAAAATACTCAGTGTTGGTAAATACGTAGGAAAAAAAGCAACCTTATTCACTATTAGTGGAAGTTAGTAGAGAAGAACTTTGAAGAGGGCAATTTAGCATTATTTGTTAAAATTTTGATATTACCAATTTACCCTAACAATAGTTATCTCCAGGGTTGTGGAATTATCAAAGACTAACTTTCTACTTCTCACAGTATTATTCACTACTCCTCATAGTATTTAAGTATTTATAATGTATATTTATATTTTTCCATTAAAAAAAAAGAAGGCACAAAAATGGAAAAAAAATCATTCTTTAATGGACTCACACTTCTTAGGTCAGCATTCAAGGCTGTTCAAAATGAGTCCCTAACCCAGGTCCAGCCCCATCTTCCACCGTTCCCATTTTTTACCCAGGACGGTCCCAGGTAGTGCTTTTCACTCTTCTGTGCTTCTGATGTTCCTCTAATTGGAATGCCTTCCTCCCCTTCTCTATTAATCAAAACAGTACTCATCTTCCCAGAACAACTCCGGAGTCACTTCCCTTTCTCTGTGAAGCTTGTCCTCCCATCTGGTTTAAATTGCTCCTCCTTGGTGCTGAGTGGGTAGTTGGTTTATACTTCTAACAGAGCACAGCTTGGCTTGCCTTGTTGTTACTTGTGACTGGTGTCTCCCTTGCCATCTTTTATTCTCCACTTTATTTGCCTTTTCTGTGAAATAAATGTTAATTTCAAAATATTACTCAGATTCCTGTATGTTCTGTACATAAATCCACACTTAAATTATACAGTCTTTGGAGATGCACATCTCAGCCATGTGGGTAATTTCCTTCAAGTCGCAAAATGCTACTTTGTATTAATTTGTATTTGAAGATAGTGCAGGAATTAATTAAACATGTCTATAGATGCCTGGTGTTTATTCACTGACAATGAGCCGGAATTATTACCTCACTTTAAGCCTTTCTCTAGTGATTTGTTGACAGAGACTTGTGCTAAATAGCTGAATTGTTGTCATGACCCTTTGCCTAGATCTTTTCAAAACAGTCATTAAACTTGAGTTTTACATAACAAACACACACACTCACAATCTCATAACAGATACACAAACTGAAAACAATTTTTAGAATTTTAAGCTTGAGCTGCATTAAGGTTGGACTTATATTAATTAGCATAGCCCATAATTTTGTAATTCAACAATTAAATTTGACCACTTATAAGTGCTGATGTTTCTGTAGTTGCCAAACTGTGATAAAGTGTAAAATGAACAAATAACCTTCCGTGAACTTGATCAATAGGGCTCCTTTCAGTAAATCAAAGAATTAACTACTTTTTGCTTTTTGGTGACTACACAGTCACAGGTCCCCAAGTGGGAGTAGCTCTTAAAGCAAAAGTGGCAGCCCCATTATCATTTGTAAATTTCCACTAACAAGCCAGCCTGGCAGTGTCTGTTCTCTGTGCAGGCTGTGACCTTTCTAACAGCATAGTATTCGTCATTGTTTGTTTAGGAGCATCTATATATGCTGTGGAAGTTCTGGGGAGAGAGTTTCAAAAACAGAAAACTGAAACTAAGAAGGAAATCAAAAGCAAAAAGCCAGAAACGACTTCTTTAGCCCATTCTTTATAATCTCGGGACTTCAGGGACCTTGAAAGATTGATTTCCTCTCACTCAAGTTTCTTATAAAATTAGCTTTGGCTCATACATTTGTAACACAGTAGTTAATTTTACAAGATAAGCAGTACAGGGGAAATGTATCTGAGGGGAAAATCAAGTGCTGGAAGCTCAAGAGAACACTTAAAAGGTCACAGAACAAAGCTGGTAAGTAAAGTGGTTCCACTATAGACCTGCAAATAGCAAAGGGTCTGCTTTGGGTTAATTTCAGTGTATCTTTCATCACATTTCACTTTTCTTCTCAACCAGTATTAAATATAAGTGGGCCTACTCAAACCTGTTCTGTGAGAGTCTTTTGAATTACTCAGTCGAAGAGCAATCACGATTTAAGTCATGAAATTTGAACTTTGTTTTAGCATCCACTTCCCTGTAATGGTCCCAGAGATTGCACTAGCCACAGTAATGAGTGTATTAACCAGGAATTCATGTTCACAGTTATTTATGCCATTTCTAGAAACTAAATGTGCTTTTGGATAAGCACCATTGGCTATCTGAGCTGGAAGGAATAGTCTTTTAATTCAATCCCACTTTATAGAAGGGGTTTCGAAGGCTCAGAAAGGTTCCAAAAGATGAAGCAGTTTGCTTAGGAGCAGGGCTTGAATTAGAACCAGGTGTCTCAGCAAATCTATATTCCTAATCTAGAGCTCTTTATACTCACAGTGAGTAAACGCCAGAATAATTTCTCACTTAAACAGTCAGAGAAAGTCTCTATGAATTAATTAATCTTTTTATTTGGATATGTTAATCTTGTAAAATATGCAGAAGACTCATTTCAATATATGTCAGCACTGGGAAAATGCTCACAAATGAACTGCCTTAAGAAGCATCCTAAGAGATGCCTTCTGGGGCGCCTGGGTGGCTCAGTCAGGTAAGCGGCCCACTTTGGCTCAGGTCATGATCTCGCAGTTCATGTGTTTGAGCCCCACATCGGGCTCTGTGCTGACAGTTTGGAGCCTGGAGCCTGCTTCGGATTGTGTGTCTCCCTTTCTCTCTGCCCCTCCCCAGCTTGCAATCTGTCTGTCTGTCTCTCTCTCTCAAAAATAAATAAACATAGGGTCGCCTGGGTGGCTCAGTTAGTTAAGTGTCCAACTTAGGCTCCGGTCATGATCTCACTGTTCATGAGTTCAAGCCCCATATCAGGCACATCAGGCTATGGGCTGAGCTCAGGGCCTGGAGCCTGCTTCTGATTCTGTGTCTCCTTCCCTCTCTGCCCCTCCCCTGCTCACACTCTGTCCCTCTCTCTCTCAAAAATAAATAAACCTTAAAAAATTCTTTAAATAAATAAATACGTTTGTTTGTTTTTTTAAAAAAGAGAGATGCCTTTTAAGTTAGATGGGACTGGCCTGTAATACTGCCCAATAATCCACAAATTATGAATTTTCAAGAGAACATTTACTGGGATGATTATATATTTCCACCTGATTATCAAAATGCTGTGTTGATTAACTTCATCAAAATTCCCTTCAAGTCAGTCATATCACTGAAATTACTCTCTGTTGTACTCCAACTGGATGCAGCAGTTCACAGGCAAGTTCTGAGGGGTACAGAATTCCTGTGAAACACACAAGGCTACTTATCCTCGCCACATCCTTATTTATTTATTTATTTATTTATTTATTTAAATTTACATCCAAGTTAGTTAGCATATAGTGCAACAATGATTTCAAGAGTAGATTCCTTAATGCCCCTTACCCATTTAGCCCGTCCCCCCTCCCACAACTCCTCCAGTAACCCTCTGTTTGTTCTCTGTATTTAAGAGTCTCTTAAGTTTTGTCCCCCTCCCTGTTTTTATATTACTTTTGCTTCCCTTCCCTTACGTTCATCTGTTTTGTGTCTTAAATTCCTCGTATGAGTGAAGTCATGTGATATTTGTCTTTCTCTGACTAATTTCGCTTAGCATAATACCCTCTAGTTCCATCCATGTAGTTGCAAATGGCAAGATTTCATTCTTTCTGATTGCCAAGTAATACTCCATTGTATATATATACCACATCTTCTTTACATTTAATTTGTCAATTGATATTTGGGCTTTTTCATACTTTGGCTATTGTCGATAGCACTGCCATAAACATTGGAGTGCATGTGCCCCTTCGAAACAGCACACCTGTATCCCTTGGATAAATACCTAGTGGTGCAACTACTGAGTCATAGGGTAGTTCTATTTTTAATTTGTTGAGGAACCTCCATACTGTTTTCCAGAGTGGCTGCACCAGTTTGCATTTCCACCAGCAGTGCAAAAGAGATCCTCTTTCTTCGCATCTTTGCCAACATCTGTTGTTGCCTGAGTTGTTAATGTTAGCCATTCTGACAAGTATGAGGTGGTATCTCCTTGTGGTATTGATTTGTATTTCCCTGATGATGAGTGATGTTGAGCATATTTTCATGTGTCTGTTGGCCATCTGGATGTCTTCTTGGGAGAAGTGTCTATTCATGTCTTTTGCCCATTTCTTCACCAGATTATTTGTTTTTTTGGGTATTGAGTTTGATAAGTTCTTTATAGATTTTGGATACTAACCCTCTTTCTGATATGTCATTTGCAAATATCTTCTCCCATTCCGTCAGTTGCCATTTAGTTTTGCTGATTGTTTCCTTCGCTGTGCAGAAGCTTTTTATTTTGATGAGATCCCAATAGTTCATTTTTGCTTTTGCTTCCTTTGCCTCTGGAGACATGTTGAGTAAGAAGTTGCTGCGGCCAAGGTCAAAGAGGTTTTTGCCTGCTTCTCCTCGAGGATTTTGATGGCTTCCTGTCTTACGTTTAGGTCTTTCATTCATTTTGAGTTTATTTTTGTGTATGGTGTAAGAAAGTGGTCCAGGTTCATTTTTCTGCATGTCGCTGTCCAGTTTTCCCAGCACTATTTGCTGAAGAGACTGTCTTTATTCCATTGGATATTCTTTCCTGCTTTGCCAAAGACTTGTTGGCCATACATTTGTGGGTCCCTTTCTGGGTTCTCTATTCTGTTCCATTGATCCGAGTGTCTGTTTATGTGCCATATCCTCACCTCATCTTAAGACATTTCTCTAACACATGGATTTGGCATTTCCCAAGTGTGTCCCTTAAAATGTTAACTTAAATTTGAAAAAATGGTTTGGTGGCTCCTGGGTGGCTCAGTTGGTAAAGCATCCAACTCTTGTTTTCAGCTCAGATCTTGATCTCATGGTTCATGGGTTTGAGCCTCACATCGGGCTCTGTGCTAACAGTGCAGAGCCTGCTTGGGATTCTGTCTCTCTCCCTCTCTGCACCTCCCCTGCTCACTTGCTCTCTCTCAAAATAAATAAATAAACATTAAAAAAGAAAAAAGAAGGAGTGCCTGGGTGGCTCAGTCAGTTAAAGCGACCGACTTCAGCTCAGGTCATGATCTCGAGGTTTGTGGGTTGGTGCCCTGTGTCGCTCTGTGCTGACAGCTCGGGGCCTGGAGCCTGCTTTGGATTCTGTGTCTCCCTCTCTCTCTCTGCCCCTTCCCCACTCACACTTTGTCTCTCTCTCTCTCTCTGAAAAATAAACATTAAAAATTATAGAAATATAGTTAACTTAGTTTCTTTTATTATGCTAATATGATATATTCATTTAAAAATATTTATTCAGTACCTACTATGTGTTAGGCACTGTTTTAAGTGTTAGGATACAGAAGTGAAGGAAAAGGACACAAATCTCTGCCTTCATGAAGCTCATAGACAATATGATGTATGTAGATTTTTTTGCTGTTGAATTAATTCTTAAGTTAGCGCTCTTTTAAGAATTAATTCGTAGGGGGCACCTGAGTGGCTCAGTTCATTAAGCGTCTGACTCTTGATTTAGGCTCAGGTCATGATCTCATTGTTCGTGAGTTCAAGCCCTGTGTTGGACTCTGCACTGGGCATGAAGCCTACTTAAAGAAATAAAAAGAAAAAAAGAATTCATTCTTAAGTTAAATTCCCAGAAATGAGACAGTGAATTGCATAATTAGTAATTTGCAGTAATGATAAGTGCTATGAAAGAAAAACCCAAAGTGGTATGGGAGGATATAATAGGAGAGTTTATTAGGGACTTATTACTTTGTAAAGGGTTACTCCCCTCAATGAGAGTCTGAATCTGGCTGTGGGTAAAGAGAACTTGGTATTTAAAAGCCCTCCTGATGTTTCTGGTCCCTTCCACAGTCCTCCCCTTCCTCTGCAAGAACCTTCCACCACACCCTGGAGCTCCATTCCTGGGCAGGGCAAAACCCCAGCACAGCCAGCTACTGTGGCCTCAGGAGTTTCTTTGTACTGCCAGGTATTCTAGGTGAGCAACAAATAACAATTGACCCTGAAAGCAGGCCAAGTGACAGAAATTTAAGCAGGAGAGAGTGACTCAAGGCTCTCACCATTAAAGACTGACATTTCCTTTTAAACTTGATATCCAAGGAAACTTTTTCTGAAATGTAAAAAAACGTTCACCTTTGTGTCAAAAACCATGGAAGTGCTCACACCCTTTGATTCAGCAATCCCGCTCCTGGGAATTTCACTTGAGAATTAATTCAATAGAAGAATAAAACTACGTATATCAACCTGGTCATTGCAATGTTAGGGTAATAATAATGAGGGAAAAAGCAAACAATCTAAATATTCTGCAGCTGGGAGGCTGTTAGAGTGTGGTATATTAACTTGTGGCCATTCTGTGAATGGTGGAAAAATAAGAATTTAGCATATAGCCAAATTATATGCTAAGGAATGCAAGCTACAAAAAATGGGTTCATAAAACATAGATGGCAAGGTAAAATGGAAAAGTGGAATCAATCTGCTGGGGTAGTAGGACAACAGGATAGAAACCCATCATGAACTGGCTTATGCAAACCGGGGAAAATTCATTGGCTCAAAAAACCAAGCCTTACGTAGAGCAGGGGTGGCACTGGCCTCAGGGATGTCTTGAAAGAGGAACATGAATTGTCAACGGGACTTTGTATACTTCTCTTTCCATTTCTCTCTACAGGGAATCCTTTTTTCTCTCTCAATCCGGCTTCTTCCCAGGATGGGATCCTTATCTTTCCCCAATAAGTTTCGATCACTCTAAACTCACACTCTTTTATCTTCCAACTAGGATGAGTTTAAGAGCAATTTAAGAACTCCAGTTCAAGAACAATTCTGGGAATGTGTTGTGATTGGCCTGGCTTCAGTATATGCCCATCCCCGGGCCAGTAATGGCCAGGTTATCATGATTGGTACCCACCTATCAACCTACAATATGGTCAAGGAATCTGGGTCATTTAAGAAGACAGTCACTTCTGTTAGGATCCTGTCTGGAAGAAGAGGGAAGCATTATCCTAAAAGGAGAGAGGTGCTAATCTCAATGGAAATTAATCTGCCTGTTGTTCAATTTAACATTTTATTTTATTTTACTTTATTTTATTATTTATTTTTTTAATGTTTATTTTTGAGAGAGAGAGACAGAGGAAGGGGAAGAGCAGAGAGAGAGGGAGACAGAGAATCCGAAGCAGGCTTCAGACTCTGAGTTGTCAGCATAGAGCCCAACACGAGGCTTGAACTCAAGAGCTGTGAGATCATGACCTGAGCCAAAATCAGACGTTCAACTAACTGAGCCACTCAGATGCCCCTAATTTAACATTTTAGGAAGATATCATATTCTCTTAGTACTATTTCCAATAGCAAGTTGTGATTTCCTGATGCAGCATGTTTTATTATAAGGCCACATGGTACAGCAGAAGGAGTACTACAGTGAACACCAGGAAAATGGATTCTCCTAGCTCTACCATGAATCATCTGTGTGTTCTTGGACTATTCCTTAAACTTCAGAATGGTGTCATCTCCATGAGGGTAGGAATCAAGCCTGTGTGAAAAGAAGATTTGCATTTTGTAACAACCTCTGGGGCTTGGGTTGGGCAGAGGAAGAAGCTGAACTATGATATGGTTGCAGCAAAGGCCTCTAATAGTCATGGGGAGTGCTGGACTTAGGACCATCTTTCCAAGTTCTCACAAATTTCACCAAGCGGGCCTACTGTATATCCCCATTATAGACTAGAAGTGCACAGTCCTCAGGGAGAGACCTTAAACTTGGATGAGGCAGTTTCCTGAGGCTTAGGCAACCCCTGGAGAAGGATTCAGCTGAGAGCAGCTGATACTCCCAGCTGCTGGAAGAATGAGTGCCTTGGTCCTGAAAGAAGATATCTGAGCACCACACTATGGCATCTACAACAATCAATATAATCATATAACCAATAGGTATAATGCCTGGCACAGGGTAGGTGCTCATTAATTATTTGTTAAATGAATAAATTATATAAAAAGAAAGGTGTGGAATTAGATAATCCCTCTGGAAATATTATATACATCTATTTGTCTCCTAGAGGATGTGTGGAAAGGGTGCTTAATCAAAATCCTCACAATTTTTATTATTGTTCTTTTTAAACAAAGGAGTGGGAATAGAACTAGGAGAAGAATATTTACTAAAATTAATGTTGACCTGTTTGGCTAGAGAGAATAAAATATTCTTTGTGACTGAGTTAGTAGTAGAAAGCTTTAAGGAAGCAATTACTATAGATACTACATAAAGTCATACTGTGCTGTCCAATATAGTAGCTGCTAGCCACAGGAGGCTATTTCATTTAAACCAATTGAAATTAAATAAAATAGGGGTGTTCACTTTCGAACGTCCCCTCTCTGTAAGAGAGCTTTCCTACTATTCTTCCTTTCTTTTTTTTTTTTTTTGTTTTTTTTTAAACTTTATAGTTTATTGTCAGGTTGGTTTCCATATAACACCCAGTGCTCTTCCCCACAAGTGACCTCCACGAAGACCACCACCCCCCATTACCTTTCCCCCTCCCCTTCCCCCCTCAGTTTGTTTTCAGTATTCAAGAGTCTCTCGTGTTTTGTCTCCCTCCCTATTCTTCCTTTCTAATCTTATTCTCTAATAAACTTTTGCCTGCTGCTCAAATGACAAAAAAAGAAAGAAATTAAATAAAATATAAAACTCATTTTCCCAGTCACACATCTCACATATCAAGTGCTCCGTAGCCATATATGGCTATTGGCTATCACAGTAAACATGCAGAATGTTTCCGTCATCACAGAAAATTCTACTGAACAGCACTGGTCTACACTGAGTAGTTGTGTTCTTTACTTCCATTCAATAAAAGTCTCATTTACTGTTATGAATTCTGTTGGTCATTATAGTGATTGCTAGAACTGGAGGCAAAACTTTGAAAGGCTTGGGTGAAAAGGATTGCCCTGTATCCACGTTTCTTCTTGGAAATATAAGGAGCACAGGACGGTGTTAAAATGGAGTATTTATTGTCATTTCATCCTGTTCCTGCCATCTGCATCATCTGGATGTAACTGGAACTAAAGGCCCGAGGTTTCTGAAGTGTGCTCTGCTCCTGGCTCCCCACGGCAAGGAAGACGTGACTCCTCCTTCAAGCCTCAAACTGTCCAGATTTAGACATTCAACAACCAGATTTGTGTTCTTTTTAAAATGCCTCCTAGGGGCATCTGGGTGGCTTAGTTGGTTAAGCATACCAACTTATTTTTAGTCAGTTAAGTGTCCCACTGTTGATCTTGGCTCAGGTCACGATCTCACAGTTTGTGGGATCGACCCCACATTGAGCTCCCCCTTCCACCCCTCGCAGAGTAAGATTCTCTCTCTCCTCTGCCTTTCCTCTGCTCACACTCTAAACAAACAAACAAACAAACAAATAAGTAAATAACTTTCAAATGCCTCCTAGAATCTAGGCATTAGTTCTGATTCTGAGAAGCCCAGAGAAAATGTTGTCCCTTTCTTCTCTATTCATTTTTTGACCTGTTATAGTATTGAAAATTTTGCAACATATTCAAAAGGAGCAGGTTCATATAATAAATTCCCAAGTACCCTTCAAGCAGTCTTAATAATTATCAACCTGGGGCACCTGGCTGGCTCAGTTGGTAGAGCAGAGCCCGTGACTCTTGGTCTTGGGATTGTGAGTTTGAGCCCCACGTTGGGACTAGAGTGTACTTTAAAAAAAATGGGGCACCTGAATGGGTCAGTTGGTTGAGCATCTGACTCTTGGTTTTGGCTCAGGTCATGATCCCAGGGTCGTGGGATCAAGGACTACATGCTCAGTGTCGAGCCTGCTTAAGATTCTCTCTCTGTCTTCCTCTGCTCCTCTCCCCTGCTCCAGCTCTCTCTCTCTAAAATATAAATAAATAAATAAATAAATAAATAAATAAATGTCAACTCATAGCCCATTTGTTTCATTTATATCCCCACCCACTCTTTCCACCCAGGATTAATTAATTTTTTATTATTTTTTTAAAGTTTCTTTATTTTGAGAGAGAGAGAGTACAAGCAGGAGAGGGGCAGAGAGGGAGGGGGAGAGAGAATCCCAAGCAGGTTCCGCACTGTCAGCTTGGAGCCCAACGTGGGGCTCAGATCATGACCTGAGCCAAAACCAAGAGTTGGAGGTTTAACCGACTGAACCATCCAGGCATCCCTCCACCCAGGATTAATTTAAAGTTAATTTCAGACATCATATCATTTCATCTGTAAATATTTTCCTATATATCTTTAAGATGCTTTTTCAAAACAATATTAACTGCAATTATAAAAACATTATAATGTCTTTAAAAAAAGCCTCTAATAAAGGGCACCTAGGTGGCTCAGTCGGTTAAGCATCCTACTTGGGCTCAGGTCATGATCTCACAGCTCATGGGTTCAAGCCCCACATTGAGCTCTGTGCTGACAGCTTGGAGCCTGGAGCCTGCTTCGGGTTCTGTGTCCCTCTCTTGCTCTGCCCCTCTCCCACTCATGCTCTGTCTCTCTCTCTCTCTCTCTCTCTCTCTCACGAATAAATAAACATTTAAAAATTTAAAAACAAGCACCTCTAATAATTCTTTAATGTCTTCAAATATCCAGTCATCCAAACAAGGTCCATCTAATGTAAAATGGTTAATATGTCTTTTAAGTATTTAGTTTTCTTTTTTCTTAAGTCTTTAAATCTTTCAGTTCTCTCCCAGCTCTCTTTTTATCCTTCCTAGGACTTTTTCTAGAGGAAATCAAGTCTTATGTCCTATAAAGTTTTCCAGAGCCGGGACTTTGTTCATTGCATCCCCATGATATGATTTAATATGTACCTCTATCTTCTTTATTTCCTATAAATAAAGAAGGACCTAGATTCAGGTGTGACTTTTTTTTTCTTGGAAGGCATTTTTATACATTGTGTGTGTCCATTTGGTTGAAATACCACATAATGATGTTATCAGTTGTTGCTAATCATTGCCTGGATCCATTAATTCCATTTAAGCTGCAAAACTGTGATATTCTAGTGCTATCATTTTCTTCATTAGCTGGAATACATCCATAAAAAAGACACTTCCTCTTATTAACTGTTCAGTTAACCAGAGGTAAAGTTAATGTAAGAAAGAATAAATGTTTGTTTTTTTCTCTTTATTGCCAGTTTTTTAAATTAAGTTTATTTTGGGGGCACCTGGATGGCTCAGTCAGTTGAGCATCTGACTTCCGCTCAGGTCATGATCTTGTGGTTTGTGAGTTCAAGCCCTGCATCAGGCTCTGTGCTGACAGCTCAGCGCCCGGAGCCTGCTTCAGATTCTGTCTCTCCCTCTCTCTCTGCCCCTCCCCCACTCATGCTCTTTCTGTCTCTCAAGAATGAATACATGTTAAAAAATAAAACTACGCCAAAAAATTAATAAAAATGAAGTCAATTTCTAAAAAAAAAAAAAAAGAATAAGTTGAGTTTTTACCATCCCCTAGAAGATTAACTGTGAGTCTTTATTCTCTTAGTATCAGTATCAGAGGTTTTAACATATGTAACATGTTGGATATGTTTTAATCTATTATAGTTATTTTTCTTACACAAATCGTTCCATCTTTGGCCATTGGGAGCATTTTCAAGTTGTCTCTAAAGTCCTTCTGGCATGACCTCAGCAGTCTTTGATAATTTCATTACTATCTGTTATAACAATGTGCACCATTTTCTAATTTGTTTGCTTTGATAGCATCCAGTATTCTTCTGCAGAGACACCAGTCACTCATGACTGTGCAGTCTCAGAACCCTAAGATATTTCTTATATAAGAACATAGAGATGCAGTCCTTGTATCTTCATTATGAATAATTTATATTCATTTATTTAATAAATAGTTATTGAGAATTGGCAATGAATCAGGCACTAGTACAATTCTCAATCCAGCAGGAAAGACAATAAATAATTATGTAAATAATTACATGTAATGGTTATATGCAAGCGTGTTATAGGGACAGGCACTATAAAAGAAAAGGAGAGGGCACAATGAGAATGTATGACACTTAGTCAGAGGTGCTGGGGAAGGCTTTCCGAAGAAGTCACAGCGAAGCCGAAATGTGAAGGGAAAGTAGGATGATGCATAAGGGTGGAGACAGAATAGCATGTGCAAAATCTGGAGGTGGAAAATACCATATTCAGGGAACTGGAAGGCTGGTACAAGTTGGACTATGGTGAGGAAGAGGAGGTACACGATGGAGCTGGAAATCCATGCAGAGGTCAGATCATTCAGGGCCTTGTGGATCAGGTTAAGGATTTTAGACTTCATCCTTGGGATGGGATGCCACTGGAGTGTTTAAGGAGAAAAACCATGTGATCAGATTGTCATTTTTATGAGGCTGCTGTACCTGTTGTGTGGAGAATGCATTGGTAGGGGCAAGAATGAAAATGAAAATTGAGGGTTATTACAGGTGAAAAATCATAGTGTTTTAGAAAATGGAGAGAAGTGGATCAAGAGATTTATGGATGTCCAAAAGCCAGCTTTGTGCTTAATGGCAAAACAACAGAAGCATTCTAACTAAACCGAGTGTTTTTAACTGTGTCTTTTTTATAGGAGTAAAGACAGAATAGCATGTACAAAGGTCTGGCAGTGGGAAATACTTTGTCACATTCAAGGAGCCATAAGGTCTGCTTGAAGGTCTGTGATAAGAGAAGAGAGGGTTTGTGTTGAAGCTGGAAAGATAGTGCACAAGTAGTAAATAGACAGTGAGGCAGTGGAGGCCAGGGATTCAGGCAGCTCTGGGAAGCGTGGCACTCAGGGAGTAGGGTGCTAGCTGGTATTTGCCTAGTGAGGAAAGTACTCAGCCCCACCCCACACCTTGAATCCCTCCAAGAGGGCAGCAGGGATTCTTCCCTGGTACCTTCAGGGCAGTGCTGTAGACAAACCAGAACTTCACGAATGCCTCTGAGATAGTGGGACCGAAGGGCCTTGCTCCTTCCTGGCTGTCACTGGAAGCTGGTGACTCGGCAGTGTATTTTTCAGCCCTTCACAGGATATATGCTGCTCTCTTCACAAGACATCCCCACGCTTGACTTAATACCAGCAGGGGATGAACTTGGCATTGTTTATCCAGGAATGGGATGTGTGCATGAACTTCCTCTCTCTCCAGGCCAGCCCTGCTGTGGTGAAATTTGCTGCACATAGGCTAGAAAGCCAGCTTATCACAGAGTGCAGGTTGTGGTTAGGAATGGAGGAAAGCTAACCTGGTAGTTGAACAAGACCCTAACCTCATTAACCCAATATCCTGTCCAAGAGAGTTAACAAGGATGTGGCAGTGTAGACCTAAGAAATGCAATTTAACACACCTAACTAATGCCTGATTTTCTTTCCCAGAGAAAGTTGGGCCCTGGGAAGGTGACTTGAAGTCCATTTCCTGAAACAAAGGCACACTGCAGTCCTGCCTCTTGAGCTGCCAAGTAAAACTGTCAGAATCTATTTAAGAAAACCAGGCCAGTCTGGTTGTGTTTATTGAGAATGGCCATATGAGACAAAGAGGAAAAGAGTTGTCATTCAGTTCATTCACAGATATTTACTGAGTGCCTGCCATGTGCCAAGTCTTGTTCTAGCTGGTAAGCTTGGCAAAATGAGCCAAGTAGACAAAACTCTTGTCCTCACAAAGCTTCCCTTCTAGTGAGGGGAGAGAATCAACAAAGATAACAGACAAAATATGTATATATTAGGAGGTGGTAAATGCTAAAGCTTTAATTAGCATAAAAAAGAGTATATGTAAGGGGCACCTGGGTGGCTCAGTCGGTTAAGCATCTGACTCTTGGTTTCAGCTCAGGTCATGATATCATAGTTTCATGAGTTTGAGCCCTGTGTCAGGCTCTGTGTGGAGAGCTGGGAGCCTAGAAACTTCTTCGGATTCTGGATCTCCCTTTCCCTCTGCCCCTCCCCCACTCACGCTCTGTCTCTCTCTCTCTCTCTTTCAAAAATAATAAACATTTTTTAAAAAGTATATGTAAGACATTTTTGGGACACAAATGGATGTTGGTAAAGAGTATAAATAAAGTGAATATTAGTTATTATATTAGATATTAGAGTGGTCAGTGAAGAGCTTTCTGAGAAGGCAATATTTAAGCTAAATCTTGGAAGATGAAGAACCAGCCTTGTGAAGAGTGACAGAGAGGGAGAAATGTTACAAAAGCCTGAGTTAGGCAAGAACTTGGAATGTTCAAAAGGCAGAAAGAAGGTCAATTTCTGCAGTACATAAAGCTAGGGGAGAGATCCTGAACAGAGGACTGGGGAGGCAGGCATGCCATGATAAGGCATGTCGGTTTTTCCTAACTCACTGTGCTCATTATGGCATAATTATCTATCCTACTGTAACACTGCCCACTCAGAATTCACTGGCCAAGCTCCACTGCCTGGCCTTACCTCAGAGAGAGGACATCTTAAGAAAGTCTCAAGAATGGCTAAAACAGATATAATAAAGACCATATACAACACTCCTGTGGATCTTCTGAGATTTTCATTCAGGTTCTTTACTTTCCTGTTAAATAGACTTTTAATAAATTTCCTTATCTGATTTCCAAGCCCAGAGGAGATTACAAGCAGCAGATTAGAAGGGTAGGGAAGGGCAGGCACTCTGCTCAGTTGACATTTTAATTTAGTGAGTCATTTTGCTTGGAAACCACCTTTCCCCATGACTGGCCTCATCCTGTACTGAAGGACTCCAGGATTCATCCGAACACCATCATGACATATACATTTACTACACCATGATGTAGTGGTAAGAACACTGATACACATTAGTCTTGGACACAAATCCTGAGCCAGCATTCATAATTCTATGTCCCCACTAGATTGTGAATGATTTAAGGACATTCTGTCTTATTCAGCTTTGAATTCATGCATAACCCATCCCCCAACTCCAAGCCTGGGGTAATGCTAGTCATGTAGTAGTAGTTGATAAATGGATCTTGAATGAATAAATGAAAGTATGATTAGATAAGTTGCCCTCTCTGATCCTGAATTGCCTCATCTATAAAAGGATGAACTTCCTTGGAATGTTAAATACAATATACGTAGAAAACACTATGTAAAGTATAATGTGCAATATAAATGCAAGGTATTTTGCTACTCTGGGCTGAATCAGAGGTGTCTTTCAAAGGGTCAAGGGAATCTTTAGGTCCTTGTGTCTATGATGTGAAGTAGTTACCACTAGATGGCAATGTTTTCTTAAGGCACACGAAGCCATTTTTGAGTCTACTTTTGTGGCCTTCAAACTGGGGGTTCTCATACCACTGGGAATACAGAATGCTTTCCAAGATGTGCTCAAATATGGATTGCTTTGAGGAAATCAATTTTCCAATTCCCAACTTCTATGTGTTTTCCTTCCTAAAACTAAACTGCTTGGGAAAGTACCAACTTTTCAAAAACAAAGACATACCCATTATTCATCCCAAATCATATTTTATGGCACTACCAGGTGAATAATATCCATCAGGGCACCAAACAAAGGGAAGTCTCCTTCACTGATTAACAAGGAAACAGTCTTTCCCTATCTTTTACATACTTCTGTGGAGAGTGAAATTTGACTTTAGAAATGGGGTATTTTGGAGCACCTGTCTAGCTTAGTCAGTGGAGCATACAACTCTTGATCTCGGGGTTGTGAGTTCAAGCCTCAAGTTGGGTGTAGAGATTACTTAAAAATAAAAAAACTTAAACAGAGTGTTATAGGATTGGGATATTTTGGCTCATGTTGTTAAGATCTAAATAAAATATGTGATACAGTGAGGTGATGGAAATAAGGTTTCTCCCATCCCCTAAGAAGTATCAAACAAAGGATTTACTTGGACATTTGGGTGGCTCAGTCAGTTTAAGTGCCCAACTCTTGATCTTGGCTCAGGTCATGATCTCCTGGTAATGGGATCAAGCCCTGCATCGGGCTCTGTGCTGATAATGTGGAGCCTGCTTGGGATTCTCTCTTTCCCTCTCCTTTTGCCCCCCCTTTCCTCTCTTAAACTAAATAACTTAAAAAAAAGACATTTACTGTTTATTTTTTTAAAAAAGAAAGCATTTACCTTTAAGAAGCAAAAAGCACAGGGAGCGTCTTTTAAAAAAAAATCTAAACAGTTTTTTCACATTCTTAGAATATTATTTTAATCTATTCTCAATACTAATTCCAAAATCATGTCATTAGCAGGAGAGAAATATGTTAGATTGACCCAAGTAGTTGATTACTTTAAATTTTTTTAATGTTTATTTATCTTAGAAAGAGGGAGACAGAGCAGATCGGGAGAAGGGCAGTGAGAGAGGGAGACACAGAATCCAAAGCAGCTCCAGGCTCTCAGCTGTCAGCACAGAGCCGACACGGGGTCGAACCCACAAACTGTGAGATCATGACCTGAGCCGAAGTTAGACGCTTAACTGACTGAGCCACCTAGGCGCCCTAGTAGTTGATTATTTTAGATGTAACTAAAATATATTTTAGGAAGCCAAATTTTTCATGACCCACTAGCTAAAACCAGGTTTTACACGATCTCTTTCAAAGAGACTGGTACATTATTCAATAAGATAGTTACAAACTATTTTTTTCAAATCATGTGATAAAACATTTATTCTAATATTGATGATTTTTATTTTATCTTATTTGATTTAATATTATCTACTTCCCATAGAAAAATACAATTATGGGGCATCTGGGTGGATCAGTCAGTTAAATATCCAACTCTTGATTTCAGCTCACGTCATGATTTCACGGTTTGTGGGATGGAGCCCTGTGTTGGGCTGTGTACTGATAGTGTAGAGCCTGCTTGGGATTCTCTCTTTCTCTTCTCTTCTCTCTCTGCAGCTTCTATGCTTATGCTCTCTCTCTCAAAAAGATTTCCTAAAAAATAAGTAAACTTAAAAATGCAATTCTATGTTTGCATGCAACTACAATTAATTTTTACAATCTATATCTTTCCATTTCATCAAATCATGGGAAATATTTTATCATAATGCCTAATGAAATAATGGTGCTATTTCTTTAAAAAAAATTTTTTTTATGTTTATTTGTTTTTGAGAGACAGAGCACAAGTGGGGGAGGGACAGAGAGCAAGGGAAACACAGAATCTGACGTAGGCTCCAGGCTCCAAGCTGTCAGTACAGAGCCCAATGTGCGGGTTGGACCCACAAGCCGTGAGATCATGACCTGAGCCAAAGTCGGACGTTTAACTGACTGAGCCACCCAGGCCCCCCATAATGGTGCTATTTTTGATTTTTATTGTTGAGATTTATTTATTGTCAAAAGCAGAACCTCTGAGTTTGAAACAGATAGTTACATCTGACCAAAGAAATTTAAGGACTTGTATCATATTCCTTACTTTATAAATAGCTTATAATTTGGCCATACTTAACACTGCATTATTTAAAATTAGGTAATGAAGAATAGCATATTGATTTGTTACTTTGATTTTCTAAAATTAAAAATTGATTAATTAAAAAAAGATTAATTCTATTAAATCTATCTTAAATTAATCTTGACCACTTTTAATCCTTATAACAACCCTTGAAATAGGTCCTATTCTTTAAAAAAAAGTTTATTTATTTATTTTGAGAGAGAGAGAGAGAGAGAATGCAGGAGGGGCAGAGAGAGTGGGAGGGAGGGAGAGAATCTCAAGCAGGCTCCACACTGTGAGCACAGAGCCCAACGTGGGCCTTGAACTCATGAACTATGAGATCATGACCTAAGCCGGAACTAAGAGTCAAAGGCTTAACCAACTGAACCATCCAGGTGCCTCCTTCTAATTTCCCCCAGAGAGATTAAGTAATTTATCCATAGTCACAAAAGCAAAAAAAGGAAGCCAACATAAAAGTTACCATTACTGTGCATTGAAACTTAGGCAAGTTATACTTTCTATATTCCAATTTTACACAATAAAATAAACTTGATCACGTGGTTTCCAAGCTCACAGCAGAGTAGAATAAAACTAGAAGTGGGGAGCAGATCTACTAGGGACAAACATTTTGGGACTAGTGAGAACTGATAGTCAACAACTAATAGCAAAGAAGAGATAAAAGACCTACATAAAGCAATCCTCAAAATGAAAAATGGAACAATTTTAGTGAAGGTACTAAAAATCCTACCCTAGGGGGAGTGGGCAAGATGGCGGAGAAGCAGGGAGCTCTGTAATCCGCGCACGCCCGTATGGATTGAACTGAGAAGGACTGAAGGGATAAAACTTGGATTCGCAAGTGGGGGAAAGAAGAAACAGACGCCAGAAAGAAGACAACCTCAAAGATGCCTGAGTGAGTGACTGTGATCTGGGAAATTAGGGGACGGGCGGTCCCGGTGGTGCAGGGGAAGGAGCTCCCGAGCCCAACACAGGGAGAGCGCGCTGTGCCCCGGAAAGACCAGGGGAAGAGAAAGAGAGACGGAAAACGCACCTAGAACCATCTCTAAGGGAGGAAAAACTCGCCCGTCTCCCCATATATATCTGCCGAGCGCCGGGAGAGAAGTCCGTCCCATCTGGCCGGCGAATGCTTCCTTGGGCACAGCGGCAGCGGCATCCACTCCAAGCCATACCGGGAGCGGCGGCGGCGGCGGCGGCAAGAAAGGCACCGTGAACAGCGGCGGCGGCGGCGGCTCCGCGAAAAGGGCGGCGCAAGCCGGACCGGGAGGCCGGCCGCCAGCGGGAACGCATCTCATCCCCGGTGACGGTCTTGAACTTCACGGACTGGGATTTGGAAGCGAGGCGGAGCTTGGAGAATACAGTTTGGCTCGCCCGCGGCACAGGGAGATAGGACTCAGAAGGGCGGTTGCAACGCTTGGTTCCAGCAAAGCTTTGAAGTGGCGCCATACTTCTCCCCGCAACCACCAAGGCGGGGCCTCGGAGAAGGCAGCCCCCGAGACCTGACGGGACGCCAGACCACGCCCATCCACACAGGGGAGTTGTCTTTTTTTTTTCTCTTTTTTTCTTTCCTTTTTTCTTTGCTTCTCCTTCTTTTCTGCTGCCATCCAG
>CM053576.1:74774948-74809963 GCA_028646485.1 Cryptoprocta ferox | reverse complement strand
GAATGAAATCTGGCCATTCGTAGCAAAGTGGATGGACCTCGAGGGTGTCATGCTAAGCGAAATAAATCAGGCGGAGAAGGACAGATATCATATGTTTGCACTCATAGGTCTAACAGGAGAAACCCAACAGAGGACCATGGGGAGGGGAAGGAGGAAAAAGAGTTAGGGAGAGGGAGGGAGACAAAACACGAGAGACTCTTGAATACTGAAAACAAACTGAGGGGGGAAGGGGAAGGGGGACAGGTAATGGGGGGTGATGGTCTTGGTGGAGGTCACTTGTGGGGAAGAGCACTGGGTGTTATATGGAAACCAACCTGACAAAAAACTATAAAGTTCAAAAAAAATAAAAATAAAAAAAATCCTATCCTATATTGTTGTTTTAAATTAATATTTAATATCTACATTGTTATGACTATGTAAATATTTTTTATTAAAAATCAAAAAATTTTTATTTTAGAGAAGGAGCACAAGCCAGGGAGAGGGGCAGAGGGAGAGAGAGAGAGAGAGAGAGAGAGAGGGAGAATCTTAAGCAGGCTTCATGCCGAGCATGGAGCCTGATGCAGGGCTTCATCCCATGACCCTGGGATCATGACCTGAGCTAAAATCAAGAGTCAGATGCTCAATCAACTGAGCCACCCAGGCACCCCAAAGTATTTTTTGTTTAGTCAAGCACTGTACTGTTACTTAAGTTGAACAATTTATTGTTTTCCCCAGAAGTAATAATTGCCTCATCTTCTCCATTACTTAGTTTTCTAGATACCTATTACTGATTAATTCTCAAACTCTAACACTACTATAAAATGTCTTACTATGCAATCAAATACTTCAAGTAATGTTTCATTTTTTTCTTGGAAACATCCTTCTGGAGCCTTTCATTCTTCTGCTCCAGTCTGGACAGGTTCTCTGTTTGCCTATTACTCATCTTCCCTTCTAGGACTTCTTGTCCGTGTTGTCCTATGCATCCTTTTATTTGTCCTGTGTTTAATCCTTTGTTTCTTGGATTCCTTCTATTTCTTGGCTTAATGCCTTGTTTTGGTGGAAGACATTCTCCAATATCTTCCTAAGAAATGAAGTGTAAGAGGTAATTTATTTGAGTCTTTATATGTCAGAAAACAGCTATATTCTGCCCTCAAACTTGATTAATAGTTTAGCTGGCTATAAAATTTTTCGGAATTTTGATGGCCTTTTTCAATTGTCTTCTCAATACCAGTATCAGTTACTTTTAAAATCAGATGCTGTCCTGATTCCCAAGCCTTTACATGTACTGTTTTTCTCTATGGAAGCTCCAGGATTCTCAAGTTTCAGGATGATGTGTCTTGCTTTATTGAGATATACACTTTATAAAATATACTGTTTAAAATATATGACTACAAGAGTTTTTTAAAGTTGATTTGAATTGTCATCTCTCTCTTTTTTTTCAAGTTTATTCACTTTGAGAGAGAGCGAGACAGAGAGAGAGAGAGAGAGAGGGAGAATAAGCAAGCAAGCATGAGTGGGGGAGGGGTCATGAGAGGGGGGGGGAGAGAGAGAGAATCCCAAGTAGGCTCCATGCTGTCTGCACAGAGCCAACTCAGGGCTCAGTTTCATGAACCGTGAGATCATGACCTGAGCCAAAATCAAGAGTCAGACACTTAACCTACTACAGGCATCCCTACAAGAATTTTTATACATGCATACAGTAATATAATCTCAATCACATCATTGATATAAAACATTCCCAGCATCTCCCTTTCCAGTTAATCTCCTACTCCCCATCCTTGGTGCCTAGAAACTACTGATTAGCTTTCTATTACTATAGTTTTGTCTATTCTAGAATTCCATATAAATAGAATCATGCAGTATATGGTCTTTTATGTACAGTTTCTTTCCCTTGGCATTAATTCTTTTGAGATTAATCCATTTTGTTGTGCATATTAGTTGTTTCTTTACATTTGTTGCTGAGTAGTATTCCATTTTATCATTATACCACAATTTATCCATTTACCAGGAAATAGACATCAAGGGTATTTCCAAATTTTGGCTATTATTAACATTCATGTACAAATCTTTGTGTGAATCTGTTTTTATTTCTCCTGAGTAAATACCTAGGAGTGAAGTTTCTAGGTCATTTGATAAGAATATACTGTATATTTCCCCCCAAGTCTTTATTTAAATTCCAGCTAGTCTGGGGTGCCTGGGTGGCTCAGTTGCTTAAGCATCCCACTTTGGCTCAGGTCATGATCTCCCAATTCGTGAGTTCAAGCCCTGCGTCAGGCTCTGTGTTGACAGTTAGAGCCTAGAGCCTGCTTTGGATTCTGTGTCTCCCCTCTCTGCCCCTCCCCCATTCATGCTCTGTCTCTCTCTCTGTCTCTCAAAAATAAATAAACATTAAAAAATATTTTAAAAAATAAAATAAATTCCAGCTAGTTAACATACATGGCAACAATAAGTATGTATTTATAAGAAACTGCCGAACTGTTTTCCAAAGTCGTTATACCATTTTGCATTCCCAGCACCAATGCATGAGGGTTCCAGATGCTCCACATCCTTGTCAATATTTGATATTGGAGTCTTTTGAGTTTTAGTCCTTCTAGGGAAATTTTGATTAATTTCATGTAGTAGATTGAATAGTGTTCCCCCAAAATTCAAGTCTACCCAGAACCTCAGAAAGTGATATTATTTGGAAATAAGATCTTTGCAGATATAATTAAGGTCAGGATTGAGATGAGATCATACTGGATTAGGGTAGGGCCTAAATCCAATGATACTATCCTTATAAGAGACAGGAAAGGGCAAACAAAGACACAGAGAAGGTCATGTAAAGATGGAGGCAGAATATGATTATATAATATATAGGTTCTTATTCCAATTCCAGTATTTGGGGGTTTTCTCCATAACACCAAGCAATTCTCCCACACCAGCTGAATGTCTTACAATACAACTCAATTCCAACGATATCAGATTCCACAAGTTAGGGTTTCAGTCCCACAACACTGCATCCCACTTCAGATGCCAATCACAAGCCCCGGTTTTTATTTATTCTTCTGACCAACTCACTGTAAATTGGAGGTCCCGCCAATCTCTCCTTGGGTTCATTTAATTTGCTAGAGCAGTTCAGGAAACATGTTTACTCTTTAGATTACTCATTTATTGCAAAGGATATTAAAGGATATGGATCAACAGCCAGATGAAAAGATGCTTAGGGTGAGGTCCCCAAATGAAGGTGCTTCTGACCTTATGGATTTGGGGGCCTGGCACAATGGCATATGGAAGCGTTTTGGTTCCCCAACCTAAAGCTCTTTGAACCCATCTTTTAGGGTTTTTATGGAGGCTTCATTACATAGGCATGGTTGATTAAATAATTGACCATTGTTGATTGGATCAACCTCTAGCCCTCCCTGCTCCTCAGAGGTCAGGGCAGGTAAAGGATGGGAAGGAAAATTCCAGCCCTCTAATCACATGGTTTGTTCTCCTGGCAATCAGCCAGGACAGTTTGACATTGTCCCATTCTTAGGTGGGGTCCTAAAGTAACCTCATTTAACATAACAAAAGACACATTTGTTCTTCTGACCACTTAGGAAATTCCAAGAGTTATTTAGGAGCTCTGTGCAAGGAAGGAGGACAAAGACCAAATATATATTTCTCATCATATACCAGGAACTACCAGAACTGTACTGGATTGGATACTGTATTGGAAAGCATTCCTCTTCCTTCATATTCTGGAAAACTTTGTGTAGAATTGGTATTTTTTCATCTTAAAAATCTGGTAGGTGTAGGGGTGCCTGAGTGGCTCAGTCGGTTGAGTGTCCAACTCTTGATTTCAACTCAGATCATGATCCCAGGGTTGAGGGATGGAGTCTTAGCATCCATGGAGCATCAGGCTCCATGCTGAGCAGGAAGTCTGCTTAAGATTCTCTCTCTCTCTCTCTCTCTCTCTGCCGCTCTCCCCTGCTCATGCTGTCTCTTTCTAAAAAAATAAAATAAAATAAATATTTGCTAGGTTTCTCAATGAAGTTATCTGGGCCTAGCATTTTCTGTGTGGGAGTTTTTTTTGTTTTTGTTTTTTAAGTTCTATTTATCCAAGTAATCTCCACACCCAACATGGAGCTTGAACTCACGACCCCAATATCAAGAGTCAGATGTTCTTCCAACTGAGCCAGCCAGGTTCTCCTGTGGGAGGATTTAGAACAACAAATCAATTTCTTTAGTAGGTATAAGGCTAAATTAATAGATTTTCTTTTCAATGCACATTGGTACTTTGTGTCTTTAAAGGAACATGTACATTTTATCCAAGTTGTCAAATTTATTGGCAGAAAGTTTTTATGATATTATCTTATCATCCTTTTAATGTCTATAGGTTCTATAATGATGTTTTCTCTCTCATTCCTGATATTGGCAATTTGTGTGCCCCCCCTTCCACCAATCTCCCCGCTATGAATTTGGTTAGAGGTTTATCAGTTTCATTGTTTTCTCAAAGAATCAGCTTTTGTTTCATGATTTTCTCTATTATTTTTATTTTCTATTTCACTGATCTCTGCTTTTATCTTTATGATTTCCTTTGTTCTGTATCCTTTGGTTTTATTTGTTCTTCTATTTCTAGTTTCTGAAGGTGGAAGCTGAAGTCATAGATTTAAGACCTTCTTTTCTAATATAAGTGTTTAGTGCTATGAATTTCCCTTTAAATCTGCCTTAGTTGCAACCACAAATGTTGATAGGTTGTTGTTGTCATTTTTATTCAGTTCAGAATACTTTCTAATTTCCCTTTTGCTCTCTTTTTTGACCTACAAGTTATATAGAGTATGTTTAGTTTCTAAGAATTTGGAGGACTTCCCAGAGATCTTTCTGTTATTTAATTCTATTTTGGTCAGAGAAAACACTTTGCGTGAGTTGATTCCTTTTAAATTTATTGAGACTTGTTTTATGGCCGAGAAGATGATTAGAAATATGATCCACTTAATGGGAGAAAAATGCAGTCATTATTATGCTAATATAAGGACTAAGGTCTAAGCAACAATTGAGCAACAATTTTTCTCTTCCTTCTTTCTTTCTTTCCTTCCTTCTTTCTTTCTTTCTTTCTCTTTCTTTTCTTTCTTTCTTTCTTTTTCTTTCTTTCCTTCCTTCCTTCCTTCCTTTCTTTTTCTTTCTTTCTTTCCTTCCTTCCTTCCTTCTTTCTTTCTTTTTCTTTCTTTCTTTCTTTCTTTCTTTCTTTCTTTCTTTCTTTCTTTCTTCTTTCAATTTTATTTTTAAACAATCTCCACACCCAATGTGGGGCTTGAACTCACAACCCTGAGATCAAGAGTTGCACACTCTACCAACTGAGCCCAGTCTGGTGCCCCAATATGTTTCTTATCATAGTTCAGTATATTGGAGTTTGGATTTTACACATCAGTCTGATGAACTTAGTGAATAGGAGTTCCTTACTGAGAGAACAGCTACCTCTTAATGTTCACTACATACAATGGCAAAGATCTTAAGTGAAAACTGAACATTTCAATCTTCCATGTATTTTCAAATATCCATATATTTTTATTCATATATTTGTTTTACTTTTAGGACATAAATGATGATTTTAGGTCTCTGAATAAATTGTCCTTTCTTGGATTACTTTGTTTCTCATCTGAGAATTTAAAATTAACTCAAGTAAATTTAATTTAGTATATTTATACATGAATGTATTTTGAGAGGAAATGTGGTCCATGTTGCTCAATATCACTGATTTAACAGTTTAAGTGGCCAGTAAATAGGTAGAATTTGAGCCTCCTTGGAATCAGTCCCAAAGTTCTGTTCATGAATATATTGAAATTAAGTATTTTCAGAGCCATTAGATGGTATGTAAATACATTATTGACACAGGATATTTTTCAGTGTGCTATTAGGGGTCATAACTGCAATATCTGAATAAAAATTATTGGCTTATTAAAAGAAGTTGCTGGGGGGTGGTGCCTGGATGGCTCAGTTAAGCGTCCAACTGTCCAACTTCCGCTCAGGTCATGATCTCACAGTCTATGGGTTCGAGTCCCCTGTTGGGCTCTGTGCTGACAGCTCAGAGAGTGGAGTCTGCTTGGGATTCTGTCTCCCTCTCTCTCTGACCCTCCCCCACTAATGCTCTGTCTTTCTCTCTCTCAAAAATAAATAAACATTTTAAAAAATTAAAAATAAAATAACCACAAGTCTGGAGGTGCCTGTCTGGCTCAGTCAGCAGAGCACTGAACTGCACAGTTAAAAATGGCTAAAGTGGTAACATTTATATTATTATATATTACCACACACACACACACACACAAATGCCTGCACATGAATCTCCCTCAGGGTCTTTTTCCCTAAGGAACCTAACCAAACAACTTCTGTGAATATGGCAAAGATTGCTAACTCTCCTCAATAGCTATCCTTTCTTCTTTAGTAATGGAACTCAGCCTGAGAGTGCAAGCAATCTTGCAGCTGGACATGGGATGTCAGACATGTGACTAACTTTGGCCAATTGGATGTGAGAAGTGATAAGAGCTACTTCCTGGTCATGCTCTTAAAGTAATAGGCCTACCCTCCACTTGTCTGCACTTTTCTGCCGGCTGTGATGCAGATTCAGTGGCAGGGGCTGGAGCCAGAGATGGAAGCCAGAGATAGAAAATGACAGAGCTACCCTACCAACCGGAGCCTGATTATCTCTGGCTGTTACACGAGATAAAAATCAACTTCTGTATTATTTAAGCCATGGAATTTGAGGTATCTCTGTTACAACAGCTCAGCCTGTATCCTAATACTTTGATTGATTCCAAAATCCATTTCTCTAATCCTAACTCCTTTTACATGCAACTCTTGTTTCACATGCCCGCTTTTGAGACTCAGCATGTCCACACCATAATTTATCCTAATACTTCCTAAACTCTGTTCCTTTTCTGTTCTTTATTTCTAATAATGCCACAATTTCCTGCTTATGAAGAAAGAGCCCTAAACATTCACACAGTGGAATACCATTCAGTCGTTAAAAAGGAGGAGGAGGTAACCCAAGATATACTGATATGGAACACTCCCTAAGATCTGTTGTTAAGTGAAGAAAGCAAAGAACAGTACAATGTCTAGAATATACCACTATTTGTGTTAGAAAAAAAAAAAAGACTACCTACCTCTGTAAATATTTGTATGTGCATAGAGTATCTTGGGAAGGATAACCAAAGACTTGAGTTGCTGTTCTAGTTATTTTATTTTTAAATTTTTTCTTTTTTTTTTTAAAAGTAGTCTCTGCACCCAACATGGGGCTCAAAATCACGACCCTAAGATCAAGAGTCATATGCTCCACTCACTGAGCCAGCCAGGTGCCCCAATTTGTGTTGTTGCTTTAGATATGACAGCTTGGGGACAAGGTGGTGAAAAATCTAATTTCTTACATATACCTGTTTGAACGTTTGAATTGTGTGCTGTGTGCAAAGTGCTGCTAGACTGTACAGCCCCATGGTGCACTATTCAAATTCTAATTTGTGTAACTGGTACCTCTGGAGTTGTGCTGTGTGTGGCCTGGGCAGCTGTTCATATCAGTCCTGTTATGCATGTTTTACATACTCAAAAAAAAAGCTCAAGAAAATATACTTACTCTCTGTTCTATAGTTTAAACAGAGCAGCTATTTTCTGAAACTGTCTCAGTTAAAATATCCTAGGATGTCATAGATTTCTGTCTGGATTCTTATTTACATCTCTGTTACCAACTATCAATTTAAAATAAGCTTTTAGAGATGCTTGGGTGGCTCAGTTGGTAAAGTGTACAGCTCTTGGTTTCAGCTCAGGTCATGATCTCGCTGTTGAGGAGAATGAGCCCTGTGTCAGGCTCCTTGCTGCCTGGGATTCTCTCTCTCTCCCTCACTGCTTGTGTGTGCTCTCTCTCTCAAAATAAATAAATAAATGTTTAAAAAAATAAAATGAGCTTTTAATTTCATTTTAAGTGTTCCCATTCTTTAAAAAAAAAAAAAAAAAAGAGTTCTCAGTCTTTTCAGGAACTTTCTTCAGTGCCAAAATGACCAGGGAGCTTTTTCCTCCAAAGAACTCCAAGGTGAGACTGGGGTCTAAAGATTTAACCCCAATAATTATCCTTCTTCTGGAGAGCTATCAATGTTCAAGTATTTAACATGGACTGGGAACCTGAAAAATGTTCTTAACTTTTGCCCCTGCAAATTCTGCTGCTTTGAATTTCCCACATATCCTAAGGAAAGCATAGCAATACACACCAAAATGTATGTACCAGCAATACACCTGTAGCTTATTTCTCTTGTCTGAAAACAAACTGAAGAGCCATAGATATAGGGTTAGTTAAATCTAGTACAGTTCATGTAGGTAATGGAATTTCAGATGTTAGAAGAATAATGAAACAGGGAAATGATTACATTATATTGGTAAATGATAAAAGCAAATTGCAAAGCAGTAGGTAAAGGTATTATTCTTAGACCATCCCAATGTGTTGTGTTTTTTTTTTAATTAAAAAATTGTTTATTTTAAATAGGCTTCATGCCCAACATGGGGCTTGAACTCATGACCCTGAGATCAAGAGTCGCAGGATATACCCACTTGAGCCAGCCAGATAACCGCCCCCCTCACCTTTTTGTTTTTTAAGTAAGCTCTGGGAGCCTGAGTGGCTCAGTCACTAAGCGTCAGACTCTTGATTTTTGCACAGGTCATGATCTCAAGTTGGTGAGATCGAGCCCATTTTGGGCTCTGCACTGACAGCACGGAGCCTGCTTGGGATTCTCTCTGTCCCTCTCTCTCTCTCTCTGTCCCTCTCTCTCTCTTTCTCTCTCTCAAAATAAATAAATAAAGATTTTAAAAAAAGAATCTTTTCTTAAAAACATAAATAAAATAAAATAAAATAAAATAAAGTAAGCTCCACACCCAACTTGAGCTTGAACTCACGACCCTGAGATCAAGAGGCAATGCTCTTACTGACTGAGCCAGCCAGGCAGGCACCCTTGCAATTTGTGTTTTAAGAAAAGTGTATAACTATATCTGGAAAAGAGATTCACCAATATGTTAATACATCTTTGGCAATTGGGCTTATTATAGATTAATTTTTTCTTTGTGCTTGCCTGAATATCTGAAGTTATATTAATCCATTTTCTCTTATAATTAAAAAGATATTACTCCCATCCAAAGTCAATTGGGGGGGGTCTATGAGCACTTCAGTGTGCCTCTCATTAATTTCCCCCTTGTACTCTGAGGCATATATACAAGTTTTAAATGGGAAACATCAATTCTGGGTTATGTAGAGAATTTTTCCAATTTGATTATGTACTACAAGGAGGAAGTAACTAGAGGGGCTGCAGGTGGTAGGGGCTGGGGGTGGGTAAAACAGCTTAAATGGTGTTGTTACCTTTGTTGTAAGTTTTTCTTCTAGAAAGAGTAACTTAATGATTTTCTAGCTAAATGAGCTACTTTATATTTGTAGAGATGACAAACTTCACTATTCACCAGGACCATATGCTTTTTTGATATTCTTACAGGCTTTGAAGTCTAAAATACATGCTGTTTAGGAATGTTAGTCTAGACCAGAGAATAATAGCTCTCCCCTAAATCATATAGAAGTATCTTTTTAAAGTTGCCTTGGCAAGAGGAAATTTTAAAAATAGAAAATGTGGGTCAGAATCAAATTCTATAAATTAGTGCATTCCTTATAAAACATTTATGGATTTGATTGAAGGATTGTTTTAGACACTTTTGGTGTTGTATAAATACAAATTAATGTAAAAAAATTAATAATGAAAAAGTGAGTCCTAAAAAGACCAGTAGGTGGCATAAATAATTTATTTAATCAAAACTACAAAGATGTATATGGTAAAAGATACCCTCCCTGACCTTTCCCCCATGAAAAAAATCTCGTGAATATATAGACCAAAACAACCAATTAAAGCATCACTAAAAAGATTAACTTAGTTATATATATAAAAATTCAAATTGCAGGGGAGAGAGAGATCTCATAGATACCAACCTGAAGCTAGATTGTAAACTTGTATACCCAGGTCTATCATTAAACTGAAAGAAACAAACAAAAAAACAACATATAATGAAGCATCTAATCTGGATGCTCCACCCACCACACTTCAGCATCTCTGAAGTAGGAAAAGTGTGCTGACTTCCAAGACTAAAGAAAATAATGTTTTTAAAAGCTACGTGGGTGTACCTGCCCCAGTTAATTACTATGCAAGGCCAACATTAAGCCTCTCCTCCTTTCAGGTACAACTGTAATGTTGGTCTCAATATTCAGTCTTTTTTAAAAAGTTTATTTATTTATTTTGAGAGAGAGCGCGAGCATGCACATGAGTAGGGGAGGGTCAGAGAGAGCGGGAGAAAAATCCGAAGCTCACTGCGCAGAGCTCAATGCGGGGCTTTAATTGATGAACCATTACCTGAGCTGAAAGCAAGAGTTGGACGCTTAACTGACTGAGCCACCCAAGTGCCCCTCAACGTTTAGTCTTAACTGGGTACTAACAAAGTTCCAAGACACCAACCTATCAGATACCGTATTTTCCTCATTAACCAACATCTGATAAAATGACCAACAGGAAATGTTTTTCTCTTCTTGCTTTTGCACTTGCTCCCCTGAAAATAGCTCCCATTAGAGAGACATGTGCCAGAGAAATAACACTAGAAGAGGAGACTTTGTTAAGGGTAGTCCTGCAGGTTCTTGATTCTCAGTCTCATGTAGCTCAGAGGCTCAAGTCTGTGCAGCCAACACGTCACCTAAGATGTCTAGAGCAGTGCTTCCTGATCTGGGACCCTCAGCTGGAAGGCCAGGGACCACAAATTTATTGCCATAGGTTAGAATCCAGGTATGTGTAAAGTTTAGAGCAAACTGTATCAAACTATTAATAATGCTTTCTCTGGAAGGTGAATTTATAAGACACTGTCTGTTTTCTGCTCACTATTCTACCTTTACTGTCTTGTCTAGAGTTTCATACTTAAAAATTTTTTATGTTTATTTATTTTTGAGAGAGAGAGAGAGAGAGACAGAACGTGAGCAGGGGAAGGGCAGAGAGTGAGGGAGACACAGAATCTGAAGCAGGCTCCAGGCTCTGAGCTGTCAGCACAGAGCCCTACACGGGGCTCAAACTCACAAACGGTGAGATCATGACCCGAGCGGAAGTCAGATGCTTAACCAACTGAGCCCCCCAGATGTCCCTAGCATCTCATACTTAGTAGGAACTAAATAAATACTTGTTGAATGAATGGATACTTTTCTGTAATGTTTTATTTTATTTTTGAAATGCTTGTTACTTCTAAAATCATAATGATGGGACGCCTGGGTGGCTCAGTCAGTTGAGCATCCAACTTCAGCTCAGGTCATGATCTCACGGTTCGTGGGTTCGAGCCCTGTGTTAGGCTCTGTGCTGACTGCTAGCTCAGAGCCTGGGGCCTGCTTCAGATTCTGTGTCTCCCTCCCTTTCTGTCCCTCCCCTGTTGACTCTCTGTCTCTCAAAAATAAATAAATGTAAAAAAATTTTTAAAAAAATAAATAAAATCATAATGGAAATAAAGGTTTTCTGGAATTCTCATACTCAAAAAATAAAGAATCACTCTTCGAGAGATTTTCCTCCAGTGAAAACCTCATTATTTTTCTTCCACAGTCTTTATTTGAATGAATTAAATTTTGAGTGCAAATATTACTCAATATATACAAGCTTGACAAACCCACGTAACCTGAAGTGTCTAAATCAGATAACCATTCAACTATATAAATCACCAATGACTCATTTCAAAGACTTTCTGGGTTTCTCTACTACCTGTTTCAGTAATCATGCTTCAGTGTTACTACACTGTTTGCTTTTCTGGGGATAACTTACACACAGCTGCATTTTGAAGCATTGCTTCTCATGGTCCTGGCGCCTTCCCCATGTTAGCCACCAGGAAGCAATACTGAAAGATGTCAGCTTTTTCTCAAGTGGGACATTCACTCTGCTGTTCTGTGTTCCTTGCAAGCTTGAATCCCAGGTAGGCCAGATATTAACTGGAAGGTGATTGGGGTGGAGGGATGTAGAACAAAGTTTGCTTTAAAAATGTTATAAATAATGGGGCATGTGGGTGGCTTAGTGGCTTAATTGGTTAAGTGGCCAACTTAAGCTCAGGTCATAATCTCACAGTTTGTGAGTTTGAGCCTCGTGTCAAGCACTCTGCTGTCAGCACAGAGCCCATTTAAAATCCTCTGTCCCTCTCTCTCTCTCTCTCTCTCTCTCTCTCTCTCTCTGCGCCTCCCCTGCTCACTCTCTCTCTGTTTCTCAAAAATAAATGTTTAAAAAAAGAAAAAAACTGTTATAAATAATGATTAGAATCCAAGGCCAACTCACAAAAGTTGAATTCACTCATAATAAAGTTGAAACCATTCAAATTTTGGTGTCTAGATAGAGTAGGCACTCAGTGTTGTATTTGCTGAATAAACGAATATTGGTAGTGCTTCTTAGCAAGAGGAATTTATAGACTGAGACTCAGTCTCACTCTGCCTGCCCAGTGAGGCACCTTCTCTGTTCTGAATACCTCACAGCTATTGGTACTCGCAGGTATCACAGGGGATTGCAAGTTGGGTGTTGATAACTGGGGAGATTATTGTGTTGATGTCTGAGGCAAAGATCTTCTGGTTGAAAGTAACTTGAGGGGACTTAAATTTAAGGAGAGCAGCCTGATGGTGCTCATATCTTCAGGTGTGGGCAATTCTCAGAGAAGGATGGTTGTAGGCTGGAAAAAAAGAGGTATTTATTATATTTGGAGTTTTAAGCCATCACATCATTTTAGTTTAGACTCATTTGGTGTTAGGCAATTGAGATTCACTAATGTTAGCTAAAATAAAGGGATTTATCATATGGAGTGATCACAAGTCTGCCATTAATCCAAAAGGAATTATCACCAGGCTTCCTGTGACTAGGGTAGAGTGTGGTTTTGGGCTCAAAGTTGTTCAGAAGCCCTCAGCTGCAGGGCTCTGTGTGGCCTTTTGTGCTGATACTTCTCCATTAATATGCTGTGAATATACATCTGCCCTGTTCCACCTGCCCCTCCTCAAAACTGGCAGAACCTATGGCATCGGACAACAGGGTGAAGGTCATCGGTTAGCATGGAGATTGACAGCCCTCTCTGATGAATCAGCTGTAGCCCAAAAGGACAGGGTGCAGGGTGCAGGAGAATGGATCATAGCTGTCTAGCAAGGAGGACTATGGGTACCCTTAATTTAATATATCTCTCTTGTAACCAATGGAATGTGGCAGAAGCAACACTGCCTGACATTTGGGTCAAAAAAGACCATGCAGTTTCCACTAGTTCTCTTGGAACGCTTTCTCTCAGGATGATCCCTTTCCAAGTAGCTTTAAGAAGCCCAAGCCACATGGAGAAGCCATCGTAGGTGTTCCAGTCTAGTGATCCCAGCTGAGGCCAGCCTTTGCATCATACCAGCCCAGGCACCAGATATGAGTGATGGAACCTTCAGATTAGCACAGCCCTCAGCTATTCAAGTCGCCCCCCACCCCCCGATCTGAGTTCCTAGCAGAGGGCCCAGGCACCACGGAGCAGAGATAAGACATCTCTGCTGCACCCGACCCACATTCCTAATCCACAGAGTTTGTGAGCATAATAAACTGGTTATGGTTTTATACCACTAAATTTGGGGTTGTTTGAAATACAATAGAAACCAGAATACAAAGCATGATACATTCGAAGAACCAAAAGAAAGTATGGCAGACAAACATGGGCTCTTACTGGATACCTGAAGTAACAACCATCTCTGCTGTTTTCTACCATGAGAAGTCAAAAATCAGATAACAAAGAGGAAGGTAGATCATCTGAAACAGGTGTGGTTGGGAAAATTATGGAGATGTAGCTTATACTTCTTTCTGTATAATCCCTAAACCAAGCAGAACACATTATTCACTTTCAGTCTTTCCCATTGAAGGTAGAGGTAAATAAATACAGAGGCCTCTGATTCTAGCCAGGTTTTCTCTATATCAGCCCTCCTTATAGAGCAGAGCCCCACCAGGGCGGCTCTCACCCCACTCTGAGCAACCACCCAATAGATGTCTCAGCTGGCCCCCACATGTCCCTGTTCTGCAGCTTTCTAAAGCCAGGCAGCTGCTACAAATCCTGGCCATGTGGCTGCTCCATCCCACCTCCAGCAGCCCCCCCTCCCCCCCACTTAGTGGCCCTGTTCTCTGAACACTGGAAAAGAAAAGGCAAGAAATTTTATAGTTTCTCTTGGCCCAGATGTGATGCCCCTGTCCCCCAGGCCATTCTACAATGGGCATCAATTTCAAGGACACCCTGCTGCTGCTCACTCTATCCTATATTAATTGTGTGGCTTTGTGTGAATTGTAAATCAGGAGGCATTAGATCTTTAGGTGACTTGCATATGGTTTTCACTTTGGAATGCACTCAGGGTGCAGGGCAAATGCCTGCTGACCCCATGTTTATTTTTTCAGCTGGTGATTGAAGTTCTGGTCCAGTTATAATAGAGGGGAATGCCAATGTCTTGTCCATTTTCAACTTTAGTGCAAATCTTGCATTGCACAGGGATCATATTTCTACTCTCAGCATGTAAAATAAAAGTAATTTTTATGTATGTGTTTCCAAAGTAAATATCATTGTGTTTGCCCTCCCACCTCCACCCCATAGAAACATAGAACTGTTTTGTTTTTTTTTTAAGACATGAACATGGAAAACTAATATTCCCAGCTTCTGGGGGAATGTTATTAATATAGGAGGCTTTTCAGTTCATTATAAAGGCTTTTAAAATTATTTATTTTAAGTAATCTCTACACCCAACATGGGGCTCGAACTCATGACCCTAAGATCAAGAGTTGCATGTTCCTCTGACTGAGCCAGCCAGGCGCCCCATAATTATAAAGGCTTTTTAAAAAATATTCTACCCTAGAGGTGCCCGGGTGGCTCAGTCTGTTAAGCATCCGACTTTGGCTCAGGTCATGATCTCACAGTTTGTGGGTTCAAGCCCTGCATTGGGCTCCGTGCTGACAGCTCAGAGCCTGCTGCCTGCTTCAGATTCTGTGTCTCCCTCTCTCTCTGTGCCTCCCCTGCTCGCACTCTGTGTGTGTCTCTCTCTCAAAAATAAAACATTAAAAAAAATATTCTACCCTATAATCTGTGACCACAATTCTGCCTGTAGTATCCCACACTTCCCTAACTGAATAACACACTCCTTTTTCTATTGATTGAGTGCCTACTGTGAGCCACATATTAGAAATCCAAGAGCTATCAAGATAGTCAAAATAATATACTTGCCTTAATGACAATGGCATATTTGGGTTCAGGGAGGCAGACAGTAAACAAGTAAATAGATAAGGTAATTTATTTTTATTTTTTTAAGTAATCTCTATACCCATGTGGGGCTCAAACTCACAACCCTGAGATCAAGAGTCACATCCTCTACCAACTGAGCCAGCCAGGTGCCCCAAATAAGGTAATTTCACATTGAGAAGAATACTTTGAAGAAAATATGCAGGAGTAATGAACAACGAGCATCACTTTAGGTCAAGTGGTCAGAGAAGGCCTCTCTGAGACCTAGAACGAACCTATGAAGGAACCAGTCATGCAAAGAGCCTGGGACAGGAGCTGCAGGCAGAGAGAACAGCAAGTACAGAAGCCCAAGAGTTTGGAAAGAGGTTAGAAGAAGTCAGAAAGGAGCTGGAGAGGTAGGCAAAGGCCAGATCTTGCAGGATCTTATGGGCTTGCCCACTGAGGCGATTTTTCCCAAGAGAGCGACATGATCAGATCTGTATTTTTATTTAGTTTTTCTTTTCTTTTCTTTTTTTTTTAATTCTTGAGAGAGAGTATGAGTTGGGGGTGGTGCGCAGAGAGAGAGGAGGACAGAGGATCAGAAGTGGGCTCTGAGATGACAGCAGCCAGTCCCACACGGGGCTTGAACTCACAAACTGCAAGATCATGACCTGAGCTGAAGTCAGACGCTCAACCAACCACTCAACTGACTGAGCCACCCATGTGCCCCCAGATCTATACTTTTGGCTGATGTGAGGAATGGATGGGGAGTAGGTTGAGGATAATTCGGGAAACTGGAGACCACTCACAAGACTACAACCGTTCATAAGAAGAGGCTGCTTCCCTTGTGCCATCAGCACCATGTATGCTTTGACTGTTTTTAGGCAATGTGACAGATTTGCATTGATTATTTCACAAGTTGGCTACTGCCAGCTGACTAGTCAGTACTCAATAAACGTTATGTCCCTTAACATCTTTGGTCTGTGTTTCACCAACTGAACAAATCACCATCTTAAACCTCTGAAAATGCAATAAAAATATTATTTCAGTGCTACAAACGTTTTGAGCACCTGGTACATGTAAGGCACTGTGTTAAGATTTGGATATTCAAAAATAAATGACACCTGGTCACAGCTCTGCAGGAAGTTACAGTCTGAGAACAAGAAGGCAGCCCACCAGAGGCAAGAATCGGTAACAAGACGGTGCTTTGCTTTCCTTGTGGGAGTAGAATAAACCCTTCAGAGCCCTGGGAGCAGAATGATTCTACAGACCTCTGGGTGGGCTGGGGAGAGAAGAAGGATCAGAAAGACCCAGCTAATTTCATATATGAAAAGAGAATTTGTATTATCAACTTCATTTCATCTATGAAGCTCTGCCTGGAGTGGAGCCCCTCCACCTGCTCTGCTGGGGTGATTTTCTTTGTTACTTCTTGCTATCTGGAATGATAGAATCCAGTGAAAAACAGAAGTTCTCTGGCTTCATGGAAGGTTAGAGTTGGCTCATTCATAAAAAGTGACTTCCTCAAACAAAATATTTCCCATAATGCAATGCCATGTGTGCTTCCCTTGTCAAATAAAAACTTCCACGAATCATGACATTTAAAGCACACTTTAAATAAAAAAAATATATAAAAGCTCCTTTTGAAGAGGGACCCCTCCCCAACATTACAGCAGCTAGAAACTGAGGCCTGCCACCCCCTTTTGCTCTTAGCACTTCCATGTATAAGTCTGTAAGGCAGAATTGAACCTGCAACAGCTTTCAACCCTGGCCACTCTTGGAATCACCCAAGAAGCTTTAGAAAAAATATTAATGCCTGGATCCCAGCCCCAGAGATTCTTATTTAATTGTTCTGAGGTATGCCCTCAGCATCAGTATTTTTTAAAACCTCTTTTCAGGTGATTCTAACGCACAGCCAGTATTGGGAACTTCCAGTCTGCTAGCCCCTCAAAGAGTCGCACTTGGGGCCAGAGACTAAACTATAGACTTAAAGCATAGCCATTTGTTTCCACAGACTAGGTGTGGTTCCCCAATCATCATGCACTTCTGTAGTTCCCTATAGTTTTCCTTCTTGGGATTTAAACAGTTTGTAATTGTGCATCTGTGTGTGTATGTGTGTGTGAAAGAGAGAGAGAGAGAGAGATTTCTGGGCTAACGTTAGTCTTCTCGTTGGAATATAAGCTTCATGAGGGCAAGACATCTGTGTACTAAGGCAGTACAGCATTGTGGCTAAAAATACAAGTTCTAGACGGGTGCCTGGGTGGTTTAGTCTCTTGATTTCAGCTTAGGTCATGATCTCAGGGTCAGGGGACTGAGCCCCGCATCGTGCTCCATGCTAGGTGTGGAGCCTACTTAAGAATCTCTCTCTCTCTCTCTCTCTCTCTCTCTCTCTCTCTCTCTCTCTCTCTCTCCCCCCTCACCTTCTGCACCTTTCCCTTGCTCTTGCTCTCTTTCTCTCTAAACAAACAAAGAAGTTCTAGAGTCAATCTGCTTTGGAATCCCAATTCTATCACTTGCTAGTTGTGGAACCTTGGATAAATTTCTTAATTATCTGTATCTCAGTTTCCTCAGGTACAAAATGAGATCGTTAGAAAATTAGGGTGGTTGTAAGAATTAGATGAGATATGTGGTGGTTTTAAAATATGTCTGCAAATTCTTCAGCACTCTTCCCTTTAAATTATGGAGCTGAAGTACTCTTCCCTTGACTGTGAGTGGGCTACACAGCTAACAAATTGAATATGACAGAAGTGATAGTGTCTTTGAAGTTAGGATATAAAAGGCATTATGCTTTGGATCACTTGCGCTGGGGAAAATCACCTGCCTTCTTGTGAGGACACTCAGTTAGCCAGTGGAGAGGTCCATTTGGTGAGGAACAGAGACCTCCTACCAATGGCCCCTTGAGGGGGCCATCTTGGAAGTGGATCCTCCATTCACAGTCAAGCGATCAGATGTCTACGATCCCTGCTGACATCCTGACAGAAACCTCCTGAGAGACCCTAAACCAGAATCAACCTGCTAACCCACTCCAGATTTCCTTGACCATAGGAAATGTGATAATAAATGTTTGTTGTTTAAGCCATTGTGTTTTAGGGTGATTTTTTTACCCAGCATTAGAGAACTAATACAAGATGATAATGATAAAGTATTTAAACATATGCAGTAAATATTCAGTAAATGTTAGTCATTGTTGTTGCTGCTATGTTCTTCCTTTGTATCCTTAGCACCTAACACCTGCTATCTGGTAAGAGCTTAAAAATATAAAGCATGCAAGTGAATGAGTAAATGAATGGACACGTACAAAGTAAAATGAAGGGTTAAGGCAATCATCCACGGCAGTTGTTTCTGATGTTATTTGAGCAAGGACATTTAAAACAAAATATTATCCCATGTATGTCAGGGTTGAATCAAGAAAACAGAAACTACTTTCGATATTTCAACCAGAGGGAATTATTTTTTTAGTTTTTTTTTAAGTTTATTTATTTTGAGAGAGAGAGCGTGAGTGATGGAGGGGCAGAGAGAGGGAGAGAGAGAATCCCAAGCAGGCTCTACACTGATAGATCCCACGAATCATGAGATCATGATGTGAGCTGAAACCAAGAGTCAGACACTCAAGTAACTGAGCCAACCAGGAGCCCCTCAAACAGAGAGAATTTATTATTAGGAATTGCTACATAGGCAATGGAAGAGTTGAGAGGCCAAACAGAGGAATGAGGCAATGTAAAGATTAGCCAGAGCAGGAAGCTGATGTTATCCCTAGAGCTAAAGAGACAATAAGAGGAGCTGATACAGCCAGTCCAGAAGTTGGAGCTATCCATAGTGAGACCCTAGAAGGAGGGTTGTTGGGCCAGAGCCATGAGAGTAAAAGCCACCTGAGTCAGAGATAGAGAGGAAAAAATACCTTGGTTTCTTTCTTTCTCTTGCCCTCCGGTCTTTGGCCACTGCATCCGGTTGGCCAAATTTCCTGGAAAGCCAGCTAGCAAAGAAGTCCTGGAAAATGAATGTATTTCCTGTGAAGCAGAGCAAGAGAGGGTGAGGAATGGATCTGAGGGCAAAATTAGGTGTACATAGTAATATTTGTAGCCATATATGTATACATGTGTTTATGTATATGTGTGTATGTGTATATAAATATAGAGATCTATAGAAGAAAATGATAAAGCACATGTGGAAAATGACCAACACACACCAAAAAAGAAAACAGATAAAAGCATTCTTTTATTTCATAGGTTTAAATGTAAAGTATACTTTTTGTACAATTAATAAGAACAATGTGGAGCACCTGGTTGGCTCAGTCGATTAAGCATCCGACTTCAGCTCAGGTCATGATATCACGGTTCATGAGTTTGAGTTCTGCCTTGGGTTCTGTGCTGACAGCTCAGAACCTGGAGCCTGCTTTGGATTCTGTGTCTCCGTCTCTCTCTGCCCCTCCCCCACTCATGCTCTGTCTCCCTGTCTGCCAAAAAAAAAAAAAAAGTTAAAAAAAGAACAAATGTTAGGGTGACTGGGGGCTCAGTCACTAGAGCATGTGACTCTTGATCTCAGGGTTTTAAGGCCAAATCCCATGTTAGGGTATAGAGATTGCTTTAAAAAAATAAAAATAAAAATCTTAAAAAAAATAAAAGAATATATGTTAATATACTGGTAGTCTCCAGTGTGTTAAAATTTAATATGTTGCATATTTGAATGTGTTTATAGTTTTTATTTTTAATTTTTTTGAAGATTCTATTTTTATTTATTTTAAAGATTTTTTAAGTTTATTTATTTTGAGAGAGAGAGAGAGACAAAGTATGCAAGCAGGGCAGGGGCAGAGAGAGAGAATCCCAAGCAGGCTCCACACACCGTCAGTGTGGAGCCCAATATGGTCTCGAATTCACAAACCTCAAGTCATGATCTGAGCTGAAACCAATGGTCGGGCACTTAACTGACTGAGACACCCGGGCACCCCTAAAGATTTTATTTTAAGTAATCTCTATATCCAGTGCGGGGCTTGAACTCACAAACCTGAGATCAAGAATCACATGCTCTTCTGACTGAGCCAGCAAGGCACCCTTATTTTTAAATTTTAAATAAAATCCTAGCTTTGGGAAACCACTGATATGACCAGTCAAAACAATTTTAACCTAAAAATTCTTTTTTTCTTTGGTAAAAAGTGACAATATTAAGATACTTGATAAAATTCAAATAAACTCCTGATTAGAATAAGAATATTATCAGGATATATTATTATTTCCTGATTTGTATAATAGTGCTATGCTTGTGTAAGGAGCAACCTTGTTTTTTCGGATGTACATGTTATTTAGGGGTAATAGAGCATCATCATATATGTATCATGTGTGTCAAACTGTTCAGAAACAAAAAGTTTGTATAAATGAAGTATAAATATATTTGAATTTAAATGTATTTTATTTAAGTATAAATTTATATTATAAGAAATATTATTGGGGCACCTGGTGGCTCAATCGGTTAAGCGTCAGACTTCGGCTTAGGTCATGATCTCACAGTTCATGAGTTCAAGCCCCACGTCAGGATCTGTGCTAACAGCTCAGACCCTGGAGCCTACTTCAGATTCTGTGTCTCCCTCTCTCTCTGCACCTCCTCCACTCATACTCTGTCTCTCTCAAAAATAAACATTAAAAAAAAGAAATATTATTATACTAAAAATATTTATGTTTGGGGAATCTGAGTAAAGGGAATTCTTGTACTATTCTTGCAATGTTTACTTAAGTCTGGAATTATTTCAAAATATAAGTTAAAAATAAAAGATTTTTGCTTAACTTACATGTGATGGAGTTGGGGGAGGGTTTGGGAGGAACTGATTAATAAACCAGTTACGAAAAATAAGAGAAGAAAGATAAACTCTTAGCCAAATCTGAAAGAGGTCCAGCATGGTGTCTTTCAATCTCTGGCAAGCCACACGGTGTCTGCAACTTTTTTTTTTTAACGTTTATTTACTTTTGAGAGAGAGAGAGACAGAGCACAAATGGGGGAGGGATAGAGAGAGAGGGAAACCCAGAATCCGAAGCAGGCTTCAGGCTCCAAGCTGTCTGCACAGAGCCTGACACAGGGCTCGAACCCACAAATCATGAGATCATGACCTGAGCCCAAGCTGCACACTAAGCAACTGAGCCACCCAGGCACCCCATGGTGTCTGCAACTTGCAGCTGATGGCCAGGAAAGTTCCTACAGCTGCTGACATCTTCAGCTCTCCACCAGCAAGCCCCTGGAGGGGGCAGATGGAGAGCAACAGCCTGGCAGGATTCACAGAGCATTCCAATGCTCTTAGCTCCCCTCCCTAGTGACAAGTCTCGAAATGAAAGACACCAGACCAGGAGAAGAATTTTGAGAAATATAGGACATTTGTAGACGTAGGAAGATGAAGGAAATGTGATTCACTTGGCAAGTAGAGGGGGAAAATAAGCATAAATGATCTAGTAAATGTGTAAAACTATGGGATGAAACTTAAAACTCCAGGACTAGTCTTCATAAATCCAAAAAGGCCACCAGCATATTGTAAATAAAATTTCTTAAAATATCATCCGGGATTGAACTAGTATCCAGCATATGTGAACTTCATATAGGGGCAAAGAGCTTTGTCTGCTATAGGTTAAGAATGTTAATCTAGAATTTTTTTAAATCAAGATGTAATATCTGAAAGCAACGCTCAAAAATGTATCAACCACTATTTACCAATCTTTCAGAAAATAATGGACACCTAGGAAAATTGTAGTAAGAAAACGAACAGGTAATTTGCTAAGAAGAAATGCAAAGTGCCAAAAAAGATAAAAACCTGCCTAATAAAAAGAAATATAAATTTATGCAATGATGAAATATTTTTATTAATTAAATTGGGAAATTGCTTTTTTTCCTAAGTAAACTCTACACGACACATGGGGCTCACACTCACTACCCCAAAATGAAGAGTCACATGCTCTACTGACTGAGCCAGCCAGGCACCCCCCACCCCCAGCAAATTGCTTTTTTAAAAATGTTAATATCCAGTGTTAGTGAGGGTGGGACAAAGGATTATACATACTTACTGTACATATCAAGAAAAAGCATAAATTGGTGCTTTCTGGAGTGTAATTTTCCCAAATAGTGTTTTTTTCCCCAAACAGAGCTGGAGATGCTTCTTAGGAAGCATGGGAGGGGCCACTTGGGAAGCTGAGGTCCCCAGCCCAGAAGACCGAGTCAATAAGAGATGTAAATGATGCAGGGTTTGGACAATTTGGGAAATTTTGAGAATTTACAAATTGGTAGAATCAGGAAATACAGTGAGCATAGGAATCCTAGGATGTTCCCTCACTTAGGAAAAGGAAACTCAGGCCTTGACTTTTAAAATTGAAATGAAAGATGAAAGTACTCATTATCATTCTTGGTACAAACCCTGAGTTTTATTGGCCGCCCAGATCTTCTCCTCTAAACTAGTTTAATGAAACATATTTTTTCAAAATTATGTTAACAAAGTCTGAAAAGGAAGTTAAGTGCTCTAAACCTAGGAAACTATTCACATACTTAACCAAGAGATAATATGTAAGAAAAAATATGGTTTTTATTTAAGGTTCACTTGAATAAAATCAAACCTCAAATAGTACCAATTTATAAGGACCTCTAAAGAACAGAGAGAAACAACACAATTCATTTGGGGTCAAAAAACTTCCCCTGGACCGCTCGTTCTCTGCCTGTGTCTCTGAGAACCTTTCCAGACCCTTTCCAGAAGTTGTCCTTTCCCAGAGTATTCAGAGGTAGGGCGCTGAGGGGCAAGACTTCTCTTTGACATCCTCAGAACTGTAGCCTAGCACAAACTTGTACTCAGAAAGAAAACCTGAATGTGATAGAAAAAAATCTCCATTCATACTGAACTGGAATCAGAAACCTAAGGCATTTCTACATCTTGGAAGAGATATTCCGCATTTCCCAAAGACATGCTTGAAGAAATCAATTCCTCAAAACTGAAATTGTTACCCTCAATCTGGGAAATTTAATTTCATGCTTCCAAATGGATATTGTGCTTTGTTTTGCAGGGCACACATAGCTCTAATTATACGGAAACTGTGCAAGAAGGCACCACATGGCAGTCATCATGCAATTGGAGAGTAATTATCGGTTCCCTTCTGTTGTCTAAACCACAGCCACAAATAAAGTATTAAAATTGTAAATAGTATAGTAATTAATCTGTCAACTCTTTGGGCAATGTTTTACCAGGTGTATGTGCCTTGGGAGAGCGAAATATTTAATCATAAAAATTTCAAGCCTCAATTTTCCCAAACAAAAGAACTTCAAAACAGAAGGAAAAAATCCCAAGATCCTACAAAGCATCTAGCAAAAAAAAAAAAAAAAAAAAAAAAAAGCTGAACTGCCTGTTTTTTGCCTTTAGGAAACTGTAAAGTATTAGATATCCAGCTTCGGAGACAATGGAACCAGAATGTTAGTCAATGCTGTTAATTTTGCTAATTCATTCCAAATGAAAAGGATCCTACCCTGGAAAATGGGATCAGTCAAAACTGATTTAACAATTGAATTGATTACTGTGTAAGCCTGCCTCAGGAGCTTTCTCCCTAAACTGCTTTCACACTTCTCTCAGCTCTCCAGATATTTGTTATTCAACAAATATTTGTATTAAGAACCTACTAAAATGTCAGGTAAGGAGATTCCTAGAGAATTCCTTTGATCCCTCCAATTGCCTGGTGCAGTTCTAAGCACAGAATCAAACGGAGTCCCCAAATGGGTCATGGCAGGAAATTCTAAGATGGTTGCTGTAAGTTTTGTGCCAGCTGTCTCAGCCACTGATTACATTAAGCAGAAGATTTTCACTCTCTGAGTGTCTATCCTGGCCAAGCACTGTAGATCGATTGAGCCAATCAAGTTGGCATTAGCTTTTTGGAATGTGGAGCTAGAAGTTAGACTTTTCTGTCAAAGCCTGCCTCTTATTCTGTGTCTTAGGCAGGCAGCATACATTAACAGGGCACCAAACTTGGCAGAAAGCTCTGCATCATAGATATGCACAAGAGTAGAGAGACTGAAAAACATAGTTCCGATGCTGTAAGAGTTTACAGTCATGTGAGGGATTAAGAATTTGGGTACTGCTCTCAATTATATTATAATAAAAAAAACTTAAAGAAAGATGGGTTCCTGGGTGCTCAGTTGGTTAAGCACCTGAGTCTTGATTTTGCCTCAGGTCACGATATCATGGTTGTGAGATCAAGTCCCTCATGGGGCTCTACACTGACAGCATGGAGCCTGCTTGGAATTCTCTCTCTCCCTCTCTTTCTGCCCCTCCCCAGCTCACTTGCACACATGCTCTGACTCTTTCAAGGAAGGAAGCAAGGAAGGAGGGAAGGAGGGAAGGAGGGAAGGAAGGGAGAAATCTGGTGCTGGAAGGGACTTTAGGAATAAAGAGATCAGCAAATAGTATTTAAAGTCCCATACTCTTGGTGTGGTCATTCACTATGCATACCCACCCCCTGCTAGTCATAGAGTCTACTTATATCCAAAAGCTATATAAATGTTTGCTTCCATTTTATGTAAGTTTTTCTATGTTCTTATGTAGGTAATGCACATATTAATTTCAAAAGGCCCAAAAAGATATAGAGGACAATGTTTCCCTACCACTCTTGATCCCTACCCATCCAATTCCCCACCTCAGAAGCAACTCATAGTAAAACTTTCTTGCATGTAGTTGTAGAGATGGCCTGTCTATCTGTGAGCATGTGCCCGTGGAAGAAAGATATGGATGTAGATGTATACCAAATGGTATATTATGACTATTATTCTGCCCTTCAATTTTTTTCACTTAATTTGGAGATTATAATCTTGGAGATTCCATATCACAATTTATAGGCCTTCCTTATTTTTTAAATTTAATTTTCTTTTTTTTAACATTTATTTATTTATTTTGAGAGAGAGAGAGCCCACAAGCAGGGGAGGGGCACAGAGAGGGAAAGAGACTCCCAAGCAGGCTCCCTGCTGTCAGTGCAGAGCCCAATGCAAGACTTGAACTCACAAACTGCGAGATCATGACCTGAGCTGAAATCAAGAGTCAGATGCTTAACCGACTAAGCCATCCAGGCACCACTAAGTTTAATTTTCTAGTAATAAATTAGTCACAATGTCCAAAATGTATTTAAAAATAAGTCTGTCTCTCACCCATGCCTCCAATCACAAAGAACTAAACTTTATTATTTGTTCTTATGTAACTTTCCATAATTTCTTTATGTTTATGCTTATAAGCCAATGAATTTCTTTTATTGCCCATATTTTTACACAAAAGGCAGAATCCTATACATATTCTTCTGCACTTTCCTTTTATCCTTTAAAAATATACCTTTGGCCGGGGTGCCTGGGTGGTTCAGCCGGTTAAGCATTCGACTTCGGCTCAGGTCATGATCTCATGATTCTTGTGTTCAAGCTTCACATCGGGCTCTGTGCTGACAGCTCAGAGCCTGGAGCCTGCTGCAGATTCTGTCTCCCTCTCTCTGCCCCTCCCCAATCATGCTCTGTCTCTGTCTCTCAAAAATAAATAAACATTAAAAAAATAATTGTTAATTTCTCATATATCAAACCTCTATATGTTTTTGAGCCTATTCATGTACATTCTATTTGTATTCTTTGATCTGTATGGCTATACAGGCATCAGTGCCATAAACTGAATTACTGAAGCCTAATAACATGGTTTAACATCTAGTAAGATAGTCTCCCCTCAATATTCTTCCTGTTCAGAATTTTCCTAGCTATTCACGTTTATTTATTTTTCCATATGAACTTTAGAATCGGCTTGTCAAGTTCCCAGAAATACAATCTTCTTGGTATTTTTATTGGGATTGTGGTAAATATTTTTAGATTACTTTAGTGAGAATTGATATCTTTATGATGTTGAGTCTTCATTCCAAGAATGTGATAGTCCTATCTGTGAAGCCTTTTGATACTCTCTGAAGTGTTTCTAAGTTTTATTCAAATAGATCCTGTATATTTCTTGTTCAGTTTATTCATAGGAATTTTATCTTCCTTTTTCTTTCTTTGTGCAATTATAAATAATGTCTTTTCTCCTTAAATATTGAATATTTAGGATATCTGTACATCTTGGGCAATATTCTCTGATTTCATATATTGTATTATATCTCTGAAGCAAGGTGCTATCAATGCCAAAGCACTCCAGGGTGTCTCAAATTATGAAACTTTCAAAGTAAATAAGTTTTAATTGATTTTAATTCTTTTAAATCCCCATATGGTTAGGACTTGGCTTTAAAACTCAAGGTAATAACAACAAAACCCTCTCTCAGTTAAAAAAAAAAAAAGGTAAATCAATGAAATCTTCCTTTTTTTAAAAAATGTGGGGCAACTGGATGGCACATAAAAAATAAAAATAAGTTTTTATTACCGTGCTTCAGGGATCCCTAGAGACAGGGATCTTATTAAAATGTACACTGGATAGAGGTGCCTGGGTGGCTCAGTCAGTTACGCGTCTAACTCCAGCTCAGGTCATGATTCCACAGTTTGTGGGTTCCAGCCCTGCATTTTCCACTCACAGCCCACAGCCCACTTTGAATCCTCTGTCTCCCTCCGTCTCTGCCCCTCCCTCGCTCAAGCTCTCTCTTTCAAAAATAAATAAACATTAAAAAAAAAACTGGATAATTTGATTCCCATGCTCATCTTCAGTGGCCTCTCATTGCGCTGGAAATAAAATCAGTATCTAAGCAGACCTGCAAAGTCTCATTGAAGATCTGGTCCCTTCCTACCTCCTCTTCAATCTCATCTAGCTTGCTCTTGCCTCAGATTTTTGCATATGCCTTCCTACTGCCTGGAACATTCTTCTCCACACTACTCCTTTTCATTCATGGCCCAGTTTAAATGTCGCTCCGGAGGCTTTCTCTAACCACATCTAAGGAGATTGTCCTCTCTTAATGCTATATGGCAACTCTTTGTTTCCCTTATCACAGGGATCACAATTCTTAATCACTCTAATTTTACCTATTCCTTGTATCTCTCTAGATATGAGCCTTGCATGAACAGGGCCTTTTGGGTCTTCCTCACCCCTGTATCCTTAGCAACAAACACCCGGCCTCTAGTACATAATTGGGGTTCAATAAATAATTGTTAAAAGAGTAATTTCATAGATTCTCAAACGGGTCATCCATTTCCATTCCTCTTTATTTTTATTCAACTTCTTCTTCCCCCACTTCCCCTTTGCTGCCAAAACCCTACTCATCCTCCAAGGTCCAGCTACCAGCTTCTCCAGGACTCTGCCCTTGATGACTTGTTTACTATACATTCCTGTCCCCACCTTAATGCTAGCTGAAAAACTTTCCATACACCTTCTTCTAGTCCCCATGACAACTATTTTAACCCTTCACTATTTGTACAAGCTCCCAACCCTATCGCCCATGGGAAGGACCTCCTACCTCTCTTAGAAAATAGAGGCTTTAGGACAAGGTCCACTGAATATAGTAGTTTCTTTCAATAGAATCATTCTCAAGTCTCTTCCATCACAAATACAATCAAGCAAACATATAAACAAACCCTCTCCTTTTATTCGTTTCTCCCTTGTGTGAGTTATCTACTACTGTGTAACAAACTACCCTAAAATTTCATGACTTAAGAACAATCATTTATTTTGTGTAGAGTGCTACAATTTGGACAGAGATCAGCAGGGAGGGGTCATCTCTGCCCCATGTGCCATTAGCTAGGCTGGCTCAACTTGGGGACAGGAGGGTCCACTTCAAGTTGGCATGTTAATGCTGGCTGTTAGCTAGAGCTGTTAGTGGGACCCTGGTTCTTCTCCACATGGACCACTCCACAGGCTGCTTGGACTTCTCACAAATGTTGTGGCTTCATTCAAGAGTGAGTGTGTGAGACAAAGAGTAGAAGTTACCAATTTCTTGAGGTCCGAGTCCATAAACTTACTGCATCACTTCCACAATGTTCTAATACTTAAGGTTCAGGGGATGGGGATATAATCCTACATTTTGATGAGAGAATTGTCAAAAAATCTAGTTCTTCATTTTTTTTTTTTTAATTTTAGAGAGAGAGCAAGTGCCTGCACAAGTCGGGGAGAGGGGCAGAGGGAGAAAGAGTGAGAGAGAGCAAGAGAGAATCTTAAACAGGCTCACACTCAGCATGGACCCAGAATCAGGACTTGATGCCACGACCCTGGGATCATGACCTGGGCCAAAATCAGGAGTTGGATGCTCAACTGAGCCACCCAGGTGCCCCTAATTCTCCATTAAAAAATATTTTTGACACTTATTTATTTTTGAGAGACAGAATATGAGCGAAGGAGGAGGAGAGAGAGAGAGACAGAATCTGAACCAGGCTCTAGGCTCTGAGCTGTTAGCACAGAGCCTCATACAGGGCTTGAATCCACAAACCATGAGACTATGATCTAAGCTGAAGTTGGATGCTTAACCAACAGAGCTACCCAGGCACCCTTCTAATTCTTCATTTTTAAAGCCATGACATGGCTGGCAGGTTCTCTTTCCACCCCTTTTGCAGCCAGTCAGGGTAGAACATTCATGAATGGGATTAGTCTTCATGTAAGAGGCCAGGGAGCTAGCCAGTTTTCATTCCACCAAATGAGGATACAACAAGGAGTCAGCAGTCTGCAACCTGGATGAGGACCCTCACCAGAACCTGACCATGCTGGCATCCTGATCTTGGGCTTCCAGCCTCCAGAACTGTGAGAAATAAATTTCTGTTCTTTGTAAGTCACCAGTTCATAGTAGTTTGTTATAGTAGCCCAAAATGACTAAAACAGACATCAAGGATCTATCCCAGGGTTACGTAGCTGGTAAGTAGCAACACCAAGAATCGACCAAGACAATCTGGCTTTGGAGTCTATATGCTTAACCACTACCCTGCACTGCCTTTCCAAAAACCTTGACCATTTTAATAGCTAAATAGTATTCCAGTGAGTTAATAGGCAACAATTTTGGTTACCAGTCTCCTATCATTTTACACATGTGAAAATTAGCTTTCAGAGATGTTAAATAACTTCTACTTGCAGAGTGATTGGTGAAAGACTCGGCTCATAATAATAGCTCATGGTCATTATTTATTAAGTGCCTACTATATGCCTGGCCCTAATTCTAGGCCCTTTGAATCCTTACCCCTCTATGAGATTAGTGTTAGATATAAGGAAACAAAACCCCAAGGAATTAAGTAATGCTCAAGAGCACACAGCTGGCAAGCATCACTTCCAAGATTAAATTCCAGAACCTGTGTCCTTTCTTCTCTGCTACACCATCTCCCAGTTAATCACAGGCACTCTTCTTTTCAGTGCCGTTTTCAAGGAGGGCCCTCTCTCATACAATGCTGGTGAGAGCATAAATAGCTGCAGTCACCACGGGGGGTAGTTTGACAATATCTGTCAAAATGACATATGTACATTCACAGCAGTGTAAATATACTTAACACTACTGAGGTGTACACTTAAAAATAGTTAAGATGGTAAATTTTAGATGTATATTTTACCACAATTAAAAAAAACAGTAAAAAAAATGACATACACACATACCATTTAACCCAACGATGTAACTAGAAATTTATCCTATTGATATGTACGTATGTGGAAAATGATGTGTCTGCAAGAATATTCATTACAGGGGCAGCTGGGTGGCTCCGTTGGTTAAGCATCCAACTTCATCTCAGGTCATGATCTCACAGCTTGTGGTTTCGAGCCCCGCATCGGACTCTGCTGACAGCTCAGAGCCTGGAGGCTGCTTCAGATTCTGTGTCTCCCTCTCTCTCTGTCCCTCCCCTGTTCACACTCTCTCTATCTCTCTCAAAAAAAAAATAAACATTTAAAAATTAGAAAAAAAGAATATTCATTACAATACTGTTTTTATCAACAAAAGATTAGATGCAAGTATCCATTAGAGGGAGACTAATAAAATAAATTATGGTCCACTATACAATGGAATAACATGCAGCATTTGAAAAGGAACAGGAAGATGTTTATACTGATAGGGAAAGATTGCCATGATGTATTGTTGTAAAGTGAAATGAGCTAGCATTGTGTAAACAACAGGTAGTGGGAGATTAGGGGACCAGAGGGAAGGGGAAGAAAATATATGCATATTTACTTGTTAGACTGTAAATATAGACAGTTTCTGAAAACATAAGAAAAAAATTTTTTTATTTTTTGTAATGTTTATTTTTGAGAGAGAGACAGACTGCAAGCAGGGGAGGGGCAGAGGGAGAGAGAGGGAGACACAGAATCTGAAGCAGGCTCCAGGCTCTGAGCTGTCAGCACAGAGCCCAGTGTGGTGCTCAAACCCACAGACTGTGAGATCATGACTTGAGTCTGATGCTTAGCTGTCTGAGCCACCCAGGTGCCCTTGAAAACACAAGAAATTTAAAAAATATATTTTTAAATAATCTCTTCACCCAACATGGGGCTCAAACTCATGACCCCAAGATCCAGAGTTGCATACTCTTCCAACTAAGCCAGCCAGGAATTCCTGGAAACATAAGAAACTTTTATCAGTCTTTGCTTCTGAGATAGAGAACCTGTGGCTGAGGACAGGAGATGAAAAATTTCATACCTTCTGAATTTTGAAGTTTTGTGCACTCAGGAAACTAAATAAAATTAAAACTTCCATTCTACTCAGAGAATTAATAACTGATGGAGATCTCAAGAAATCTGGCACTAGGTGGGTCCCAATACATCATCTAAAGCATTTGCTAAGTTCATGATGAGACTCTGTGTCCTACTTATTCACTATTGTATGCCCAAAGGTAGGAGTTCTAAAACCCTTGATGTTGTACAGTAAACCACTTTAAGAATGCTTGTTAAGTGAATGAATGAATGAGTTACCAGGTAGCTGGTGTTAACTAATACTTCTTCATGATGTAGGCTTTATAATCTTACAAGTTCAGATGCTTTTAGAGTCAATAAAATCTTTCTCATGTTTACCAACGGCCCATTTCATCTTGTTGCATCCTTGGTAGAAATGACCAACAATTGTTGGTTAGGAATCTCATTTTAAGTTTCTAGGGGCACCTGGGTGACTCCGTCAGTTAAGCATCCAACTTCAGTTCAGGTCATGATCTCACAGTCTGTGGGTTCAAGCCCCATATTGGGCTCTGTGCTGACAGCTCAGAGCCTGGAGCCTGTTTTGGATTCTGTGTCTCCCTTTCTCTCTGCCCCTTCCCCCATTCACTCTCTCTCTCTCTCTCTCTCTCTCTCTCTCTCTCTCTCTCAAAAATAAATAAACATTAAAAAAAAGAAAGGAATCTCATTTTAAGTTTCTAAATACTTGAAGTCATTTGTGGCCCCTTAGCCTTCCCTTTTATCATTTCAACAGCCCCAATTCTTAACCTTCTCTCAAATACCAATTTAGTACCTGTTCAATTATTCTGACTTCTCTGAGCTCTTTCTTTAAATGCAGATTTTCAACTGGTTCATGATATTTTAGTAAGGATCAGACCTACCAAATACTGTGGAAGGATTGTTGACCACGTTTTCACATTCCTTCCACTAACACTTTACTTGTTAGGTTTTGAAAGAAAATCTTTTTTCTTTCCAGAGGCAGCATGGAGTTAAGAAAAGAGAAACAGGTTTCAAATTAGGAGACCCAACTTTTTAATCACCATCTTTACCATATACTGGCTGAGTAGTGTTTCATTCATTTATTCAACATGTATTTGTTGAGCCTACTCTGTGCTAGGTACTGTTCTGGGTACTGAGGATAGAGCAGTGAACAAACAAAAGTCCCTACTCTCATGGAACTTACATTCCCATGGGGAGAGACCACCAATAAACAAAGTGAATAAGAAAAATATATGTTATCACCATAGAAGGTGATAAGTGCTATAGAGAAAAATAAAGAAAGGAAGATAGGGAGTGTGGAGGGGCCGAGGATGCAACTTTAAGTAGAGTCAATAACATTTTTCTTGACAAGACCAAACTGATAAAGTAATAATTGAGTTACAACCCAATGGCTGTGAGGGAATGAGTCATGTGGATTTCTGGGGATTGAGGGAGCAGCAAGTGCAAAGGCTCTGGGGTTGTGAGTGGGCTTGATGAAGAAAAGCAAGGAACTAGTATGGCTGACAGGAGTGAACAGATGAGCAGGGCAGGTGAGTTCAGAAAGAGAGCAGACTGTGAGGGGCTGGACAGTGACCTGTGACTGAGCGAATTAATTTCTGGCAACTATAACAATTCCTTATTCTCTGAGGTCTAAATAAAGTAATATACATGAAAAGTGCCTGCCACAGAGTTTGACCTGAGCAGATGGAAGTAAGTTTAATTGCCTGCAAGTATTTGCAGCTGTTTTTCAGGTTGGGGGGGATCATTTTTTTCTAATAATTTATTCCCTGTGATTAGAAAGATGTCTGTTCTGGAACGTCTTCATAGAAACAAACAAACAAACAAACAAACAAAACAACGTGGCTGATGTCAATTATGGTGTTGGCCTGTATCCCAGAGTCAATTTTTTTATATCTAAAAGATATCTGCAGATTACAAACTTACTCATCTGTGGCAGACAGAATGCTGCCAGGATACCCTCCTTTAACAGAAGCCAAAGGTGAAGAAGTAAAAGAGGAACAGTGGCCCACGGTCACTGGGAAATGACACAGACCAATGTAGTTGATTCAGCAGAACATCTAGTCAATGGATGTATCTGACAGATTAATTCTCTGCAATGTGGGCAGAACACTTTATCTAAGACCAGAGTTTCCAAACTACAATAGTGCCTGACCAGAATGGGTTTCTCTCTACTAGTCTTTCTGTGTATTTACTGAGAGCTCAGGATTTTAGTTAAAGAACAGGGAAAGTGGCAACCTGACCCTTCAGCAGCCAATCAAGAGACATTTGTCTGAGAACAAAGATGAAAGGAAACCAATGGAAGAATCTGTCCCCGATTTCCAGATTCTGGAGGGCACAACTGCTTTCAGTTGCTTCCTCCAGAAGCCCTTGCATTCTGGCCTGTAGAATAGCCCTGCTGTTCTATCAACAGATAGAAACCCAAGTGGATTGAATTAATTTTGTTATCATCAATCCATCAATCTCAGGTCTGTTAAATATTAATGCCTCAGGCCAAGATGACCTCAGGTTCTCCAAGAGGTATCCAGGTAACACAGTTCAACTACATCAGCAACTAGAACAAACCTAAACACACATACACACACACACACACAGAGCTATATAGACAGAGCATGAACTAAAATTAGTTATTTTAGGGCCGTAAGATTATTTTATCCTATTTTTCAAAATACTGCTTTTGAAATAAAAAAATACAAGTAAAGTTTTATTAAATGTGGAATACCAAAAACATGGGTAATTAATTTGCCTTAAAACTCCAAATGGGGTGCCTGGGTGGCTCAGTCGGTTAAGCATCCAACTCTTGATCTCAGCTCAGGTCATGATCTCATGGTTCGTGAGTTTGAGCCCCACACTGGGCTCCATGCTGACAGCATGGATCCTGCTTGGAGTTCTCTCTCTCCCTCTCTCTCTGCCCCTCCCCTGCTCATGCAAGCACACGGGCACTTTCTTTTTCTTTTTCTCAAAATAAATAAATAAGCTTAAAGAATTAAATAAAAACAAAACAAAAAACCCTCTCCTTCCTACCTGCCTTCTCACTCTTAGCAGCTGACCTGATTTCAGAGAAAAGGAGAATCCATTTAGTTTCCTGCATCCTTCCCTAACTTGTCTATCCTTTTTCAAAGGGAGCAACCCTATATGCTTGTAGTATCTCGGACATACGTACACTACACAAATTATTCATTATTTATATCTGAAATTCAAATGTAACCAAGTGTCCTCTGTTTTGGGCAACCCTACTGAAAGAAGATTCTCAGCTATCTTTTATCCTAAGTAAACACACCAAAACAATCTTACTTCCTCATTCACCTCCAAAAGACTGATCACTGAACCAGGAGACGCCTGTCATGCCTACCACACCCATGTCTCCTCCCAAGGAAAACTGTGAAGACAAAACCCCCATCTCCTGTTGCCCTTGACAATCCTGTTTGAATGTGTCAGAATCTGGCCTCCACAGCTGATTGGACACTGGCCTAAGGGATTACTGAAGCCTCCACCTCTGAGCACATTCACTGTTCTGGCCAAACTCCAGCTGCACCCTCCCCCCTCCAGGTTGTGGCCATTTCAATACACTAGGAGACCCCTGGTCATGGGAAACCCAACACCCATCATCCTTGGTTACTCTGTCAAATGCAGCCTCTGCCTGACTCAGCACCTCTCCTTCATAACCCTGATGCTCATAGCCCCAGGAAAAGTGAACTTTGCTCTGGGCTTGCTGCCGTCGTCAGTGAGGTGAGGGAATGTATAACCACTCAGGAAAGGACTGGAACATAGTGGATATTCTTGGAAAAATGGGGTTTGTTCCACACCTTAGGGAAAACAGTATTACACTTGTTTTCCATGTCTTTCTTTCCTTTTCTATACATTCCTTGAGATCAGGAGCTATAATTTTTATGTTCATATGCTGAGAACAAGCCTGGATAGTTTTACCATGAATAAATGAATGAACCAACAAATAAACCAGCCTACAACAAGGAATAACGAAGCAAACTGTGACACTTTAGCTATGTGAGATACTATATATCTACTTAAAATAATAAATATATATATACTATGTTAATACATAGAAATCTATGTGAAACCAATTAAATTCAGAAAATAGAACATTAAATCATTTGTATTCTGATTATAACTATGCTAAAATCTGCATACAGACCATAGTCAAGACTGGCAGAAAATTTGGAGTTGTAAATAGTTTAGAATCTAGTAGTTAGTAGGGAATTTTTCTACAAATTTGCTCAATTTCAAAATAAATATTTCC
>CM053576.1:74460385-74774448 GCA_028646485.1 Cryptoprocta ferox | reverse complement strand
AAATAAATATTTCCTTACAGCTGAGAATCAAGAGGGACCTGAGCCCCTGAAGCAATGGTATAAATAGATCTGCAGGTCTCAGAATTTGAGCTTCTATTAAAATTGGCTCAAGCTAAGATTTTCCTTTACAGAGGGTACTGTTTGCTCTCATGCTGTCCATACACCAATGTGATAGAAACAGTATCTATTCAACACAAATTAAAGAGTACATCTAGCCATGACTTTGTTGGTTTGACCAGTAAAAACCAAAAACATGTATTTGCCTTGTACCACATATTCCCTGTTGTCTTTTTGCATTTAATATTTGAATTTAGACTGTATGTAAGTAGTTAGCTTAATTCAAGAACTATAGCCCCATAAATCCATGTGAATCTCTCTCAAGACTGTTTTCCTCACAATCCTTTCCCAAAGCCTTTGATGGCTCCTGATTGCCCAATCCAAATTCTTTAGCCCAGCCGACTCCTACAGCAGCTGATTCAAATCTGCCCTTACAATCTTATCTTTAACTAATCTTTTCTGCTATAACTAAATTTGCCTCTGGTATTTTACTCATAAGAAATGCCTCCTTTCTTTGTAAGCTCTTCTGGTCTTCCCAATCAGAAGAGACTTTTGGATCTCTCCTCCAAATTTCTCTGAATAGCATTTACTTCTGTATCTTCCTTCAGCCCTTATCATAGTTCTGAATTGTATTGTTAATGTCCTTTGTGTGTGTTCATTTGGTCTTTCCAAATAGACAATATCATCATTGAAGGTAGAACAAGCTAGCAAAATGATCTTCACAAGATGGATTAATGGACCACTGGAAAGGTAGAGAAATTCAATTACGTACACACCCATAACGCAAGTAGCACATTACAATTTCCAGAAATAATGCTATGCTCAAGTTCTAGGAGACTGAATCATGCTAATCAAAAGCTCCCAAGAAACTTTTGATAAGCCAGCTTCTTATTTTGCTGTAAGAATGGCCATTTGGATAGGCTTCTTTCCTTCTGATGAAAACCAGATTATAGATGAGAAAATAAGTACCTAGTAAGCAGAAACAAGGAAATGAAAAGAGGATTGGTTCTATAACCATGTATTAGTTTTCTATTGCTACTGCAACAAATTACCACAAACTTAGGGGCTATCAGCAACACAAATTTACTATCTTATGTTTCTATAGGTTAGAAGTCTGACCAAGTCTCACTGGATTAAAATCAAGATGTAGGCAGAGTTCTATTCCTTTTTGCAGATGGTAGGGGAGATTCTGTTTCTTTGCCTGTTCCAGCTTCTAGAGGTGTCTGCATTCCCTTGGCTAATGCCCCGCTTTCCTCCATCTTCAAGGCCCACAATGTCAGATTGATGATTTCTTCATACCTCCCCTTCCCACTTTTAAAAATTTGTGATTAAATTGGATTCACCCAAATGATACAGGATAATCTCCCCCATCTCACAGTTCTTTTTTTTTTAGTTTATTATTTATTTATTTTGAGAGAAAGAGGGAGTGAGCATGCACAGAGGAGGGGCAGAGACAGAGAGGGAGAGAGAGAATCACAAGCAGGCTTCACACTGTCGGTGTGAAACTTGGGGCTCCATCTCATGAATCGTGAGAGCATGACGTGAGCTGAAATCAAGGGTCAGCCACTTAACCAGCTGAGCCACCCAGGCACTCCTCACAGCTCTTAATCACATTTGTAAAGTCTCTTTGCCCTGTAAATGAACAAATCTGCATATTCTGGGGATTAGGACATGGACATCTTTGGGAGAGCACTATTCTGCCCACAACAGTCAAATTTCCAAAAAGATATTCACATGAAACTTATGGATTATATATGAATGTTAACACATGTAAAATAAGGAAATATTACTTTTATTCCCAAATTTTGGCTCCCATCAGACTAAGGTGATGGAAAATTAAATAATCATTGTTGATTGCACTTTATTTATGTGGTGCTTGAAATGCAAAAAAAATCTTGATCTCAAGTCCTGTGGTCCCCTAAAGTACAATCGCACTCTTTCCTTGGGGGTATTGGCATTTTTGCCCCAGTAGGTCATCTTGAGGTTCTGTCATCCTAGATGCCCCAGTCCACTGTGAGGTGTTGACCATTCCCTGGGCCTCCAAAATAATAATGAAGTTTAGGCACCTGGGTGACTCACTTGGTTAAACGACCAACTCTTGATCTCAGCTCAGATCTTGATCTCAGGGTCTCAAGTTCAAGCCCCATGTTGGGCTCTGAGCTGGTTGTGAAGCTTACTTAAAGAAAATAAAAGTAGTGAACTTCAACTTCATGGTAAGTAATGAACATGGTAAGTAATGAAGTAATGAACTTCATGGTATTCCAGAATCCTTCCTTTTCCTACCCCAAGCATTTGCCTCTCTCTTCCCTCCTTTTCACTGGAGTTAGACTTTTATGAAAGACCTGAACAGCACTTGGCTTTAAACTGCTTTTGGCTTTTCCTCTTGCAGAAATTTCCAAGAAAAGAATTACAAAAGACCTAGACACAAAGGACCTGTGAAGACTGGGGTAGGGTGGGGTTGTATAGAGGCTGAGAAATAATATAGTGAGCAAAATACATTGCTAGAATTAACAAATTAACATCTCAAAAATAATCCTGTTTCATAAATATAGCCTACTATTCCATCTTTTTCTATCAGGACTTATTTCTATTTAGATAATTTCTTCCATTTGTCTTCTTTATAAATAGTTCTGCAGAGGCACTGGTAAATTCTGACTCTTTAGTGGTCCTTTTGAAAAAATTGAGGTATAATTGACATATAATATTATGTTTGTTTTAGGTGTACAACATAATGATTCAATAGTTATGTATACTGTGAAAAGATCATCACAATGAGTCTGGTTACCAACCATCACCATACCAAATTACCAAAAAAAATTTTTTTTCTTATAATGAGAACTTTTAGGATTTACTTTCTTGGAAAATTTCTTTTTCTTTTCTTTTTTTAAAGTTTAATTTTATTTTGAAAGAGAAATAGATAGTAAGCACCTGACGTGGGACTTGAACTCATGAACCATGAAATCATGACCTGAGCTGAAGTCAGCTGCTGAACTGACTGAGCCACTCAGGTGCCCGTCTTGGCAACTGTCAAATATGCACTATAGTATTATTCAAATATGCCCTATAGTATTATGGATTATAGTCACAATGCCGTATATTACATCATTACATTCCATGACTTATTTATTTCATAGTCATGATCTTTTTTTTAAGATCTGTATAAGCCATGAAACTTCTGTTTACATATATCATTTTCCTGTGAACATTTCTAATAATATGGGTTTTTAATATTAGTTTAACCTAGCTGCCCCCTTAAGGAATTTGGAGATACTCTCTAATCTATTAGTGAGATATTTATAAACCCAAATTAGGATAGTTTGTTCTCTCTGAAGATAACCAGTCCTTATTTGTGTACATGTGTACATGTATGTGTGTCACATATTTATTTTATTTTTAGAGCTTTATACATTGTGGTAAAATATACATAACATAAAAGTTACCACTTTAACAATTTTAGAGTGTTCAATTCAGTAGCATTAAGTTTTATGTTGTGCAACTATCACCACTGTCTAGTTGCAGAACTTTCCCATCACTCAAAATGGAAACCCTGTACCCATCAGTCACTTCCCCTCCAATCCTTTGTTTATAGACTTTTTATGTTAATTTTTTCACTTGATACAATACATTTACAAACAATATAAAATGCATAAGCAATATAAAATGTAAGATAAAAAGCTCTTTCTTGCCCTATCTTACCTCTTTCTCTGGAGTATATGCTTCCAGGGGTATTTATACATACATAAGCAAATTTTCTCTCATTCTTACATAGAACGTACCATTGTGTAAATAGTTCTGTACCTTTCTTTTTTCTTTTATTTAACCTAAAAATATATCCTTACAAAATTGTTGTAAAAGCTAATATATAGGGGATCATAATTCCTGATTTGCTTGGGATAGTCTCTGTTATGCCTGTTTTCCAGGTGTTTGGATGATAAAATATATGTTCATCATATTTATATGAAGTCTGTAGTCCACATTTTACCAAATACAACTAATAAATGATTTTGGGATAAGGGCCATAATTGACTAGGTAATATATATTTGTTGACTGATTCACCAAGAATCCCAGGTGATTCCTAAACCAGACTTTAAAAATGACTATTCCAGGGGCACCTGGGTGGCTCAGTTGCTTGAGCATCTGACTCTTAATTTCCACTCAAGTCATGATCCCAGGGTTGTGGGATTGAGTCCCACATCTGGCTCTGTGCTGAGCAGGGAGCCTGCTTAAGATTCTCTCCCTCTGTCCCTCTGTCCCTCTTCCCAGCGGGCACTCATTCTGTTTAAAAAAAAAAAGAGAGAGAGAGAGAGAGACTATTCCATTGAAATATATAATGCACAAGTGATCTTTACTCCATCTTTAATCTTTTTTTTTAAGTTTATTTATTTATTTTGAGATAGAGTGAGAGCGCAAGCAGGGGAGGGACAGACAGAGAGGGAGAGAGAGAGAATCCCAAGCAGGCTTGGCATTGTCAGCTCCAAGCCCAATGTGGGGCTCAAACTCACAAACTGTGAGAACATGACCTGAGCTGAAACCAGGAGTCAGAATCTTTACCAACTGAGCCACCCAGGTGCCCCAAGTCCATCATTAGTCTTGAAAATTAATTGGGATGGGGCATTTGACTGGCTCAGTTGGTGGAGCCTGTGACTTTTGATCTCAGGGTTGTGAGTTTGAGCCCTACCTTGGGTGTAGAGATTACTTAAAAATAAGTAATCTTTTTTTCTTTAAAAAAAGAAAAGAAAAGAAAGTGGGATGTGTTAGTTATCTACCTCACAGAGGGTCTCCAGAAACAAAGTATAAATTATCAATTATATTTGAAAATTCTACTTTTTTTTGGAAGACAAGTTGGCTATTTTTATGACAATATTAAATACACATACCCTCTGATATTGGAAATCTTCTGTTAAAAATTTATTCCACATATATATTTACACAGATAGTCAAATACTGTTTGAGAAACAATCTACATGATCATCAAGAGGGAACTGGTTAAACAATTTAAGATACTCAATGAAATGCTATGAACCCATTAAAAAGAGTAGCATCAAGAGGGTGAGAAGACAAGTCCCATACTAGAAGAAAATATCTGCAAAAGACATATCTGATAAATGACTGTTTTCCAGGGTACCTGGGTGGTTCAATCAGTTGAGTGCCTAACTTTGGCTCAGATCATGATCTCACAGTTCATGACTTCAAGCCCCACATTGGGTTCACTGCTGTCAGTGCAGAGCCTGCTTTGGATCCTCTGTCCTCCTTCTACCCTTCCCCAGCTTGCACTCTCTCAAGCAAACAAACATAAAAAAAAAAGACTGTTACCCAAAATACACAAAGAACTCTTCGAAGTCAACAATAAGAATAAACAACCCGATTAAAAAATGGGCCAAAAAGAGCACCTGGCTCAGTTAGTGGAACACGTGACTCTTGATTACTTAAAAATAAAATCTTAATATAAGAAATAATGGGCCACGGGCGCCTAGGTGGTTCAGTTGGTTAAGCCTTCAGCTCTTGGTGTCAGCTCAGGTCATGATTTCGTGGTTTGTGAGTTTAAGACCCACATTAGGTTCTGTGCTGACGGTGTGGAGCCTGCTTGGGATTCTCTCTCTCCCTCTCTCTGCCCCTCCTATGCTCTTGCTCTCGCTCTCTCTCTCTATCTCTGTCTCAAAATAAATAAATAATTTTTTTAAAAAGTCAATTAAAAAAATTATAATGAGCCAAAGACCTGAACAGATGCTTCAGCAAAGAAGATATACAGATGGCAGGTAAACATATGAAAAGATGTCCAACATAATATATCATTAGCGAATTACAAAATAAAACAATAAAATATCACTACACATCTATCAGAATTGCCAAAATCCAAAACACTGACAACACTGAATGCTGAGAAGGATGTGGAGCAACAAGAACTCTCCTTCATTACTGATGGAAAATGCAAAAAGAATACAGCCACTTTGGGAGAGTTTGGCAATGTTTTACAAAACAAACATACTCTTAACATACGATCCAGCAATCACACTGCTTGGTATTTACCCAAATGAGTTGAAAATTTATGTCCATACAAAAACCTGCACATGGATGTTTATAGCAGCTTAACTCATATTTGCCAAAACTGGGAAGCAACCAATATGTCCTTCATCAGGGGAATGGAAAATAAATTGTGGTATATCCAGACAATGGAATATTATTCAGTACTTAAAAAAAAAAAAAAGAGCTATCAGGCAGTGAAATGACATGGAGGAGTCTTAAATTTCAGCATTGAGTGATTCCAGTGATTCTGGAAAAGGCAAAACTATGAAGACAGTAAAAAGATCAGTGGTTGCTAGGGGTTGTGGGAGGAGGATGGGTAGGAGGGATGAATAGACAGAGGATAGCAGATTTTTAGGGCAGTGAAACTCTTCTGTATGATGCTATAATTGTGGGTACACATCATTTAACATTTGTCAAAACTCACAGAATATACAACACCAAGGATGGACCCTAATGTAAACGATGGACTTTGGGTGATAATGGTGTATCAGTACAAGTTCATTATTTGTAATGAACATATTACTGTGTTGTGGGATGTTGATAGTCCAGGAGGCTGTGTGGATATGGGGACGGGGTATATGAGAACTCTATATTTTCTTCTCATTTTTGCTATGAACCTAAAACTGCTCTAAAAAAATAAAGCTTATTAATTTAAAAAAATTTTGTGAGTGTGGCACACTGGTAAGAGCCATCCTACTCAAGGTGCAGTGTTGGGTGAATAAAGGAAGTTCAGAACCATGCTTTTTGATGTATCTTCCTATTTTTGTGTAGGAAAAAAATAGAGAGAGAGAAATGGCTATGCTTAAATATACCCAGATCATAGAGCATGGAAGGACATAAAAGAGTTTGCTAACAGGGATTTCTTTTGGGGAGTGGGTTAGGGAATGAGGAATGGGGAATTTGATTTCCTTTGAAATGCAGATTAGAATTTAAGAGAGAGAGAGAGAGAGAGAGAGAGGGAGAGAGAGAGAGAGAGAGAGAGAGAGAGAGAATCCTAAGCAGGCTTCATACTCAGTGTGGAGCCTGACTTGGGGCTCCATCTCACGACCATGAGATCATGACCGGAGCAGAAATCAAGAGTTGGACGCTTAACTAACGGAGCCACCCAGTCGCCCCTAGAATTTTAATATGAGCATGTAGTTCTGGCTTTTCCATGATTATTTACTTTAGTTATTTAAATAATAATAAATAGATTGTGGGTTATTTTTCAGAATATTCTAGCAATTCAGGTAGTGTAAAAGTGCTCTTAACCTCCCTCCACCCAGTTCTATCCCCCTCCCAGGAGATAACCTCTGCTGGCAGTTTATCTGTATCCTTCTTTTATGATTTTTAAAGGCATATATAAGTCCCGTTGAGCTGCTTGAATCTCTGTGTTTACTATTAGTTGTAAAAGTCCATAGTGACCGCAGAACTACTCCTTACAGGGAAAGGGAAGTTTTAAAATAGGGGAGAGACAGTATTTGTCACAAATCAGCCCAGCAGCAGGGAAAACCCCAGGCCATTTTTAGATCTCTGAGAGCAGAGGATGGCTTGAGGTGACCGGCCAGGAGCTGGGAGCAGACAAAGAAAGGAAGCTCAGAACAATAGGGTCACTCCACCTCTGCTCTTCTGGAAGTGAGGCCACTAAGTAAGTGTGGAGTTGGCCTTATCAATGTAATTTAGGGATTAGAAAGCTGCCAGAGTTAAGATTTTAAGTCATTACTTTGAATTCAAAGGTAAGATATAGTGTGAAGAGTTGAAAAGTCTGAGGGTCCAAACACAGCACTGGTTAGAAAGGGACATGGAAGATAGTGCCACTTCAGTTCCTTTACTTCTTTATGATTGTTATAGGGGGTTAAAATGTGGTCTAGAATTAAGGAAGTTGCTTCCTGGGGTGCCTGGATGGCTCAGGCAGTAGAGCATGCAACTCTTGATCTCAGGGTTGTGAGTTCAAACCCCACATTGGGTGTGGAGCCTACTTCAAAAATAATAATAGAAGCGCCTGGTGTCTCAGTCAGTTGAGCATTCGACTTCGACTCAGGTCATGATCTCATGGTTTCATTAGTTGGAGCCCTGTGTCGGGCTTTGTGCTGACAGCTCAGAGCCTGGAGCCTGATTTGGATTCTGTGTCTCCCTCTTTCTCTGCTCCTCCCCGACTCAGACTCTTTCTCTCAAAAATAAACATAAACATTTTTTAATAATAATAATAATTTTAAAAAAGAAAGTTGCTTTCTGTGTCATTTTTGGATTATAAGGCCATTTACCCAAAATATTAATTTATTCTCCAATCACAAAAAAATTACTGAATTTTACCCTGTTCAGTAGATATGTCTAGAGAGCTGGGAAATTCCTAATCGGGGCCTCTGATTCAATGGGAAAAACTTGTGGCTGGGACCTGACTCCTGTCCCTCACTACTGTGTGATCTCTCACTTAAGTGATCTCTCACTTAATTGCTCAATGCTTCCTTCGTCTCATCTGTAAAATGAGACTGTTGTTACAAACGATTTCTATCATCCTACGGCTTGAAAATCTATTAGTTGAACCCATCTAGTTAATATAAGACTGTCAGACTGAATCATACACTGAAAATGAAGTGGGGAGCTGGATCAATGGTATGGATCATTCTGAAAAAAAAAAAAAAAACAAAAACATAAATTGGACCTCGATTAGATATATTTCAGGCCAAATGTGTATTCTGTTTTATTTTTCTGAGCCATGAGACCAGAATCCTACCTGATGGATCAACACAATTTGCTTGTTCTCAGCTCCATTTCACCCAGATGGGTATGGGCCCCCCAAATATTCAAACATGTATACCTAAAAATGCCAAGCATAGTTCCTTGCTCTATATGGAGAGCAACAACATATGTTTGTATAGAGAAACAAACGCGTTCTTTCAGCCTTAGTACTGACCAGGTCTCACATATAGCATGTTTACCACCATTTAACTAATTAGCCCTTCTCAAATTTTAAAGTGCCTATGAGTCACCTGGGAACCTTATAAAATGCAGATACTGATTCACTCGTCTGTGGGGAGGCTCGGGAGTCTGTATTTCTAACAAGCTCCCAGATGCTGCTGCTGCTGCTGCTGCTGCTGCTGCTGACCTGTCTTCTACACATGAAACAGCAAGGGGCTAAACCACCAGCCCCTTTCTGTCTTTTATAATCCTCTTTTCCAAATGCAAGCTATTTTTGATGAAAAATAACTAACTCCTTAACTGATAAAACCAATGCTGCTTTCAGATAGTATTTGTGAAATAAAGCCAGAATTAAGGTCATTCCTAAAATAAATGTGTTGGGTCTGGATGCATAACACTTTGTTAATAGGATAGGAAACTTACCAGCATGTTTCTTTTTCTTTCATTCTATAGATAGATGTCTTATACAGTAGCAAAGGCTTATTAACATATATAAATCCCTTGCTCCAGAAAAAGATTCGAGGCAGTAGGCTATGAGGATTACTGAGATAACCTATGTGAAAAATCTTAGCCTCGTGCCTAGTACTTAAACAATACTTAACCGGGGCGCCTGGGTGGCTCAGTCGGTTGAGTGTCCGACTTCGGCTCAGGTCATGATCTCACAGTTCATGGGTTAAAGCCCCACGTAGGGCTCTGTGCTGACCGCTAGCTCAGAGCCTGGAGCCTGCTTCTGATTCTGTGTCTCTTTCTCTCTCTGCCCCTCCCCTGTTCACGCTCTGTCTCTCTCTGTCTCTCAAAAATAAATAAATGTAAAAAAAAATTTAAAAAACAATACTTTACCGGAAGCTATATAAACAAGTAAGGAAAAATATATGAAGGAGCATTTCATAGAAGAGAAATCCTATATGGTCAATAACATATGAAAGATGTACAACCTCATTAGCAATCAGGGAACTGATGATCACTTTATGACCTTCAGATGGGCAAAACGAAAAAATCCATATACTAGCACATGCTGCTGAGTATGTTATATATTGCTTGTGGAATTTAAGTTGGTGCAATTACTTTGGAAAGCGATTAGGCATTACTTGAGAACATTGAAGAGTATGAATATCCAATGATCCAATAATTCCAATCATTGCTACAACTCCAAGAGAAACTCTTACACTATCCATCAGTAGACAAGCACAAGGAAACTCATAGTATCACTGTTCATAACAAAAAAAAAAAAAAAGTGGAAACAACCCAAATGCTCATTCATAGTAGGATAAATAGTTTTCTATCATCATAGATGAACCTCACAAACTTAATGTGAGGGGAAATAAAAGGCAGAAAAGAATACATGAAATATGAAAAACACAAAATTAAAACATGAGTTATTTAAGAAGACATATATGTATCATAAAACTGAAAGAAAGTAAGAGAATGTAAGTATAAAAATCAGAGTAATGGTTTTATTGGGGTAAGGAAGGCAACATAACTGAGGTTGGGCACCATGAGTCATTTCAAATATATTGCCAATGACTGATTTTTTTAAATGTTGGATGCTGGATACATATATTTTTCTATGTAATTCTTTTTTTTAAGGGTTAAATAGGCTTTATTGTTACAAGGAGGACCCTGCCAAGCAGGGCCTTATAAACCAATATATGTGATCCCAGGATGTCACCTTGGAGAAATAGAGGTCATGATTGCAGAAGAGCTCACTGTAGTTGAAGGACATGATCCAGGGAAGGCAGGCCAGGAATGCAGCAGACATAATCAGGACAGGACAGGGGTGGTCAGGTCACAGGGTGAGGGACAGGCCAGCCCCCTTCACTCCTATTTCTTGCAGTTCTCCAGATGTGACAGAACCCAGCCCCATGTTAGGAGGAAACACAGGAAGCAGGAGGTGAGCCCAATGGCAACATCCATGGTCCTGAGCTCCTCCCATGACGGCTTGGAATGGATCTGGGCATGCAGTACCGGGAACTGCCACGTTAGGCCTGTCAGGCCCCTCAGCAGTGTCATCAGCCCAGACATGATGACACAGAATGACCACAGGCAATGGCCAGCTACAAGGTCAGGAAGTCAAAATGGCCTCTATGGCAATTCTTTAAAATATACATGTATGTTATTTGTACTCATATATGTGGTATAATTCATAACACAGCTTTTAATATGTGTATAGCCACATATTAAAAACATGAAAGGAATGAAAGAAGAGTAAAAATTGGAGACCACTATAACTTTTGGTATTATTGTGGAATATTTTCATTTATTCTTTTTTCAAATATATGAATGTATATATTGAAGCTTTTCCTTCCATCTCCTGTGTGTGTGTGTGTGTGTGTGTGTGTGTTTTAAGATTTTATTTTTAAGTAATCTCTATACCCAACATGGGGTTCAAACTCACACCCCAAGATCAAGAGTTGCAGACTCAACTGATTGAGCGAGCCAGGCACCCCTTGTGTGTGTGTGTGTTTTTTTTAAATAATTATAATCAAGGGGCACCTGGGTGGCTCAGATGGTTAGGCGTCCAACTCTTGATTTCGGCTCAGGTTATGATCTCACAGTTGGTGAGATCAAACCCTGCATCAGGTTCTGTCCTGACAGTATGGAGCCTGCTTGACTCACTCTCGCTCTCTCTCTCAAAATAAACTTAGAAAAACCCATCATTCCTTCTTTAAATAAATAAATAAATACATAAAATTAAGAGAGCCTGGCTGGCTCAATCAGTGGAGCATGCAACTCTTGATCTTGGGGTTGTGAGTTTGCACCCCAAGTTGGGTGGAGAGATTACTTAAAAATAAGATCTTGGGGTACCTGGGTGGCTCAGTCGGTTAAGCATCTTTCTTGAGCTCAGGTCATGATCTCGCAGTTCCTGAGTTCGAGCCCCACGTCGGGCTCTGTGCTGACAGCTCAGAACCTGGAGCCTGTTTCAGATTCTGTGTCTCTCTCTGTCTGCTCCTCCTCCATTCACACGCTGTCTCTCTCTCTCTCTCTCTCTCTCTCTCTCTCTCTCAAAAATAAATAAATGTTAAAAAATTTTAGAAAAAAAGATTTTTAAAAATAAAAATAATTATAACCATAGTCCATGTATATGTTAGTATACTGCTTTTTATCTTAATATTATGCATGCTATGATCTTTATAACCATAGTTACATGATAGTCTATTCTATCACATCAAGTAGATCAATTACTTAGCTCTTTTCATATTACTGGGCAATTAGATTGTTTCCTTTATGACTCTTATCACTATTCTGGTTTCCAGTTTTCTTCCTCATTTAGATAATTTCCATATGATAAATTTCTAACAGAAAAATTTTAAGGTCAAAGGGTTTGAACATTTGTGTGATTTTTAGACATGTGCATGACATAATTTCTGCAGATAAAAATGTATCTCCATTCAGGTGTACTCTCCTCATTTCAAATTCAGGCTCTCTAAAATAGAACTTATCATCTTTTCTAAACTGTCCCCCATTTCCCACTTCCTATATTACAGGTAATAGAAATGTGAGAAACACAGGATGGCCAAACCCTGCTCTTAATTCCCAGAAATATGCTGCCAGAAAGAGACTGTCCAAAGCGGAGACAGGATCTCCCTCAAGGGCTAGATGTTCTTTGAAAAAGCACACTCTTTCTCATAGAAGAAGGCATTTTAACATTATAATCAATACTAATAATGAGCATTTAGTTGGCACTTATTATAGGTCAGGCACCACTCAAAATGCTTTACATTTATTAACTGTCAAGTACTTCTAGAAACTCCACTATTTTCAAGGATTTCTAGAGCTTGCAGTGATGGTGCTAAAGAAAATATATGCTTCTCCCTTAATTAGCATCATTTATGTTACTATTATTTTGGGCTGTGGTGAGCTTTATTCTCATATATATATGCATAACTTTAATTATAAACTCAATGTATACTCATTACAGAAAAGTCATAGACAAGTCCCTCTCAAAAGACAAGCAAAAAATTCCACATTATAAAAAATGAGATCAAACTACTGTAAACAGTTTCTGAGCTTTCATCTGTGAATATATATGCACTCATTTCCCCCCCCTTTTACTAAAATGGGATCATGCTGCACAGAGTGTTTTGTAATTGCTTTTCCTACTTGAAAATTTACCACATCAGTTGATACTGACAACACCCTATTCTTCATAGGCCAGACCCTGTTCTAAGACTTTATGTACATCAGCTCACATAATCCACACAACCACCCCAGGGGATGGGGAGGATTATTATCATCTCCATTTTACAGATGAGCAGATGCAGCTTGGAGAGGATCAATAACTCACCCAGGGCCATGTGGCTAGTAAAAAGCAAAGATGGGGTTTGAACCCAGGGAATTTGGCTGGTCTAGTGGCCCAGATTCTAAAGAACCACTGAACTTGACCCCTCCATAGGACTAAGTTGTCAATTGTTCCTCCTTCTTGAAATTCTTCTCTTTTGGCTTCTACACCACCTTCTCCTCGCCCACGTGGCCCCTCTTTCACTGCTCCATTTTAAGCCTCCTTTCCTTGCGTCTGTTACTCAGCCCATCACTGAAATGTTAGTCTTCCTCAGGGCTATCTCGGCAAGATCTCATTCACTCCATGATTCAACTCCTGCCTACACCAAAATGACCCCCAAATCTCTGACCTTATAGTCCCTTTTTGTGGAAATCTGTTTGGGGGCGGGAGGAGGATCTGTTTGTTCTTTACTTCTTCCTATCTATCTTTACATCAAAGGCAGTATTTATTAACTGTGTACAACATTAAAGTGATTATGCTCACTTACCAGTCTGTAATCCTTTTCCTCTTGTCCCAAGCTAGACACTTTGTTATCATTCTTTACTTCAAACTATGCCCACATTATATCTGTTTCCTGCATTATCTATCTTAGGTAAGGACACCAGTAATTCTGTCACCCACACCAGAAATTAGGGTGCCTGCATGACTCAGTCAGTTAAGCATCCGACTTGGGCTCAGGTCATGATCTCACGGTTCATGAGTTCGAGCCCCACATGGGGCTCTCTGCTGTTGGCTTGGAGCCCACTTTATATCCTCTGTCCTCCTCTCCCTCTGCCCCTCCACTGCTCATTCTTTCTCTCCCTCTCTCTCAAAATAAATAAATAAACTTTAAAAAAAAATGAAATTTAGGGGTCACCTTTGATTCCTCGTCTCCACCTCAGCCACCGTATCAGTTATCAAGTTCTCTTATCTAAACATTTCTCAGATCTCTTCCTTCCTTTCTGACCCCATCAGCACTAATATGTGTTAGGTCCTCAATCAAGGACTATTGGAATCACCTAATTTTTCTCTCCATGTCTAATCTCTCTCTCCAATCTTTCCCTCTATCCTTTTCTGCTGCCAATAATCTTTCTAAAGTAAAACCCATTCTTATTCTTCCCCTAGAAATCTTTAAGAGCTCCCTGTTGTTTTCAGAATAAGAAGCACACACTTTATCATAGAAGAAAGCATTTTTTGTTTTATTTTGTTTTTTTAAAGTTTATTTATGTATTTATTTTGAGAGAGAGAGAGTGCACACGAGCAGAGGAGGGGCAAAGAGAGAGAGAGAGAGAGAGAGAGAGAGAATCCCAAGCAGGCTCTGCACTGTCAGTACAGAGCAACATTCATGAATCATGAGATCATGACCCGAACCAAAATCAAAAGTCGGACACTCAACCTACTGAACCACCCAGACACCCTGAAGAAGGCATTTTAACATTATAATAATTAATTCCAATAACGAGCATTTAGTTGGCACTTACCATGGATCAGGCACCACTCAAAATGCTTTACATTTATTAACTTACCCTTACAACAGTGCTATTAGGCAGGCATTATTATTATTATTATGTGCATGGCCCATTGTGGATGCTCAATAAATCCTGTGAATAAGTGAATTCCTTTTTTACAGATGGGGAGGCAAGGCTTGGGATATTCAGGTGCCCCAGATTTCATCGCCCGTAGTGGTAAATTATTTACACAGGGCAGTCTGCCTCCAGGGCCTGTAAATGTCACCCACTGTACGTCAAGTCTCTTTAAAATTGGACCCTAACCTACTTTTCTGGCCTCCTCTCTGGATACTTCCAGGGTCCTTTTTCTATCCTAGTGACCATTCCACAAATTTATGAAGCTAGACGTTCCTACTGGCCCATCTTTATTCAGGCTCTTGGCTCTGGAGTGCCTTCTCTTCTCCCCTCTTGTTCGGAGGAGCTCTTCTCAACCTGTAATATCCAACTTCCTTATGCTGGTCTCTGAGAAGCCCGCCTTCGCCCTGAGGCCCAATTATTCTCTCCCCTTCTTTTGCTCCTGTAACACTTTATTCATGCCTCTAATTACAGACACTAAGACTATATTATGACTTATTTATGTGTTTGCATTTCACCAGGTTGTGTTCTCCTTCAGGGCAGAGACTGGGTTTCATTCATGTTTGTATCCTCAGCCTGGCATGTAATCAGGATTCAATAAATATTTGTTAAATGAATGAATAAATGGGTGTCTGATTTGACTTTGCAAAAGAAACAGGAAATATTTCTTTGAAAGGACATTTCTTATAATCACCTTTCCATAGAAGCTAAGGGCATAAGATTAAATCTTAATTTAGCAAAGGCTTTTGGCAGGAAACTGTTTCAATATCAACAAAGTTTCTTGCTTTCTGACATAATACACTGGTGGCAAGCAATAGTTACAAAGACCAATCTTAAGTGCACTTAAGTGGAGGAGGCTGAACAAATACATATGAATGGCTGGCTGATAGTCACAATCTAGGGAATGAAACTTTAGGGAACTTACAAGCCAAAAAAGCCGCAAATATTTTGATCTTTTAAATTTTACTCTATTTTTTTAAATTGTTTTTTTTTTTACATTTATTTATTTTTGAGAAACAGGGTGAGACAGAGCGTGAGCGGGGAAGGGGCAGAGAGAAGGAGATACAGAATCCAAAACAGGCTCCAGGCTCTGAGTAAGCGGTCAGCACAGAGCCTGACGTGGGGCTTGAACCCACGACCGTGAGATCATGACCTGAGCTGAAGTCGGACACTTAACCGACTGAACCACCCAGGCACCCCGATCTTTTAAATTTTAGACAAAGGAGTTGAGAATAGAGAAAAAAAATTACTAGGCATCTTGTGCTACATTTGATTTGATGACTTCTGGTTCAAATACCTTCTCTAAAACATGAAGGACATCAAGTCCCTTATTGTGGATTACGTTCCAAATCTTCTTTGTCTATGAGATGTGGATAGCAGCAAATTCAGTTTCCGAGACCAGTCATTTGGTAGGTTATTTGGATCCCTGGGTCTCTGAACAATTGTTAATTCCTGCCAACCCATCTTGCTAACTACCAGCTTCTCAAGAGATGCGTCTGACTCACCAACAGATCCAGAAGTTGGGCCATCCTCTTCATTGTTATCCTGGTATAACACTTGACAATTATTCCAATATTATTTTCAGTGACTTGGTTAAGTATTTCCACCTTTCCCCTCCCCACCATTTTGTGTAACCAAAGACATCAGTTGAAAAACTCTCAAAAGAACCTTCTTTTGGGGTGCCTGGGTGGCTCAGTCCATTAAGTGGCTGGCTTTGGCTCCGGTCATGATCCCACGGTTCATGGATTCGAGCCCTGTGTCAGACTCTGTGCTGACAGCTCAGAGCCTGGAACCTGCTTCAGATTCTGTGTGTCCCTCTCTCTCTGACCGTCCCCTGCTTGGTCTTTCTCTCTCTCTCTCAAAAATAAATAAACATTACACACACACACACACACACAAAGAATCTTGTCTTAATTCCATTCCACAAACATAACCCAAAGCATCAACTCCATAGTGATAAAAAACTCCAAAAAACTCTTTGCAGAGAGATTTCTTCTAGCTATTTGTCACTGCTTCTTCGGTAAACGTAATCGGCTCACCAAAAATAGCCAGGATAATGAGAAGAATGCTTAGGTCTGTAGGCAAAGGAGCATCACAGACAGGAGTCTTCATGCTGACTCCACTGAACTGCTGAATTACAAGTGACCATGTTAAAGACTTGTGAACCAAAGAGCGATGCAAGATTCAGAGAGAGAGAGGTTGATTAACAGTGCAAAGCCCAAGAGAAAGGGGGTGTGGTGTGTGATCCACAGCATAGGTGGGAAAAAATAGCCTTAATAGGTGGAAAGGAGGGATGTTATTTTGGTGGCAGGAAGTTGGGGGAGTTTCTTTTAGCATTCTGTTTTAGCTTCTGTAGGAGGTGAGGTCATTCTTGGAGAGTGAGGTGGGAGGGTCAGAGATTGTGGAGGTTTGAAAAGACTGTTGTGGGTGACAGGAAACACTCCCTTCAGCCTGGAAGCCCCAAGGGCCCCTTTGCAGGTGGAACCACAGAAAAACAAGGGAACAGAGGGGTCAAAGTAAAGGGCCAAGAGCTAAAGGCTGGAGAAAGAAGAAATAAATAAATTCAGAAGGAAGATCGCCCAAAGGAAGAGAGAGGGGAGTAGAGGTCAAAGATTCCAGGTGAAGAGCAGTTGAAAAGGGCAGGGTGGGGGGAAAGTTTGGTCAGAGACTGGGAGGTCCAAATTATAATGATAATTTTAAGTGTGAAAAAAATAGTATCAGCTTGAAACAAGATGAAATATATTGCGATTTTGTAATCCTGAATTTCAGTATTGGTTTTATTTATGGATTGTGGTTTTCATTTTTGTTTGTTTGTTTGTTTTTTGTTTTATTTATTTATTTTGAGAGAGAGAGAGCAGGAGAGACAGAATCTCAAGCAGGCGCCACACTGTCAGCACAGAGCCCGATGTAGGGCTCAAACCCACGAACCATGAGATCATGACCTGAGCTGGAATCAAGAGTCAGACGCCCAACCAACTGAACCAGCCAGGCGTCCTGTAGACTATGGTTTTCAAACTTTATTTTGTTTGTAAGTAGGCTCCACGCCCAACCTGGGGCTTGAACTCACAACCCTGAGATGAAGAGTTGCATGCTCCACCGACTGAACCAGCCAGGTGCTCCAAAACTTTTTAAATGAAATTTTATGCAGACCTACCTGATTGGGTCAAGAGTGGGTGATCTACAGCCCCATCTATCCTCTGCCAGTGTTACACCCCCCACAGCAACCTCTGAGGCACTTCCATTGTATCCCAGGGCTACTCAGAACATAGTTTAGATACCACTGTTATTCAAGTTTTGAGACTGAAAACAAAATTTATCAAATGAACACAATCCTGGTCTTGATAAGAGGCTGGGTCACATATTTACTCTCAAAGTCCCGGTATCATCTCAAGACCACATTTCTATAATTTCCATATTGTTCACAGTGGACACGTATTACATTTGCAGTGTATTCTAACTGGAGTCAGAAATGCAGTTGATTCTGGATTCAACTCACTAATGTATCAATACCCACCAAAAGAGCTAGCATTTGGAAAATCCCAATGCCATATCTCCCAGGCTGTGGGAAAGATGCAGCTAGAGTATTCTGTATTTTTAGGGCTTAAGTAGGTTTTCTGTTTGTCCTGTCTACTTATTTAACATTTTGACATTTGAGCAGAGACGAGTTAAATAAGGGAGGGAACGTGGAAGGAAGAGAAGCAAGCACAAAGGCCCTGGGGTGGGAAGTGGGAGTAGAACTGAGACAGTGAGTGGGAAAGCAATGCACCAGGACATTAAATCCGAGAGGTATGCAGGGGGAGATGATGCAGAGCCTAGCATTCATCAGCACGGGACTTTGAGGAGATCACCAAGGAAATGAGTATAGCATTAAAAGTCTTAGAAGTAAGGTAGGAAATACCAATCATTTAGAGATATGGAAAAAGAGAAAGATCCAGAAAAGGAAACTAAAATAGGAGGGAAACCAGGCATGAACGTTCGAGAAGTCTTGTGGGTAAGTGTTTTAAGATAAAGAAGTTATTTACTGTGCCAAAATGTAAGGAGTGGGAAAGCCTACATGTTCAGGGAGCAGTAGTTCAGGAGAAGAGAATCCAGGTACGACAGTGTCAGCATGGTCATAAAGCAACTTTTTCTATTTTATTTTATTTATTTTATTTTATTTTATTTTATTTTATTTTATTTTATTTTTTAACATTTGTTTATTTTTGAGAGACCGGGAGAGGCAGAGCGTGAGCAGGGGAGGGGCAGAGAGAGAGAGGGAGACAACGAATCCAAAGCAGGCTCCAGGCTCTGAGCTGCCTCACCAACCACGAAATCATGAGCTGAGCTGAAGCCAGAAGCCTAACCAACTGAGCCACCCAGGCGCCCCACAAAGCAACTCTTTCAGCCATCTACCTTGACAACACTATTGACAAGAAGGCCTTAAACATAATTTGAGGCAAATGTGGAGCACTTTATCTTTCTAAAATTATTTTTACATACACAGGCTCAGTTGTCCCTGCCTTATTCATGGATGAGGAATCTGGGGCTCAAAGTGAGGGACATGACCATATAAAAGACATACACTAGGCCCCTTGGCTGGCTCAGTCTGTAGAGCACATGACTCTCAATTTCAGGGTCGGTAGTTCAAGCCCCATGTTGGGCGTGAGCCTATTAAAAAAAGGGGGGGGGGCGCCTGGGTGGCTCAGTCGGTTAAGCATCCCACTTTGACTCAGGTCATGATCTCGCGGTTTGTGGGTTTGAACCCCACGTGGGGCTCTGTGCTGACAGCTCAGAGCCTGGAGCCTCCCTCTCTCTCTGTCCCTCATCTGCTTGGGCTTTGTCTCTCAAAAATAAATAAATGTTAAAAAATTTAAAAAAAAAGACACACACTGACCAATGTTGATTATGTCACCCTTTTTCTGATTCCAGCTCCAATGCTCTTTCTGCTACCTCTAGCATAAAGAGTTACAACATTCAGAGAAGGCATAAGCCTGATGAAGAACTTATTATGCTGGTCTTTTTTTTTTCCCTCACTAGAGTTTGTTTTCAAAAACTCCACAGTTAAGAAATAAAGAAAATCAACTCATAAGCTTTCTGCTATTGGTAAAAATGAAAGAAATGAATCTGTCACCATGAGGCTTTTTTTTTTATCATGTACTTTACTGAGTTAGTGAAATGAATATTTTTTTTCCTTTCAAATTTTGGCTAAGGTAACTAATGAAACTATGAGTTTGTTTTTTATAGGTTTTTTTAAAAATGTTTATTTATTTTTGAGAGAGAAAGGGACAGAGTTCGAATGGGAGTGGAGCACAGAGAGGGAGACACAGAAGCCGAAGCAGGCTCCAAGCTGTCAGCACAGCACGCTCAAACCCATAAGCCATGAGATCATGACCTGAGCCAAAGTTGGACACTTAACCAACTGAGCCACCCAGGCGCCCAGAAACTATAAGGTTGTTAATGATGGGTTGGAATTACTATTTCAGATTTGTAAATGGCTTGATACATATTCTGTGGGAAAGGAGGAGTGGCAGGGTGAGTGAGGACTATGTGTAGAAATTTAAAATAAAGTTGCTGATAGACTTTAAGTTTACTAGGAGAATTTTTAATATAGAGTTTACATAAGAGTTTAGGTTTACTAGCTCATTCCATTTGTGCTTTTTAAAATTTAGTTAGTTAGTTAGTTAGTTAGTTAGTTAGTTTAGAGAGAGAGCATGAGCAGGGAAGCGGGACAGAGGGAGAGATGAGAGAGAATCTCAAGCAAGCTCTATCCTGAGAATAGAACCTGATGTGGAATTCGATCCCATGACCTGGGATCATGATCTGAGCCAAAATCAAGAGTTGGACACTTAACCAACTGAGCCACCCAGGTGCCCCCATTTGTCCTTTCTTGACAAACCTTATTCAGTTCTAGTGGCTGAACACCCTGCTGGGTATTTTTTCACCCTGCTGTTTTAAATAATTTTCATACACCTGAGAATCTGTATCTACACTGTCCCAAGTTATCCTATTTTGTTCCTCAAATTATATGAGGATTTATAATTGTAGAAGACTTCAAACAACACAGAAATGTAGAGAGCAAAGCAAAGGAATTACATGAGAGAGGCTTTATGACATTGTATAGAAGACTTTCAAATATGCATCATTGGGGCACCTAGCTAGCTCAGTCGGTGGAACATGCGACTCTTGATCTTGGGGTTGTAAGTTTGAGCCCCACATTGGGTGTAGAGACTACTTTTAAAAATCTTTAAAAAATTATGCATCAGTATGGTATTTTTTTTTTTGCCTGTATTATTTTTTTCTTTTTACAAATGATTAAGTCCACAAACTCTGGAGCCAAATTGCCTGGGTTTAAGTCTTGCCCTGTCACTTTCTAGCTATAATGGACAACCTTGAATAAATTATTTACCCTCCTTGTGCCTCATTTTCCTCATTAGTTAAGTAGCATCTATCTCATAGGATTAAAATGAAATGACAATTATATGGATTGATATACTTAAGGAATTTAGAAGAGTTCCAGGCAGAGAGTATATTTCACATAAGTAATAGTTTTTATTAGAATTAGAAATTGTTCCCCAATTATGTTGTTTGCCTCTTGTTATTATATATCATCTTCCTATTTACAGTTGAGTATATTTCTGGGCTACTGATTTACCTGTTTATCTTGCACTTATACCACACTATTTGATCTATTATTGCTTTATAATATATGTTAAAATCTGTTACAGTGAAATCTACCCTTATGACTCTTTTGTTCTTAGAATTAAAACACACGTATACGTGTATATCCATGATGTTATTTTTTATCTATGTTCTTTTTAAAAAAATTTTTTTTTTACATTTATTTATTACTGAGAGACAGAAAGAGACAGAGCACGAATGGGAGAGGGGCAGAGAGAGAAGGAGACACAGAATCCAAAGCAATCTCCAGGCTCTGAGCAAGCTGTCAGCACAGAGCCTGACGTGGGGCTTGAACCCATGAACCATGAGATCATGACCTGAGCCGAAGTCAGTCGCTCAACCGACTGAGCCACCCAGGCACCCTAATTTGTTATTTTTATACATGAAGTTAATACTTTCTCAAATTTAAAGTTGTATAGTTTTGCTTTAATGGCATTAAACTTGATAGGAGTGCCTGGGTGGCTCAGTTGTTTAAGCGTTGGACTGTTGATTTTGGCTCAGGTTATAATCTCATTGTTCGTGAGTTCGAGTCCTAAATCGGGCTCTGTGCTGACAACGTGGAACCTGTTTGGGATTTTCTCCTCTCTCTCTGTCCCTACCCCCGCTTGTGTGTGCACACATGCCTTCTCTCTCTCTCAAAATAAATAATAAACATTTAAAAAATAATTTGATAAGTGACCTCTTTCAAATATGTAATTTCCTCATCCGATAACCTGTTCTGCTTCTATTTATGCAAGTCTTCTTTTAATAATGAAGACTTGAATAAAATTTTATGTTTTTCTTCATATAGGTCATACTCTTTCCTTGCAAAATTACTTGTAGGTACTTTGTATTTTGTGTAGTTATTGTAAAGAAAGTCTTATATTTTCTTATTCCTACTACATACAAAACTGGTCTTATTGTGTGTATTTTATGTTATACTCTTATTGGGCCCAACACTATTTTCCATTTCCTTTATCTGTAAATATTCATTTAATTTTATTAATTTGAATCCATTTTAAAGTTATCTAGCTACATAATTGTTTAAATAATGATGTATCGCCTTCTCCTTTTGAATATTTTTATATCGTATCCAATACATGTCTTGTTGGATTGCTTAGAACTTCTAACACAATATTATAGAAAAGTGGCTGCAGCGTAGGTAATAGGCAGAAGCTAAACTCCTTTATATAGAAAAAGCTCCTATCGAAACCAAAGAACAAAACCAACAAGAGAAAAATGGACAAAGGATATGAACAGACAGTTCAGAGAGAAGGAAATACAAACTCTTAAACATAAAAAAAAATGTTCAACTTCCCTTATAATGAGAAAAATGCTGCGGTGCTATTTTTCAGCCATTGGATTGTCAAATAACCAGAAATTTCCTAACACTCTGTGTTGAGAGACTGTGGGAAAACAGGTGCTCTCATCCACTGTGAGTAGGAATGTAAATTGATTTAATCCCTATAGAGGACAATTTGGCATATCTATCTAAATTACAAATACATCTGTCCTTTGACCCAGCAATAAACACTACTCCTAGGAATTAACTCTGTGCATGTACTTGCACACGTGCTAAGTGACCTATGTACAAGACTCTTCATTACAGTATTGTTTGTGGTACTGAAAATTGGAAACAATCCAAATGTCTCTCAGAAAGATCAGGTTAAATAAATTGTAGTGTATCCATGAAATGGAACACTATGCTTCCAAGAAAGAATGATGTACTGATGATACAGAAAGATCTTCAAGATATATGTAGATCGCTGACTGAAAAACAAGGGGCAGAATGGTATGAGTGGTATACTATCTTTTGTGAGAAAAGAAAGACGCCAAGTAAGAATATATATGTTTTTATTTGTATCTTCGTACAAATAAAATACTTAAAGGAGGCATTACTTTCAGCAATCCGGGTTATGAGCCAATAGGAGACAGGAGTAGGAGACTTTTAACTGAACCTGCTTACTTTTTAAAAATGTTTGAACCATGAGAATGCATTGTTTATGCAAGAAAAACATGCAGAGGAAAAACATGTGATTGCATCACATACTCAACATTTCAGTTTTTTAAATCAGTTTTTATATTGGCTATTATGGCTTTTAAGTTGTTAGCAGGGCATGGAGAAGGGGCTGGACATACTGACAAGGACTCACTGTATATCAGCTGTTGTGTATATTCAGAAGACTGGATAAGCTAGGCTCAAATATTGGTTGTGCTCTTAGGCGAGTTTCTTACCACCACATGGGGCTGTCATGAGGATTGAATGAGGGAGATAATGTACTGTATAGGTTTTAGTTCAGAGCCTGGCATTTGCTAAGTGGAAATGCTTGATGTCATATTTTCTGTTAGTTGCAAGGTACCTGCCACCCACTTCCCTTCAAAACACTTATACTGTGTGGTAGCACTTTGTTCATAAGTCTGATCTCTTGAAGACAAACCTCTGTCTTCCTTGGCTCTTTTCCTGAAGTACCCAACACATTGCCTTGTATGTAGTAGACTGGAGTGTGCATATAATAAATGTGTGTTCTTTCATTCAACAAAGATTGATTGAGGGGCACCTGGGTGGCTCAGTAGTTTGAGCTCCGACTTTGGCTCATGTCGTGATCTCAAGGTTCGTGGGTTCCAGCCCCGCATCAGGTTCTGTGCTGACAGCTCAGAGCCTGGAGCCTGCATCTAGTTCTATGTCTCCCTCTCTCTCTCTGCCCCTCCTCCACTTGTGCTCTGTCTCTGTCTCTCTATCTAAAATATTTTTTATTTTAAAAAATAAAAAATAAAAAATCTATTGTTTGGCCAGGTATGATGCTTGCTACTGAGCATTGAAGAGACCTGTGGTCCTGTCAACAGTCTAGTGGAGAGACAGACATTAAGCAGATCCTTGACTGCAGTGGGATGAATGAGAAGTATAGTGTCTCAAGTACAATGAGACCCTGCAGGGAGAGACTAATCTGGGAGAGCCTCCCTTAGGAATTGGTTTTTACAGTGAGAACTGAAGATAAATAGAATTATTTCAACTAAGATCTTGAACAAAGTATTGCAACCAGAGGGAACTGCCTCCCCAAAGAAAAGAGTCTTATGCCCTTGGGGAGCCAAAAGGCCAGCTGACCCTTAGGGAATGAGAGGAAAGAAACATCTGCAGTGGCCTTGGAGGTAGACCTGATAAAACCAGTTAACGTTGGTGTGCTTGATACTGAGAATGGTGGGTTTCCATTGAAGGGTTTTGGAGAAAGAATTGACTAGATTTGCATGTCTTAAAACATTTCTGGAGGCTCTCAAAAGTTTAAGAGGCTTTTATAATTGTTGAGGATAGTGATAGTGACTAAGTGTTAAATGAATGAATAGATGAACCCCAAACAACAATTCATCACCAACTAATGCATATAGACTATAATACAAATTTACTGGTTTGCACGTTCTTTTATATCTCACTGAGACCCTATCCTCTTTACTTTAGATCTGGGAATCCACAGATCTTTTCAAGCTACAGATTATTAACCGTTTTTAGGGTGGTTACCTCTACAGATGGATCTTATTACCTGTTGATATAATTGTACTGCAAAGAGTAATCAAATCTTGAAACTCTTGGAAGAACTTTCCATCTGCCCATGTGCGCTGGTGGGTCCCAGATGTCTTCTTTCCATCCTCCCCCACCTGCTGCAACCCCTCTGAAGCCTCAAAGTACTTTATAAGAAAAATTAAGGGGCACCTGGGTGGCTCAGTCGGTTAAGCATCCGACTTTGGCCCAGGTCATGATCTCATGGTTTGTGAGTTCTAGCCCCCTGTCAGGCTCTGTGCTGACAGCTCAGAGCCTGGAGCCTGCTTCAGATTCTGTGTCTCCCTCTTTCTCTGCCCATCTCATGATCATGCTCTGTCTCTCTCTGTCTCTCAATGATAAATAAACATTAAAAAAATAGAAAAAATAAGTTCTGGCAGAGGAGCAAAAGCGGGAATATCCGAGGAAAGCCAGTTTCTATATTAATTAGTGTGATTTTTACAGTAACTCTTTGGCTGCCTTAAGCGTCTGAAATCAATCTGAATAACAGTTCAGAAAGTGGTACTCTTGGAATGGTAATGTCATTATAATGTCATTAAGGAGTTTCTTTTCTAACAATAGCTGTTAACTTGGCTAAAGTTAATAGAATTAAAATGATGTTAACAATAGATTCCATTAGTCTTAACAAAATAAAAATAAACCAATGCACAGTTTAAAACTCTGGAATTATTTTTATTCTGTACTTCATTTTATAAAGCATTTGACATTATGGCTAATATAGGTGCTAAGTTAATAATGTTTAGAATGTCTCTTTAGAAGTTTATGATTTTAGGGGAAAATATCTTTTTTTTTCTTCTGGTGACTTTCTAAAAAGGGGGAAAACCTTTGTTTTATGATATAATTAGAGCTGTATATATCAAATGTGATACTTCAAGCTGTGTAAATCTGAATGAATAAAAATTCTAGGGGCACCTAGGTGGCTCAGTGGGTTGAGCATCTGACTCTTGATTTCAACTCAGGTCATAATCCCAGGGTCGTGAGATCTAGCCCTGTGCTGCGCTCTGTGTTGAGCATGGAGCCTGCTTGGGATTCTCCCTCTCTCTCCCTCTGCCCTTCTCCCCCACTTGCACTCTCTCTCTAAAATAAAATTTTAAAAAATTCTAAAGACAAAGATCAAGTCTTTAAATGTCTTATTAAAACACATTTCTTCACCAGAGGGAGAGGCTGTAAACACCATCTGAACACTGGAATCTCCTGTCAGAGTGACTCGATGAGGTTGATAAGCACCCTCTGTGACAAATTATTCTTTGACTCTGAGGGGTAGCTATTTGGTAATTATATAGAGGTTGAATTTTTTTTTTTTGCTTTAAACAAGGGAAACTATTTTGATGAAGTGGCAAACATTTTATCTTACTACTATATAAAAGCCAAATTTGTCATGGTTATAATTTATCAACAAATAAAAGATGAGTCATGAGACCAGTGTGTCTTTGGAATGCCTGAGAGTGCCTGGTACCATGGACTGCACACAGACATTCTGAAATGTCTATCCCCACCTACTGACTGGTAAATAATAATATTAATAGTGGTAGTAGTCGTAGTCGTAGTAGTAGTAGTAATAGTAATAATAATATAATGTATTGAGTGCTTAACAAATGGTAGGCAGTTTTTTTAAAGTTTATTTATTTATGTTTAGTTATCTCTACACCCAGTGTGGGGCTCAAACCCACAACCCTGAGATCAAGAGTCACACGTTCTTCCAACTGAGCCAGCTAGGCACTCATAAATGGTAGGCAGTTTGATATAAACATTACAAGTATTACATGTATTAACCACCAACTCTCACAATGACCTTATGAAGTAGGTTCTGTTGTTATCCTCATTTTATGACTGGGGAGGCTAGGTCAACTTGCACAAAACCACAGAGCTAGAAGGTAGTAGAGCTGGGACATAAAATCAGACATCTGTCCCTGGAGTCTTTAATCACTATGCTGTTTCTTCAGTGTGGGATGACTGAAGCTGAGGTTTTCAAGCAACAGGCCATAGCCCATCACTTTAGTGGGTCTTTGAAAACTGATATTGAATAGAATAGAACTGAAAATATCAGAGTACATTGCAGTCAATGTGGAAAGCAATGTTTCATAGAACTACCATCCTGTTTTAGTCATTTGTATGAAACATGTGGATTGGGTCACAATGAAAAACATATTTTTTTTTCTTACTGTGGGTTGAAGTAAAAAATCTTTGCAAGCCCACTAATCTCAAGTATGGTTGATATTATTTTTTAAATTATCTTAGCAACAATATTGAATTGACTAGTCTCTTAAATTTTCTTTACAAAATAAATTATAAAAAATTTGAGAAATATCATTTAAATTTTATCTGTCATTTAAAAACTTGAGGGCGCCTGGGTGGCTTAGTCAGTGGAGCATCCAATTCTTGGTTTCATCTCAGGTCATAATCTCATAGTTTGTGAGTTCAAGCTCCACATCAGGCTCTGTGCTGATGGTGCAGAGCCTGCTTGGGATTCTCTGTCTCCCTCTCTCTCTGCCCCTTCCTGACTCCTGTTCACTCTTGCTCTCTGTCTCTCTATCTCTCTCTCAAGATAAATAAATAAACTTAAATAATAATAAAAATAAAATAAAATAAAAACTTGAAGTGCCTGGGTGGCTCAGTTGGTTAAGCAGCCAACTCTTCATCTCAGCTCCGGTCATGATCTCACGGTTCATGAGATCGACCTCAGTGTCAGGTGTGCTTGGGATTCTCTGTCTCCCTGTCTCTTTGCCTCTCCCCCTGCTTGTGCATGCGTGCACTCTCTCTCTCTCTCAAAAATAAATAAGTAAACATTAAAAAAATAAAAAGTTGACCAACTAAAAGTAAAAAAGCAAAAAATGAACAAAACCCCTAGAAATAGAAGCAAAAAACTTAAGATCACAAAAATTAATAATTGAGAGTTCATATGGTGAAGCATTTATCTTTCAATTAAAACAAAAATTTGAACAGCACAGTTCAAACTGTTCCCATCTTTGGTCCTTTTTGTTGTGCTTTTTAATATTTTCAAGCAAGTAAAGTTGGAGTAATGCATTTTTAGGTTTAACTTTTCAGGAAAGATAATGTAGCTTTTTGGAAAACTGATTCTGTTAGTTGACAATTAGATTTTATAATGTATTTTTTTTTTTGTTTGCTACTGTGTGGTAGATTGTTTCCATGTATTATTTTTATTTTTTAAATATTTATTTATTTTTGGGAAGAGAGAGAGAGAGAAAGAGAATGAGTGGAAGAGGGGCAGAAAGAGCGGTTGGGGAGGGGGGCAGAGGATTGGAAGCAGGCTCCGCACTGACAGCAGAGAGCCAGATGCAGGTCTTAAGCTCATAAACCAAGCCTATGAATGGAGCCTGGAGATCTTGATCTGAGTCGAAGTCAGGGGCTTAAACGACTGAGCCATCCAGGCGCCCCTGCTTGTTTTAGAAAATAATCTATGCTTCCTTTTCAATTTATCACCAAGAGTTATACAAAATGGAAAAGATGAATTAGCATTTGTGACTTTATTTCTTCTTTGTGTGTATGATTAGTTATGACCTTATTTGAAAATGTTTTTGACAGGATATTGAACTTCAAAATTTAAACTTTTGTCATCACTTGTTTGTGGAAATAAGTAGGTAAAGGTTGAAGAATGAATCAAAGCTTTCATTATGTAGGCTAAATGTGTTTATTATGTTAAGATTATTGCTGATTTCCAATAGTGGGTTATTAATTAACTATAATGCCCTCTTCCACCATTTCCAATACATCTCTTTGTGGTTTGGTTTGCCCTGTAACTTCAGGAATCATAGTTCAATATTTTATGAGTTACAAGAAGATTTCCAGAGGGAATTTGAAAAGTATACAGGATTTTTCTCTGTGGAAAGCACAGAACATCATTTCTGACATTTCTGACATATCTAAGTGACAGGATTTCTCCAAACAAATACAGCACACAGCATACAGTAATAGCAAAAATATACTTTTACATTGCTTTGGACAAGGAATTTCTGTGTAATAGGATTCTATGTGGCTGATTGCACAGACTTTTCTCTTGGTATAAATTGTGTAAAATGAGATCCTTTTAAGCATTTGCTTTAAAATAAGAGTCTCCAGGGGGCGCCTGGCTGGCTTAGAAGGAACAGTGTGCTACTCTTGATCTTGAGATCCTAAGTTTGAGCCCCGCGTTGGGGGTAGAGATTACTTTTAAAAATAAATAAAAACTTAAAAAAAATTTAAAAATAACAGTCTCCTTTCCTCCAAGGGGTAATAAGAAATTTTATACCTAGATTATATTTACCTTTTTTGACAAAAATACCCCATGAGCTAGCCTTTTCAGTCCTCTTTTCGGCCTAACATGACTACTTTGATAAACGTTGTTTTGAGTCTTTTCTAAATCTAAGTCGAGTTATATGTTTGTTTGTTTGCTTTTTAAGAGTAAGGATTTATCAGCTCTACCTGGGGATAGCTATAAAGCTTCATTCATTCACTTATGTAATCAACAGATATCTATTCAACACCTGATCTACAGGTAGGCACCCTAGGTAATTTAGTGAAATAAAAGACATATTCTGCAGTATTTCTGCTCTTCGGAAGTTTATCACTCAGTTGGGGAGAGAAGATGTGTAGCCAACACCACATTAACATAAATCCTTAACATTTCCTGAATCTTCCCTTTTCCTGCCATCCCAAGAGGATGCTCAATCAGTTCAAGGCCATTACCAGCTCTTCCTTGGTTTTCTGCAATAGTCACTCTAATGTACCTCCTTGTCCCCAGTCTTGTTTCCAATCTATTCTTTACAATAATCTTCCTGAAATGCTAATCTAATTACCCCCTTTGCTAAAACCCACCGGTGATTTGCTATTGTCCTCAGCATTAAGTCCAATTTGTCAAACTCCCTGGATCTCTTCTTGCTTATCTCTTTTATCTCATTTCTAAGTATTCACCTTCTTCCAATATGTTTTCCAGCCATTCTGAATTCCCTTCAGGAGCCCTTATTCACCATGCTTCTCTTCCCTCATGTTGTTCTCCCTGCTTGGAAGGTCATTTGTAGATATGTGTTCATTAATTCATTTATTCACTCAAGACATCTTGAGTTTTTAAGATGTGTCTGCATGTTCAGTTCTGTGCACCGTCCTGGAATTTCCTGCTGGAGTCAGGAGACAGACGTGTAAGCAGGACATTATACTGCAGTAGGCAAGTCCCATGATGGATGTAGGCACAGGAACTGTGGGGGTCATGGATAAACTCAAGTCCAGGGAATCATTGAAGGCTGTGGAGGGAGGAAGGGAAGGAAGAACAGTCTGGATGGAGGAAGTAGCACACATGAAGGCCCACAGCTATGAGACTTATTCTGGGGAATGGCAATCAGCATGGCCTGAGTAGATGGTGTGCAAACATCAGAGATAAACGGGACTGGGGGAGGCAGGGCCCAGTCACCAAAGGCCTTGCCTGATGTGTTGGGGGGTTGGGGTTTCTTTTCTTGTGAGGTATTGGGTCACCACTGAAGGATTTTCTAGAAGTGGAAGGGCACAGTCACATTTGTTTTTTAATGTTTATTTATTTTTGAGAGAGAAAGAGACAGACAGACAGACAGAGCATGAGCAGGGGAGGGGCAGACAAAGAGGGAGACAGAATTTGAAGCAGGCTCTAGGCTCCTAGCTGTCCACACAGAGCGTGATGTGAGACTTGAACTCACAAACCATGAACTCATGACCCGAGCTACAGTCAGATGCTCAACCTACTGAGTCACCCAGGTGCTTCTCCATGTATAGCCTGCTTAAGATTCTCCCTTTCTCTCTCTGCCCCTGTCCCCCACTTGCCCCCCAAATAAAAAAAAAGAAAGATTTTCAAATTCTTCAGCTTTCATGTATCTCAGGATAAGTTAAACATTTTCAAATATTAAAACACATTAAAATGCTTTTTTATAGAATGTGTTCAATGCGCTGGATCTCCATAGGCAAAGACAAGTGTCATGAAATAATCATCAGGATAAATCAGGAAGAAATCATTTTAATTTAAATTTATACTGTCATACATTTTCTGTGTTCATGGACTTATGGCACAACCTAAATTTCCCTGTATATAAGTATTTTTTAAATCTTACTTTTTATTTTTTTAGTTTAAATTATTTTTTATTTTTATTTTGAGAGAGAGAGAGAGAGAAAGAGCACAAGTGGGAGAGAGGGGAGAGGGGCAGAAGAGGGAGAGGGAGAGGGAGAGAGAGAGAGAGAGAGAGAGAGAGAGAATATCCCAAGCAGGCTCTACCCTCAATGCGGAGCCCAACGTGGGGTTTGAACTCTGGAACTGTGTGATCACGACCTGAGCAAAAATCAAGAGTCAGTCACTTAATCAACTGAGCCATCCGGGCGACCCAAATCTGGCTTTTTATTTTATCAAACATTCAAACATTTAGAAATTTGAGTTACCTCTGGCTTTATTTCTGACTTATTTAATGCTATTTACACATGTAAAGCATCTGGCAAATAGTAGATACTGATAAATGGTAATTTACCGGGAAATTTTCTTATAAACAATTATTACTATTTGATTTCCAGCAGATGACTGTATCCAACTAGAAAAACCAGTAAGTGTCCAAGATTAAGAGCTTTGTAAAGAAACCACTTTGCTACCTCCAAATGTATTGTGGAGATTTGTTGTCATTGTTGCCGTTGTTGTTGTTGTTGTTGTTAAGTGTTGAGTAAGAGGAGAATTTTAATCGGATTTCTTCAATTCCATGAGTGCCCTCTCCTTTTTTCTCTGGTCTTCTGAAGGTGTGAAGATGGAGAGGAAGAATGAATGTATGTACAAAGATTTTTTTTTCTACTTCTGTTCAATTGAACAATTGTTATAAAAGGAACCTGTTGAGGAGGATATTACGATCTCATGCTTACCCATATATATTGTTTTCTGCATTTCTTAGGTAAATGGCATACAGCCTTATCCACAGAGGATTGGAATTACTGAAATTATTACTATAATAGCCCATACAGTTATGTAACACTTTTCACTTCTCTTTTCATGTGAAAAGTGGTTTAGATATTATTCATTTGAAAATCTTCAATTTCTAGTTACATTACAAATAAAGTGTTGTACTGACAAGTCATACCAAATCATTCATTTTTTAAAGCTTATTTATATATATTTTTTGGTTATCTCTACACTCAATGTAGGGCTTGAATTCATGACCCTGAGATCAAGAGTTGCCTGTTCCTCTGACTGAGCCAGCTAGGCATCTCAAAAACATTGTATTTTTCAAAAACGTTTATTTATTTTTGAGAGAGAGCACGAGCAGGGGAGGGGCAGAGAGGAGGGACAGAGAGAGAGGGACAGAGGATCCAAAGCAGTCTCTGTGCTGACAGCAGACAGCCCCATGTGGGGCTTGAACTCACAAACTGCAAGATCATAACCTGAGCTGAAGTCAGGTGCTTAACCAACTGAGCCACCCAGGCGCCCCCAAAATAATGTATTTTTAATGAGCCCAGTATGAATTTGCACATACAATGCCCCAAACATTATTTTTGGGACCTTCTCAGTACAAATTCTTAAGGAATCTTTGTCCCCATCCCACCCCAGCAAGACACTACAGTGGCATAATCTAGTGCCTGATTACTCAAAGTGTGGTCCATGGCCCATCAGCATTAGCATCCTCATTTCCTGGGAGTTTGTTAGAAATCCAGAATTTCAGACCTTTCCCCAAACGTACTGAATCATAATCTGCGTTTCAATAGGTTCCCCAGGCAATTCATATATACAGTAAAGTTTGAGAAACACTGATCTAGTTGAGGTTCAGCTTTTGTTTTCCTCCAGTGAGCCAAGATAACCTCAACTATTTTATACACAGATCAGAGTTCCTGTGGATTTTTTTTTTTGAAGTATACTTGACACACAATGTTACATTAGTTTCAGATGTTTCACAACATAGTGATTCCACAACTCTACACATTACGCTCTGCTCACCACAAGTGCAGCTACCATCTGTCCATACACACATGCACTATTGATATTTTGGGCTGAAATAATTCTTTGTTGTGGAGGCCTGTCCTAGGCATACAGGATATTTAGCAGCACCCGTAGCAGCAACCCACGAGATGCTAGTAGCACCTTGTCCCCAGCCACTTGTAACTACCAACAATGTCTTTGTTTTAGTCATTATTGCACTTGTTTTTATTATTACCTTCACCTGCTGGTCTATCTAGGCTTATAATGTGCTGTGCCTGATTCTGACATTGGCTAACAATGTTGTTTTGTGAGGCAACGTTTAATTGCTAAACATCTCCTTGGGGGCAAAATCCCCCCTGTAGAGAATCACTGAAACAGATCCATTAATTTTGCTAGTTTCTTCATGTCTTCTAAAGAAAGAGCATGTGACAGACAGTTTTTATTGTTGTTATAATCTATTTTCACTTTATTAGATGAGAAAAAGATTTTGAAACATAATTTTTAATAAGATATTATCAAAATTTTATATTACTATTGTTTGTTTTTCAAGTTTTCTGCTAATGGTGATAATACCCGAACTTCTTGTGATCAGACAAAGGAGTCAGACCTACTAAGTGTAGAATTAAAGGAAGTCAAGTGGGCCTTCCTTGGAGTGGCATCTAGTGGCCTCTCTCCTTTTGTTCAGAGTTCTGGACTTAATAGAATTTCACATCTGGTAACGTCTTCTCATAAACATTAATTTCCAGGACATCATTTTATTATAAAAGCCAAAAAAGATTAATTTGTAAATTCAACAAATATTTATTAAGCACAACTTAGAAGTTGGCACAAAGCCCCTGCCTTTAAGGAATGTATGGGTGATGGAAAATTGAGATCCTAATTCTACCACACTCCCCCCAACTCTTCCTTTTCTAGCCAATCTCAGAAAACAAGAACTCCTCCCTTCTAGTCACTGAGGTCATAATCCATGGAGTCGTTCTCGAATCCTCTCTTTCTCACAGATCCCAGTCCAATCCTGTAGGAAGTCTTTTGATTCTACTTTCTATATATTTGGAATTTGAGTACTTCCATGACTACCACTCTGGGCCAAGCCACAGTCAATCCCTGGATGAATGCAGTCTCCTAACTGGTGTCCCTAGTTCTATCCTTGCTTCCAGGCTATTTTTATCACAGCATCTAGAATGAGCCTGTTAAGATTTGAAGTCAGGTCAAGTCGTCATGTCTCTGTTCAATCACTTGGGTAGTTTCCAGTCTCACTGAGAAAACAAGCCAGCGCATTTGCAGTGGCCTACAGGAAGGCCCATCTGCCTCCCTACCTGGCCCCTTTATTGCTATGACTTCATCTCTCTCTTGCTCAGTCAGCTCTGATCACAACTCTGGCCTCCTTGATAAAGATTTAACAAGGGGTGTCTGGGTGGCTCAATCAGTTAAGCATCCGACTTCGGCTCAGGTCATGATCTCACGGTCCGTGAGTTTGAACCACATGTCCGGCTCTGTGCTGACAGCTCAGAGCCTGGAGCCTGCTCTGTGTCTCCCTTTCTCTCTGCCCCTTCCCTGCTCACGCTCTCTCTCTTTGTCTCTCTGTCTCTCAAAAAAAAATAAACAGAAAAAAAAAGATTTAACCAAAAAAGCTCTGAGAAGAAAAAGTCATGAACTTTAGCTGACTTCTATAGTATGAGTACTCCTACCATGGCCAATGTCAGACTACCAATATGATGTCACAAAACGTGAAGACAGGTACAGTAGCACATCATTACATTGTATTTCCATCATGCAAATACCACTGATGTAAGTAATGTCAAAAGTGTAGGTAATAGTAAAGTGCAGTAACGTAGTTAGGAAGTGATGACTTTTGAGGATGTATTATCTTTGTAATATAATTTATTTATTTAATAGTAAATTTATAGAATTTAATTTTTTATACAGCTCTGCTTGACAACCAGCTTGCAAAATTCCTGAAAACTTAACAATTGGCTCCCAGGTCTGACTCTAGCTCACCACTATAAATAACCCACCAAACATGCTGCTGCCTCAGGCCCATTTTTCCATCTGCCTGTAAAGCTCTTCTAAATACTTGCAAGGACTCCCATTTCATCTCCTTCATGTCTTATTTTTGAGTGTTACCTTTTAGGTGACACCTTCCCTAGCCACCTTGTCTAGGGAACCCCGAACTCCTCATTTCAATATCTTGATTCATTTTTAACCTTAGTACTTATCTCCATATGACACAACATTTCTCTGACTTATTTGTTACTTACTTCCAGTGTCCTCCGATAGACTCAAAACCCATTGAAGGTAGGGATTTTTATAGGACTTGTTTCCTCTCAAATCCTCACCCTTTAGAACAGTGACCACTAAGTCCTCAATATAATATGTGTTGGATGAATGGATTAGTGTCACCTCTTCATTTCCTTTGTTAACTTACTTATCTTTTCTTTTTTTTAAATTAAATTAAATTTTATTTATTTTTTTAAGAGAGAGACGGTGCAAGTGAACAAGGAGCAGAGAGAGAAAGAGAGAGAGAAGTGGAGCTCACCCAACGCGTGGCTCATGCTTACCCAAGGCGAGGCTTGAGCTCACCTTATGTGGAACTCAAACTCACCAACCATGAGATCATTACCTGAGCCGAAGTCATATATTTAACTGAGCCACCCAGGCACCAGCACAAGCAGGAGAGGGAGAGGGAGAGGGAGGGAGAATCTCAAGCAGGCTCCATGCTCAGCGTGGAACCCGATCTGTCTCAATCCCACAACCCTGGGAAGATGACCTGAGCCGAAATCAAGAGTCTAACAGGTGGTCGGACCTGAGCCACCCAGGCACCACTTAACTTACTTTTCTGATTCTCATTGCCTAATAGATAACTATATGTTTGCATGCAAAAGAAATGGCATATCTTTCCAGGCTTCCGGTACTAATTCCACCTTCCCTAGTGTTTTGTTTTGTTTTACATCTTACATATTTTTATTTTTGGCTTAGGAATACAGCTTTGTGGTTTCCTCTATCCTGCTTGAGAATGATCCTAGTTAAATATTTCATTTTTCATTTCCCCATGAGTAAGAGAGTCTGGGACCCATTGCTGAATGTCACCTAACAGAACTGTATAAATTTCTGACAGTCAAACTATAACTCTGAGACTTAGCAGCCTTGTCAGATGTTTTTTGCTATGTTCTCAAAAAGGCAGCAACTCACACTGAGACAGTTGCTGATTCTGCTCCTGATGGATTTGAGGTTTCATAGACTTCATATAGATAATTGGCTGAGCTCTTGGATACAGAAGAGAATTTAGCTCTACAAACAATTTATTCATAATTTTCCATAAACATTCTAGACATTGTAAATGGAGGTAGATAGGAATGGGGTTGTCACCTGGACTATGCCTTCCCAGGTTAATTTTTTCTTGAAAAGGGTATCCCTTCTCTCCCACCTCCATCTCTGAGCATCATACACAATTATGCTGCTGTCCAAGTTACATCAGTAATGTTTTTTAAATCTTTGGTTGTAATGTGATGTACTATTTTATGAAGTATTTTTAAAAATATTTTTTAATGTTTATTTATTTTTGAGACAGAGCAAGAGACAGAGTGCAAGTGAGGGAGGGGCAGACAGAGGGAGACACAGAATATGAAGCAGGCTCCAGGCTCTGAGCTGTCAGCACAGAGCCCGATGTGGGGCTTGAACTCATGAACCGTGAGAACCTGAGCCAAAGTGAGACGCTTAACCTACTGAGCCACTCAGGTGCCCCTGAAGTATTTTTAAGAGCAAATAGAAAAACAATTATTGCCTTATAAGATATCCACAAAGAAATATTTCTTCCAGTGTTTCCTTTCAGGTCTTGTAAGTTACAGTCATGCCCTAGAGCTTCATTGGAAGAAAAAGCCCATGGAATTGTGAATTTGTGCTCAATACATGAATACATCCAGTGAGTCATACTTATGGTATATTCTGTCCAAAGCCCATTTTTTACTGACTGGTAGGAAGAAGTGCATGTTGGAAGGTCACTGCTATATCTCTGAGTGCAAAGTGGTATCAGTTTTCTCAAAAAGAGTGAAATGACCAATTCTATTTTAAGATAATATAGTTATTGCATATCCTCATTTTAACTTTTTGTTTTTGCTATATTATATGGACATTTAATCTTATTATTTATGCATTCCTTGAAGAGGTCACAGAGGAGATTGTCTTCAGAATCAAAAGTTTAAATTAAAATTCAAAGATTGTTTATTTGACTCTGATGTGATCGTAATAGCAAATATTTTTGGCTTTGATAGGGAATAAACAGGTAGTATTCATATATTGCAGTGAGTATGTAAACTGACACAACCTTTTTACGGGATACCTTGGCAGTACGTATCACAATAACAAGTATACATACATACAACATAGTTGTTTCATTTTTAGGATGTTAACCTAGAAATGTATTCAGATTTGTGCCCAAAGGTTAAATGTACAGGGATATTCACTGTGGCATTATTTCTAAGAGGAAAAACCAGAAACAGCCCATTGTACTCAGCAGGGGAATGGTTAAATCACTTATGGTACTGAGAAGATAGGGAAGGCTATGGGGCTGTTAACAAGGATGAAGTGGATTTATATATTCTGATCTTTTAAGTAAAAAGCAAGTCACTGAATAATATGTATGGTATGATGTCATATATATTGAACAAAACACAAAGCAAATATATTTGTAAATGCATAGAAAATACCTCAAAGCATACACACCACCCACTTAACGACAATTATTTATGGACAGGGAAAAGAACTTGGGGGACATATAAGGGGGACTTTTACTTTTTACTATAGATACTTCTTTATAGTTTGAGTTGTTAGCCATGATCATGTAGTTTTAAATTAATTTTAAAAAATAGAAATAAGCAGTGTTAAAAAGGAATTTATGAATTTGTTTCTCTTACTGTCGATGCATATTATTGTCTTGTAAGACAATGTGAACTAGTAGAAAGAACACAAACATAAGTTCTAATATTGACTCAATCACTGTGGGACAGTGTGTACCTGTGTGTATATGCATGTGTATTTGAAAAGAGGGAAGTAAGGGAGAAATTGCAAAATAATAACTATCTGGCAGGATTGCTGAGAGTTCAGTGAAATAGTGTACAAAAAGTCTCAGCTTGCTAGACAGCTGGCAAGCACTCAATACAGTTTACTTAGATTTTCTTATTCATAGCCCACTCCAAGGTTTGAAATCTGTTTGATTCCAGTAAATGAAGGTAATGAAAACAATATCAGATGTGTCAGACCTCTGTTCTGAATCTGATCTTGAAAATACAGTCATCAAACATCTCCTGTCACATCTTTTTATACTTGTTAATAACAAGTTGATATTAAATACTCCGTTTTGGCTAACTTCAGGCAAAAATGATGGGCTAAATATTTACATCTGATTCACTACAGTCAGACAGAGAGGACCTCCTGGGGGGGATGATTTAAAGATGGGATGAAAAGAGACTGAACTTTACAATCCACACAGTGCTTTTTGGGTCACACTGCTTCTTCATACTCATTTAATCCTTAGGTGGATAAGACAGGCATTGATGATGTCAGCCTCATTAAATGGGTGAGATGGGTGAGAAGGAAACTGAGGCCCAAAGAGGTGAAGTGACTTGCCCAAGGGCACACTCTGAGTAAAGCCAGGTCTTACTCCCAGTTTTTATTCCTATTATTCTGCCATCTAAAAAAAAAAAAAAACAAAAAACAGTGGTCTGGTACAAGAGCTGAAAATGTGGAAGGAAAAGGTTTTAAAAACACAGGACAGGGTGCCTGGGTGGCTCAGTCGGTTCGGTGTCCGACTTCGGCTCAAGTCAGGATCTTGGGGTTCATGAGTTTGAGCCCTGCATTGGGCTCTGTGCTGACAGCTCAGAGCCCAGAGCCTACTTCACATTGTGTCACTCTCTCTCTCTCTCTCTCTGCCCCTCTCCCGCTTGCACTGTCTCATGTCTCTCTCTCAAAAATAAGTAAAAACATTAAAAAAAAAAACAGGATAGCTCCAGTTGTAATAGAATATAAGTATTACAAATGACTAGTATGTACCATGTATGTTATATATTATGGTTTGATATTATTCAGGCAGTGAGTAAAAATCTTAGGTCTGAAATATTATTTTGGTAAAATATTATTTTGGTAAATACAAGAGTTGAGTTACAATTTTTCCTTATGTGAGGATGATGAGGGAGTTATTCTTAAGTAGTGCATTTATGTTAGCTATTGTTCATTGTAGTGAATATTTGCTGCTGAAATTGTGGCTTAATAAATCATGATTAAACCTCTTGGTGCCACAATGGGCCTAGAAAATTTTGGTGGGTTACTTCGTAGTTCTTAAGAAAAATCAGTAAAGCTGATTTGGAGGGCACCTGGGGACAAACGAGAGGCAACCACGTGAAAGGCCACGTGCATGTGACTTTCATAGAAAATACTATTTGGGATGATGAAGAATGTGAAGGGCAGCTATGCTGAAAAGTCAAGGGTAGGGACAGATCACGGGCACCTGGTGGGAGGCTGCTGGCATGCACCCTAACCCAGTAAAAATACCGATTACACCAATTACACGAATTATAGTGTCTTAGTTTCTAGGAAGGGTTAGTTCTTGGAGCAAACTCCAGCCTGGAGAGACATCTAGTTAAAATTTGAAGGAGCCTTGCTCAAGAACCACTCAGGTACCTTTTCCAAGACTCTGATGAGATCACCAGGCACCAAGAGTGCACGCCCCCATATCTCACCCCAAATTCGTTCATGCTTATTCCCTGGCCCCCAAACTAGGCTTTTAAAACGGATGAGAGGTCCGAGGCCTACAACTGGCCTCTCCAGCGTTCTTTTCGCTCTTTTTTGCTACCCCCACCTCCTCGATTAAAAAAACAACTGGGTGTGTCCTCCATTCCTAAAGCGCGGCTCCCATCCGAGGGGGCGGGTCCTGATCACCGCGGGCTCAGGCCCCGCAAGGTTGGCGGGAGCAGGCGGGGGAGGACCGGCGCAGATCCGGAGAAAGCTGAGCGAATGCTGCCGCGCGCAGCGCTCAAACTCGCGCCGCCACCAGCTCACGAGCTGCGCCCCACCTTCTCCGTCACCAAAGGCGCCAGCCAATCAGCGGGTCTGTAAGGCCGAGCCTGCGGGCTGAGCATTGGGAGGGGGAGCAGCGGGAGGGGAACGGGAAGTCGAGGGAGGGCTACGTTTGATTGCCAGGTCGCCCAAACCAATCCCCCGCGCGGCTTCTCTTTGCTCTCTTCTCCGCTGGGCACAGCTCTCCGTCCCACCTCCTCCTCCTCCACCCCCCTCCTTGCTCCTTTTCGACCCGCCCCACTTCCCTTCCCCCACTCTGCAGGCAAATCGCTGCTGGAAAGAGGCGGGGGCCGAAGCGGCGGGCTCGTGTGGAGACTTGAGGTGGGATTGACGGGAGATCCAACCAATAAGAGGTAGGCTGATGGCGCGGCAGTGGCTGGAGCCGGCCAATGGGCAGGCGGGCTGGGGGCGGAGGCCCAGGTTCCAAACGCTCCGCGGCGCCATGGGCTGAAAACTCAACCGAGATGGAATCTCCCAGTCTGAACCGGTTTCAACCGGTTCCGAGTTTGAGGCACTAGGAGGAGGGGGAGAAGCGGCTGCAGCGGCCGCGGCAGGAGCAGCGGGAGCTACAGCATCAGCAAGAGCAACAGTAGCTACAGCCCCGGCGGCGGTGCCTGTTCCAGTCTTTGCTGCTGCAGTCCGTGCAACCACCCAGAGGGGGAGGGGGGAACCACCAGTCGCTGAGGAGCAGGAGAAGGGGGGAAAGTTTAGGCGAGCCTGGGTGGGGGGGCCCAGCGCCGGAGCCGCGTGAGAGAGGGAGCCGTATTTTGGTAGGGGGGAGTCGGACTCCAACTGGCAGCAGAGCGTCCCCCGACCTTGTGGACTCTATACCCCCTACTCCTGCCGCTCCTGCTGCCGCCTGTGGCTGGAGGGTCCCCCTGGGGCTGAATCTTTGGGACTTGACCCCTTTCCCCTCCCCCTTCCCTCACTCCCCAGCCAGGCGGGAGCATTTATTCCACGGATTAATTCCCCTTCCTTTTTTTGGGGGGGGGTGGGTGGGTGTGTGTCGTGGGGGGTGTCCCTGAAATAGTAAATATTGTTGAGCTTTTTTTTTTGCCCTTATCTTCGTTTTTTTAATTTCCTTTTTTAAGGTGGGAAAACTGTGAAACCCACCTTGATTTCCTCCCCTCTCCCCCCTTCCCACCTTCCCTCGCCCTAATCCCCGACAAGGAAAGAAGAAGCAGTTGGTTCTATCTCTGGGTAAGTCGACTGTATCTTCGGGGCCGAGGGTCGGGCGGCGGCCGGGCGGGAGGAGGCCGGCGTGGGGCGCGGCGGCGGCCGCGGGAGGCGAGCCCGGGAGGCGGCGGCGGGCCCACAGCAGAGCCTGCGATTGAATGGAGCCGCTTCTGCCGCTGGGGGATGGAGGCGGGGAGGCGGCCGCGGGAGGGTAGCGCTTGCTGGGTTATTCGCGTGTGCGGGTGGCGGTGGAGGAAGGAGAGGAGCGTGTGATAGTGAAGCGGGGCCGGCGTGGGGCTGGATAGGGCTTCCCCAGCCCAGGGGGCTGGGGAGAAGTTGGGGTGATTTCAGGAACATCTCTGTAAATTATTAGGAGTGGAAGTTTCCAGAAATATTTAGTGCAGCAGCATTGAAACGTCCGCCTGCATCACGTGGCCCCTCGGTGGAGAGCTTGGGATCGGGGGAGGGAGGGGCCGTTGAGTCCCTCCTCCTCCAGCAAGGAAACTCAAAATCTTTCTGGTTTTTTGCAGAGTGGGATTAGAAGTAGGAGAGGTTAGTTGATTGTTAAGGGTCCTGTAAATGGGACTCCGTGCTGTAGTTTGTTGGGAGGGGGGCTTGAGTATGTTAAGTGATCGACTCGCTTCCTGCTGGCTTTGTACGGTAGATAATGCCCTGATTCTCCTTCATTTCGAGGTCTCCGAGTTTGGGGTGGGTGGGAAGAAGTGGTGTAGTAGAGGAAGCTTTAAGGATTTGCCCACCTCGGACCTCCTCTGATCACGCAGAGGCCATGCTGCATAGAGAATGGGGCGGTGAACTTCAGGCGCCGGGTCTAAATGCCTCCGAGTATGGGCGGGGTGAGTGCGTGCTCCGGTATGCTATAGTTAGAAGTGCTGCAAATCGGTTCGGAGGGGAAGCTAGGAGAGGGCGGGCCTTAGTGAGGTGTGTTTCTACTGAATGAAGCTGGCAATTGCCCACACATCTAAGTAGCAGGCTCTCCTTGTAGCGACTTGTTTTTTGACCTACTACTTAGTAATCTTAAAGCAACGGTTATGGTTTGGATGGGACCTGGTAGTGTGTAGCTGCTTGCTTACTCAGTTTGAAGTGGCACTGAAGGTATTTTGGTAGTCACTTGTAGAGTCACATTGCTGGATAATCCCTTGTATATGCTATCCAGTGAGTGGATTTTAGGATTGAGTGTTCCAACGAGAAAAGAAAGCGTTTGTAGTTTCACCTCGTTTGCTATCTGGCTGATTGTGTATCGTAAGTGTGTGGGACAGTGCTGTTAGTGGAAAGAATGTTTTGGAAGCTGTTTGATTTGGGGGACTAAATGTGCTTGGCATTGACCAGAAAGCCGCCATTTCTGTACAGTTCAAGAATAGGTAGGTCATTTCGGAGATAGTCACTAGTTTAAAGGATGGCAAACTACTGTATAACACAAGCTTCTCTACTAAATCTGATTTTTCACAATTTATAAGAACTTTGTAAGGACAATGAACTTGAAAATGAAACTTTGCAGTCAAATTGGTTTTTTTGGTTTGGGTTATTAAGTTATGATAGGACTACTTAGAGAAGTTCGTTCAGTTTTTAATCAAAAATTGAAAACTTTTGTTCTGTACATCTTTGTGCTTTTTGGGCATTGTTTTTCAGCCTCAGTTTTTAAGATTATTCTGATCTTTAAAATTTTATGGTATTTGTGAGGAAATTTTTACACACTTATTGGTGGAATATATATATTTCTGCTTTGATTTTAGTATTTAGAGCAAAGATTTTTATTAATGTGTGTCAGATATTCTATCAAAAACATTAAATAAATGCTATTAAAATTTTTGAAATCTCGGGAGTTTTTGCTGTCAGTAATGGGCTGAAAGACGTCAGAGGAATAAAAATCCTTGAACTCTTAATTTCTCAATTTTTACGTCCTCTCTAACTTGACTGACTCATTTCTTACACTTTTTTTTGTAACTGAAAGTAAAACATTTGAGTTAAAAGTGAAATTGCTGCTGTTAAGAACATTTTTAAACTGCTTCTTCCTATCAAGCTAGTTTGTACAAACATAATGTAAGCAAGCCACCCACCCATTTCCTTATCCTGGAAGGTTTTTAAGAGGAGAAGTGGAGGTGACCATCTGACCTTGTTGAGTCTAACTACAGTAAACCAGGGGTTCTCATTCTGAGATTTCATGCATGGCTTTCACGATATCCTGCGTTTTCTGTCATTGTATACAAAATTTTGAGTTTTTAAAATTGGCAGGCACTATCCTGTTCTTACTATAATGCATCTTGACCCAAAAAGGTTAAGGTGTACTGATTTAGTCAGTCAGAATTTGAGTAGCATGGTCTTTGAAGAAAAAGCAAAGGGAAGATTTTTATAATGCTGGGCAACAAAAATGTGAATGTGTGCCAGCATCTTGATTAGAATCCTCTTAAAAGGATAACATTCCATATGAACTGGTAGGTTTTAGCCAGCGTATTGTATGAGGTGAAGAAGCTCATTTTTCTGTTATCATAGAATTTGTGTTTATTTGGAAAGTAGTTGGCAGGCTTTTACAGTTTTTCACCTTGCCAATGAATACCTGGAAATTAAGAAAAAAAACTTTTTGTTTGACGTAATACCATAAAGTGTTCTTTTAGACATACATATATTCAAGGAATTTATACACCTGAAGTTTTAATCTCCAAAGTCATTGAGAGTTGAAAGAAACAAAATAGATGGTTTTGAGTATAAAAATTTTAAGTTCTGTTGAGTTTAAGGGTACCAGATTTGATAGACTTATGGTTCTTGCTCATCATTGGTATATACAATAGGAAAACTCGGATACCATATTTAACTTTAAGCATGTTTCTGTTCCCCCACCCCCACATATCTTAAAAATTAAGGTACTATGCAGTGCAGAGCTGAAGACCCTAGTTAGAAAGGGGGAGATCCACTTAAACTTCATCTATACCTAAAAATTTGAGATTAAGACTTTGAACTGTAACAATTTTAGGGCCATAAATTCCTAATAATAGTTTCATTTTAAAATAGGTTAGGGGGTGTGTCTAGGTGGCTCAGTCAGTTAAGCATCCAACTTTGGCTTGGGTCATGATATATCACAGTTTGTGAGTTTGAGCCCCACATTGGGCTTGCGGCTGTCACTGCAGAGCTTGCTTTGGATCCTCTGTCCCCTTCTTTCTGCCCCTCCCCCATTCCCACTCTCTCTCAAAAATAGATAAAAGATGTTTAGAAAATAAAGTAAAATAGGTTAGGGGTAATTTTTTGTAATTAAAGTTTATGTATTTTGAGAGCGTGCACATGCATGAGCAAGGGAGAGGCAGAGAGGGAGAGAGAATCACAGGCAGGCTCTGCACTAATCACCTAGAGCCCCATTAGGGGCTCAGTCTCACACACCGTGAGATCAGGACCTAAACCTAGATCAAGAGTCAGATGCTAACCCACTGAGCCACCCAGACACCGCAGGGGTAACTTTTTTAAAATATTAGAACAGTAAGAGTTTTCGGGGGTCTTAAAATAGACCTTAATAACTAAAGCAGTTATGGAGTAGTTGAGTATCTTCAGCACTTACTTGCTTTTACTATTTAGGTAGCCTTAAAATACTCGTTAAAATATTTGCAAGAACATGGTTGAAGTAAAATATGAATAGAAAGTTTCTGACTGGTAGTATCAAAACTTCATAGGCACCTTAAATTTTTTTCTGTATTTGCAGTAATCTATGCCAGCAATTATGACAATGTTAGCAGACCATGCAGCTCGTCAGCTGCTCGATTTCAGCCAAAAACTGGATATCAACCTTCTAGACAATGTGGTGAATTGCTTATACCATGGAGAAGGAGCCCAGGTAAAGTAGCTGATCAAAACTTTATAACATTTTTGCAGTGTAATGAAGTTTTTCGTTTAAAATAAGATTTTAAATTACTACCTTTTTAAAAAAGTGTTCCATTGTTTGTATTAACTTGGAATTATATATTAACCAGTGAGAAGTGATCTGGAGAAATTGGCAATATATTTTGACATGATTAGGGTGAGGTGTTTTGAAATATTATTATACTTGTTCTGTTTTAAAGAAACTTTACCCGCATTTAATGAAAGACAGCCTAATGTAGCAAATGTTTTGTAGATATTAAAGGTTGTACATATATTATGTATGTAATATATTTGAGGTTTAAGGATTCTTTTATTTTTGAAACGTGTAAATTACAGAAGTACTTCACAGATAAAACTTTTTAAAATTCCCAACAATACTGAGTATCTCAAATTATTTGAATTTAACACTTGTAAAAGTCGTGCTGTTAAACGTAGATAGGTATCTTACATATAATCCACGTTTTGAACAGTTGAAGGTTTGAAGTTTTTTCTTAAAAACACCCAATTGAAAGACCAGAGAGAAATGTTCATAAATGCTTTGTTTTATGTTGCTTACAAGAAACTGGGCAATCTTGAATCTTCACTGGAATTAATCACCTAAAGAATTTTAAATCAGTAAAGTTTTCTGTTGTTGGATTTAAAAGTCTTTTAAGGTGATGTAACAAATATGAGTACAATTTTGTTGCCAGAATGTTATGTTTCTAGTAGATGATGTCTAATTAGTACATTTGAAGTTATGTTTGACATTAGTTTATATTTACATAAACCTTGAGTGCTATCATAACTTTTTAGAAATGGTAGAAATTATTTCTTTTATATAGTGCGAAAAACATGATGTATGAATACTAGCCTGTGCATAAATATTTCCATTCTCTCTGAAATCCAACATTTGTGGTTTCATTCACTATGTATAATAAAGAGAAAATTTAAAAGGAAAGGGTGCCGTGAAAAGTTGTATGAGTGGTAAAAACTATTCTGCAGATTTTGTAATAAGCTTGTTGGTCCAGTTTTTAACTTGTAGGGGCTTTTGGCCAGCATTCTTGTCTCCAAAATTTTCCTGAAAAAGTTATTCCATTCTTAACCATGTAGTTGTTTCTTTGTACTGTGCATTCACTGTGGAGTTTAAACTTCATTTCGTACTAACATGCATGTATGGAAAGCAGCTGCTTTTGGAAGAAAGGTTAGGTTCAACTTTGAATGTATTAGAAGCGTATGTCTTGTAGCCTTTAGGAAGATGGTCGTTTAATTTTGTCACATTGCTCAGCTGTTACTGCTGTCTAAATCTTAGTACTTTTTTAACATGGCTCACAACATCTAAAACTATGATGGATAAAGAGACAGGTGGGGGTGCCTGGGTGGCTTAGTTGGTTAAGCATCCGACTTCTGCTTAGGTCATGATCTCACAGTTTGTGGGTTCAACCCCCGAGTTGGGCTCTGTGCTGACAGTTTGGAGCCTGGAGCCTGCTTCAGATTCTGTGTCTCCTACTCTCTGCCCCTCCCCTGCTCGCTCGCTCGCTCGCGCGCTCTCTCTCTCTCTCTCTCTCTCTCTCTCTCAAAAATAAACATTAAAAAATAAATTTAAAAAAAGAGAGACTGGTGTTCTTCTAGGAGTATAGCTAAGAAGTAGCAGTAATTTTTTATCATGAAGAATATATTGGCAGTGGGATACCTGGCTGGCTCTGTTGATTTCAAGCCCCATGATGGGTGTAGAGATTAATAAGTAAACTTAAAGATAAATACATATCAGAGGTGATGACACTTTTAGTAATGCTTCCCAGTATTGAGAATGAATGATTTGTTTTAAATTTGACTTTTGAATAAAATGTAGTGTTCGTGTTTTCTAATTTTGTTCTTGAGAGATCAAGAGAGGGACAGAGAGAGGAAGACTGAGAATCCCAACCCACGTATCAGCCCAACTTGGGGCTCAAACAAACCGCGAGATCTTGACCTAAGCTTGAAATCCAGAGTTGGACCCTTTAGAGACAACTGGACACCAACTGAGCCACTCAGGCGCCCTTAAGCTTTCTATTTATCAAGGCAAAATAAACTTTCCCAAAAGCAAGAATTTTATATCTAGTTATATCATGAGACAAATAGGTTGCATAAAAAAAATTGCAAGCTATTTGTTATATTGTAGATGGGGAAATGGAGGCTTAGAGCTTAAAGTCAGCTAAGAACCTTTTTTCTAAGTCATGTTTTTAAACTTCTAGTTCAGTGTATTTTACATATGACACCTCTTTGAGGGCCTTATTTTGAATAAAAGAGGTACAAAGCAGTTGTGGAAAACATGTTTTTAGTGATAGAATCTTAATTTTATTCCAGTAAAGTTTTCTAGTCATTGCTCTAGAGTCTCAGCCACAAAGTTACCTACTTACTGGAGATGAAGATAGTGGGGTTTATAAAAACACCTGTTCTGGTACCTGGTACTTAGAAGGCATTTTGTTTAAAGGGTACTTTTGGAAGTATAACGAAAAAGATTTAGCATATGTAATGTAAACTTACTGTTTTAAAATACAGTAAGGTTTCTTTTAATTTTTTCCAGTCTCAAATATGTACTGAAAAATGGCAGCTAAAGGACTACATAAATGTATTTTTCTATTTTTAGCCAAGCTAGGCTGCCAGCGGGAAGAAGATATGGAAGAGTTGGGTGTTTCCTCCAATATTGTTCTAAGTGACTTGAACTCTAAATCTATTGCTTAGCAGCTAAAATACTTTCACCATTTAGTAAGTTACAGGGAGATACCAAATTTTAATCCTCCTTTAGTTGCCTTTTTCTTTAATTAAGCCCTCCTGGAGTTTTAAGTTAATACAAAAATATTATAGAAGGATAGTGTGGTTGGGGTAAAATTAAGCTCCTAAGATGCAAATACTAGAAATAATTTCAGAGAGTAAAAGGAAGGGACATGATTTATGCATAGTTTCAATGAATGGTAATAGCGTAGGGAGTATTCACTTTACGTGCACAATGGTCATCACTTCAAAGTTCTGATAGTATCTTAACAAAATATTGTTAGGCATAGATCTTTGATATACCTTATTCTCTTGATATGTGTTACTATTTTATGCGCAAGACTATAACTAGTTAGAAATGAATAGATCTAGTTAAAAACTCTCAGGGAGAGAATCAAAACATTGCTAAAGTGTGCTTTGACCCTAGGTAACTCAGATCACTATTTTTTGTGGTTTTTGTCACATAGCATAATTATAACTCTGTAAAACTGTTAGTCCCTTAATGGAATCAGATCCAAAATATTTATTAATTAAGAGTTTATACTCTGGCTCTAACCCTATATATCCATTTTTAGGTTGGAACCCAGGCAACTGGTTTTTCCTATCTGAGTTCTGTGGTGGTGGTATCAAGGTGCACAACCACTACTTAATGTAGTTGGGTGTATATTTCTCAGTTCTTCTAAACAATAAGCAGTGTATATTGCTGATTGGTTGGTGGGGAAGTCACTGTATTTGCTACCTGAGGAAAATAATTCCTAACATCAAATCCAAAATAAGGAGCATGATTTTTCTTTTCTGTAAGTTTGAATAAAAGCTAAGTTCAAGAAGATTATGAGGTGTCTGTCAGAAGGTTCTGATTGGAAGGCTTCTTTTCCCCTTTTTGATCCTTATAAACTCAATCAAATTGAATCAATCTGACAGAAAGGTAATTGACAGATTGTAAAACCATCAAACTTTCTGATTACATGTGATAGAAACTGGTAAAAGGTAATTAGGGAGGATCTTTAAAGGTCAAAAAATTAAGCTATTGCTTCTTGAAAAAAAATCAGTAGAATTAACAGCCTGTGGTAAAATGTGTTCATCTCATGAAAATGTATAATGGTTAAAATAAAGATGCATAGTATCAATATCGATAGATCTTTAAAACTCCGTTGTTGGGTGCCTGGGTGGCTCAGTCGGTTAAGCATCCGACTTCGGCTCAGGTCATGATCTCGCGGTTGGTGGGTTTGAGCCCCGCGTCAGGCTCTGTGCTGACAGCAAGCTCAGAGCCTGGAGCCTGCATTCGGATTTCGTCTCCCTCTATCTTTGACCCTCCCCTGCTCACACTGTCTGTCTCTCTCTCTCTCAAAAATAAATAAAACAAATAAAAAATAAAACTCTGTTGTCAGTTATACCTTACACTAAAAAGTTGAGGGAAAGAAACTGTCAAATGAAAAGAACAAATTGTAGGATTTTGGTAATATGCTATTTATGTAAAATTTAGTGACTACACAACTATATTGTTTATGAAATTTATATCCATACTGTGAAAGTATGGACAGGAAAGACACCAAATTCATGAAAGTGATTACCTCTAAAGAAGGAACAAAGGAAGGAAATGGCATTGGAGAAAGGTATAAAGGTGATTGCCAGAAGTTTTAGCTCTATTATGTTGAAAAGAAACACAGATACAAGTAAACAAAATGTTAACGTTTATTCTAGATGGTGGCTATATAATAGGTTTTTATTATACTGGGTTTGTATTTTAAAGATATGAAAACGAAGTTTTTGAAATAAGCTAGGATTTAGTAGGACATTTAGAAGACTTTCAGAGAATGCAAAAGATGTATTTACAGTAAACTTAGACTTTTAAAAGGGTTAAGGGTCTTCATGTTTTATATATATAAGTGTCTGAAGTTTGGGGCCTCACTTAGACCTAGTCTTTATCAGTCTTCCCAAGAGATCTATTTTTATAGGTAAAGTTTGCTAGAGGTATCTTGGTAATTTGTAAGGCAGAGTGTACCATTACATAATTTATGTAAGTATATGAATTTTTATATGTTGCTTTTGGTTGATTGTAAATGCTGAGAACTCATTTAGATTAGTCTTTGTTAGCATTGGTTGAATTTAAGATCCATTTTGAGAATACCAAATAAAGTAGATTGCAAAAAAAAAACCAAGCTATTCTGTTTCAAAGGGATAAATATTCCCATTTTAAACTGAAGTTTGGGACAACTGGGTGGTTCAGTCGGTTCTGCTCAGGTCATGATCTCATTGGTTCTCTTTGTGTGAGTTCAAGCCCTACATCAGGCTCTGCGCTGACAGCACGGAACCTGCTTGGAATTCTCCCTCTCCCTATTCCTTCCTGCACCCTTCTCAAAATAAAATAAATTTTTTTAAAAAATTGGATTTTAAGAGTTATAATGGACACATTTTTATTTGTATATGGACTCATTTCTTGTGTTTCAGAAAGTTAATAGAACCACTGTCCAGTTAGGATTTGTGCCTTGCTCAGTACCATTTTAATGAATGATGTAAAGAACAAGTGAGCTTAAAATTATTTTCATGTAATATTTTAGCAAAGAATGGCTCAAGAAGTACTGACACATTTAAAGGAGCATCCTGATGCGTGGACAAGAGTCGACACAATTTTGGAATTTTCACAGAATATGAACACGAAAGTAAGCAAGTGGTGGTTTTAAAATCCATTATTTCTTCTTTTCTTCCAGTCATAAACTTTGAGGAAGGTATCTCATTTTTAGTATTAGCGTTTGTTATCTCAAACATTTAATATTGTTAACTTATTTCAAAATTTAGTCTTAAACATAGAATTAATTCTTGCAAATAGTCCTAAGAATTATGAATGAAGTTTTGTAATTGGGACTAGTATGCAAGGTGGCTTTTTTTTTTTTTTTTTGGTTGTTTTTTTGTTTTTGTTTTTAGAATATGTGTACAGATCTAAGTAGCATAAATTCTGGATGTTATTCAGAGATGAAACATAACATCAGAGGAATTATTTTGGGCAAGTAATCAATATAATACAGGTTAGGCACAACCAACACGAAGTTGTGTGGGCAGCATAAAACCCTGCTGCATGGTACCAATGCTCTTAATGGGACAGCACTCAGTTTTTATTTGCAATTGAAAAATGTTATAATTTGGGTCCTTTTTTCCTAGTTTGAACAGAAGGGTTGATCAAAATGTGTTTTGACTGTTTAGGCTTGATGATTCACACTTCTCTTTAAACTGCCTTGAAGTAATAAAATAACCATGCATGGCATTCTGTTTAATACACACAAGATTTCCACTTGGTATACATTGTGTTAAAACAGAAAATAGCCATTTTCACATCTGTTTCTGAAATCAGACTGTATTAATTAACAGTTTTAAAATATTAATTAGTTTTGACATCTTGTAAATTTTAGGGCAAAAATACAGTCCAGAACTTCCTCAAAGTGCTAACCTAAGTAACATAATAGTGTTTGCCTGTTTGCTTGCCTGGTAAATTTTGCTTTTTATACTGACAGACATTACTAATGTTTAAGTTGATTTATCAACAGTATTTTTAAAAACTCAAATTTGTCTTGTGAAAAATGAGATGATTAGAGGAACAGAAAGAAAGCAACAGGTAAAGAATTCTTCAATTTACATAAATTACAAATGATTTGGTGCTAAATTTATGCACTATGACATTTGGCTTTTATGCAATCATTTTTTTTTTCTTTAAAGATGTTAACACTACCTGATATTAATCATAATGTTCCATTATGTTGATTGCTTGTAATAGGAAGAAAAGGGGTGTCTTCCTGTGCAACTGACACAGCTAGGCTTTGACGGCAGGCCTCCACAAGGTCTACCCTTTTGATTCCCTTTAACTGAATTCTGTTCATCAATTGTTTTTGTTTCATGGGTGGTGGGAGGGGAAAGGGGAATTCAATGCATAAAATAAGTATTTCTAAGGGCTCAGTAGAAATTTCTACCATAGGGATCATTTCATGCATTTATTTTTTTCATTTAGTCTTTGCTGTTATCTGTCCCTCATCTTCATAATTCAGCAGTGGATTTCTCAGGTCCTGAGATGTAATACAGATATGTAATTCTTTTGAATGTTTGGATTATTTATGAATATCTCCAGAGTAGTCCTTTACCACTGGCTCTCAGATTTGGCTAACAGTTAAGATTTTTTTAATCAAAATACTCTATTTCAAAAAACGTGGATTCTCTTCATATGTAGAGTCTTATTCCAGGAGACATTGGGTTTTAAGACATTATGATGATGATCTTCGTATCCCTTTGACTTGTGAAAGTTTTTATTGGGTTTAAGTGCCTCAGCCAGGAGGGCAAAACGAGGAAAATATGAATTATATCCTCAGCAAGCTTAAGTTATCTTTTCACAGTTGGGGAAAGGATTTAGAGGTTAGTAAATAGGTAATTTAGGTAACAAAGTATCAAACATAAAGGAAGCAGGGTAATAGCCTTCAATTAAAAAGTGTAAGCTGAAAAACATTGGCTAAATAGGATAAAGTTACTGAGATTATTGTTTCTTGTATATTTATGGTGGATTTTAGTTTTTTAAAGATCTTTTTACTTGGTTGAGAATTAACAGTATTCCATGTAGTAAGAAGTGTATTGTTTTGATTTAGTAAAACATTGACAGTCTCATTTCATATCTAGAAAATTAAAGTTTTTAGGGTAGTGTGTTCTTAAAAGTTAATTTAAATTTTTAATCAGAAAATAACTTTTTTTCTTATTTATATTTTACTGAGGTCTAGACCTATAAAGGGCATGTAAATGAACAGGATAGAAAGTTTCACTATTTACTGCTGATTATGAAACCCTTTAATGGTATCAAATTTGTAGTTTCAGAATTTTGCTTTGGCTCTTTTATTTTGGAAGTCTTTTTAAGGAATGTTCTGCAAATGTAGGATTTTAGTTGAAATGGCAAAATTTTCTTGAAAAGTATGAAAAGTTAAAATGAAAGAAAACAGCAAAAACGTTTACTATTTGAGCACAATGTAGTTTGGGACAGTCTATATTGTGCTTTGGATAAAATGAGCATTCACATGATCCCTTTGGTTGAAATACTAATGCTCCTATTTTATTGTGTGATGACTAACCATTTTAAAGATGAACTCTTATTCTCAGCCAAAACTTGCAATCTGAGGTTATATGTCTATATATGGATGAGTTTATCTTTCAGGTATTATAACTAATTCTTCCCTAATTCAGCCAGTTGAAACATACCACAACAGTTTTGTCCCTTTTCTTCCTCCTGTCTATCCACACTAATTGGTCATGGTAATAATTTTGGGTAGTAACTCATATAGCACTGTAAATTGTTGTGAACATTGTTGACTATTTAGAGTGAGTAATGAGCAGGAGGGACAAAATGGCTTGAAAGTGGTATCTATATTTATTAACTTACTTATATTTTTAGTAATGACTTTTATATTTAGGAAGGAATACCTGAAAGATAAATACAGATTGCAACATGCGTTTGTGTATTATTTTTGACTGTGCACAAAAGTTTATCTTTAAATTAGTAGAAATAGCAACTGTAAGGGTGGGATTAAAATTGAAAATTAAACCCATGGGCTGTCTTGCTGCTCCTTAAGTAACACACCAGTGATGTTTGTAAACACTTTCTATAGAAAGTATCTGGACAATACTTTAATACTTGGCCAAGAGCTTAAAACTCCTAGAGGATGGTAGGGAGCTTGAGAGCATCCAAGCTGCTAAATTCTTAGGGGCCTGGTCGTGTTAAAGTACGTTGAGCCTATGAGCGGTCATTTATGCTGTGAATTCATATCTGGCTGCTACTTTTCCTTCTACAGATAAGCCCATTTGGCTGCTAAAGGGCTTTTTATTTGGTTCTTCCTCCTGGTGTGAGCATGTATAAACAGCAGGACGTTAAATAGAGTAGTAAACAATAAAATGAGGAAAATGCATGAAAACTCAGTATATGGGTGAATAGATCCTTGTTTAATATATGTAATTAAACTTGGTAGCATAATGTTTTTGAAAATTTAGATGTAAATGTGTGAATGTCTGTCCATTTGTGAATCCTGAAAATTTCCAGTCTTATAGCAATATGCTCACATAGTTCTATTCTCCAATTTTCAGTATTATGGACTACAAATTTTGGAAAATGTGATAAAAACAAGGTGGAAGATTCTTCCAAGGAACCAGTGTGAAGGTAGGAAAATGTTTTGAAGAATTGTAAATCCAGAAATTTATTATTTTTGTCATTTTTATGATAGTTGAATATTGGGGAGGGGAATGTTAAATCTTTAGTAGGTTTTTTTGTTCTTAAAGGAGATTATGGCTTTCATCATGTGGCAATGCAGAGGAAGAATTAGGATACCTTTTCGGGGAAAGAGGAGGTCAAAGTGATTGAACTGTTTTTAAAACACCATGATGAAAAATGTATATCAACTTCTAGTTAATTGGGACCATGTTTGAAGTGAATGAAATTTAGATTCTTGAATGTGTGCTCTTACACATGGATTTAAATTTGCCAAACAGTAACTGACAAGTAATAATCACTGTAGTACATGAAATAATACATAAATTTAACAAAGCAAAGGAAAACCAAAGTTTTAAAAATCACAGGGCTTTTACCTTTGGAAATTCTGGGTGTGCCCTAGAAGAGATGGACTTCTAACTTAGGGAAAGAAAAGAAAATGAGGATGTGATGATGCTTTCTATTGATGTTTACCTTCTGCCTTTGTACTGTCTCACAGTAGTCCTGGTTTAAGAAACTTGGGGCAAGCTTAATCTCTTGGAGTATGTTCATGTAGTTAGTTCAGTTTTCATATACTCTGTCACCTACTTTATATCACTTGTTAATCTCTGAAAAATACATAAATACAAGCCTGGACTTTATAATGCTACTACGTGTGGCAGTTTTGTCTATTAAACCCAGTCTCCTGTCTTGGACTGTTGATCTTTAATGTCTTTTTTCACTTGCTTTTTCATGTCCTCTTTATGGTGGGAGAATGACCTGGATTTACTCAGCTAATCTTTCTCTAGAAAAATGGCATCTTTCTGGCATGTTTAGAGGTGAATAAGATCATTTTTAATGGTAATGTCATTAATGTACCATATCCTAGAGTAGGAATGAAAGTACAGGGGGAAATAGTGCCCACAAAAAAAGGTTCCTGTTTCTTTAAATGTTTTATTTTGGGTTGAAACTATTTTTGATCATGTTGTGTGTCCTTCTCACAATTAATAAGTCCAGTTAATGTGGACCAAATAGATCCTTCATACTTTGTCACTGCCCTTTACGGATCTTAGGTGCACTTCTTGTTCCTTTGCTGCTATTGTTTAAGAGCCCCTCTTTTGTTTCTAAACACCTAGACCTCTGCCTCTTACCACATAAGGATTGCACTAGGTGATCCTTTGACATTTTTCTGGCTTTTAAATGAAACAATTTAAAATGATACTACCTGATCGAAATCATGGTTCTAATTATTACTGAAAAAATTAGAGGCTAAAGGGCTCCCTGAGGATTTGACCTTTTTAGCCTTCTACATGAATGGGAGTAGTAAGTTCTGGTTTTTATCATAAAGTAATAATACGTCTCATATTTATATGTACATACTCCAGGGGGTATAAAACTTTACTTTTGAAAACCTGTCTTGTTTGATAAAACTGGAAAGAGAGGTGGTGATTATTTTGCCTGTAACATTTCTAGAGAAAAGAATGTTATTAAGAAGGTTGAATTGAATATGTATTGACAGTACTGTACTGTTTAATTTTTTACATGCACATATGAATGGACCCATCCACTTCAAGCCTCTGTTGTTCAAGGGTTAGCTATATCTATAAAAAAGATTTATCGGGGGCACGTGGTTGGCTCAGTCGATTGAACATTTCACCCAGTTTCTGCTCAAGTCATGATCCTAGGTCATGGGATTGAGTCCTGAGTTGGGCTCTGCACTGAGCATGGAGCCCGCTTAAGATTCTCTCTCCCAAGGTGCCTGGGTGGCTCGGTCAGTTAAGTGTGTGACTCTTCATATTGGCTCAGTTCTTGATATCTCGGTCCTCGAGCTCGAGCCCCATGTTGGGCTCTGTGCTGGCAGTGCAGAACCTGCTTGGGATTCTCTCCTCTCTCTGCCCCTCCCCCACTCGTGCTCACTCTCTAATTGAACACACTTTAAAAAAAAGATTCTCCCTCTGCCCTGCTTGCATGTGTGCTCTAAAATAAAATAATATTTACCAGAATCTCCTTTCCCATGGTGTTTCTCTTCAAGACTAATGATACGAAGAAAGAAGTACCTGTCTACCACTCACATGATGGGTTGCCTTTGTCAGTGAGGTCATTACATGGAGGAAAAAGTGGTATAACTTCTAGGATCTTTCACAGGCTTATTGGAAGAGTGTGTAATGTGTCTCCTAGAGAATGTGTATTCCAGATTTCAGTAGGTAACAACTGCGTGATGCATTTAGCAGTTCATGTTTTTAAAGTAAAACATTGGGGGGGAAATTCAGTACTCTATGAGTTCTATAATTACTTTAAACATTGTCAATTCTGGGAGGCTTCTCCAGTCTTAAGGTTTTGTATCCCCCAAAACACAATAACTTTTCTGAATGTTACTTTTCCTTCATCTTTAAGTAACTCAAGTATTGGGAATAAATTTGTATAACTCCCAAAATAGAGTATATTCTTTTTGTCTACAATTGTCTTATCTTTTAAAGCTGTTGTCTCCACTTGGTAACTATTTTATGTCCACCTTCTTTAGCATATATATTTATTTACCTGGTACATACATTGTGTATCTGCTTAGTTCCAAGGAGTGCTTGGTATTAAGACTACGTAAATGGGGGTGCCTGGGTGGCTCAGTTGGTTAAGCGGCCAACTTCGGCTCAGGTCATGATCTCGCAGTTTGTGAGTTCGAGCCCCGCAGCAGGCTCTGGGCTCACAGCTTGCAGCCTGCTTCGGATTCTGTGTGTCCCTCTCACTCTGCCCTCCGCTGCTCACTCTCTGTCTCTCAAAAATAAATGTTAAAAATTTTTTTAATTAAAAAAAAGCATATTAAAGACGATGTAAATGTATCCATACCACATCAAAATGTAGTAGGTGGGAAGAGAAAAGAAGTTAGGTGAGGTATATGTGTGATATGAGTGCTACTCTTGTTAGAAAAGAAGGGGATGATGATCAGGTTGAGCCCTTTAAACAGGTCCTTCCATGTAAATGGCAGTATTTTAATAGGGAAAAAATGTTTGCACAAACAGCAAGCCAAAATAACTTACATTTCTACAAACTAGCTTTTTTTTTTCTCTCTCTCTAATGTTTGGTGTTTTATTTACTTATTTTGAGGAGGGGGGCAGAGAGAGAGAACCCTGAGCAGTCTCTGCTCTCAGTGTAGAACCCACAGAGCCCAACGAGGGGCTCGATCTCAGCAACCTGAAATCAAGAGCTGGATGCTTAACTGACAGAGCCACCCAGACACTCCAGAGTATTTTTGTTTCAATTAAAATTTTTTTATTGAAGTAAAATTGACGCACAGTTTCAGGTGTGCCACATAATGCCATGCTCACCGTAAGTGTAGCTACCATTTGTCACCATACAGTGCTATTATAATATCATTGACTGTATTTTCTAGGCTGTACTTTTCATCCCTGTGATTTATTCCTTCCATACTGGAAGCCTGTACGTCCCTGCCTCCTTCACCCCTTTTGTCCATCCACTTAACCATCTCTCCTCTAGGTAACTTTAGTTTTCTCTATATATAGGTCTGTTTTCTGCTTTGTTTTGTTTATTTTGTTCCTTAGATTCCACATATAAATGAAATCATATGGTATGTTGTCCTTTTCTGACATAGTTCACTTAGCATTATACTTTCAAGAACTCATTTTTTTTTTTTTTGGCTGAATAATCTGTGTGTGTGTGTGTGTGTGTGTGTGTCCGTGTGTCCGTGTGTCCGTCCCCACATCTTTATTCATTTAATGATGAGCACTTAGGCTGCTTCCATATCTTGTCTCTATTGTAATTAATGCTGCAATAAACATAGGGGTGCACAGATCTTGTGAATTTGTGTTTTCCTTTGAGTAAATACGCAGTAGTGGAATTACTAGATCATATGGTATTTGTATATGTAAGTTTTTGAGGAACCTCCATACTTTTTTCCGCAGTGGCTGCACCAGTTTATGTTCTTACCAACTGTGCAAGAGGGTTCTTTTTTCACCATATCCTTGCTGTGGGTTATTACTATGTTTTTGATTGTAGCCATTCTGACAGATGTAAGATGATCGATCTCCCATCATGGTTTTGGTTTGCATTTTACTCATGATTAGTGATAATTGAGTATCTTTTCATGTGTTTACCATCTGTATGTCTTCTTTGGAAAAATGTCTATTTGAGTCCTCTGCCCATTTTTAATCAGATTATATGGGGTATGTTTTTTGTTGTTGTTTTGATGTTGACTTGCAGGTTTTTATGTATTTTTGATGTTAACCCCTTGTAGGATAGATCTTTGGCAAATGTCTTCTCCCATTCAATAGGTTGCCTTGTTTTGTTGATGGTTTCCTTTGCTGTGCAAAGGCCTTTTATTTTGGTGTAGTCCTAATAGTTTGTGTGCTTTTGTTTCTTTTGCCCCGAGGAGACAACAGATCTAGAAAAATGTTACTAATGCTGAGGTCTAAGATTACTGACTATGTTTTCTTCTACGAGGTTTACAGATTCAAGTCTCATATTTAGGTTTTAATTCTCTCTTTTGAGGGGTTTTTGTTTTTGTTTTTGTGCATGGTGTAATAAGAAAGGTACAATTTCATTCTTTTGCATGTAGCTGTCCAGTTCTCCCAACATCGTTTGTTGAAGAGACTGGTTTCTAGACCCCGAAGTAATTAAAGGTACACTAGGACTGTCAGTGATGTTGATTCTCTCCGGGCTGCCCATGAACATTTTTTCAGCTAACCGTTCTCCCTTTTTAAAAATAATGTTTGCATTTGGATTAGAAAATTCAAATGATAAAGGTGGAGGCCCTATTTGACCCTTCCTGGGTCTCTGTAAAGGTAGCTTTATGTTTTTGTTTTTTTGAACTAGATGATCATGATTTAATCTGTTAAGGCATGGCTTACATGTCCTTTCATTTTATGAGATAGATGAAAATTTACTGTAATTGAGAAGTCTTGGTGAATTTATGAGTAGTCCAAAGTGATAAAGTCATATGGAAATTTGGGTGCTTAAAGGTAGTTGGGTGCTTTAAGTTTCTGAGTTGTGTACTTCTCTGTTTTAATTTAGAAAGTTGACAAACCAAATCCAGTTACCCAGAAGGTTTTACTCAGTGCTTTCCTATGGAATGAGGCACATGGTACATTTATTTTTTTTAATTTGTGTATTTATTTTGAGAGAGACAGGAGGGGAGGAGAGGGAGGATCCCAAGCAGGCTCTGCGCTCCTTGTGCAGAGCCTAAACCAGGGCTTGGACTCACGAACTGTGAGATCATGGCCTGAGCTGAAACTAAACTAAGAATTGGACACTTACTGACTAAGCCAGGTGCCCCCATGGTACATTTATTAGTATGATCTTTATGCAGAATACTTGACTCCTTTGAATCTTGACTGCTTTGCAACCTTCATGGGATATGATAGGAAAGGTAATGTGTGTAAAGCACCGGCCCCTTCTAGGTGCTAAGTATGAATAAAACATCCAGCATGTGTTTTGCCAGTCTTTTTCCACAAAAATGTCTTCATTTCACCAAATAACCTTGAAATTTCTGCAGTGGCTTCCTAACTAGGCTCCTTAATACCTACTTTTGTGTGTCCCTTATATTTGCCACAAAAGATTTTACCATGGTGTTTTGTTCTGTTTTATGTTTTTCCCAACCAAGGGGATTTAATGCAGGGGAATTGAGGGTGTTGGTAAGGCTAAGAGAGGAGCATTGAGGTAACTCAGATGTTAGTAAACACACGAAGCAGCTACTAACCTTAGGTAGGGGGAACAAAAGGAAAGAGATGGTTATCAGAACCTAGAAGCTGTTCATGAATACAATTTTGTAAGTTTTGACTTAAGCCTATACCCATGAAGCCAACCACTGTAATCATGATCTTCATCTTTGTGATTGCCTTCTTTTTTACCCTTCCTCCTCCTCAGTCTTTCTGTCACTCACTTGATTAGCTGGAGTAGAATGGCTGGATAATATGGTAGGTGCATGTTTAACTGCCAAACTATTTTCCAAAGTGGTTGTATCATTTCACATTCTCACTAGCAGTACAGCTGACCCATGAACAATGTGTGTGAGGGGTTAGGGAAGCTGACCCCCTGGCAATCACAAATCCATGGAAAACTTTTGGGCTTCCGCAGAATTTAACTACTAATAGCCTACTGTTTGTTGCCTCATTGATAACAGTTGATGGATAGATATTTTGTATGTTATATGTGTTTTATACTATATTCTTAAAATAAGCGAGAGAAAAGTGTTAAGAAAATCATAAGGAGAGTACATGTACAGTACTGTACTGTATTTATCTAAAAATCCCAGAAATAAGTGGATCTGTGCAGGTTAAACCTGTGTTGTTCAAGGGTCAACTGTAATCAATGAATCTTAAATAAGCGGTTGTTTTGTGATAAAATATACATAACAGTATTTACCATTTTAAGTCTGTAGTTCACTGTATGTAAGTACATGCATAATACTGTAAAACCATTATCATAATCAGTCTCTAAAATTTTTTCATCATCCCAAATTGAAACCCTACCCATTAAACATGAACTCTCCCATTATGCTGTCTCCCTAGTCTGTTAACCACTGTTATACCGTCTCTGTGAATTTGCTTATTCTAAGTAACTCATGTAGGTACAATCATTTGTGTGTGTGTGTGTGTGTGTGTGTGTGTGTGTGTGTGTGTGTGTGTGTTTGGTTAATAGCACTTACCTTATGTTTCTAAGGTTCATTGTTACAGCCTTCAATATCTGAATTTTTTTAATGATTGAGTAATACTCCTTCGTATGTATATACCACATTTTTATCAATTCATCTGTGGGTGGACATTTGGGTTAGTTCCACCTTTTGCCCATTATAAATAATGATGCTATAAATGTAATAAAATTTAAATTCCTATATATCTTTCATAGTTCTTGTTCAGTGTCTGAGGCCATAATCCCTTTTAAGAGTTACTGATGTTCTGGGGTACCTGGGTGGCTCGATCAGTTAAGCTTCGGACTTTATGATCAGGTCATAAAGTCATGGTGGCTCAGGTCATAATCTCATGGTTGGTTCACTTGGTGAGCTTGAGCCCCATGTTAGGCTCCTCACTGGCAGGGCAGAGCCTGCTTGGGATTCTAGCTCACTCTTATCTCTGCCCTTCTCCCACTCATGCTTTCTCACTCTCAAAGTAAATAAAGAGTGATCATTTTTCTTACAGCTTGTTCCTCCTGAAATTACTAAACATGCAGGTAATAAATTGCAGTGTTGTTTTAGCCTATCTGTGTGAGCACTGGCTTAAGAATTCCTACTTTTGAGGGGCACCTGGGTAGCTCAGTCGGTTAAGCTCAGAAATAAGTCATGATCTCTCAGTTCGTGAGTTTGAGCCCCACATCGGGCTCTGTGTTGACAGCTCAGAGCCTGGAGCCTGCTCCAGATTCTGTCTCCCCCTCTCTCTTTCCCTCCCCCACTCACACTTGGTCTCTCTCTCAAAAAGGAACATTAAAAAAATACTTTAAAAATTCCCACTGTTGAATTGATTTAGCTCTTTGTCTCTCATTTTGCTGTTTGTTACCTCAAGTATTCAATTGAGTGAAGAGTAAGAACTGTACTGTGGATTCATGTGTACAAGAAAGTGTAAGGAGGACAAATAGCTATATATTAGTGTCGATATTTGTGATAAACATGCAGCACAGGGAAAGAACCTTTAAATGGCTTTGATGGAGGAATGTACCAAACAGCTGAGTGTAAAGAAACCTTTAAAGTAGAATTGGAGGGGTGCCTGGCTGGCTCAGTCAGTAGAGAAAATGACTCTTGATCTGAGGGTTGAGTGTTTGAGGCCCACATTGGTGTAGAATTGACTTAAAATAATGCATAAAGGTGGAATTGGATACTTTTAAGTATTGCACAGTGTGGTTGGTACTCGGGTGAACATCAGTTTTGTCTGTAGTTTTACTTTTGTAATACTCGTGTATGAAGACTTCATTTTCTGTAATATGTAAAAAGTAGCCATTGTGACAGGAATCAGAATATGCAACCTTTTTTTTGAAATACTTATTTTTGAGATAGATCCAGTGAGGGAGGTGCACAGAGAGGGGGAGACAGGGTCTGAAGCAGAATCCACGCTGACAACAGAGAACCCGTTGTGGGGCTCAAACTCACAAACTGCCAGATGATGACCTCGTTGGACGCTGAACCAACTGAGCCACTCAAGTGCCCCCAGAATGTGCAGCTTTTTTATTCAACATTTTATAATTTGTCTAGGAATGCAGTTTTTTAGTAGGTGGAATCATGTATTTGGTGGAAAAGTTGCTGTCTGGTAATCTATCACTGACCAGATAGGATGCTAAGGTAGAACCTTATGTAAATTTTGAAAAGTAGGGCTTTTGCTCCCATGGGAATATGGCACGACCAGGAAGTTGTAGTCAGTATTAGGAATAATTTCTCTTATTTTAAAGGGTTTTAGGGTTTTAGTGAGTCTTCGCTATGAAAATCAGGTTTGGTTAATGGATTTCTTTTACCCTGTCATTATTCACTCTTAGGAAGATGTTCCTAGATGTAAATAACTTGCAAGATGATGTGTAACTTCTAAAGCAGGATTGGGTTTATTTTAATCTTAACCTTTTCACTCGCTAAAGTTGACACACTATTTAATAAGTTTCTGTTGACTATTTAGCATTGCTAGTTTTTTATTTTAACTAAGACTGTCAAAAGACATTTTTGCTTGAGCTTGAGAAAATAGGTTATAAAAGAAATGCATAAACTTGAATTTGAAAAATTTATGTCATAATCTGCTTTGCCAGGACTAATTTGGCATTTTTAGGCTAGTGTTTCTTATTTTAAAGAAATTATATGTGGGCAGTCTTTTTTAAAAAATAGCACTTAAAATAGCACTCTTCAGTATTTTGTAGGTTAATTTAAACTTTGGAGGTGAGTTTTTGTTCAAATTGAGAAGAATAGAATGAGGGGCTATAGATCAAAATTTGTTAAGTGATTTTATGAATCCTTTGAAAAGCTTGATGACATAGTAACAAGAGCATAAGTGTGCTGAAATGTTTGGATTTTTCAAAAAATTTTATATTTGTGTGTCTATCAAGTTTTCTTGATTCCCAAGGAGGAGCTTAGAAAGCTGCTGGAAGATATATCCCAGGTCCTTCACATACACTTCCTGAATAATAGGAAACAGTTTGATATTAATAGATTTTTACTGATAATATGAATATGCATAGGGAGTGCTTTATCTAAGAGATTTATTTTACGTGAATATCTCTTTCACACCTGACAGACATGAATTCATTTGGTACTAAGAATATACCATTTTCTGTGGAATCTCAGAAAATTTTCTGTTAAGTTTCAGAAGCCGAGCTTTTTTTATTATTATTTAAAAGTTTTTTTTTTTTTTTTAAGCTTATTTACTTGAGAGAGACTGAGACCGCACGAGTGGGGAGGGCCAGAGAGAGAATCCCAAGCAAGTTCCACAGTGCCAGAGCAGACCCTGACCTGAGCCAGGACTAAGAGTCAGACACTTAACTGAGCCACCCTGGCGCTCCATTGTGCTATTTCTTTACATTTGTAAAACTCTTTTTCTCGTTGAGCTCCTTTAATCTTTTAAATTAAGACTGTATTGTCTGAAAAATTTCCATTTTTGTGTTTGTTTTTTTTTTCACTTTTTTCCCATTTTCATCTTTTTATGCTTTGCTTCATCTACAGGTGAACCTCAGACCTCTGAAAAGAGGGAAAAAAGATACTTAATTGATTTAATTGGTAACAGAGTTGAAGGATCTATTTGATCCTATTTTCCTATTCCCTCAGGCTGTGAAAAGCCTCCAGATAGATAATATGTATTCCAAATAGAAGCAGCAATAGTAGTCTTAGACATTGTTTCATTCCTTATGACAGATTAAGAAGAAAACTACTAAATCTCATTATATGGTATTGTCACTCCTTTAACAGAGAGAAGGCAATATTTTTGTTTCTGTTTTTAGGCTATGTGTTTCCTGTGTTAAGAGGTTTCAGAGGGATGCTTCTTGTTCATATTTTTTTAGAATTGTCATTTAATTTTTTAAAGAGACCTTAGAGTAATTTATGTAAAGAACAGAAGGACCAACAATAACATAATTATGTTTTGATTAAATCTTCTGGAAACTAAGTTACATGTGGGATTGTTTTGTGGATTAGCCTTAAGTAATTGGTATAATTTAGCTTTTTAGTTTTTTAAGTTTATTTATTTTGAGAGAGAACATTGGGGAGGGGCAGAGAGAATTTCAAGCAGGCCTCATGGTGTCAGTGCAGAGCTCTACACAGGGCTTGATCTCAACAAACTGAAATCATGACCTGAGCCGAAATCAAGTTGGGTATTTAATCAACTGAGCCACACAGGTGTGCACCTAGCTTGTTTTTTAAAACTAATATATGGTTGTTTTATTATTCACGTTCAGAAGCACTCATTTTAAAAGAAGTTTGATTTTCAGGGCACGTGCATAGCTCAGTCAGTGACAGTGCAGAGCCTTCTTGGGATTCTCCCTCTGTCCCTGCCCCTCCTCTGTTCATGAGTGCTGTAGCAGTTTCTCAAAATGAATTCTAAAAAAATTGATACTCCTAATTATTTCCTTTCTTTTGTTGCCTTACTAAAACTAGGCCTGATTTTGTGTCCACAAATCCTCTTCTTTAAAATAATTTTAGACTATAGAAATGTTGCCCAAAAAATATAGAATGCACTGAATACCCTTTGGTTTATTCTAATACTGACAGCTTCTACAACCATAATAAAATTCTAAAAACCAATGGGTGGGTGCCTGCATAGCTCAGTGCTCTAAGCATCTGACTCGGTTCAGGTCATGATCTCATGGTTTATGAGTTCAACCCCGCATTGGGCTCTGTGCTGACAATTCAGAGCCTGGAGCCTGCTTCAGATTCTGTGTTTCCCCCTCTCTCTACCCCTTCCCTACTCACACTGTCTCTATCTCAAAAATAAACTTTTAAGAATTTTATCAAAACGATAAAAAGAACATTGGTTTAGTAATATTAACTGAATTGTGGCCATTAATTTAAATTTCACCCGTTTTCTCTCTAATGTCCTTTTTCTGTTAGTGTGTCTTTTTTAGTCTTCTAATCTAAATCCCTGTTCTTAATCCCTGATTGATACATCTTTGACACTTTTGATGAGTTTTGATCAGTTATTTTGTAGAGTGTATTTCAAGTTAGGTTTGTCTAATTCATCAGGATTAAATGGAGGTCCCATGTTTTTTGACAAGAATATCATAATGGTGTATCCTCAGTCCGCCAAGACAGGGTACATGATGTCAGTACATTTATTTATTATTAACATTTATTAGCTGGTTATGGTGGTTCCTGCTGCTTTTCTTTTTTACAAAATTACTGGGGTTTTTTTCCTTTGAAAAGGATCTTGAGAGATAATTTGAGATAACACTGGTATCTTATTTTTTCTGAAAGGTTTTCCCATTCTTTTTAGCATTCATTGATAGATCTTGTCTGCAACATTTGGTATTGTGGTCTTTGCCTAGGATAGAACTAACTTTTCAAAACGTAAATGAGGGGCGCCTGGGTGGCTCAGTCGGTTAAGCGTCTGGCTTCGGCTCAGGTCATGATCTCACGGTTCGTGGGTTCGAGCCCTGCGTCGGGCTCTGTGCTGACAGCTCAGAGCCTGGAGCCCGTCTTCGGATTCTGTGTCTCCCTCTCTCTCTGACCCTCCCCTGCTCGCGCTGTCTCTCTCTGTCTCTCAAAAATAAATAAAAAAAAAAAACATAAAAACGTAAATGAGGGGTGCCCACGTGGTTCAGTTGATTGAGCGTCTGACTTCGGCTAAGGTCATGATCTCAAGGTTCGTGGGTTCAAGCCCCACATTGGGCTCTGCTGACAGCTCCGAGCCTGGAGCCTGCTTTCAGATTCTGTGTCTCTTCTCTCCCACCCCACCCCCCTCGCTCCCTCTGTCTCTTCCCTTGAGGAGCTCTGTTTCACTCTCAAAAAATAAACATTAAAGACATTTTAATTACTTAAAAAATAACGTAAATGAGATAGTTTACATTAGATTTTATATAACAATCAAATTTTTGGCATTTAGCAGTTTTTTTAATGTTTTTTAACTTTTTTAAATGTCTCTTAAACTGAATATTGAGATAACTTAATATTACACTTTCAATTGTTAAATAGCCCTCATGTAACTTTATTGTACTAGTAGTTTCTTTTACAGTAAGGAAATTATTTTTATAGTGCTTTTTAATGTTTAGTTTGGAATATGAAAGAAAACGGAAATACAAGTGAATGGGAATAAATTTAATACTTTACCGCACGAAGTATTGAGATGATTTTACAGTCAAATCGGCATTTTACTGCCTTTGCGTTGGCTGTTTTTCCTGCTTATTAAGGGTAAATTTCTTAGCAAATCCCCTTGCCATGAAAGTTTGAGTCCAAATTTATTAGATAAAGCTTGGGGGACATAGTTCAAGAAACTCTTAACTGTATTTTCAAAGGTCAGATAGCTGTGAAAGATGATCATTTGGTAACAAAGCCTAAATTAAACATGTGAGAATAGTTTTTATATAGTAGGAAATACTAATTTATTTATTTAAGGATCCTACCTCTCAAACTCATTGGATGTATTAATGTAGGAGCACCGTGTAATTTTAAAACTTAAGGGAACTTAATAATAGATGTTCTGTAAATTTTGAATGATGTTAATTAAAATCAAAAGGAAGAAGTCTCCGTTGTTTAAAGAATAGATTGTACTATTAAGATATCCTTAAGTAAATAATATTACAAACAAAGCTTTCTCCTTTAACTCATCTGTATTGTAGTGGAGGGGACAAGTTAAAGTCATTTCCACCTGGGGCGCCTGGTTGCTCAGTTAGGTATCCAACTTTGGATTTCAGTTCAGGTCACCATCTCGCAGTTGATAAAATCAAGCCCCACATCGGGCTCTACGCTGACAGTGTGGAGCCTGCTTGGGATTCTCCCTCCCCTGCTCAGACGCACTGTCTCTCAAAGTAAATAAACTTAAAAAAAAATGTTTCTAGAATTACCTTAATGTTACAATTAAATTTGAAAAGGGAAACAACATCTGATCTTGATTTAGAAATACTTTCAGTAAACTTCTTAAAATGCTTTTCAGGGGGTTTGTAGTTTTAACCTTAAAATAATAAGTTTATTGTATATTTATTTAAATGAACAACATATTAGTCCCTGGTGGTTTTTTTTTTAACATGTTGGTGTACTTGACTGGTACAGCATTAAAGAATATCTTAGAATATAATAATTTGTTATTGTTAAACCTATATATTGTGAAGTTAACAAAAGTTAAAATTTAAAGGAGTAGTACGCAAAAATGGGCATCGTTCAAAAATGTGAATATTGTTAGGATTGGGGTTTATTATCTGACCTTTTACAACTTCCCCTTCTCCAGTTTTTTTGTTACTGGTGATTTACTGGCATGCTATAAAAGTATTGAATAATTTTTTTTAATAGGAATTAAAAAATACGTTGTTGGCCTCATTATCAAGACGTCATCTGACCCAACTTGTGTAGAGGTAAGACCATTTTTGGAAATTAGTGTGAGAACTTAAAATCACTTAAATATTGAATCTTCAGCTTAAATCTACTCAATCACAGACATACAAACATATATGCACAATCATTTACACTAGATATGTGATCATTTTTCTCAGAGGAATTCCTTTCCTTATGTTCTTCTTATTCCTATTTTAGACCTGCATTTAATCTAAACTTTTTTTCTTTTCTTAGAAGGAAAAGGTGTATATTGGAAAATTAAATATGATTCTTGTTCAGGTACGTTTTTATTAGATTTACTGTTTTCCATAGAATTAATTAAATGCTTCAGTTAGGCTGATTAGTGGAACAGAATATTCAAACCCACTTTATCAAATAACTAGAGTAACAGCTTACAGTAATAATTTTTTACAATAACTATAACAGTTACTCTGTTGTTTTCACATTTTAAATTGTAAATTTGCTGTGGTTGAAAACCTCAAATACTGTAAACCCATCACTTTATGGCTCCAATATGGATCAGACCCATTACAGTTTTCTCGTTTGCCTGTTATTGCATATTTCTTTTCCATGTCATCTATCTCCATTTTAATTCATAAATCATTGCTTTTGAATTCAGCATTTCTTAAACTGATCTCTATACCTAGTTTAGTTTTCAAACTTTCCTAATAATTTCACTCTTCAGGTTTTGTATTTACATATTTTTTATAATATGGCAAAAATTTTCCTGAGAACATTAATTTGTGTGAGGAAGAAACATCTTTATTTAGTAAGTTATAAAAACATTTGGGTTTTCATTAAATTGCATTTTTATCCTGGGGACTTTGTTGTCAGCCTATCTAGTATAGACTTTAAAAATCTAATATAGTCCATTAGACTTTGGTCAAAGATGATTCCATCCACAGTTGTAATGCTGTCTTCCAAATTTATATGAGAAAATGCGCCTCTCTGCCCATCACATTTTACTGCTTAGAGTTTAATCTTTAAATCTCCTAGGATAATTTGTACCTGTGTGTTCAGCTTGTATACATATGCATATGTTTTAGAACAGATTAGACCAGGGTACCTGGCTGGCTCAGTTGGTGGAACATGCAAGGATACGACTCTTGATCTTGGAGTTAGGAGTCCAAGCCCCATGTTAGGTGTACAAATTACTTAAAATCTTTAATTAAAAAAGAAAAAGGAACCAGACTAGACCAATTGTGATAACTGAGAGAAGTCCTGGACATTTGGAGCCGAAAACTTTTGTGTTATACTTTATCTAGTTGATTCTATAGAGGGTGGCACATTTCAAGGTGGATAAAATGAAAAGTGCTTGTTATTTACTCTTTATTTGCCTTTGAGAAGTAAAATGAAATTGACATTTCCTATCTTATTTTAGATACTGAAACAAGAATGGCCAAAACACTGGCCAACTTTTATCAGTGACATTGTTGGAGCAAGTAGGACCAGTGAAAGTCTCTGTCAGAATAATATGGTGATTCTTAAACTCTTGAGCGAAGAAGTATTTGATTTCTCTAGTGGACAAATAACTCAAGTGAAAGCTAAGCATTTAAAAGACAGGCAAGTAATTATTTCACTTTAGAATTTAAGTTATTTCTGAAAAGAGGTCAAGGAGTTTGAAGGTAGGTTATAAATTTTTGAGAACCTGTGATCGTAAATATGTTAGATTACTTTTAATTGTTTTTGTGTGCAAATTTACATAGTCCTAGAATGGACCTAATATTCTAAATCTGGAGCCTTAATGATAAAGATAGGATGTCATACTTCCATTGTCAGAGCAAAATAATTTCATACATCTCCTGCAAAAGGAATATAGGTCTGGAGTTCCCAGAAACCTTTGGGATCTTTTTATAAGGTGAATAAATATAATTCAAGGAAATGACTTGGGTCCAAATGTCAACTGAATTGCTTCTTGGGAAGCAGGTCACTTTATTTTCTTTCATTTAGTAATAAAAATTTGTTCTAGTCATTAGGGCACAGCAGTATTTCACCTTTATGTATTCAAACTACCTTCAGAATTTACAGTTTTGCCTCTGTTTTGGTGTACACGCATATTTTAGGATTTGGGATACATGTATATTAATGCCACCTCTCTTATTTTGCAGAGTTTTGTTTGAACTATCTTGATCTTTTTTAAAAGATTGATTTGGGGTGCTTGGCTGGTTTGGACAGTAGAGCATGTGACTCTTGATCTCAGGGTTGTATGTTCATACCTCATGTTGGTTATAGAGATTACTTAAAGTCTTACGGGTGCCTGGGTGGCTCAGTCATTTATCCATATCTTCGTTTCAGGTCAGATCATGGTTCATGTCATCTGACCGTATAGAGCCTGCTTGGGATTCTCTTTCCTTCTCCCACTCCTACTCTCCCCTTCAAAATAAGTTCTTAAAAATGAAAATAAAAGCTTTAAAAAGACCAGATTGATGAAATTACTCACATTAGAGTAACAAAGACAAAAACCTCCACAAAATGAAATTGTGTGCTCTTCATAGCATTCTTTATGGGTAGGCTTTGAAAGAGTGATACTACATGTAGTTTTAGTAACTTTTGTGGATTTTGATTAAGTTATTGATACTTGTGTTTAAATAGAAGTGGCTCAAGTTTTTAGCGACCAAATTGGTGAAATTTTTGGTAATTTTCTTAGTATGTAAATAATTGCAATATTTCTATGTGTCTTCTAAACTGTTTTTTTTTTTTTTTTTTTTTTTTTAGCATGTGCAATGAATTCTCGCAAATTTTCCAGCTGTGTCAGTTTGTGATGGTAAGTGCTTTTGATTTCATTTTTTTTAAGTAACAGTTATAGGAAGAGCATTATTTACAGGTATGTTTTCGTTAATAGGAAAATTCCCAAAATGCTCCACTTGTACATGCAACTTTGGAAACATTGCTCAGATTTCTTAATTGGATTCCACTGGGATATATTTTTGAGACCAAGTTAATCAGCACATTAATATATAAGGTATGGTGAATACATTTCAGTTCTTTATCGCTGTCTAGTTTCATACTCATAATATGTAGTACTCTGTGCTATAGAAAAACCATTTTGCATTTATAGGTATAACCAGTGTTGTTTTTAAGATGAAAAAACTGCTCAGAGGAACTTAGTTTGTTGCAGCTAGTAATTCTTCCAAATGGTGTCAGAAATGTTAAAAATTCTATGTAAACTACTGTTAACAGATTTGATTTTAGTTAATTGTATGTCGGTCACAATAAGGTAGTTTAAGGGATATTTTGTATAAAACAGAAAATCCGGGTTTTTTCCCCTCTTTTTGGGGCGGGGGAAGTATTGTGTAATGCCTATATGAGGTCTTTATTCATCCAGAGATGACTGGGTACAAATTGGTTGTATTATTTTTCCAGATGTTCTTGGCACATACAATGAATAAATTTTGTATGCCTAATTGAGACCTCATAACTTAACGTTTGAGGCTTTATAGTTAAGTTTGTTGAGGTAATACTCTGTACTAATACATGATTTACAATATTTGAGACTTTTTTTATTGGTAGACAATTATATATAAAACTTAGTGTCAGTAGTACTATAGACAAAATATTGTTAAATAATAATGACATGTACTTTTCTAAATATTTGCATAAACTTTGCCAATAGGCATGCCCCCCCCCACTTTTTTTTTTTTTTTTTTTTTTTTAAAGATTTTTGATGCTTACCAAATTGCCATCCACAAATGGTATGGCAGTTTTATCACATGTATGTTAATCCTAGGTGTATTGCCCATCTCTTAAAATCCTAAGTAAATCCTGGGTCTTTTTAAACTACACATAAAAAATTAATGTCCTTAAAAGTCATATAATAGATCCTGGGAAAGTTACTAAGCAACTTGGTGTTTTAGATGTCTGAAGACCTATCAAAATAAAGCACAGGTTGCTCCTGAAGCAGTTACTGTCTATTGGGCATATAATGAAATTTCCTCAAAATAACATGGGCAAACAAAATGTATCCATCCATTTACCTGTTTTTTCCCTCTTATGTTTTTAATTGTTAAAACCTTTATTTTTTTAATTGTTAAAGTATTAATGGCCATTTAATTTTATGCTTCCCTTTTTTTTTTTTTTTAAATTAAAATAGTTCCTGAATGTTCCAATGTTTCGAAATGTCTCTCTGAAGTGCCTCACTGAGATTGCTGGTGTAAGTGTAAGCCAATATGAGGAACAATTTGTAACATTATTTACACTGACAATGATGCAGCTAAAACAGGTAATACAACACTTAACGGACTCAACAATTTTCGTGCCTTAGAAAAAGTTGGGTTGAACTGTTTTGCCACAACTAATCATAAAAGATCGCTATAATGGGATTGAGTACTTATTACATAAGATTAGGTAGAGATTTTAGTGAACATTTTGAAAATTCTTTGAAATAAAGATTGTGGGAGGATCATAGCAGTGTATTTACATAGAATTTACATAACTTGGAAACCTGAGGTTTAAGTATTAGCTCTTTTTCTGAAAACTTAATGTCTCTAAACTGAAGAGGTAGTCAAGTACAATCTTGATTAGGTATGTAGGAGATTATTTGGAATGTTAATCATAATGCTGCATAACATTATGTAAAATCAAAAGCCAGAACAGAAAAATATGAAAACAGTTATAAGGAACTGAAGATTTCTAGGGAAGAATAATCTATTGTCTATTTTAATATTAGTATCAAGGTGATGAAACCTTAGGGCTAAAAATTAATGTCTTTTGTTGGTTTTAAAATACAGGCTGAGACTAATGGTCCATATTTAAACTTGTAGATGCTTCCTTTAAATACCAATATTCGACTTGCGTACTCAAATGGAAAAGATGATGAACAGAACTTTATTCAGAATCTCAGTTTGTTTCTCTGCACCTTTCTTAAGGAACATGGTCAACTTATAGAAAAAAGGTTAAATCTCAGGGAAACACTTATGGAGGTAGGCTTTGTGGAGCCTTTGGCTTCTGAAATTCTTCTCTACATAATGAAAGCTTTTTCAAAAATATCTTTCTTCTAAAATGTCTACCCTTTATTAAGGTCTGTACCTTTGATGTATCTTCTTACCTCTTACTCATCAATGCATAAAAGTGTTATGTTCAGAGTTGCAAGCTGAATTTTTTTTTTTATATTCTGGATAATGCCAAATCAATTAATTGATCATCAAAATTAAATTCCCAAGGGGTACTCAGACATTTCTGAGATGAAGAGTCTAAAGATGTTTTTTAAAAATTGAAGTGTGATGCATATAAGGTGAAACTGTATTTTATAGTGTACAGTGGCATTCACAGTGTTAGCAACTGTCACCTATTCTAAAACCTTTTCATCACCCACAAAGGACAGTGTACCCATTAAAATAATCCCTCATTCTGCTCTCCTCCCAGCTCCTCAGTAACCCCTAATTTGCTATCTATGGATTTACCTGTTCTGAACTGTTCCTATAAATGGACTCATGGTTTTTTGTAAATTAGCCTCTTTTCACTTAGCATGTTTTCAGGGTTCATTCATCTTGCAACCTATACCAGTATTTCATCTCTTTGTATGTTGAATATCAGTCCATTGTATGACTATATTATGTTTTGTATGTCCACTCATGAATTAATATATATTTGAGTCGTTTACACTTCACTATTGGTACTAAATGTCCATACCTTTTTAGGGGACTTAATTAACATATGTATTGGCCAATAACTACATAAGGTTTTTAAAGTGTTCTAGACATGTCAGAAGACTGCACAATTTGGGGTCCTTGGGTGGCTCAGTCAGTTAAATGTCCAACGCCTGATTATGGTTCACAAGATCGAGCCACACGGTATGCTCTGAATTGACCACACAGAGCCTGCTTAGGATTCTGTGTCTGTCTGTCTGTCTGTCTGTCTCTCTCTCTCTCTCTCTCTCTCTCAATAAATTAATAAAACATTAAAAAAGGAAGAAGAGGGGACGCCTGGGTTTCTGTCAGTTAAGCATCCAGCTTCAGCTCAGGTCATGATCTCCTGGCTTGTCGGTTTGAGCCCCATGTTGGGCTCTGTGCTGACCACTCAAAGCCTAGACCTGCTTAGAATTTTGTGTCTCCCTCTCTTTCTGCCCTTCTCCTGCTTGCTCTTTGTGTCTCTCTCTCAGAAATAAACATTTAAATAAAGGGAAGGAGAAAGCACAATTTGTTCCTACAGAATATCTATAGTATGTTAGATAAATGATGAAACATCAGAGTTTTGTAAAACAAAGCATGAATTTTTATTTCCTGTTAATGTAACGAGTGGAAGGCAGTTTGTGCTTGGATAATAATGTCTAAGAATTATTTTACTAGTTTTGGTCTTCTTTGTAGGCCCTTCATTATATGTTGTTGGTATCAGAAGTGGAGGAAACGGAAATCTTTAAGATTTGTCTTGAATACTGGAATCATTTAGCAGCTGAACTCTATAGAGAGAGCCCATTCTCTACATCTGCTTCTCCGTTGCTATCTGGAAGCCAACATTTTGATGTTCCTCCCAGGAGACAGCTGTACTTACCCGTGTTATCCAAGGTAACTAAATTGGGTGGTTGATTGCTTGCTTTTCCTGTTCCTTGCTGTGATTTTGAAGACTAAATGCAAATAGTGGTTTTATTTTACTTTGGCTTTTATAATCTATCCAAATAAAGGAGCTACAAAAAGAGAATCCAACAACTTCTCCATACATGTTCCAAACTAGACCACTGAAAGGGATTGGTTTAAGAGCTATGATTTCCAGTAGTGTGGCCTTACAAGTAGACTGCATCAGCGCCACCAGTGAGTTTGTTAGAAATGCAAATTAAGAGACCACTTACCAATCTACTGAATCAGTCTTTGGATGAGACACAGGAATCTTAATGAACAGTAGATGTTTATTCTTAATAAATAACTTTATATTACCATAGGACTCTATTTTTTATACGTTTATATTCTTTTATATTGTGGAAACAATTTTGGGCTGTATGTTGGTCTAAAGTGTAAAGTGCTTACCTGAATTTTTTTCCTACACTTGATGTGGCTGATTTCATGGAGGTAACAGGTTTTTCTTGTGTATTGTTGAATAGGTCCGTTTATTAATGGTTAGTCGTATGGCTAAACCAGAGGAAGTATTGGTTGTAGAAAATGATCAGGGAGAAGTTGTAAGAGAATTCATGAAGGATACAGATTCCATTAATTTGTATAAGAATATGAGAGAAACATTAGGTAAGTTAATAAATACTGTCAGTTTAATCTTTATCTTTGTAATTCTCTTTTGGGGTGACAATACTAGGAAATGTATAGTTTTCTGAATTTGTCACTAACCATGTTTATTAATGTGCTGTTATTAGTAAATGTTGGTATTCATAGAGTTTTGCATTTGACCTTTGGAATCTTTACCCTTCCTTTATAGTTTATCTCACTCACCTGGATTATGTAGATACAGAAAGAATAATGACTGAGAAGCTTCACAATCAAGTGAATGGTACAGAGTGGTCATGGAAAAATTTGAATACATTGTGTTGGGCAATAGGCTCCATTAGTGGAGCAATGCATGAAGAGGATGAAAAACGATTTCTTGTTACTGTTATAAAGGTATGCAAGTGATGGCAACTGGAAACTTTAGGTAACTGTATTTTAGTCTTTCAACTGACTGAAATTTCTCTCTTTGTACAGGATCTATTAGGATTATGTGAACAGAAAAGAGGCAAAGATAATAAAGCTATTATCGCATCAAATATCATGTATATAGTAGGTCAATATCCAAGATTTTTAAGAGCTCACTGGAAATTTTTGAAGACTGTAGTTAACAAGTTGTTTGAATTCATGCATGGTAAATCCTCTTTAATATATATTACTTATTTTATGCTTACTGAACAAAAAGTTTTTTCCTGAAAATTTTTTGATAAATGTTTTTGTTTTTGTTTTGTTTAGAGACCCATGATGGAGTCCAAGACATGGCTTGTGATACTTTCATTAAAATAGCTCAAAAATGCCGCAGGCATTTTGTTCAGGTTCAGGTTGGAGAGGTAATGCCATTTATTGATGAAATTTTGAACAATATCAACACCATAATTTGTGATCTTCAGCCTCAACAGGTACGTAGAACACTGAGTATATCTTTCTTAGAAAATGACTCCTATTTTAATCAGAATGTATTAATGGGAATAGAAAGGATGCCACCATTGGAGTCACTTCTCATATCTCTGATTAAACTTTTGTTCTTATTTTTTTTATTTCAATTTGAATATAGTTAATAACCAGTAGTTTCAGGTATACAATACAGTGATTCAAGAAATCCATATATCATCCAAAGCTCATCACAAGTACACTCGTAAATTATCATCACCTATCCCCCTATCCACCTCTCTGCTTGGAGTGGTTAAATGTTCATAATGAAACAAAAATTTAACCAGAAGTTTATTAGGCTGTTTTTCTACCTGATGCAGATTATTTCTCACACTCGTAAAATTAGTTCCAGTACATACGTGAATTGCTTGTGTGTAGTTTTCCTTATGATGGCATAAAACTAAAATGACTGGGGGTGCCTGAGTGGCTCACTTGGTTAAGCATCTGACTGTAGATTTCTGCTCAGGTCATGATCTTTGTGGTTCATGGGTTCCAGCTGTGCATCAGTGTCTGTGCTGACAGCATGCAGCCTGCTTGAGATTTTCTTTGTCCCTCTCTCTGCCCCCAGCCGCCATGTGCATGGTCTCTTTCTGTCTCTCCACTTCTCTCAAAAATAATAAACGTTGGTTTTTTTGTTTAAGTAAAATATCTGCCTTTCTACATAGGTCCATACATTTTATGAAGCTGTGGGGTACATGATTGGTGCACAAACAGATCAAACAGTACAAGAACATTTAATAGAAAAATATATGCTACTTCCTAATCAGGTTTGGGATAGCATAATCCAGCAGGCAACCAAAGTAAGTTTTACTACTTTTTTATTCAAAGTTCTAACGGAATACAGGAAGACCGTGTTATTTACAAAAGTAGTGAATTTAGTACCTTTGATTTGCATGTTATCCATAAATGTTTTTTTTGTGCTTTTGTACATTAAAAAAAATTACACTGTAATTTTATTCTGTTTTGATGTATAGTGGGACTTTTTTATTCTAATCTTGTAGACAAAGGTAATGTTTCTGCATTTGTTTTACTCTCTGATTATTAATGTAAGGATGGTTTGGAGTAAGGTATGGGTAGTGTTTTTTGCTTTAGTAATTACAAAGATAAATTTCATGTGATAAATGAAATTTTGTTATTTGTGCTTCACAGAATGTGGATATACTTAAAGATCCTGAAACAGTCAAGCAGCTGGGTAGTATATTGAAAACAAATGTTAGAGCCTGCAAAGCTGTTGGACACCCCTTTGTAATTCAGCTTGGGAGAATTTATTTAGATATGCTTAATGTATATAAGTGCCTCAGTGAAAATATTTCAGCAGCTATCCAAGCTAATGGTAAGTGATTCTGAACTTTTGTGGGATGGTTTATAACAAGTTAGTTTTACAAGCACTTCTCACAGATTTAAGTTAACTCTCCCAATATCCCACATACCTTAGACAATTATTTTTAACCAGTTGCATTCCCCTTTCCCATGTAAAATTAGTCTTTTTGTTTTCCCGATACTTTCATCTCTGTGCCTCTGTCTTTTAAGTTTTTGTGTGGTAAATGGGAGCTAATGGTGTCTAAAAGCAAACTAACCAATATAGAATTTTAGTTGTCAAGTTGAATTCCACTGGATTGTGTTTTTTTAGGTGAGATGGTTACAAAGCAACCGTTGATTAGAAGTATGCGAACAGTAAAAAGGGAAACTTTAAAGTTAATATCTGGTTGGGTGAGCCGGTCCAATGATCCACAGATGGTAAGTGAAATGTTACACTTTTTAAGTTGATGCTGTATTTTCTCATTTATGCATAATGCTCAATTAAAGGTAATTTTGATGCACATATTTAAGATTATTTTAGTGTCCTATTTTTTTTTTTAGAGTCCGTGAATACTTTTAGTATCAAGAAAATATTATTAGTTAATATATACCATCTTCCTAAGAAATGCTCTTAGTGGGGGACAGTGGTGATAGGTAACAAGGTAACTCAAAAGCCATTTTCATTTTTCTATGGATACATACATATTTGGGTAAAATTTTTTGTGTTCCTTTGTAGTTTACAGAGCTGTCATTAGTTTGCTTCTGCAGTGAGGGTAAGAACTTTCCCAGTAGAGGAATTAAAAATCTCTTACTTCTTTTAGGTTTTTTGTTTTGTTTATTTATTTTGAGAGGAAGAGCGCGTGCACACACACAGAAGGGACAGAGAGAATCCCAGGCAGGCTCCACGCTGTGAGCGCAGAGCTGGACTCTGGCTCAAGAACGAGATCATGACCTGAGCCGAGACCAAGAGTTGCTTGCTTAACTGACTGTGCCACTTAGGTTCCCCACTCCTTTTAGTTTTAGTTGGTTTTCAGAAGCTAAACCACACTCCATATGCCTCAACTTGGGGAAAAAAATTTTTTTTAGTGTGTGTTTTTAATTTATTCTACCATTTCATTCTCTTGATCCTTGGAACATTACAAATAATACTATCCTGTTAATCTATGCTTTGGGGAAACAGTGGTTGACACGTGTTGTTTACTTTTATAATTCTGAAATTTTGGTGTTGCTCCTTATCAGAGAGATTTTCAGGAAACTTGTTCAGAAAACAAACAATTTGGAATTCTCAAGATAAAATAGTCAAAAACACACTGAAGATTCAGTTTGTGGGAAAAGAATTATTGCAGTGTTAAGAGTAAAATGAGAAACCAGCTCTGGTCTAAGAACAAGTGGCTCATTGGAAAATAATGTGCTTATCATTAAAATTGTACTAGACCTGTTTTGTATAGTTGGACACTACTAACAGTGGTAATCTTCAGTTACAAGAAACAGTGCTTGTATTTATTGTCCATGTTTTTAGTAAAGAACCTATTAGAAGCATGTAAGTTATACCTTAAGATGACCCTGTTTATTGAGACTTACGGAAACCCATGGTATTTCTGGTACAGTTCCAATTCCTTATACAAGTGTAAGGGATGGTTATTATTTTTGTTCATTAAAATAGTTACCAGTTAGTATTCATTAAGTTAAAAAAAATCATTGAATAGGTGTCTACTTTGTATTATATATGAGCTGCTTGGTTTTTATAGATATTATATGCCTTGACGAAAGTGATAATTGTTTAGGAGGAATTCTCTCCTTTTAGGTAAGTTGTCACACACAGAATCCTGGTTTTCTCATAGTAACATGGAGCCAGTTGCTTGATTTGGGGCCGCAGTTGCCTTAGTAATAACAGGCTTGTTCTCTACAATATGTCCTTGGCTCTTTCCAGCCTATTACTATTTCTTGGTTTCTTTTGCCAAAAAGTTTTAATCTCCAAAAACCAAATTAAAATACACAGTTTTCCAGTTTTAAGCAGATATTTAAATGTCAATACCACACCAGTCTAGCTATTTATATTAGCAAGTGTGCATAGAATAAAATTTAATTTTTTTTTGATAGGTAGCCGAAAATTTTGTTCCTCCTCTGTTGGATGCAGTTCTCATTGATTATCAGAGAAATGTCCCAGCTGCTAGAGAACCAGAAGTGCTTAGTACTATGGCTATTATTGTCAATAAGTTAGGAGGACATATAACAGCTGAAATACCTCAAATATTTGATGCTGTTTTTGAATGCACATTGAATATGATAAATAAGGTATGTGGTTTACATTTCAGTTATAATGAGAAATTTTGGAGTATGTAACTCTTCAAAGTATAAATGATACCTATAAGAATAGCGTAAGTTTTAAGATCTGGAGTTAAATATTTGAACTTACCAGAGAAATATTTTTTTTTTTAATTTATTATTAGAGATCCTAACAGCCAAGTAGCAGTAAATTTGATAGAATGTAACATTCAAATAACAGCTAGCATTTAGTGAAAAGTTTCTGTGTTTTAAGCATTAAGAATTCAGTGGTACTAATTTATTTAAATAAAAGGCGGGTCTGCATTTTTACTTCTAAATGTATACTGTATGCTTATAAGAAACGGGAAAATCTATTAAGCAGGAAGGAAAAATGTAGATGTAAGTATGAATTTACATAGCAGGTACAAAAATTTTCAAATCTGTATTAACAATCTCAAAGTCACTATCAAAAGTGGTAGTAATAGTCTGAGTTAGTAGATAATGTGATGTTCTTTATATGGGTTATTAAGTTTATTTATTTTGAGAGAGAGCGCACATGCCAGCATGGGGGGGCAGACAGAGAATCCCAAGCAAGCTCCATACTATCAGGGTGGAGCGTGACACCAGGTTTCATCTCTGGAACCCTGAGATCTTGACCTGAATCTAAATCAGGAGTGGGACTTTTAACGGACTGAATCACCAGGGGACCCACTAACAACTCCAAACTTTTATAATAAATTAGGGTTTACTTTTTTGTTCTCACCTTTTATTTCTAGGACTTTGAAGAATATCCTGAACACAGAACCAACTTTTTCTTACTACTTCAGGCTGTCAATTCTCATTGTTTCCCAGCATTCCTGGCTATACCACCTGCACAATTTAAACTTGTTTTGGACTCTATTATTTGGGCTTTCAAACATACTATGAGGAATGTTGCAGATACAGGTAAATACACAGAATTATGTCCTTTTATTCAGTTGCCCTACCAATACACAAACTGTATAGACACTTATACGTAGGTCTGTAGTTGTTGCCACATAGCTAGCATTTGTTACTAGGAATTTGTTTGAGTGCATCAGTTGGTACGTAGGTCTAAGAAAGTTCTGAAAGCAGTTTAATCCTCTCTTACGTAGTGAGTCCATAGGCAGGATTTAATTATGGCGAGATAGTCATAAACTTCAAAGTAGAGGAACATCTCTTACCCAGTGTTTCCTTTTCCCCATAGGATTTTCCTCTGTGCCTCTAAGGGTCAAAGTAAGGATAAAACACAACATCACTGGCATGAAATTCGCATCTCCTGCTAAAGATGTTGTGTTTTATCTTTCTTATTTTTATTTTAGAGAGAGGGTGCAAGTTGGGGAGAGAGGGGTAGAGGGAAAGAAACCTATCATCTTGAGCAGGCTCCATGCTCATTTTGGAGCCCAACACTGGGCTCCATCCCACAACCCTTGGATCATGACCTGAGCTGAAATCAAGAGTCAGTGCTCAACCAATTAAGCCAGCTGAGTGCCCCTATTTTGTTTTTAAATAATAATTGGTTTCTGTAATAGATGTGTGTAATGCTATTTTAGAGTTGATAGGGAGAGAATTTACTTTTTTGTTGTTTTGTACATTTTAGGCTTACAGATACTTTTTACACTCTTACAAAATGTTGCACAAGAAGAAGCTGCAGCTCAGAGTTTCTATCAAACTTATTTTTGTGATATTCTTCAGCATATCTTTTCTGTTGTGACAGACACCTCACATACTGCTGGTAAGCACATAAAGCCGTGAAAATGTTAAGTGTTTCCATTGCTGTTACATGTTGGAGTTCATAATGTTCTTTTTATCAACAGGTTTGACAATGCATGCGTCAATACTTGCATATATGTTTAATTTGGTTGAAGAAGGAAAAATAAGTACACCCTTAAATCCTGGAAATCCGGTTAACAACCAAATGTTCATTCAGGAATATGTGGCAAATCTCCTTAAATCTGCATTCCCTCATCTACAAGAGTAAATATGCTTTTTAATACGCATATATTTTTCACTTTAAAAAATAGTGATTATTTAATTGTTCTGTTTTCATTTGCAGTGCTCAAGTAAAGCTCTTTGTGACAGGGCTTTTCAGCTTAAATCAGGATATTCCTGCTTTCAAGGAACATCTTAGGGATTTCCTAGTACAAATAAAGGTGTGTATTTGCACTTGGTAGAAGTATTAAGACTAAATATGATTAGTTGTTGCTTTGTGGAATTAACCTTTTTGTGTGTGAAGCAAAATGAGTGGGCTTTTTGAATAATACACAGGTTTACCTATTCTGAGACTGATCCATAGCGAAAAACTATAAAACATAGTTGACAAGAGGATGGGTTTGAAATGTTTAATTTATTCATTTATTTTGAGAGAGCGAGCGGGGGTTGTGGGGGAGAGAATGAATACCAAGCAGGCTTTACACTGTCAGCACAGAACCTGACACAGGGCTTAAATTCGTGAACCGTGAGGTCATGACCTGAGCCAAAATCAGGGGTCAGACTCTTAACCAAGACTGAACCACCCAGATGCCCTAAGAAACAGCTTTTTAAATCTCTTTCCTTATGAATCATATTTTATATATGACATCAGGCATTCTTCTTTTTATAACCCTTTTTAACCCCGACTAACACCTTTGGTTTTAATTTAGCTACACAGAATTCTAGCAATATACTATAATTAAACCTGTCTATTGAGGGTGCCTGGGTGGCTCAGTCGGTTAAGTGTCTAACTCATTTTCAGCTCAGGTCACGATCTCACGGTTCGTGGGATCAAGCCCTGCATTGGGCTCTTTGTTGACAGTGCAGAGCCTGCTTGGGATTTTCTTTCTCCCTCTCTCTTTACCCCTCTCCGGCTCTTAAGTGTACCATGTGCATGCATTCTCTCCCCCCACCCCCAAAATAAAGAAACCCAACCAATGGAAGTATAAATTACATTCTTGTGTAAGCAAAAGGAGGTGCTTGTCTATGCTTCCCCCGCCCCCACGGCAGGTCATTTTCCAAAATTGAGGTTTTGTTATATTGACACCTCAACTATCTTGTTTTCACAGGAGTTTGCAGGTGAAGATACATCTGATCTGTTTTTGGAAGAAAGAGAAACAGCCCTTCGACAGGCTCAAGAAGAGAAACATAAACTTCAAATGTCTGTCCCTGGCATCCTTAATCCACATGAAATTCCAGAAGAAATGTGTGATTAAAATCAGAAGTCATGCTGGGTTTTTTTGGTTGGGGTTTTTTTTGTGTGTGTGTTTTTGTTTTTGTTTTTTTTCCCCTCTCTGCAACTCTTGTTAGCAGAAGAAAACAGCATCTGGATATTTGTCGACCAAAATGATGCCAATTTGTAAATTAAAATGTCACCTAGTGGCCCTTTTTCTTATGTGTTTTTTGTATAAGAAATTTTCTGTGAAATACCCTTCCATTGTTTAAGCTTTTGTTTTGGTCATCTTTATTTAGTTTGCATGAAGTTAAAAATTAAGGCATTTTTAAAAATTTTACTTCATGCCCATTTTGTGGCTGGGATGGGGGGAGGAGGTAAATTCAATTTGAACATATACTTGTAAATTCTAATGCAAAATTCCACAATTTTCCTGTAAACAGTACCAATTTTTAATTAGGGAGCATTTTCTTTCTAGCCTGTATTTCAGCCTAGAAGAAAAGATAATGAGTAAAACAAATTGCGTTGTTAAAAGGATTATAGTGCTGCATTGTTTGAAGTTAGCACCTCTTGGACTGAATCGTTTGTCTAGACTATATGTATTACAAGTCTGTATGGCAAGTTTGCAGCAAGATCATGTGCATATCATCCCATTGTAAAGCGACTTCAAAAAATATGGGAACACAGTTAGTTATTTTTACACAGTTCTTTTTGTTTTTGTGTGTGTGTGCTGTCGCTCGTCGACAACAGCTTTTTGTTTTCCTCAATGAGGAGTGTTGCTCATTTGTGAGCCTTCATTAACTCGAAGTGAAATGGTTAAAAATATTTATCCTGTTAGAATAGGCTGCATCTTTTTAACAACTCATTAAAAAACAAACAAAACAAAACTCTGGCTTTTGAGATGACTTATACTAATTTACATTGTTTACCAAGCTGTAGTGCTTTAAGAACACTACTTAAAAAGCAAAATAAACTTGGTTTACATTTATTCTCTCCCTTTATTGGCTCAAGATTATTCCTGTGTTAATGAAAGTGGTTTTATATGTGTTTTAGGTTTTAGGTAACACTTTTAAGTGACATTGACACCTGTGGGTTTACAAATATTATCTCTAGGGTTACTGTGAGTTAAGGGGTAACAGATTAAAGAGAATGAGAACCCAGGTGTAAGAAACTTACAGCTACCCTTAAGTGTATTGTAAAAATCTAACCCTTTGAGAGTTGCCATATCCCTTTAAGGTGGGAGGGAAGAGGACAATGTGTAGATGTCCTATAAAACATTAAAGGGGGTACAACTAGGGGAATAGAAAAAGGAAACTGGCTTGGGTGAACCTGTTTCCAGAGGATTGAATCTAACCTTCTATAAACCTAAACTAAAACCTAAGCATTTGAAGTGCCTCATGTTCATGCAGAGTCAGCAATTTTGTGTTAATTGCTGTACTCCTCTTTATAGGCTTTGGCAAAACTATCATTTCAGTGGAATACAATCCTGCATAAAACTTTTCCAGGACAGTAAAATGGTAAGTTTAAATGTATTCAAAGAACAACATTGGAAACTTTTAGACTTCAGCTTTGTTAAAATCTTTGTTCTTATTATTGGTGTTTGCCTAAAACACCTAAAAACACATTTTAAGAGGTTTTCTTTGATCAGCCAAGAGTTTAGGTTCAGATTGTTCATGCTGTATTTGAATGTGCTATAAAATCCATTGTTTCTGAGTAGCTGTTAATTTCTGCCACCGATCATGTACAATTTTCTTACTTTCTAGCACATTGACTGTGTATTTCCTGCTCTCTCAGTATGTTTTAGATGTTGCAAGAAAACAAGCCTTGGTGGTAGTCCTCTTTGAATTAGAAATGATTTTTATTTTTTATTTGGGGGAGAGGGAGAGAGCGAACACAAGTGGGAAGGGGTAGAATAACTTAGCTCCCATTTCCCCTTCTGACTTCTGTTACTGTCCTATATTTTAGTAGACCCTGCATATTATTTTGAACTCCATGAGATATTAAGTGTATACCTTTATATAGCCTAAAACATATTTCTTCAGTTTTTATTTAAGCTAAAGACGTTCAATGAAAATCCATAACTGAATTAGAAACCTCAAACTTTTTTCTTTACACAAAGACTTATCAGAGGTATGCTCTTTCCCACAGTTGAGTCCCTTACATGAAGCTTGTGTTGACTATTGAACAAAGAATTGACCAAAACTAGCGAAGACTAATGATAACAAATCTAGGGTGGACATTCTTAATTTCATCTTGATTGTATTTGAATTACCCTCAAGGTATTACACAGCAAAGCACACTGATAACTGGCCATTTTGGGTGTTTGGTATGGTGCTATTGGTTTGAAGTTTTCATTTGTTTAGAGCATGGGGGTGGCAGGGGCAGAGGCCCTTGGGGAAGAGAATCCTAGGCAGGTCCTGCACTGCCAGCTAAGTGCCCCAATACGGGGCTCGAAGTCACGAGCTGTAAGATCATAACCTGAGCCAAAATCGAGAGTCCGGCTCTTAACCTACTGAGCCACCCAGGCGGCCCCCAGTCTCAATTGTGAGGGAGAACTGGAATTCCCTTTCATAGTGGGTCTGAAACCTGGTTTAGGTACTCATTAGAAGGGGAATCATGGGTAAGTCATGTCAACTTCTTTCAAAGATGGGATCACAAAGCCTAGTCCTTGATGATTCTGAGGATTTATATAGAAATTTGCCAATATGCCTGACACCACACCTGACTGAAGGTGCATTTTTTTAATCCCATTTTAGCTCAAATTGAGTGTATATCTTTTTTATTTTGAAAGAGCACAAGGAATGGAGGGATTGAGAGGGAATTTCAAGCAGGCTCTCCTGTCCACACAGAGCCTGATGCAAGGCTCATAATCTCAAACCCTGAGCTCATTTGCTGAGCTGTATTCAAGAGTTGGGACTCAACTGACTCAGCCACTCAGGCACCCCAAACTGGGAGTATATCTTAACAGTCCACGACCTCTTAACAATTTCTGATATCCCAGCAATACCACTTTGTCCATGTGTGAACTTAATCCTAGAGATTTGTGTGTATTAATTGCTAAGTGTTTTCAAAAGAAGGTTCAACATCAAAATGTTAATTTGTGGGGTGCCTGGGTGGCTCAGTCGGCTGAACATCTGACCAGCTCAGGTTATGATCTCACGGTTTGTGGGTTTGAACCCTGCTAACGGCTCAGAGCCTAGAGCCTGTTTCACATTCTGTGTCTCCCTTTCTCTGCCCCTCCCCTGCTTATGCTCTCTCTCAAAAATAAACATTAAAAAAAATGTTACCTTATATGTACAAAAGGGCACACAGAAGCAACGGGACATAAGTGAATTTAAGGAAGGAAATCTTAACTGTTTAAAGGATAACCACAATTCTATATTTTCATGCAAAGTGGCAACCAAATTTTTCTTGGGGCCTGAGCAAGGGAGTTGCCCGTATCTAATGGAAGGAATTGTCTACCAAATACCAAGCAATGCTATTTTATTCATGAAAAGTGAACAGATGGATGAACTTTCAAAAAGAGGCCGCTGTAACCAATTTATGCATTTTCCAGGACTATCAAATACATTGAATTGGCAATGCCTTCTCATTCTTGGTACGTGTTGCAGCTGATGTCCTCTTAGAGTTGTAATAATGAAGTGAGTAAATCACAGGCGAGTTTAGTCTTCACAGGCTTTTCCTTATCCCACTTGGACTCTTAATTACTTCGGCAGGTCTACATAGGATGCAGACATTTCATGTTTAATATCAACACAGATACTCAGGTATGGGGTTTAAAAAGTAGATGAGAATACCGAGAGTAACTAATTGGTCTGATTAGTAGTGTGTATTGTGTTTTCCTCCAAAAAAGCAGAATTCATTCTGTAAAGGTGTAAAGGTAAATCTTTATGGAAAAAGGCTCATAAATCAGTCACAGGGTGCCTGGCTGGCTCAGGAAAACATACAACTCTTGATCTCGGGGTTGTGAGTTCAAGCCCCACATTGGGCTTACTTAAAGGGTCGTCTGGGTGGCTTAGTCATGCAGCCGGCTGTTGATTTTGGCTCAGGTCGTGATCTCACAGTCGTGAGATCAAGCACCATGCCGTGTAGAGCCTACTTCAGATTCTCTGCCCCTCCATCACTCGCACATGAGCTCTCTCTCTTTTTCTCAAACTAATGAAAGTAAATGAAGCATATTTATCTACTACTTATAAGTAGTACATTTTTTTTTTTTTGTTTAAAGATTTTATTTTTAAGTAATCTCTGCACCCAACGTGGGGCTTTAACAATTTGTATGTTCCACCGACTGAGCCAGCCAGGTGCCCCTATACGTAGTAATTTTGATAAGTATTATTGTAAAGTTTCCCTTACCATCTTTTGTTTTTTTATCAGTTTCACTTAAATATTTATTTTTGAGAGAGAGAACTCGAGCAGGGGAGGGGCAAAGAGAGGGAGACAGAATCCAAAAGAACAGCCCAGTGCAGGGCTCGAACTCACAAACCATGAGATCCTGACCTGAGCTGAAGTTGGACGCTTAACCGACTGAGCCCCCCAGGCACCCCCTCCCTTATCTTTTGTGCTTTCCATCTCTGAGACGTTCTGGGTAAATTCGAAAAATTAACAGTAATTCCGTAATCTCTAGTCCATGTTCAGGCTTCCCCAACAGTTCCTACGAATGTCTTTCATGGCTTGTGTTCTTCCAAATGGGAGGTCAATTTAGGTTTATGCTTTTTGCATTTATAGTTACTAAACTTTTTAATTTCAGTGCTAATTTTTTACTTAAAATTTATATTTGGTTATGTTTTCAATATTTTTGAAAACTATCTTATTTGTCACCTGTATTATAGCATAGTTTGTATTTTATATCATCCACAACTCAGACTGATTAAAGCCTCCCTGTCCTACTTCTCCACTGGTAACCTTTAAAATTTCATTGTGGGGGCCCTAGGGAAAAAACACTAGCTTGCAAAGTGGTAGTATAGTAGTCCCCTTTTATCTGGGTTTCACTTTCTGTGGTTTCAGTCACCAGAGGTCAACTGCGGTCCGGAAGCACATGATCCTCCTGCCCAGTCCTCAGAAGGTCCATAGTAGCCTAACGCTAAGTCACATGCCTGCATCACTCTTCCCTTCATTTTCACATCTCACATTATCACAAGAAGGGGGAGTACAGTACAGTAAGAGAATTTGAGAGAGACTACCTTTATTAATTTTTTAAGGTGTAAGTTTATAATTGTTCAATTTTATTGTCAATCTCTTACTGTGCCTAACTTTTAAATTAAACTTTATCATAGGAATGTATGTATAGGGAAAAAGTATATCTAGGATTTGACACTATCTGTGATTTCAGGCATCTACTGGGGGTCTCGAATGTATTCCCCTCAGATAAGGTGGGGTACTGTGTATTTAAGACAACATTGTTACAGGTTTTTTTTAATTTTAATTTTTTTTTTTTTTTGAGAGAGAGCATGCGCAAGTTGGGGGTAGAGGGGCAGAGGGAGAGAGAGAGAGAGAGAGAGAGAATCTTAAGGCTCCCTTTTCAACGTGGAGTCCCATGTGGGTCTTGATCTCATAACCCTAGGGTCATGACCTGAGCCCAAACCAAGAGGCTGGATGCTCAACCTTGAGGGGCTGAGCCATACAGGGGTTCTTAAGAGAACTTTCTTATAAATAAACATTTTAATGTGGGCCCCCCCTACCATGTAACAAAAAAAGTCATAACAATGATAATGTTTATTTTGCACTTGTGTTAGTGAAGTCCAGAGTTAAATAATATAGACCTTGTGAAGCTCAGCTTTATGATATCACTAGAGGTCTGGCAACTTAGGAATTTTTTCTATACCCAACATCAAATATGGCTGCAGGAATTTCAACTACTGCATCTGCGTTCTAGACAGCAGGAAAAAGAAAGCTTCCCCTTTTAAGACTTAGAAGTCTCAGAAACTCACAGAACACTTTGAGGTACATCTTCATACCCCACCCAACAAGAGAAACTCAGAAATACAATCTTAAACCTTGATGCATTGCTGTTCTGAATAAAATTGGCACTTTATTTAAGAAGAAGGGGTTGAGGTGCCTGGCTGGCACAGTCAGTTAAGTGTCTGACACTTGGTTTTTCGGCTCAGGTCACGATCTCACAATTTGTGATTTCAAGCCCCATATTGAGCTCTGCACTGCCAGTGCAGAGCCTGCTTGGGATTCTGTCTCCCTCTCTCTGCCCCTCTCAAAATAAATAAACTTTTAAAAATAAATAAAGAGGAAAGGGGAAAGTGAATTGAAGAAACTAGCAGTCTCTATCTCAAGTTCAAAAAGTATTAAATGAAAATAAAGGACAAAAGGCAGTTGACTCCTTGGGAAAGGCAAAATCCCCTAAGCATTCAAGTACTAATAATGCCAGTGAAAGTGCTTCTGTGGCAGTGACAGCTGCCTTTGTCATTCACTGACCGCGATTTGAAAAAAAACAACCATCTTTACAGGTGGCAGACAAAACCATTTACTTCTGGTCTTTGTTACTAATTGCTGTGTCCATTTTTAAAATAAGCAAAAAGAAAGTATTAAAACTAATATCCTGACTCTACAAATGAAAACTTTAAAGCCTCCTAAAGGAGAGGAGAGCTTAGAGTTTGAAGGGAAAGAGTACTAAGAGTTGGGAAAGTTTATATGGGAAATCTTTTATTTCCATGGCAAAAAAAAGGTCTTTTGCAAAAATGGATATCAAAAATTCCAAAATCCTTTCCGTGGTGCACTCCCAACTGACCTAAAGCTTAAACAGTACCCAAGGAGTACTTCTTGGTACTGCTCTCTCTTCTCTATTTGGATACCCAAGAAAATTGTGTCCTTTCCCCAGAGTTTGCCAACTAACCTAGACTTTCCTTTTATGACATGGAAGCCACTTGCTCCGCTTACAAAAATCTTTCTTTAGGGTACCTGGCTGGCTCAAATTGACGGAATGTGCAACTCTTGATCCCAGGGTCATGAGTTTGAGCCCCACATTGGGTGTAGATATTACTTTAAAAAAAAATCTTCCTTTGTCCTCTTGCCCTAGGAGGATTTATTTGGAGCCTGTTGTGGGTCAACATGCACTTAAATTAAGTCTCTCTTCTTAGCCTATTGAACAAGACCAGAGTTCTTTGCAAGTTGGGATACACACTGTATTTTGTACTACCGGAGGAGTATATAAGAGATCCAGCTTGAACAATAATTCTCGGAACATGGTACCTTAACTGAAGTCTCTGACCTAGAATGTTCTTTCCCCTGGGTCTTGAGTCTCATATACTAATGAGATCAGATATTCAAAATGAGGTCAGCCTTATTCAATATGCTCAACCGTTTAAGAGCAAACTATTCTTTTTTTTTTTTTTTATTGTTTATTTTGAGAGAGAGAGGATGAGCAGGGGAGGGGCAGAGAGAGAGAGGAAGAGAGAGAATCTCAAGCAGGCTCCATGCTCAGCGCAGAGCCCAATGTGGGGCTCAATCTCACAAACCTCAAGATCATGAATGACCTGAGCCAAAATCAAGATTCAGATATTAACTGACTGAGCCATCAATGGGGACGTTTCTTAAAAATAATATCATGGGGTACCTGAGTAGCTCAGTCAGTTAAGCATCGGGCTCTTGGTTTCAGCTTAGGTCATGATCTTGCATTTTTGTGAGTTCAAGCCCCAAGTGGAGCTCTACGCTGACAGCACAGAGCTGCTTGGGATTCTCTCTCTCCCCATATTGCTCTCTGCCCCTCCCCCACTTGCACCATCTCTGTCTCTCAAAATAAATTAAAAAAAATTTTTTTATGTCTTTATTTTATTTTGAGAGAGAGAGAGACACTGAGCAGGGGAGGGGCAGAGAGAGAGGGAGACACAGAATCCGAAGCAGGCTCCAGGCTCTGAGCTGTCAGCACAGAGCCTGATGCGGGGCTCGAACCCACAGACCGTGAGATCATGACCTGAGCCAAAGTTGGCCGCCCAACCGACTGAGCCACCCAGGCGCCCCTAAAATAAATTTTTAAAATAACAATAATAATATCATGATACTATTCAGTAATTTAAAAGAAAGAAATGTGCTGATAGATGCAACAAAAGGGATACATCTCAAAAACAATATGTAGGTGAAATAAGCCAGACATTAAGGAGAATATATGTACAGGGGCACCTGGATAGCTCAAGTTAAGCCTCCAACTCTTGGTTTCGGCTCAGGTCATGATCTCACGGTTCATCAGTTCGAGTTGTGCATCAGGCTCTGCACTGACTGCGCGGAACCTTGGGATTCTCTCTCTCTCCCTCTCTCTCTCTCTGACCCTCCCCTGCTTTCTCTCTCTCGCTCTCGCTCTCTCTCAAAGTAAACTTTAAAAAAAAGGAATATATATGTATAATTGCACTAATATGAAATTCATGAATAGACAAAACTAATGTAAGATAATAGAAAGTGATAATATGGGTGTTATACAACTTTCAAACTCATCAAAATGACACCTAATCTGTGCATTTTATTTACATTAATTGTACCATAATTGAAAAATACAATAAAAGTTAAAATATAAAGCATGTTTCTATGCATGCTATTTGTACAATAAACTATTAGGAATAATGACCTCCAAGATTTAAATCAATGTATTGATAAAAGCAACAAAAAGATATATATTTATATATGTTTATGTATATTTAAATGTTTATTTTTGAAAGAGGGAGAGAATGCGTGCAAGCAAGCGCACCCAAGCACGCATGCGAGCAGGGGAGGGGGCAGAGGGAGAGGGAGAGGGAGACAGAGGATCCAAAGAGGGCCCTGAGCTGCCAGTAGACATCCAATGTGGGGCTCAAACTCATGAATAGTGAGATCATGAGCTGAGCTGAAGTCAGTCGCTAACCAACTGGACCACCTATAGGTGCCCCTGTCTAAATGTATGTATTGAGAGTACATACAAACTGACTTTTTAGTTTAAGCTAAAATATTTAGTTAAAATAAGTGAAATTGAACACTCAGATGTAAAATATTTTTAACAAAGACTTCCAAAAAACAAAATATACATATAATATATTATCACAGTCTAGATTATAAGAAAACTTCTAGGAAAACATACATCAAGGTGGTAAAATTCCATGATTATGGATTCAGGGGCACTTGGGTGGCTCAGTTGGTTAAGCATCTGACTTTGGCTCAGGTCATGATCTCGCAGTTCGTGGGTTCAAGCTCTGTGCTGACAGCTCAGAGCCTGGAGCCTGCTTTGAATTCTGTGTGTCCCTCTCTTTCTGTCCCTCCCCTGCTCACACTCTGTCTCTCTCTCTCAAAAATAATTAAACATTAAAAGAAAATGTTTTAATAAAAATTTTAAAAAAAATTAAAGCATTGTAATTATGGGGCGCCTGAGTGGCTCAGTCGGTTAAGTATCCTACTTTGGCTCAGGTCATGATCTCATGGTTGGTGGGTTTGAGCCCCACATCGGGCTCTGTGCTGACTGCTTGCTCGGAGCCTGGAGGCTGCTTCAGATTCTGTGTCTCCTTCTCTCTCTCACCCTCCCCACTTATGCTCTGTCTCACTCTATCTCTCAAAAAATAAATAAGTGTAGGGGCGCCTGGGTGACTCAGTCGGTTGAGCGTCCGGCTTCGGCTCAGGTCATGATCTCGCGGTTCGTGGGTTCAAGCCCCGCATCGGGCTCTGTGCTGACAGCTAGCTCAGAGCCTGGAGCCTGCTTCAGATTCTGTATCTCCCTCTCTCTCTGACCCTCCCCTGCTCATGCTGTCTCTCTCTGTCTCTCAAAAATAAAAAAAAAAAATTAAAAAATAAATAAGTGTAAAAAAAATTTTTTACTTAAAAAAATAAAGCATTGTAATTATTTACTTTAAAAAATGGAGAAAAAATAATTTATTTAAAATTATTTATTGAAGTTCAAAGCAAAGCTTTAAGTTAAGGTTATTATTGATCTTATGAAGATACTAGAAGCATCTAAAATAATAATGAATTTTGTTGTTGCTATATTAAAAATTGAGCTCAGTAAGAAGCTTTACATAAAATTATGATTGAATTTTATGTAGAACAAGCCAGTATTAGACAATCTGGACTTTCAGCCAAAAGTTTAGAAGACTTTCTAGATATTTTAATTTGGCACTAATTCACTATATTCAGCTATCTCTGGATGATGTAATAAATAAAAGATGTAAATCAAACCACTTTATTTTTTTTAAGTTTATTGATTCGTTATGAGAGAGCGCACAACATGAGTGGGGTAGGGGCAGAAAAATGGAGAGAGAGATCCTAAGCAGGCTCTGTGCTGTCAGCATGGAGCCTGACTGAGGGCTCCACCCACCAAGTGCAAATCATGACCTGAGCCAAGATCAAGAGTTGGACACTTAACTGACTGAGCCACCCAGGAGCCCCTCAAAGAAGTTACTTCAAATAGTGTTGGATGTTTGATTTTCTACCATATATAAAATAATCAAGAAGAATTAAATATATGGTTGAAAACCAGGGAATTAGGTGCCTGTCTGGCTCAGTTGGTGGAGATTGAGACCCTTGAACTTGGGGTTGTGAGTTCGAGCCCCTCATTGGGTGTAGAGATTGCTTAAAAATAAAATCCTAAGGGGCACCTGGGTGGCTCAGTCGGTTAAGCGTCTGACTCTTGGTTTTGGTCATGATCTCATGGTTTGTGAGTTCAAGCCCTGCATCAGGCTCTGTGCAGACAGTTCATAGCCTGCTTGGGATCCTCTCCCTCTCTCACTCTGCCCCTCCCCTATTTGCTCGCTCGCTCTCTCTCTCTCTCAAAATAAATCTAAATTTTTTAATAAATAAAAATAAAATCTTTAAAAAGAAAAGAAAAACAGGGAATTGAAATAATAAATCTCAGGAGACTATTTGGACCTGGATGACATCCTATGCTGCAAAAGCTTAAAGGCTGTTCAGACATCGAGTTAAGCCTTGTATATTTAGTTTAATAGAAATTATGCAATTGAAGTAAACCTTGGGTCTAATAAAAAAAACAGTATTCTAACAGATGTCTCTCTTTTTTTTTTTTTTTTGGCTTCACTGGAAGCCAGTTTCGGTTATTAAAGCTGACAGGTTAATCCAGTAATTGGTAAAAATGATTAAATACATAAAACTAAAGAAAGGAAACTATAAAAGACAAGTAGAAGATATTACAGAAATGAAGAAAAACAAAATATAAAACAAAGATTTGATTCTAAGAGAAAATTAAATTATGGAAGAAATTATATGAACATGTGTTTGATCATTAAAGTAAAATGAAAAATACAATGAAATTTCAAGTTCTGTCAATCTTGGCTAGACTATAATTATGATGTATTGTGGATTGAAGGTGAACAAGAATCCATAACATTAAGCTAAGTAATTAGCTATGGGGTCCCAATAAATAACTTTATGAATTAGTTGATAGTAGCACAACTAAACAGACACAGATTTCAGTATCATAGAAATGAAAACATTTCCTTTCTTTTTTTTTTATTTTTGAAAAAGAGAACAAACAGGAAGGGCAGAGAGAGAGGAGGAACAGAATCTGAAGCAGGCTCTGTGCTGACAGCAGTGAGCCTGACACGGGGCTCGAACCCAAAAACGGTTAGATCATGACTGAGCTGAAGTTGGACGCTTAACTGACAGAGCCACCCAGATGCCCATTAGGCTTTTTATTTTTAAGTAATCTCTATACCCGGCATGGGATCAAGAGTCATATGCTCTACCAACTGAACCAGCCAGGTCCCCAGGTTTGAACATTTTCAAAGTATTTTTTAATATAGTTCAGTAGAAGCTGACCTATAAATTCTCTACTTCTTGAAACTACATCCATTGACTCTTGATTGAAGGAGGAAGTTTTTTGAAGAGTCTGACTATTCCTTGTGTTAAACCATTGCAGGGCTACATTTATCTAAGTAACAATTGTATCAAAAAAAGATAACACAATAATTTCTAAAAATCAACCAAAGACTTGGTAATTAGAAAAATAATTTCATAGGGCACCTGGTGGCTCAGTTGGTTAAGCATCTGATTTTGGCTCAGGTCATTTTCTCATGGTTCGTGAGTTCGATCCCTGCGTTGCACTCTGTGCTGACAGCTCAGAGCCTGGAGCCTGCTTCAGATTCTGGGTCTCCATCTCTCTCTGCCCCTCCCGCAACCACTCTCTGTCTCTCGGCCTCTCTCTCAAAAATAAATCAACATTAAAAAAAATTAAAAAGAAAAAGAAAAGAAAAATAATTTCATGAACAATTTGTGCCCCAACTTTGTAATATTTATAATATATATTTTTAGGGGCGCCTGGGTGGCTCAGTCGGTTAAGCGTCTGACTTCAGCTCAGGTCATGATCTTGCGGTTTGTGGGTTCGAGCCCCGGACAGCTTAGAGCCTGGAGCCTGTTTCAGATTCTGTGTCTCCCTCTCTTTCTGCCCCTCCCCCCTCGTGCTCTGTCTCTCTCTGTCTCAAAAACAAACTATATAAAAATTTATATATATATATTTTAAGCTTATTTAGGGAATAGAAAGATACCCCAAGATTATGTCTTTTTTTAATTCATAAGCAATATATGAGAATGACTGTTTCTCTTTTTTTTATTTATTTTCTTTAAGATTTTATTTCTTTTAGGGGCACCTGGGTGGCTCAGTTGGTTAAGCGTCCACCTTTGGCTCAGGTCATGATTTCACGGTTCATGGGTTCAAGCCCCGCGTGGAGCCTGCTTTGGATTCTGTGTCTCCCTCTCTCTCTGCCCCTCTCCCGCTCATGTTCTGTCTTTCTCTGACTCAAAAATAAATAAAACACTAAAAAAAAATTTAAGAAAAAAGATTTTGGTCTTTTTAGGGGGCACCTGGGTCGCTCAGTTGGTTAAGAGTCCAACTTCGGCTCAGGTCATGATCTAGCAGTTCGTGGGTTCAAACCTCTTGTCAGGCTCTGTGCTGTCAGCATGGAGCCTGGAGTCTGCTTCAGATTCTGTGTCTCCCTCTCTCTCTCTCTCTGCCCCCCCCTCACTTATGTGCTCTCTCTCTCTCTCCACCCCCACCCCTGAAAAATAAACATTAAAAAAATTTTTAAAGATTTTATTTTTTTTAAGTGCCTGGGTGGCTCAGGCCCTTAAACATCTGACTTCTGCTCAAGGTCATGATATCATGGTTTATGGGTTCGAGCACCACATTGGGCTTGCTGCTGTCAGCACAGAACCTGCTTTAGATCCTCTGTTTCCCTCTCCCCCTGCCTCTCCCCAACTTGGGGGAGCACTTGCTCTCTCCTTCCCTCTCCTTTATTTTTATTTATTTATTTTATTTTAGAGGGAGAGTCCCCACAGGAGGGAGGGGCAGAGGGAGAGAGAAAGAGAATCTCAAGCACTCGGCTCAGGGCCCCACTCTCAGATCAATCCCATGACCCTGGGATCATGACCTGAGTCGAAACCAAGAGTTGGATGCTCAACCAACTGACCCACCCAGGCTCCCCAAGATTTTGGTTTTAAGCAGTCTCTACACAGGGCCTGAACTCACAACTCCGAGATCAAGAGTCACATACTACACCAACTGAACCAGCTAGGCGCCCATCTCTTTTTTTAAAAAGTGGGTTTTTGAGGGACGGCTGAGTAGCTCAGTGGGTTAAACCAACGACTTCGGCTCAAGTCATGATCTCACAGTTTGTGAGCTTGAGCCCCGCATCGGGCTGGCTGCTGTCAGCGCAGAGCCTGCTTCAGATCTTCTGTCCTCCTCTCCCTCTGCCCCTCTGTCTCTTTCTCTTTCTCTCTCTCAAAAATAAATAAACATTTAAAAATAAAGTGGCTTGTTGAGTGGAATGTTTTGAGAATTTTCAAAGACAGAAGTGAGTCTGATAAAAACTACAGATTACCTTATTTTCATTTAGTGCTTTATCCATTTGACTCTGCTGCCTTTTCAAATAGTGTGTTTTCATCTTCACTTGCTTCGTTGCTGTTACTGCAGTTTGGCTGGGATCTTTCAAATCAGTGGAATAGCTAATAGTGTACACACATCAAAAGTGAGTTAACAGTGTCATGTTATCATCTCTTTTCTTATTTTTTTTTTTTTTTATTTTTGAGAGAGAGAGACAGCGCGAGCAGGGGTGCATCAGAGAGAGAGGGAGATACAGTGAGCCGATTTGGGTTTTTGTACTTTGCATTTTTTTGTACAAGTTGAATAGTATTTGTAATGTTAGAATAGTTTCCTCAGGTTCTGGGTTTTTTTTTTTTTTTCAATTTTATTAATAATGATTAGATATACAGAATTTAAAAACATTTATTTTTTATTTTTTAAGTAATCTCTACACCCAACATGAAGCTCAAACCCACAGCCCCTAGATCAAGAGTCATATACTTTACCTAATGAGCCAGCCAGGCACCCCCAGATAAACAGCTTTTTTAAATGGAGTCAAATCTAGAAGCATCTGGATGGCTTAGTTGGTTGAGCTTCTGACCCTTGATTTTGGCTCAGGTCATGATCCTGGGTTATGGGATCAAGCCCCACATTAGGTGGACTGACACACTGGACTGACAGTGTGAAGCCTGCTTGGGATTCTCTCTCTCTCTCTCTCTCTCTCTCTCTCTCTCTTAAATAAATATATAAATAAATAAATAATGACAGAACATATTTTAAAAATGTAGTCAAATCTATCAATGTATGGTTTCTATTTTCATGTCATGCCTAGAGTAAAGGCTTACAAGCTAAGATCATATTATTTTCTAGTGTATTTTCTTTTAGTACCTTTACACTTTAATTCTGCATTTTTGTTAAATGATATGAGAAAACATTTTTTCTCCCCAAATGACTAAGCACTTGCCCCCAAGCCTTCTTTTTATAAAGTCTTATATACATTTTCAGTTTCAAGATTTTCTACTTCATAGCTTTGTTTTTTCTGTTCCTATATACATATTATACATATTACTGTGTTTGTTGTTGTTTTCTTTTTTGAGAGAGAGAGAGAGAGAGAGAGCAAGCAGGGAAGGGGCAGAGAGAGGGAGACACAGAATCTGAAGCAGGCTCCACACTCTGAGCTGTCAGCACAGAGCCTGACACAGGGCTCAAACTCACAGACTAACCACAAGATCATGACCTGAGCTGAAGTCAGGCATTTAACCAACTGAGCCACTCAGGCTCATACATATTACTGTTTTATATTTGATTTTTCATCTTAGTATTTATTATGTCCTGGTCAATACAGGAAAATTCATAGTGGGAAAATTTACCTGTAACAATTTAATATCATATGACTTGAGGCACCCTTGGGGCATGTGGCTGCTTCAATCTATATAGCATGCAACTCTTGATCTCAGGATTGTAGATTCGAGCCCCACCTTGGCTGTAGAGATTACTTAAAAATGAAAAAATCTTAAAAGAGAAAACAAATAAAATAAATAAAAAGAAGCTCCCTTGATATAAATTCTACCTTTAAATGGATCTTTGGATGAGTTTTTGTTATAATTGTCCTGGTACCCTGCTTGCTTCCTATTTAACTTGCTTTGGCTCCTTATACTAAAGAAAAGAAAAAGAAACCTCCAGAAGTGTGGTCTTGTTGAGTTCATTGACTAAAATTCTCTGCCTCCTTTGCTTCAGTTCATCCACCCAACCCCACACAATAAACACAAACCTGTGATAGCATTTCAGAACTATTTTTAGACATCAATTCTAATGAAAGGAGTAACTTGAAGGAGTCTCTATTAAGCTTCTAACAGAATTAGAGGAAACAAAACAGAAGAAACAGTCTCATATCTGTGGAAGCTCAAAAAACTTCAGTTATGCTGACATGAAGAAATATTTCTTTATTTAGGTTTCAGTTAAGGAAAAGAATATGCAGAGCAAGAGGGAAAAAAGGCTTAGAGTGAAAGCATAAAGAGTAAAAGTAAAATTATGACAAAATGTCCAAAAATGAAGAGAGATGAAACAAATAGCAACTTCTAAGGTGAATGTTAATTTGTGTTAAAAGTTCATTTCATTTTTCAATGTTTATTTATTTATTTTGAGAGAGAGTGAGAGAGCATGCACACACAAGCGGAGAAGGGGCAGAAAGAGAGGAAAGAGAGAGAATCCCAAGGAGACTCGGTGCTCAGTGCAGACCCTGACACAGGGCTCAATCTCACAAACCATGAGATAGTGACCTGAGCTGATATCAAGTGTCGGGTTCTTAACTGACTGAGTTGTCCGGGTGCCCCTGTGGTAAAGTTTAATTCACGGAATGTGCTCTGCTGTTCAACTGGGCTGTGGTAAATAATTTAACAACTGTTAAAAATGGTCCTCAAGGGGCACCTGGGTGGCTCAGTGGTTGTGTCCAACTTCGGCTCAGGTCATGATCCTCACACTCCATGAGTTCAAGCCCCGTGTCAGGCTCTGTGCTGACACCTCAGAGCCTGGAGCCTGCTTCAGGCTCTGTGTCTGCCTCTTTCCCTGCTCCTCCCCCCTCCCATGCTTTTCTCTCTCTCTTTTTCGAAAATAAATAAACAGAAAATTTTTAAAAAATGGTCCTCAACATTTTGATCAATAATTAGATATACTTATTAAATTTTCAGTTGTTTTACACATACTGAAAGATCCATTATTTTTATCTGACAGTGGCTGGTACCCAATATCTCCTAATACGGCCAGGATGAATAAAACTGAAGTATTGTTCCCTGAATCATGGATGAAATTTGACGTATATCAGTCTGTCTTGGACACCAACCAAACAGTAATTTCTAGAAATATCTCACATAATAACCAACTATTTTTTTTAAAGTTTCTTTCTTTGTTTGTTTAAGTAATCTCTATACCTAACATGGGGCTTAAACTCATGACCCTGAGGTCAAGAGTCATATGCTCTTCTGACTGAGCCAGCCAGGCGCCCTTATCTACTTTTTTTTTTTTAACATGGATTGAGGGGCAGAATACAGCTAGGCATCACATCTTGATAAAAAAGCGTAGTACAATTTAAATTTTATTTTCTGCCTTGTTCGAAATTTAAGTTACCAAAGATAGTTCTGCTACATGATATGTAAAAGTGATGAATTTGTAGAAAATAGGTAAAATATATCAATTAGTTCAGAACATTTTTACTAGAGAATGCTTCATAATTTAGAATCACAGACTTTAAGGAAAGCATCTAGGAGGGCATTTGCCCTAATTTTCCGTCTGACATTTCAGCTCATCGGTCAGCTAGCCTATGCTACCACTGCATGCCTCGCTAATGCATTAACCTGTTGGTGCTGTGCAGTCCATGGGCAAGTTGTGATCTTGGATCAGTACTTCAAAATGATGAAATTCCTGGGACAAATATTTCCAAGATCCTTCTTGAATGAAGTAAAGTGAGAGCAGTTTTCAAAACACCACAAGTTTGATGATTCTGAAGTATTTATTGGGCCATTTTATTGGGTCCCTTCTCTTGGCTTCAGTCTCCTTTGACCCAACTATAACCATAGTTTGAAGTTTCTGTTATTTAATTTTTCAGCATTTAGAATTCCTTTCTAAAATTTATTTGTTTGTTTAAATGTTTATTTATGTTTGAGAGAGAGAGAGAGACCGAGCATGAGCAGGGGAGGGGCAGAGACAGAGGGAGACACAGAACCTGTAGAAGGTTCTAAGCGGGACACGGTGCTCAAACCCACAACTGTGAGATCATGACCTGAGCTGAAGTTGGATGCTTAACCAACTGAACCATCCAGGGACCACAGGATTTAGAATTCCTAATAAGATGCTGGAAGGAAGCAGGAAGCAGAACATAAGATGGAGGAGAGCAGCTTGAAGGAGATGAAGGAGTTCAAGTGTAAAATATACGAGGACAAAGTAATCCATTGAAAGATATAGGAACTCAGTTTTTTTGTGCTCCTACTATGTGCAGTGATTAATTAGTATGTAGTGCCAGGAGAAACTTGATTGTTGTAAATTGTGTACGTTGGACAGCTAAACAAGTGAAAAAATCACAATCTCATCTGGCCCTGGTAAATAGTATATTATAATTAATAATATGCTTAATTAAGTTTCACCTCAGTAAGAACTATATATCATTGAATATAGGCTCAATTGCCTTTAAGTTTTGCTAGAGTAGGTGTTTGATGAGCCTTCAAGAGGTTTTTACTTGATTACTAACAACTCCAAGTTTCAATGGCTTATGATACATTTCTTTTTTTTTTTAAGTTTTTTAATTTATTTTGAGAGAGCAAGCATGTACAAATGGGGGAGGGACAGAAAGAGGGAGAGGGAGAGAATCCCAAGCAGGCTCCGCACTGAAAGCACAGAGCCCGATGCAGGGCTGGAACCCACAAACTGTGAGATCATGACCTGAGCTGAAGGGGGACGTTAACTGACTGAGGCACCGAGGCACCTCTTACATGATACGTTTCTCACTCAAGTTGCAGGTTAGGTGCAGCCCTGCTCCATGTGTCTTTGTCACTCTGCAATTCAGGCAGAGGGAGGATTCCCTCGGTCTCATGGCAGAGGGAAAAGAGCAATGACAGAACTATATGATCCATAACTCCTAAAGCTGCCACTCAGGACCTAAATCACTACATTCTATTGGCCACAGCAAGTCACATGCCAATGCTGCCATAAACAGGGAGAGGAGTTCTATTCCTCCCATAGGCATCAGTGTAAGTCATCTGGAAAGGGCACGGAAGAATATTTCTTTAAGGGGAGGCTGGGGTAGTGAATACTGGGAACAATAAGGCAATTTATCAATAGCAATGTGTTGACACCAGTTTGCTAAGTAAGCTTTTTTTTCCCCTGATAAACTATTGGATAACATAGTGAGTTTTTCCAAAATACTTTTATGTATCTACCATGTGCCAAACACATACTTTCTGCAGTTGACAAACTCTCCTTTCGGTGACAAAGGCAGATAGTGAAAAAGATAATATGCAGTAAGGAATATGAACAAAATACTATGGGAGCTACATGGATTCTACTGAAGGTGTATTTCCTAAAGGAAGTGATATTTAATTGTGTCATTAGCTTGCAGTTTAAAACAAGGAAACAATTTTCACCACTACTGGAAAATTAATTTGGTATATACTCTTCAGATGGTGTATACGTGTTGTGAGATTTAGCAATAGCCCAGGTGCCTTGATTAGTCACTGTAATTCTTCAGTTCTTAAATCACTTGTGATGACATAGCTTATATTGAACGTTTCCTGCCTGATTTATAATTTAAGTTTCATTTTTTCCGGTTAGAAATTTGGCATAAAACTTTATATTTCAAAATAATTGCAATTGTTTTTCCACCATCTGATAATCAAAAGCATTTGAAATAATAGCCTGGATGACAGAGTCATCCAAAAACCAAAACCAAACCAACCAACCAACCAAACAAACAAAAAAACATCTCTCACCAGATAGGAGGAATAAGATTAAATAAAAATTCAATTTTTCACTCATCACGTTGGCAAAAATTTTAAAAAGACTAATTCCAGTACAGTCAAATTATAAGGAAATGGGATCTCTCATAATTGCTGATAGGCCTATGAGATGATATAACCTTAATGCATTCATTAATTCAACAAATATTTAATGAGTGCATACAGTGTGCTCAGGGTTCAACAAAGAACAAAACAAAGGTCCACCTCTCAAGGTGTTTGTAATCATGGAGAAAACAGGTAATAATTAAATTAATAGCATAGGCATAGTAGGTGACTGTGTGAGTGATATCTTACATAGGATGATCAGAGAAGTCTTCTCTGATAATAATATTTTTTTTATTTATTTATTTTTGAGAGAGAGAGAGAGACAGCGTGAGCAGGGGAGGTGAGAGAGAGAGGGAGACACAGAATCCAAAGACAGGCTCCAGGCTCTGAGCTAACGGTCAGCACAGAGCCCGATGCGGGGCTTGAACCCACAAACCGCGAGATCATGACCTGAGCCGAAGCCAGAAGCTCAACTGACTGAGCCACCCAGGTGCCCCTCTGATAATAACATTTAAGTAGGATGTTAAGAATGAAGCCTCATGATTACCTGAAAATAGGGCATTCAAGGCATAGGGAGCAGTGAGTTGAAAGGTCCTAACATAGAAAGAACATCCTTGGTGTATTGGAGCAAGGTTTGTCAGCACTGACACTACTTCGGGCAGGATAGTTCTTTGTTGTGAAGGCTGTCCTGTGCGTTGTGAATTATTTATAGCAGGGTATCTAGCCTCCACACACTAGATGTCATTAGCATACCTCCTCCCTTGTCATGGTGACCAAAATGTCCCAGACATTGACAAATTTCTCCTAGGGAGGAAATATCTTGGGCTGAAAATCACTGTGTTAGAGGAACAAGGTGTTTAGTCAGGCTAGGGGGGAATGAGTGAGGAGGAAGTGGCAGAGAACTTCGAGAGGGGGTGGGGGATCAGATCACAAAGGGACTTACAGGTCATGGCAAGGAGTATGCATTTTATCCTGAATAAAAACAGAAGCCATTGGAAGTTTTGATCAGAGAAGTGGCATTATTCAATTTGTAATATAGGCAAGAAGTGATTGTGTGGTTTGCATTAGGGTGGGAGTACTAAGAAGTGGCCAGATTGTGGATGTATTTTCAAACCGGGATATATCCTGAAATCCTGTTTGATGCAAACAGGATTTGCATCACAGATGGAACATGAGAGAAAAAGGAGTTAGTCAAGATTTCTGGCCTAAGCAACTGGTTAGATGAAATTACCATTTATTGAAATGGGGAAGACCAGGAAAGGAGCAGGTTTGGTAAAGATAATCAAAAGTTCAGGACACCTGCCTGGTTGACTTGGAAGTGTGTGTGACTCTTGATCTCGGGGTCATGAGTTTGAGCCCCACATTGGGTGTAGAGATTATTTAAATAAAACAAAAAAAGTGCGAATTTGGACGTAACTTTAAAATACTCCTGTAGGAGCAATTGAACAAATATAAGGAAAAACTTGGCTTACCAGCAGGACATGTGGAATATTTTAAATTATACTTATTTTATATTAAATATTTTATTTGATTTTTAAATCTTTATTTATTTATTTATTTTTTTTTTTAGAGAGAGAGAGAGAGAGAAAGAGAGCACATATGGGGGGAAGGGGCAAGAGGAAGAGAGAGAGAGGGGCCGGAAGAATCCTAAGCACACTCCATGCTCAGTATGGAGCCTGATGTGAGACTCAATTCCACAACCCTGACCTGAGCCAAGGTCAAGAGTTGGATGCTTAGGGGTGCCTGGGTGGCTCAGTCGGTTGAGCGTCTGACTTCGGCTCAGGTCACGATCTCACAGTTTGTGGGTTTGAGCTCTGCATCGGGCTCTGTGCTGATAGCTCAGAGCCTGGAGCCTGCTTCTGATTCTGTGTCTCCCTCTCTCTCTGCTCCTCCCCTGCTCGTGCTCTGTCTCTCTCTGTCTCCCAAAAATAAATAAATGTAAAAAAAATTTTAAAAATATATTTAAAAAAAAGAGTTGGATATTTAACCAATGGAATCACCCGGGTGCCCCAAGACTTAAATATTTTAATTTAACTAGAGATTGGCCAAATATTATGTGGCTACATTAATTGAAGTATGTTGTCCAGAACAAGAGAGATTATAATTGTATGCTATTCTATGCTGTTCGACTATATTTCTAGGTACCATGTTTTGTAAAAACATTGATATTCTTTAGACAAGGCTTAATTTCTCAATCAGGTTCCTGTATAGAACTGAAACCATATTATATGAGGAGAAGGTAAAAATCTCTGGATATTATGAACCAAAGAAAAGTCAGTCAAAAAAGAAACCAGACCTCTTACTTTCAAATATAGGAAGGCATATGTTGAAGAAATGGAATGAAACCTGTCTAAAGTGTTTCTCATAGCATCAGACAAGGACCACCTATACCAGAATTACTTTGAGTGCATGTTAAAATAGTTGACTTCTGGCCCCAACTCAGGCCTACAGATATCAGACCCCGCCTTGGGCTCCGCGCTGACATGTGGAGGCTGCTTGGGATTCTCTCTCTCCCTCTCTCTCTCTTTCTGTCCCTCCCCTGCTCACTCTCTATCCATATCGCCCCTCTCAAAATAAATAAATAAAATAAACATTTAAAAAACACAAATAATAGAAACAGTATTTTGTTGTATAGCTTTAAAATTTTTAATGATTTTACTTTATTGCTTTAGTAATCTAACCTATAAAAGATGTTCCAAAATGTATTTTTTGGTGTCTTTTAATATTCCTCAAAATATCAAAATCTGTAAATTATAAAATATTTATTAATTTGAAGAATGAAGTCAGAGATTTTATTGGTTTGATTTGGCTGACTTGGTTGGCAGTGAGGACTGACTTTGCCAATTATGTTAACATACAAAATATATATATATATATATTTTAAATGTTTATTCATTTTTGAGACAGAGAGAGACAGAGTATGTGTGGGGAAGGGGCAGAAAGAGAGGGAGATACAGAATCCGAAGCAGGATCCAGGCTCTCAGCTGACAACACAGAGCCCGATGCAGGGCTTGAACTCACAGACTGCAAGATCATGACCCGTGCTAAAATCGGACGCCCAACCGAGTGAGCCACTCAGGCGCCCATATATATATTTTTAAATGTTTATTTTTGAGAGAGAGAGAGTGTGTGAGCAGGGGAGGGGCAGAGAGAGAAGAGGACAGAAGATCTGAAGGGGGCTCTGTGCTGACAGCAGCAAGAACTCAAGGACCATGAGATCATGACCTGAGCGAAAGTTGGATGGATGCTCAACTGACTGGGCCACCCAGGGACCACAACATAGACAATATCATTTTATAAATTGAATGACTCTGGAACCTTAAGTTTTGACAAAAGCCAAAGTTGAGTCTAAGTGAAATTCTAACCAATATTTTACTTTTATATTTAATAATGTATCAAATTGTTAACACTGAAATATGATCATGGTAAGGTGCCTGGGTGGCTATTCATTAGTGTCTGATTTTGGCTGAGGTCATGATCCTGTTTCCAGAGTTCGAGTTCCATGTTGGATGAGCTTGAGCCCCACTTTGGATGAGCCTTGCTTCTCTCTCTCTCTCTCCTCTCTGCCCGTTGTGGGACATGGGACTGCCCCTTGTGGGATTCTCTCTCTGCCTCTTGCTTACTTGTGCCTTCTTTCCTCTCTCTCTCAAAAAACAAACAAAAAACCCCAAAAAACAAACAAAAAAACGAACCTCATCATGGCAGTATAAGATGTTTTTTATCTTTTTTTTTTTTGTCTTATAGATGTTATATACTTAGTATATTACCTCAGAGTAAAATTATGTAAAGGAAGTAGAATGAAGAGCTCAATTACAGTGCCACTGTAAACCAATGATTGTAAGTATCAAGTTGCTAGGGTTTTTAGACTTCATATTTAAAAAGAGATGAAACAGGGGTGCCTGGGTGGCTCAGTGGGTTGGGTGGCCAGCTCTTGATTTCGGCTCTCAGGTCATGATCTCACTGAGTGTGAAGCCTACTTGGAATTCTCCCTCTCTCCCTGCCTCTTCCCTGCTCTCTAAAATAATAATGATGATAATAATAATAATAATAAAATAATAGAGATGAAACAATTTTATTTAAAATTTTAATATTTGTTTCAGCAATTATATCTTCTGTAATTCTTCAGGGTTATGATGAAAAATGTTAGATGCCAAATTAAAGTATGCAAGGGATACATACCTTTTCAAGATAACTTTGTAGTATGCAGGCAAAAGTGTTCAGAGACTCCAGGTCTGACTGATGTTTAACATTTCTTTCAACTCTTAGAGTTCTATGAATATGGTCCTAAGAGGCCATTTAGATGCATTATAAACTCTGGAGGAAAACAAACACTTAAAGGCTTACTTATAATGAGCTATCCTAACAGAAAAAAAGAAAACTCCAGTCAAGTCTTCTCACAAACATCCACTGTCATGGCAAGAGAAAACCTTTGCATCTCTTTTTACAATTGTTTAAAAATTATTATTTTTCAAATATGCACTTGATACAAAACTGTTTACAAAAATGATTTTGTGGTGAGGAGGTGGTAACATTTCTAGATCTTTCGCCCATTTTATAAAAGTATGTGGGTGAGTTATAGAAAAGTACCATATGAAAGACAAGAAAAGAAAGTATTCTCAGCCTCTCATAATCCTGCCTTCTTCTTGTGTCCTGATGACCTTTTCTCTTATTTCAGAAAAAAAAAAACAAAAGTCAGCTGATGGGAACTCCTTCAACTCCTAATCATCAAGTTTACACACATGGGTACCCATCTTTTCCTTCTTCCCTATTATCAAAGCTCAATCCTTCCACCTGTGCAATGATGCCATCTCCTTCATCTTAGAATTTACAGCAACCACTGTGACTCTGTCTGAGTACCGTCACCCTCTGTATCAAGATACTTGACTTCTTGCACCTTATTATTCTCTTCTGGAAAATGGGGAGAACAATAGAACATATTACACAAGGTGGTTGTGAGAATTAAATGGGTGCTCGGAACAGTGTCTGTTGTACAAATGTACAATATCTTATCTATGATTATTTTCACGTTTCTGCTAGCGTTTACACACATTAGTCTTCTTCCTTGTTTAGTTACCCGACCTTCTCTTTAGAGTCCAAAGTCTTAAAATAGTTTTCTATTTTAATAGTTTCTGGTCTTCAGTCTACTGTAATGAGGCTTCAGTGTCTGTAATTCCTTCCCCATGACCTGCCATGCGCTAAATCTAATGAATATTTTGTAGATCTCATTTTAGTTGACTTTTCGGCATTCAACTGTTGTCATCTTCATCTTTTCTGAGTACTTTTCATTTGGTTTAAATAGTATCCAAATCCCTACCCCAGTATATTCTTTAAATTCTTTGCAGCATCTTCTCTTTTTCTACTCAAATTTTATTTTTAAATTTTTAAAGTTTATTTATTTAAAATTTTTTTATGTTTTATTTATGTTTGAGAGAGAGACAGAGAGACAGAGAGACAAAGACAGACAGGGGGAGGGGCTGAGAGAGAGCGAGACACAGAATCTGAAGCAGGCTCCAGGCTCTGAGCTGTCAGCACAGAGCCCCATGTGGGGCTTGAACTCACAAACAGCGAGATCATGACCTGAGCTGAAGTCGGACACTCAACCAACTGAGCCACCCAGGTGCCCCTATTTATTTTTTTTTAGTAATATCTACACTCAATGTAGAGCTTGAACTCACAACCCCAAGATTAAGCCAGGCTGAGCCAGGCAGGTGCCCCCCCGCCCCCACTCAAATTTTAGATGTTAAGAGTCCTTCAAGTCTCTTTGGTCTCTTTCTTTCCACTGTATTCCCTCTCTGTGTATGATCTCATGGCTTCATTTGCCATTTGTAGCAGATACTGTAAATAAATTCAATACCCACTGCCAACTAGCTTTTTCTTCTACCACTGAGGCTGGAAAGCAAAATACTCAATTTCTAAGCTTTCCTTGAGCTCTACTGGTGGCCATTTGACAGAATTCTGAGTAATGAAACCTAAAGTAAAGTTAGCCAGAGAGGCTTCTGGAAAGTTTTTGCTTTCCTTTTTTTTCTTTTTAATTTTTTTATATAGTTTATTTTTGAGACAGAGAGAGACAGAGCATGAGTGGGGGAGGGGCTGAGAGAGAGAGACACACACACACAGAATCTGAAACAGGCTCCAGGCTCTGAGCTGTCAGTACAGAACCTGATGCGGGGCTCAAATCCATGAACTGTGAGATCATGACCTGAGCTGAAGTTGGCCGCTTAACCAACCGAGCCACCCACACGATCCTTTGCTTTTCTGATAAGAGGGGACAGCTGAGGGAACTGGTTCTTTGGTTGTTCTTCATACCTAGAACTTATAATGCTAAAGATATAGTTATCTTTCCCTATAAAGTAAAGAGCTACCATACTAAGGGTTGATTTTATATTTGCAGTCCTGAACTTTGAGCTTTAGATTCAAACAACTGCCTGGTCAACAAATCCTAGTTACCTCACAGGCACCTCAAACTGAGCATTTCCAAAATACTACTTGTCATTTTTGATCCCATCGGGTCTTCTTTTAAGTGATCCCCAACATGGTGAATGGCAGCATTGTTTACCCAGTTGAGCAATCTCTTATTTGGAGACACCCATGATTCTATCTTCCCCTCTCCCCATATTCATCAATCAAGTCTTGTTCTTTTCACGTCTAAAATGTTCTTAGAATGGACTCCCTTTTCTCCATTTCTTTCCTGTTACCCTAGTCCAAGTTATCATCATCTTTCTGGATTAATATTAATAACCCCCAGTTGTCCCTATCTTTAATCTACTCTCTATATATTAGTCTGAATATTTTAAACGATTTTTTTAAAACAGGCTTCATGCCCAGGGCAGAGCCAGCACAAAGCTTGAACTTATGACCTTGAGGTCAAGACCTGAGCTGAAATCAAGAGTCAGATGCTTAACTGACCGGGGCACCCAGGTGACCCATTAGTCTGAATATTTTATTTTTATATTTTTAAATGTTTATTTATGTTTGACAGAGAGAGAACCAGAGCATGAGAGGGGGTGGGAAGAGGGCAGAGATGGTGGGAGACAGAGGATCTGAAGTGGGCTCTGTGCTGACAGTGGGGCTCGAACTCACCGACTTTGAGATCATGACCTGAGCTGAAGTTGGACGCTTAACCAACTGAGTCACCCAGGCACCCCTAGTCTGAATATTTTAATAAAAACCTGATTGTGTTGCTTATACACTAAAATGCTTTCTATTGCTTTTAGGATCTAGGGCAAAATCTTAACAATGTTTGCAGTGCTCTGTTAAGTCTGGCATGGGCCTTCTCTCCCAACTATGTTCTAGTCATACTGGCTTTATTTCTGTTCCTAGAAAGTAGCAAGAAATTTTGTGTCAGGGGTTTTGCATATGCTATTCTCTATATCTGCATGCCACTTCTATTAGTTTTCTATTGCTGCTGAAACAAATTACCACAAATTTATGGCTTAAAACGAAATTTGTTTTAACAAACATCATTTTACAGTTTTGTTAAGTCAATAGTCCAACATGGGTCTCATTGGGCTAAATCAAGGAGTCAACAGGGCTGGCTGGGTTCTTCTCTGGAGGCTGAAAGGGAGATTCTGTTTCCTTGTCTTTCCCAGCTTCTGGAGGCCACCCACATTTCTTGACTCAAGGCCTACTTCCTTCATCTTCAAAGTCAGGAATGTTTATCTCTCCAACATTTCATTTCATTTCATTTCATTTCATTTCACTTCATTTTTTCATTTTATTTCATTACTTCATTTCATTTCATTACTTCATTTCATTTCATTTCATTTCATTACTTCATTTCATTATCTATCTTGAAAGAAAGAGAGCAAGCATGAGCTGGGGAGGGACAGAGAGAGGGGGAGAGAGAAAATCCCCAGCAGGCTCTGCACACTGTCAGTGCAAAGCCTGACTAGGGGCTCAATCCCATGAACCCGTGAGATCATGACTTGAGCCCAAAGCAAGAGTCAAATGCTTAACTGACTGAGCCACTCAGGCAGCCCTCTCCAACCATTCTTTTTTATTTTTTAAAATCTTTTAAAAATAAATTTAATGTTTATTTTTGAGAGAGAGAGACACAGAGAGAACGAGTGGGGGGGCAACCATTCTTAAATTTTTAAAAAATATTTATTTTTGAGAGAGAGCACAAGCAGGGGAGAGGCAGAGAGAGAGAGAGAGAGACACATAGAATCCGAAGGAGGCTCTGTTAGTACAGAGCCCGACATGGGGCTGGAACTCACGAACTGTGAGATCATGACCTGAGCCAAAGTTGGACGCTTAACCAACTGAGCCACCCAGGCTCCCATGAAACCATTCTTATGTAGTCACAGTTACATTTCCCTCTGCCCTGAGCTGGAAAGGTTCTCCAATTTTAAAGTCCCATGTAATAAATTGAGCCCACAGGAATAGAAAATAATCTGTCTCAAGGTCTTTATCTGGAAAGTTGCTTTTGCATATTCACAAATTCTGGGGATTAGGACATAGGCATGCTTGGGGGTTGGGGACATTTCTAACTACCACACTATTTTTAATGACTGCATTAGGTTATAAACACTTTATGGTGGCTTTAGAGTTTTGTATTTGTTAGATAACCAAACATCTTATGCAGCAACAAGTAGGCAGTTGTTAGCACTGATTCCACGGCTCAGCAATGCCACCAGGGACTCAGGCCTTTCCTCTTCCACTCTGCCATCTTTAGTCCCTTGGCTTTTGCTTTTTGCCCACAGGTTTATTGTTTCAGGATGGCTGCTGCTTCTCTAGATTTTTGTACCTATATTCAAGAAAGAAGAGGGAAGAGGGGTGTACCAGCTCGTCACAGTGCTCTGCTCGTATCCTCTAGTTCTTATCACTCTAGTGTACAGTGGGTGGCCAGACTTCCAACTGCTGGCACCTGCATTCCTATGCCTGAGGGTTTTCTTACCCACTAAGGAAGCCTGCTTTGCTGCCCACAAGCCCTCCCGGAACAACAATCAATGATTAAAGAGAGTACATGTAAATACCCAGCTTCCTCGTCCCTTGGGTCGGAGGTTTTGTTTTGGGGGTCGGGGGTTCGGTATGATGATTTTAAGGCACATGTTTTATATTGGTTTGTAGAATTTACCAGGGAGATTAGACTTCAGTTACTTTAGGATTAAGGGGCTTGATAATGAATCTTTTATTGGATACTTACTCTCCCATTTCCTACCTCATTTCTCCACTATCCTACCAATGTTTCTTGGGATGGCAACAAAATAAAACTATTTCCACCTGTGTTATTTCAGGGCTTGCTTTGTGGGGAATCCAAACCAAGACAGGCCATCATCATCTTTCCTCCTTGTGTCTTTAAAGCAGACAGTTGGTACTATAGTGGCCAGTTTACAACTAGAAGGTGAGAAACCAATGTGTGGAAGGTCAAATAGAAAGAAACAACTTGGGTTCATAACATTGAGCCACTATACCAGCCCTGACTGGACTGTCACTGCCATTCTTAATTCAAAGATTGTTTACTTGCAGTCTAATATGTCCCCAGTACAAATAAACAGAAATAAAGTTATAATAAAGATTAGTAAGAGCTGTGAAGGAAATGAACAGAGTACTTTAATAAAATATTCTAGGGGAGGGGAGTTGTTTTTTGAGATGATGTTTAAGTTGAAACTGTAAGGAGGGTAGCCATTTCGAAATTAAGACAGCATGTCCTAAAAAGAAACAACATTCCCCAAGACCCAGAGCCGAAAAGATTTTATGTTTGAAAGCAGACCAGTGTGGCTGGAATGTAACAAGAGTGAGGTTACAAACCAGAGAGGTTAGGGAAGGCTCAAGTAGATTTTATTCTAAATGCAACAGGAATATTGAAGGGTTTTAAGGTAGGGAAGTGAAATAATCCAATTTATTTATAAAAATAATCACTCTAGCAAGTTAAGAACCAAACAGTAGTTTGCTGATCTTATGCACAAAGCATTGGGCTGGATGCTGTGGAAAGAATAAAATAGCATACTTGTCTCTAATAATGGCCCTAAGTTCCACAAAACAGTGGTAAGTGTGGGTGTGAGGGACGAGTAAATTCTGCAAGAACTCTGGCCTCTGATAGTAACAATCAGGTTTTGATGCCAAACTCCAGACAGAATCCTGTATTCAGTAATAACCAGAATGCTAAGAAGGGGAAATTGCTATGGCAAGATTAGTTTTCCAAAGTTGTTTATGTGAGGCTGGTTTTCAGGTAAGTAGCGAGGAATAGAATATACTATGTATATATTACAAAGCTCAAGAATTAAAAATTTCATAGTAGATTGTATCATTTTACCCAAAGCATGATTCGACCACTAGATGGTGACATGTATACAAAGTATTGAAAACAACCTTAGCTACTGAAGGTGTACAGTCACTGCTGATTACTGGTAGGAAAATCCAGATTTATAAGAATTTAGGGGATATTTTAGCAGAGGTTCTGCTTCATCACACTTTTAGAACGTATAACTTTCAAATACATTAAAAGGTTTTGTTGATACGGATACTAGATAAGCTTCTACAGAAGAGTGAAGATTCTAGTTAGGAGGCAGGCAACCTTGTTTCTCATGGTCTTTTATGCCTTTATCTGTTAACAAGAAGTTGAATTAGATAAAGGGTTCTTAAACTATAGCCCACAGGCCAAATCTGGCCAGTTCTGTTTCTGTATGGTTTATAGGCTAAGAATGGTTTTAGATGTTTAAATAGTTGAAAATATCAAGAGAAAAATAGTATTTTGTGACACATGAAAATATGATTTTCAAATTTCAGTGTCTGTAAGTTAAGTTTTATTGGAACACAGCCATACTTTTTCCACCAAGTACTGTCTATATCTGCTTTTGTTCTAACAGTTGAGTAGTTGTGATAAGAAAGTTGGCTTGCCTGTAAAGCTGAAAACTATTTACAATCTGGCTATTTACAGAAAAAGTTTGATGAGCACTTAAGTGGTGACTGAAGAGCAATGATCATTTATGACAATACTCTAAATTCTCAAAGCATTTTATTATTTTATTTAATTTCTTAAATAAAGAGACTCTTAAGCAGGCTCCATGTTCAGCACCGAGCCTGATGCGATGCTCTATCTCATGATCACAAGATCACGTCCCGAGATGAAATCAGGAGTTCAAGAGCAGGATGCTTAACCGACTGAGCCACCCAGGTGCCCTTCAAAGCACTTTAATAAAATGAAGCATCATTTCACATAACTTTGCAATGGGAAAAAAATAGTAAAAAAAATTTCCTTAGCCATCAGAGTGGGTCTTCAATACATCCCAGAAGTATTCTACACCTATGGTAGTAGTTGCCTTCACTTTCAAGAGCTGTTATGGTTCTCTGGGCTCAAAAGCATAGTTGACAGGCACTTACAAGTAATTATCATAAGAACATCTGTCTCAGGAATGTGTTTGGCTACAAGTAACGGAAACCTAAGAGTGGCTTAAGGAAGATGGTACACCAGCCGCCTGGGGGTAGACTGCTGCTCAAAGGTGCATCTGAGACCTGCATCTTATTACTATTATTTTTTTTTTGTATTATCAACTTTAGAGTTGGCTTTTAGCCTGTTTGTGGTTTCACTGGAAAAAACAACACAACAACAAAACACCAAAAACTAGACACAGATGCTCTATTACTTTGTATATCAAGACTATTTTTCAGACAGAAAGAAGGATTAAGGGAAATGTGTGCTGAATTTCTTTTATTAGGCACGGGCAATTCTTTCCAAAAGGTCCACTCTGCAGATTTCTGCTCATATTTCACTGGCAAGGACTCAAACACACGTTCAGCTCTACCCTGAGTGTTTTAAACCTGTTAACGAGCCTTCCTTGGGCCTTTCCTTCCAGAGACCAGTCTCTAGTTGCCACCTGAAAAACAAAACAAAATTTGGGTTTGGCAAGTTTCCTTGTGGGCAGGTAAGACGGATGGGTGGGAATGGATGCTGGCTGGTCAATGTCTGCTATAGAAGCCAGTCAACTGTGCAGAAACCCAAGTTTTACAGTAAAGATGGGAAGAAGGGGAGAGGATGGCAGAATCTCTCTCTCTACAGCTGGGAAGCTCACCTGCTCATACGGAGCAGTGTAAAACAGGTGGGCAGAAACTTTATAGGAATGCTGGCAAGGTGGTCGTGGCATGGAAGGATGGTGGGACACGACCTTTAAACGAATCACTACAGATTCTTAATAGCTGCTTGGGTGACACAGTTCTAAGATTACACACACGCCCTTTCGGTCTCTTCAGTCACATCGGGACTGGATACAGAAATCAGTGAGGAGGTCTAAGTGCAGGTGTGAGCAAAATTTTCCTAATGCTAACTAGTTAACACTACCAACTTAAGCGGAGTGTCCCCTTTCCTTCCTGTTCTTCATTTTCCGCTTCCCATCTTAACAGCCTGGCGATCTGCTCTTCGCCGAGAAGAATGTGCTATTTCAGGTGAAGAGTTGTAGAGCTGCAGGCAATTGGTGCGGGGCCCTCTCGCGTAAAAGGGAAGCGATGCCATGTGAACGCTCTTCACTCCGCCATTTCTTGTCACGTCAAGGTGTCTTACTGCTCGAGGACTGATGAGCCTTACAGAATCGAGGGTAGCGATCGACACGCATGCAGGTTACGCCGCCCCTGGGCTGTTCCATTCTCACAAAACCCCGCGGGGAGAGGGCCATGTGCCCTAACTTGGACTGCGGCGTCGCTTCGGCCCGGCTCTTCCGTGAACCCCTGCCTCCCCCACCCCAAAAAACCTGAGCGCTGGGAGGGAGAAATCGGCACCCACCCCCCTTCGTGGGCCCGGAGGAAAAATGGCGAAGCGCAAGGGCGGGGAACAGGGCGGCGCGAGTGACCCGGCGCTCGCTGGGGCTCGCAGCCCGCGGAGTGGGCCGCGGTGGGCGACGCCGCGTAACCGCGAGCCGCTCGGCGCCTCCGCCATCTTCTCCTACTCACCCGGACTCCCCCCGCGGCCGCGCTGGCTTCGTGTTTCCCTTCCGGCCGCTGACAGAGATCCGGGCTGGGCGGGGTGGGCGAACGCGCCGAGGGGGTGGACCGAGGGCGGGGAGGCCAGACGGAAGAGGAAAGGGAGGGCGGCGAGCCGGCCGCCGCGGGGTGTGGAGCGTGCGGCGTGTGTGCAGTGGGAGAGGTGGGAGGGCGAGAGGCGAAGCGAGGGAGGGAGGCGGAGGAATGAGAGCGCGAGGCGTTTCTCGTCGGCTCCTTCGCTCGGGCGGAAAGAGCCGAGCGCAGCCCGAACGCTCTATTAAAATGGCGGCGGCGTCAGCGGTGGCCGCGGCGTCTGGTCGGTGAAGTGACTCTGCTGCTTCTCTCCCCACCCGCCCCCTCCCTCCCTCTCCCCTCCCCCCGTCCTTCCCCCCCTTCCCCGCCGCCGGCGCCTCCGCGCCCCTCCGGCCTGCGCACCTCCCCTCGCCCCCCTCCTCTCCCCCGCCCGCTCCGGGGACCGCCGGCCCCCTCCCCCATACTCCTGCTCTCCGCCCCGTCCCCGCCGCCGCCCGCCCTCGTCGCCTCCCCGCCCCGCCGGCCGGCCGGCCCCCTCCTCCGCCTCTCTCCCCTCCCCCCCGCCGGTCGGGATCAGTCACTGCGATCCGAAGCGGGGGAGGGGGGGGGCGGCGGCCGAACGATGTGCGAGAACTGCGCAGACCTGGTGGAGGTGTTAAATGAAAGTAAGTAGCCGCGGCGGCGGCCTGTGGGGGTGCAGGGTTTGGGGGCCGCGCGCAGCTCCCCGGGCTGCCGCGGCCTGCGGGAGGCGACGGCCGAGCCAGGCGGCATGCGGGCCTAGCGCCCCGGGAAGGTGCGCGGTGGCGCGGCCGCCGCGGCGCCTCGGGCCCAGCCCGGCCCGGTTACCTGGGCGCTCGAGAGGGGGCCGCCCCGGAGCTCTGGCCAGGCAGGGCCTGAGCGGTCTCACCTCTCGGAAAGTTTCCTCATTACAGGTGTCAATTAACGAAGGCACTAATGAGCCTTCGCCTCCCTCGCCCTGCCGGGAAGGTGAGGGGAGGTGGGGTCTGAGGACGAAGCTTTCCTCCGCAGTCGGAACCCTTCGGCCCTCCGGCCGCCCTCTTTGATTTTCAGCGTGCTGCCGAGGCCTCTCTTACCTGCTAATTTCATTAAACTCCCTGGGAGGAGGAGGTTGGTGGGGTTCCCCTCCCTTGGGGTGTGTGGGTGTATTAAACCTTCCTACTAGCCCTGAAATAGCTGAAAATGAACTGTAATAGTCATGATCGGAACCTTCATACCTATTTTTTAAAAAATTAATGATGGTTCCTCTTAGTGTACCATTCGTCATTCTAATGGTAAATTTTATTATATCATGGAGAGCCCTGTACTACAGATACCATCCCGGGATAGTCATGGCCTGTCTCCTGGAATGAAAGGCCTTATTCCTTATACTTTGGATTGTTAAAGAGCGTACCCTGATCTTTTCCAGCCAGATTCTTTTATTTTATTTCCGACCCTTGTAAGGTAGTAGTTGAGCCTAAAGAAACAAGCTGTATTGCAGATTAACTACTTCTGGGCCCAAAGGCCTAGTTCGACGAGGTGCATTAGATAAGATTAATTTACAAAAACTTGATGGTGGAGAAAATGCTCATGTGAGAACTGCTTGTGTGGGTTTTGTATTCCTGTTCTGATATATCCAAACTACCTCTTTTCTGATATTCTTTAGAACAATGGTTTTAGAAAGTATTTGTGTTTGAATTTTACTATATTATTTATGTGCTTGAACTTCACTTTATTAACCAAAGGTAATAAGAAAAGTGTTGAGTTCTAGTTTACTTTCAGCCGAGTATTTTCTGACAGGTGGAAGCAGGTTTTGCACATATTCAAACTGTACTTTCCAATATATGTTATTGTAAATTTTCCTAGAATTTTAAGGTTATTTGTATTTGTTTTGAGATACATTTGGTGCAGGTGATTTATGAAATGATTACTTAAGTATTTAGTACTTACACTTATTCCAGTAAACTGTATTTTATATCTTAGATATGTTGTGTGGTTGTTTTATTATCAACTGGGAAAAGCATTATCTTTGCTCTCTAATATATGAAAAAAGTGCTTTTAATAATGTTTTGGTGTTTTAAAAGTTATTTTAAACTTAACTAGGAAAACCAACTTTAAACATAGTATCTAAAAAAACTAAAGTTTGTTAGTCTTTATTATGTTGTGAAAAGAGACCTAAAGAAAGTTCCTATTGAAAATTATTTGGGAAACCCCTAGAATTTTGCTTAGAAGCACTCAAAAATGCAATGGATTTATAGAAACTTAGACATGTAGACAATCTTGAAGTAGACTTTAGCTTTTATTACCTTTAGGTATATACAGTTAGTAGAACCAGGTTTGTATAAACCAGTGGTCTCTAAAAATACGACAATTTCTTAATATTTTCTGTTTATTTTTTTATTTTAGAGAGAAAGAAAGTGCCCACACGTGTGGGTGTGGGGGCGAAGGGACAGGGAGAGCGAGAGAATCCCAAGCTGCCCAGGCTCAGTCTTCCGACCCTGGGATTATAACTGGAGCTGAAATCAGGTTGGCCACTCAGCCAACTGAGCCACCCAGGAGCCCCTCTTAATATTTCCTTAAAAGTACAGTTTAAAAAATTTCCTTCCTAAACACTAATCTCACAGTGATGCTTCCCCTTTTTTTTTTTTTTAAATTACTTCACCAATTTTATTTGTAGGTTATACCGAACTATTACAAGTTGTTTTTTTTCTATGTAGTTTTAAAATTGTTTTCATTTTTCTTTTGTGTTGTATCCCAAACATAAGACGTTTAAGTTTCTTAAGAATAGAGGGTAGTACTTTATCTCATTATAGTGATAACATTTATCCATGACTGGATAGGAACATGATGATTGGAACTTTATAAAACTTGTTGAAGGTTATATATCTTTTTTGTAATCTTGCTCACAATAATTATTAAGTCTGTCCTTTTATTCCCCTAGAGTTTGTGCAAAGATGAGCATCAATTCATCTTTGATTAGAAATTCAGAGCTAAAGTCCCCAAATAATGTGCTCAGAATTTCTCTCTCAATATATCTCCCCATAAGAGTTTAACCATGAGAAGAAATAAAGTGATGTATGTGATGTGTTTCGAGTTGATTTTGAAAAAGAATTATTTAAAGAATACTGAAAAATTATTTCTTGTCAAATTTAAAATGCTGATGAAACTTAAAAGACGTCTGCCTGGGCATATCATTATAATATAAAAATTAAGTGTTTTAAAATGAAAGGGTAGACAAAATGTGGATAGTATTGCTTTATATCTGATGTGCACAGAGATTTTAATAATGGTAGGGACTTCATATGAAATGTTTATTTAAAAATCTGGCAGAATGTAATTTAGTTAAAATAAAAATTGGTAACAAAAGGTTGTAAATAGTTTTCTTTTGTCATCAGTTTTTGATGAGAGAATTACTATTACCATTTATACCTCTAGTTCTGCTGAGAATCTGAAGCTGTAAATTCTCCCCATGGAAACATACAGGTATACAGACACAATTTTGCCTGCAGTTTAAGGACCAATTGAAGCCTGTCCATGGAACCAGCCTAAGGACTCCACATCCCCTTGTAAAATACGGTCTTGGCAGATATCCTAAAACTTAAAATGACATTCAAAATAGTGTTTGGCTTTAATAGGATAATCAATCTCAGCACTACTAACATACTTGATTTTCCCTTTTCCTTTCAATGCTTTGTTTTTAATAAGACATTTTCAAGTCTTGGGATGTATTGAGTTAATTTGGCTACTATCATTTTGTGAGTTTGCATTCAGTTTAGGAAATAATTTTCAGTTTATAATCCTGTGCTTGTTTGGTTGAATTTGTATATTTGCTGCTTTTCTAGCTATTTTTGTGAACTAGTTTACTAACTCGAAAGCACTTCTGGATGTCAATGAGAAGTTGGAGGTCTGAAGTTATGCTTTGGGCCATCACTGTAGCTAGCTCACTGGTAAATTGAGGTCATTATTTGCCTTCGTAAGGTAAATTTCTCTGAGAGAAGAGTGAGAATGGCTTAAAAATTTTTTTTAAAATATTTATTTATTTTTGAGAGAAAGAGAGGCAGTATGAGCAGGAAAGGGGCAGAGAGAGCAGGAGACACAGAATCTGAAGCAGGCTCCAGGCTCTGAGCTGTCAGCACAGAGCCTGATTCAGGGCTTGAACTCATGAACGGTGAGATCATGACCTGAACGGAAGTTGGACACTTAACCAACTGAGCCACCCGGGCGCCCCGAAAATGGCTTTAAACATAGATTCTAGTCTATGTTGTGTTTAGTAAATTACAGCTTGCCAAATATAGCAGTTAAACAAAGTAGACAATTTATTTGGTCCTCTCCTTACCCTTGGAGATAGGCAGGAGCAAGCATTAGTATCTAAGTTAAAATTTTTTTTTTTAACGTTTACATATTTTTGAGAGAGAGACAGAGAGAGAGAGAGAGACAGAGTTCGAGCCAGGGGAGGGGCGGAGAGGGAGGGAGACACAGAATCAGAAGCAGACTCCAGGGTCTGAGCTGTAAGCACAGAGCCCAAAGCAGGGTTCGAACCCACCAACTGTGAAATCATGACGTAAGCGGAAATCAGACGCTTAACTGACTGAGTCACCCAGGTGCGCCTGGTATCTAAGTTTTAGAAGTAAAGACATTGAATCTCTGAAAGGCTGAGAGGTTTGCCACTTAAAGGTCACCTGTCACTTGCTTAGTTAGTAGTCCTATCTAAGCTTGAACTAAAGATACTGTGATAACAGTATTTGCAGAATAATTCTGTTTGTATTATTTTTAAAGCAGAATACTTTATTGAGCAGTTTGTGTTGAGTACTTTATCAGTTCTTTGAGGTAGGTACTTACTCTATCACCCTTTTCAGATAAGAGAACCTAGACTTAGAGTTTACATAACTTGCTTAGAGTCACAGGGCTGTATTTGGTGGAGCCAGGATTTGAACAGGACTTAATCTCAGGTCAAGCTAAAAAGCCCGTGTTCTTAACAGTTATGCCATGCTGTGTAAACTTTATGGTGATCTATTTGAATAGAAGACATTATTATATTTAATTGATAGAATAAATATTAGTATATTTTTATGTATTTTCACAACTTTAGACGTGTTACTATAGTTGTAGTAGAAATTTAAAAGCGGTGGTCCTTATGTAGCTGAATGGAATCTAAATGTTGTCTGTCAGCAATGAGCCCTTTAATAAACCATACACTTGTAGTTTTTTTGATATCATAAATATGAGTGCTAAATAGTTAAATCATTAGTAACATAATATTTTTGGTTGACCTAATAATTCTAAAATTTGAACCGATCCTTAAATTTGGAAATCTGATTTTACTATAATATAAAGTCCCAAATTATGAATTTTTATTTGATTTAGTTAAGTATATATCCTCTTAAACCAATTAACATTTGAAATAGTTTCAATGATTTCAATTCACATATTTTTGTAGTACAATTTAGAAACCATAAAGCATTACAAACGTGCAGTATATTATGTAGCTATCTGTATTGTCAGTGATAACTTAATAATTAGCTTTAGCACTCTTCATGAAACATGTTAATGTTACTTGTATGTTTAATGATAGTATCTATATATATCTGACTTAAAAGTATTTCTAATGTAGAAAGAGTGTGTATTATTAAGAATTTTTAGGGGCGCTTGGGTGGCTCAGTCGGTGGGCTGTCTGACTTCGGCTCAGGTCATGATCTCGCAGTCCGTGAGTTCGAGCCCCGTGTTGGACTCTGTGCTGACAACTCAGAGCCTGGAGCCTGCTTCAGATTCTGTGTTTCTCTTTCTCTCTGCCTCTCTCCTGCTTACACTATGTTTCTCTCTCAAAAACAAATTTAAAAAAAAATTAAAAAAAATTTTTCAGAGAGAGAAAGAAACTTGCCAATCATGGCTTGACCAAGATGTGACATACTCTAGCTAATGGGTTGGGCTACCTTTTCTTTCTTTAATTTTTTTGTAATTATGGAGGTTGCATATTCTCATTGTAGACATACTGAAAACTGTAAATCTTAATCATCCAGTGATGATTCCTGTTGATGATCACCTTGAAATATTTTTGGTACACATTTACATTTTTTAGAAATGTTTGTTTATTTATATTGAGAGAGAGCAAACAAGGAAGGTGCAGAGAGAGGAAGAGAGAGAGCAAATCCCATGCAGGTTCCATGCTGTCCACACAGAGCCCAGTTTAGGACTTAAACTCATGAACTGTGAGATCATGACCTGAGCTGAAACCAAGTCACACTCTTAACTGAGCCACCCAGGTGCCTCTACGCATTTACATTTTTAAGAATGAGATAGATGTAGGGGCGCCTGGGTGGCTCAGTCGGTTGAGCCTGGCTTCGGCTCAGGTCATGATCTCATGGTTCGTGAGTTCAAGCCCCACATCAGGCTCTGTGCTGACAGCTCAGCTCCTGGAGCCTGCTTCAGAATCTGCATCTTCCTCTCTCTCTCTCCGCCCCTCTCCTGCTCGTGCTCTCTTTCTCAAAAATGAATAAACATTAAAAAAAAAAATAAAAAAGAATGAGATATATGTAGTTTATTATGTAGCTTGTTTCACCTGTTTTATTTGATCATTTCCTTTGTTTTTTGAAAATACACTTTTTGTCTGTATAGTATTCCATTTTGTATTAGATTTAATATTTTCTTGTATGTTTTCAGTTCTCTTATATTATAAATAATGCTGCAAGTGAGCATCCTGTACATAAATCTTTTAATTTATTTTTTTAGCTAGATTACGGAAGTGATCACTGTGTCAAAAATACTTTTATGTTGTCTGTGTGTCTTTTCAGAAAGGATACACTGATTTCCATTCTTCAGTGTGGGCACTTGTAACTGAATATTATCCTTGATAAAGTGTTATTTTGGCAAAAACTGTAATAGCCAAATGCTAGTAAGTTTAAACACTAATATTTTTGGGGTGCCTGGGTGGCTCAGTTGGTTGATCGTCCAGCTTCAACTCATGATCTCACAGTTCGTGGGTTTGAGCCCTGTGTGGGACTCTGTGCTGACAACTCAGAGCCTGGAGCCTGCTTCAGAGTCTGTGTCTCCCTCTCAACTCCTCCCCCACTCGTGTCTCTCTCTCTCTGTCTCTCTCTCTCTCTCTCTCTCTTCCTCTCTCTCCCTCTCTCTCTCTTCCTCTCTCTCTCTTCCTCTCTCTCCCTCTCTCCCCCCACCCCCTCTCTCTCTTTCCCCTTTCTCTCACACACACCTACCCCCCCCACAAATGAATAAACATTAAAATAATTTTTTTTCAAAAATAAAATTATAAAAACACTAATATTATTTTTATTGGCTATTAGCATTTTTTAAATTATCTTATTTTTTTTTAACATTTATTTATTATTGAGAGACAGAGCATGAGCAGGGGAGGAGCAGGGAGAGAAGGAGACACAGAATCTGAAGTAGGCTCCAGGCTCTGAGCTGTCAGCACAGAGCCCAACACGGGGCTCGAACTCACAAACTGCAAGATCATGACCTGAGCCAAAGTCAGCCGCTTAACCAACTGAGCCACCCAGGCGCCTCTAGCATTTTTTAATACATTGTGTTCTCTTCCCATTTTTCAGGTTTTAATATTTTGTGTTATTACCTTGTAAGAGTTTGGTCACTTATTAACTGTAGCAACCCTTAGTCATGTTCACCACATACATTTTTTTTCCAGCATCCCCCTCTTTATTTATTTACTTAATTTATTTTTCATAGAGTGAATAGTGGGGCTGGGGCAGAGAGAGAGGGGGAGAGAGAGAATCCCAGGCAGGCTCTGCTCTGTCATTTCAGAGCCCGACATGGGGCTTGATCTCACAAACCATGAGATCGTGACCTGAGCCAAAAGAGTCGGATGCTTAACCACCTAGGCACGACTCCGCCCCCTTTTAAAGTAATCTCTACACCCAGCGTGGGGCTTGAACTCATGACCCTGAGATCAAGAGTTGGATGCTCTACTGACTGAGCCAGCCAGGCACCCCCTTGCTGCTTTTTTGTGTGCTTTTTCATTTTGGTGTTTTTAATTATAGATCTTTAAGAAATGTTTTATGTCATACAGCTTCTGCACAGTTGCCTAAAACACAGTATGTGATTATCATATTACCTGCTTAAACTGTCCTGGATCTTCATTGCTTGAAGAAACTAACTTCTTAGCCTGACATATATCATAGCACAGTTTGTCCCAAACTCACCTTCCTAGCTTCACTTCTCACTTTTTTGGTGAAGCCTACTTTTTTTTTTTTTTTTTTTAATGTTTACTTATTTATTTTGAGAGAGAGGGAGAGACAGAATCCCAAGCATGCTCTGGACTGTCAGTGCAGAGCCCATTGTGGGGCTCAATCCTGGAAGTGGTGAGATCATGACCTGAGCCCAGATCAAGAGTTGGACACTTAATCAAACTAAGCCACCCAGGCACCCCTTGGTGAGGCATTAAACCTTTCCCAACCTCTCTTAAAATGACTTACATCTTTTAGTTTAGATTAAGAACTTAGAGTAATAGTCTCTCTTCTTCTTTTCTTTTTTTTATTAAGTTTATTTTGAGAGCGAGCAAGAGTGTGAGCGTGCACAAGCAGGGGAGGAACAGAGAGAGGCGGGGGAGAGAGAGAATCTGAAGCAATCTCCCTCCTGTCAGAACAGAGTCCAACGTGGGGCTCCAACTCACGAACTGATCTGTGAAATTATAATCTAAGCTGAAATCAAGAGTGGGATGCTTAACTGACTGAGCTACCCAGGTGCCTCTTTTTCTTTTTTAAATTAACAACAGCTTTCCTTGCTGAATGATGAACTCCTTACAGTCAGGGGCCATGTTTTCTGAGTCCCTCCTGTAGTGCCTTGTAGAGACTAGGTGCTTAGTAAACATTTTAGTTAAAGGTTTTTGTAGAAGAAGAATGTAATTGCCTAGTTAAATCAGTATTCTTGGGCCTATAGTCAGTAGTAGTGATTTATTTTTTAAACTATGCTCTACACCCATCATGGGGCTTGAAGTTACAACCCCAAGATCATGAGTTGCATCCTTCACGGACTTGAGCCAGCCAGGTGTCCCTAGTCAATAGTGATTTAGATATGAGAGTTTCTGGCTGAAGTATGCTGTAGGTGAGGATTATTATCATATATACTACTTTAAATGACCCTTTTCATGAATTACTAGCTATGCATTGCAGAAAGGCAAAAATTAGTTGTTGTTTTTATGTAGGTGGTGAGATTTGTGTCTGTGGCATGAAATATGACAATTACTTTTATTTAGGACTTTATATATGAGGAAAACATTGTGGACTTTTTACCTTCCTTGTGATTAACACCTGTTAATGATATTTTCCTCTCAACTTCCATAGATATTAAAAACTATCTCCAAATGTGTTGAGAATGTAGTATAAACCTGGCATCTTCTTGCACTTCCCTTACTGTGGTTGAAGACTGGGTTTTCTTCCTACCCTGGCTATAACCTCTTCTAGAAAACTTTTTTTTTTAATTTTTTATGTTTTTTATATATTTTTGAGAGAGCGCAAGCAGGGGAGGGTCAGAGAGAGGGAGACACAGAATCTGAAGCAGGCTCCAGGCTCTGAGCTAACTGTCAGCACAGAGCCCGATGCGGGGCTCGAACCTACGAACCGTGAGATCATGCCCTGAGCCGAAGCCGGACGCTTAACCAACTGAGCCACCCAGGCACCCCCCTCTTCTAGAAAACCTAAGTTGCTTATATCCTCTGGAAGAACTTACCCCCCCTGCTAGCCATTGCTGATTGGATTCCAGATAGACTCCTGACCTGATGTTGTTGATCAATCAGGTTTTTCTTCAGAATGTTTGAACTAAAGAGCCAGGTAGCTGTGAGCAACTGAACTAGAATGTGTGCTTTTGCAAGCTGATGGGTGGGAGCAGAAAAGTTGAGGAAGTAAAGACTGCTGTTTGCAGAAGAAGATTGGGGCAAATTTGTGGAAATTGTTGACATTGGAGCTCCATAAAGAGATGGAAAATAATACTGAAGCTAGAGCTCCTTTGGAGCTGTCTTCCCTATGCATATCATTTGAGTTAATGTTCTAGCAAAGAGTTTTGATTCTAGTATTGTGCCTAGATGACCTCTCCTGTATTGGAGCATATACCTAGTGATTCATGAATAGAGTAATAAAAAGCAGTATATATGATATAATCCTCAGGTACAGCATACTTCAGCCAGAAACTGAGTGCTTCATTATAATCTGGTGTAAATTCTTGGAACATGTTGGGCAAATGTCATCAGTAATACTTGGTAGCAGGGGAAAACTTCACTCCTTTTTTAAAATTACTTACCTCTCTACCAGGATGTTTATTACTTTTTTTTTAAAATAATGCAAGTAGCTTTTTTTTTTTCTAAAAAAGATACCTGCTTTTTTTCAGAAGAAGAAAAAATAGAATAAAATTTGGAGAATCTGAAACTCTCCTTACCAAAGAAATTGTTGTTCATGTTTTAGTAAACATCTTTTTTTTTTTTAATTTTTTTTTCTAACATTTATTTTTGAGAGAGGGAGAGAACGTGATCGTAAGTGGAGGAGAGGCAGAGGATGAGACAGAGGAACTGAAGCAGGCCCTCCACTGTGAGTGCAGAGCCCAATCCAGGGCTTGAACTCAAGAACCGTGAAATCATGACCTGAGCCGAAATTAAGAGTCAGCCTAATGGACTGAGCCACCCAGGGGTCCCTAGTAAACATGTCTTAAGTCATTTTTGCTTTCCTTATACATAGCTTTTCTTACACATATTATTTTATGTAAATAAGCTAATTACGTGTTATTATTTCTATATCATTTTATTAAGATGTAGGCATCTTTTTATGTTAATATGCACTTACGTTATAATTTTTAAAGACTTCACTGTAATATCCATTATTTGCTCCAACTGTAACTTAACCAGTCCTCTGTTAATGGGCATTTGGGTTTTTGTAGGTCTTTGTGTTATTGTCTGAATATTACCTTGAACATAGTGTGTGAAGTCAGATTGCTGAGTTGCTCATATAGCATATCTGGAAGGAAATCTGATAATATGCTAAAACTTAATAGTAGGGCATCAGTATATACACTTTATAGTCTTCAAGTGTTTGATTCCAAGGTCTGTGGGGCTCTTTTAGCAATGTACATTAGCAATTGAGGAGTGTGCTGGTTTTAAGGCACCATAACACAAAATAGGAAGGTACTCATATTCTTATTACTGAGAAAGGCTCAGTAACCAGTCATGAATGTAGAAGTGTAAGAGCACAAGCTCAGAATAAATTTAGGCTTAAGAAAATGCTATGATAATAGAGATTTTATAGAGAAGGGGACAGTGGGCCCACTGCTTGGTAGAGTGGTATAAGAACAGCAGTGGTGGTCAGCAGAATGTTGTTTTATTGTAACCATACTTTGTTTCCATTTTCCCTTCTAAGAGGAGTCCCCAGACCTGTAGGATTAATCATATATTAAAAGGGAATCTAACCTCTAGGTTGGCAAGAAATAATGAGAGCTTCGTTAGTGGTGCTGAGTTAAAGTCTCCAGGTCTGGGCAGAATCCATCCAGTGACGGTGATAGATCTATGGTTGTGTGTGATTGTGAAGCTGTAGCTAAGTTTCCTGGAGAGCAGAAATTGGCAAAAATTGTCTGAGGTTATTTTCCCCCCTTATTTTGGGAATTACAAGAGAAACTTTCCACTACTGAATAATCACTTAGTAGAGAGTAAAATGATAATAAAAAATTGGCATGGGAGTAATAACTTAAACCAATCCCATTTTTTTCTTTGCTTAAGAAACCAATGTGATAAAATATGGAAATGCTACTGTAGTTAATTTGATTACATCAATGTGATTGACAGAATCTGTTGTCATCCTGGTGGAAGAGATGAAATGTATTTTTCTGTTATCCTAGAGGGACTTGACAGGTGGCAAGCCACAGGATCTTCTCCTTAATTCTTCCCTCTTTAGGATTTTCAGTGATGATCCTTGGTTTATAAACTGTTGGAGGGCTGGCTTAGTCTGTAGAGCATGCAACTCTTGATCTCAGGGTTGTAAGGTCGAGCTCCATGTTGGGTGTAGAGATTACTTAAAATCTTAAAAAAACCCAAATAACTGTTCCTTAGAATGGAACTGGCCCTATTTCTTTTTTTTTTTTTTTAAATTAATTCATTAATTTTGAGACAGAGAACATTGTTGGGAAGGGGCAGAGGGAGAGAGAGAGGGAAAACGAGAATCCCAAGCAGGCTCTGCACTATCAGTGCAGAGTCGGACAAGGGGCTTGAACTCAGGAACTGTGAAATCATGACCTGAGCTGAAGTCAGATACTTAACAACTGAGCTACCCAGGTATGCCTGACTCTGTTTCAGTGGAGTGAAGGGGACTTTAGAACCCCTTCCCTTTTTTAAAAATGAAAAGCTCATTTTGATCTGTTTTGTAAATTGGAGTTCTATGTAAGGCTTCTTTTGAGGAGACATGTTGTACCTGTTTTATAAATAAGCTTGAAAACCATTAGCAATATTACATGGATGTTCAAAAAGCCAACATAACCTGAAACTCCTCAAATATTGTTAAGTTTTGTGCACAGATTACAGGAGGTAGTATTGCAGTGCTTGTTCAGTTGGAATACGGTGTCGAATTACAACACATTAATGATAATCTACTTTTTTTTTTTAACATTTATTTATTATTGAGAAACAGAGAGCATGAGCAGGGGAGGGGCAGAGAGAAGGGGAGACAGAATCTGAAGCAGGCTTCAGGCTCTGAGCTGTCAGCACAGGCCCGATGAGGGTCTCGAACCCGAGAAACTGCGAGGTCATGACCTGAGCTGATGTCAGATGCTTAACCGACTGAGCCACTCAGGTGCCCCTGATAATCTACTTCTGAGCTATTTGAACAGTGCGTAATTTCACATATATTCATTGAACCTCACAGAAATCATAAGAAATGGAATGATTTGGCAAAGGCTCTATAAGTAATAAGCAGTAAAGCTAGGATTAGAATTTAGTTCTTATTTCTACTCCATGTAGTTTCCACTAATAAGCTTTCTTTTTCTTTTCTTTCTTTTTTGAGAGAAGCTTGACTATGGGAGTTGGAAAACTCATGAAAAACAAGAAACTATGGAGAGATTAATTCTGGCTTAAGTGGGTTAGGCAAGGAAGATGGAAGATTGAATTGGGCCTTTAACTGCTTGGAATAGTTGTTGGAAATGAGGGGAGTGAAATGGTTTACCACAATTTGTGATGTAGCCACTGCTAACCTGATTGCCTTGCCTTGCTTTCTCTCAGGGATCTTATTTTTTTGCCGTGAGCCTTTATGTATCCCTGGGATTTATCACCTTACTATGCTTTCATGTGTTTCAACCTAAATGTTACTTTTTCAGAGAGGCCTTTCTTGAACATACAGTCTAAAGTAGTTCTTGTTCTTATCCTCAGTAGCACTAATCACAGGTTAGAGTTAGGTATTTGCTTTTGTTTACTTGTTTTATGTCTTGATTTTGTAAAAGTATACTGTCATATTAACTAAGTTTCATAGTGCTTATACATACTAGGATCAATACTTGTTAAAATGTCTGGAAAATCTTAAGATCACTGCAAGTGGGTGATGGAATAGAAGGCAAGGGTAGGCTGGCTGTGGTGGTTTTTCTAGTTTCCTTTTTTCTTTTTAAACAGATTTTTTAAAAAAGTTTATTTATTTTGAGAGAGAGAGAGAGAGCAGAGAAGGGGCAGAGAGAGAGGGGGAGAGAGAGAATCCCAAGCAGGCTCTACACTGTCAGCCTAGAGCCTCACCCGGGACTCCCATCTCACTGTTGGTGAGATCATGACCTGAGCTGAGATCAAGAGTTTGATGCTTAACTGACTGAGCCACACAGGTGCCCCGGGTTTTCTAGTTTTCTGAATTTACCCGGATATTTCAAATATTGGCAATTCTTGCTTTTGTGACATCCTGTTTATAGCCCCCACTCATACAAAGGTGCTTCCCTCATCAAAAAAAACAAAAAACAAAAATAAAAACCCTCATTTTGTCAAGGTGTGTATTTTTAATTTCTGAAATATCCCTTGATGATGACACCCATCATGGGTTAGAAACCAAAGATTGGGAATTACTTTTTGAACCAGTTAGGACTGTCTTGCAAGGACCAGAAAGAAAAGAACAGCTCCTTTGGCAGAAACAAGGATTTTTTTTTTTTTTTAAAGCTATAAACAGCCCAGGTGTGTGCTGTCTTTGGGTGTAGTCTGCTTTTAATCTGTGGATTCATAACATTATCAAGACTTTTTTCTTCTTGGGCTTGCTCTTTGTGCTTCCTTGGTTTTAATCTCAGTTTGGCCCTTCTCATGGTAGCAGAAATGGCTACTTCACTGTCTTTATACCACTCAATTTGGAAATCATGTTTATACTACACAGAGGAAAAGAGAATCTCTTTTGAAATCAGTATAACAACAAGGAAACTTCTTTTTCCAAAACCTTGATGTCAAATGGCATTTCTTATATCATTGGATTACATGCCATTGGACTTATTCCTGAAATAGAACTTAAGAGTGGATGGACTTTGGTTGACTTAAACTAATCATAATCTGTTCCTGAAAAAGTGGTGACAGGTACATAGGTAACCTGTGTATAGAGTTTGTTTGGTGTATCTTCATCAAATTTTCTAGACATCTGCACACAGATACGGTATGGGACATTCCTTATTACTTTGGCCTAGAAAGCTTTGTTGAGCCTGGTGTCTGTGTGCACACCTGGAGTTCTAATCTCCATGGGAAACTTGTGGATTTCTGAGTGCCCAAGGATCACACATGTTGAAGCCCACGCCGTGGATGTACTTGTTAATGTTGATGGTGTGTTCTGTAGTCACTGTCTTGTCGATGGCAGAATGACCCTCCTTCTCCCCATCCTTCTTTGTGGGTCTTTCTGCTGGGCCCAAATGGAAAAGTTGAAAGCCAGTTCTTTTTTTTTTTTTTTTTGCTTTTTTGAAAACTATTTCTAAATGTTTTATTTACTGCATATATTATCTTGTATGTCTTACTTTCACTCTTTACTGTCACTATGTTTAAATATTCAACATATAAAAATACTTTGAATGTTTACCATGTATAAAGCATTGTGTTAGACACTGTGGTAGAACTAGAAATACATTTAGATGGATCCCTTATCTTGAGGAAGGTTGGAGTACAATACAGATGAGGCAGTAGGATGGTAGTTGAGAGATTGATGTCTGGAATCTGATAGACCTGAATTCAAATGCTATTCATGTCATTTATGAGATCTCTGGCTTTGGTTAAGTTAACCTTTTTGTGCCTTCTTCCTTATTTGGAAATGAGGATGATAATACCTTAATTACACTTGATAGGGATTTTGTGAAGATTAGGTTAGATAATGCATATAAACACTTAACACAATGAGATATACTGGGATAAAGTGTTGGGGTGTGTGTGTGTGTGTATGTGTGTGTGTGTGTGTGTGTGTGAGAGAGAGAGAGAAAAGGAAAATGGCAAATTCCATAAAGACATATATAGCTGAAGTGCAGTGGGAGGAGTTTAGTTTTTGGTAAGATTGGAGAAGGCTTCCTGGAATTGATAGAATTTTAGTTGATTTTTGAGCAACTTTTTTTTTTAATGATTAGAATCGGAGCAATGGTTATTTTAGTCAAATTTTGAAGGAATAATAAACGTACTATGACTTCTGTGAAACTTATTGTTTCCAGGGATGCTTGGGTGGCCAGTCGGTTAAGCCTCTGACTTCGGCCCAGGTCATGATCTCACGTTCGTGGGTTCAAGCCCCATGTCGGGCTCTGTGCTGACAGCTCAGAGCCTGGAGCCTGCTTTGAATTCTGTGTCTCCCTCTCTCTCTGCTCCTCCCCCTCTCATGCTCTGTCTCTCTCTGTCTCAAAAATAAATAAAATATTAAAAAAAAGAAACACTGTTTCTGGTTAATTTTCTACCATTCCTCTAAGATCGTGCTCTTAAGCTGTCTCTCTCTCTCTCTCTCTCTCTTTTTTTTTTTTTTTCCAGTGTCTTAAGTTCTCTTGAAGCTTCTGCAACCTGGCTTCTGCTTTTGCCTAAAAACTGTTTTATCACAGGTCACCAGTGGCCTCCTGTTTGGCAAAGCAAATGGGAGGTGTTTTTTTTTTTTTTCTTTTAAAGTTTATTTATTTTGAGAGAGAGAAAACGAGCAGGGTAGGGGCAGAGAGAGAGGGAGAGAGAATCCCGAGTATGCTCTGCACGGTCAGTGTGGAGCCTGATGTGGAACTCGAATTCACGAACCATGAGATCATGACCTGAGCTAAAACCAAGAGTCGGACGCTCAACTGAATGAGCCACCAAAGCACCCCATGGGGAGATTTTTTTATATAATTTTTCACATGACCAATGTTTTTCCTTTCTGTTTCACTTAAGGAAAAAAAGTTTATTTTTGAGAGAGAGTGAGCAAGCAAGGAAGAGGCAGAGAGAGGGAGACAGCATCCCAACAGGCTCCACACTATCAGTACAGAGCCAAACATGGGGCTCAAACCCACGAACCATGAGGTAATGACCTGAGCGGAAATTAGACAGTTAACCAACTGAGCCACTGAGGCACCCCTCACTTAGTTTTTTGGTGCTTATGATTGTATACATGACAATTGTGGGAAGTTTGGAAAATACTGATACCAAGAAAACATTTGTAATTAGTTTGTTAAAATTTTGGTATATTGGGGTGCCTAGGTGGCTCTGTCCATTAAGCATCTGACTTTGGCTCAGGTCATGATCTCACAGCTTGTAGGTTCGAGTTCCATGTCGGGCTCTGTGCTGGCAGCTCAGAGCCTGAAGTCTGCTTTGAATTCTGTGTCGTCTTGTCTCTTTGCCCCTCCCCGCTTTTGCTCTGTCTCTCAAAAATAAATGTTAAAAAGATTTTTTTTGGTATATGTATATGATTCTGTTTTTCTGTGAATATATAAAATTGAGTTCATCTGTACCGTTTGCTTTTTTTTTAATGGACATTTTCTCATATTCTATGTCTAAGGACAGAAATTAATGGCAGCCTAATTCTAGTCTTTGACTGTAACTCGTATTTTACTAGTGTTTTCCTATTTAAAAAACAAACGGGCGCCTGGGTGACTCAGTTGGTTGAACGTCTGACTTCGGCTTGGTCATGATCTCACGGTTCATGGGTTCGAGCCCCGTGTCGGGTTCTGTGCTGACCTAGCTCAGAGCCTGGAGCCTGCTTCGGATTCTGTGTCTCTTTCTCTCTCTGCCCCTCCCCTGTTCATGTTCTCTGTCTCTGTCTCTCAAACATAAATAAATGTAAAAAATTAAAAAAACAAACTCTAAACCAAAAACAACAAATATGCCCTTGGGCATAGAAATCCAGATCATGTTCTGGGTTAAAAGGTAAAAAGTTTTAAGGCTTCTGATTGCTAAAATCCTGGAAAGATTATACTAATTTGTACCTCATCAAGTAGTATTTGAGGATGCTTTTTTTATTTGTATTAGATACTCTATTTGAAAAATTCCATATAGTCGGGGAAAAATGGATACAGTTGCTATCTTAAACTATTTGGTTGCTGCAAGAGTTTGGATATTGAGGATTATTGCATTATTTGTATTGACATATTTGGTTCCTGAGTTACACTATTGAGTTGTCTGTTATTTAGAAAGGCTTTTCTCGTGGCTCAGATAGTTAGGTATCTAGACTCTTGATTTTGGCTCAAGTCATGATGATCTCACAGTTTGTGAGTTGGAGCCCCAAGTCAGGCTCTGTCCGCTTGGGATTCTCTGTCTCCTTATCTGTCTGCCCTTGCTGGCTTGCTCTGGAATTTATTCTGGTCTAAGTTAAGAAGTGGTATCTAGCATTAGCTTTTCCAAAGTATTACTCAGTGGTCTTGGCATCTAAAGTTTGTTTATTTTGAGAGAGCACACTCTAGGAGGGGGGCAGAGAGAGGAAGAGAGAATCCCAGGCAAGCTTTGTGCTATCAGTGCAGAGCTGGTTGTGGGGATTGATCTCACAAACTGTGAGATCATGACCTGAGCTGAAATCAAGAGTAGAGCGCATAACTAATTGAGTCACCCAGGCACCCTGTCATGTGGTTTTAATTTAATTGCTGTGATATATTTTAGTACCTGGTAATATTAAAACAAATAGTAAGGAGTTATGTATTTTTTTATATTTATAAATTAAAAAATACTTAATTATTTTTGAGAGAGTGCAGCTGGGAGAGGGACAGAGAAAGGGGAACAGAGGACCCAAAGTTGGCTCTGTGTTGACAGGCTGGTAGCAGCAGGGCTGATGGGGGGCCCACACTCAAGAACCACGAGATCATGACCTGAGCTGAAGTCAGACTCTCAACTGACTGAGCCATGCAGGTGCCCCAGGAATTGAGTATTTTTTGAGATAAAACTTTAAAATCCTTTTGTTTGGAGCAGGGGAGAGGGGCTGTACAACATTCTCTTGGAATTTTTACTGAAATTGCATAATGTTTATAAAGAGGGACATGAGTTGATATCTTACAGAAATGATCCTGCCGCTTCAGGGTGCATAATGTGTTTTCCCACTTATATAATCTTTTATGTTTCTTTGTGAAGTTCTGTGGGCTTTTTCCATTATGTAGGTTCTGTGCATTTCCTTTACATTTATTCATAGGTATTTTTGTTTCTTGCTTTTATTATAATTTATATATCTTTATTCTTATTTAATTTTATTTTTAGTAACAGCTTTATTGATAAATTATACATTACAGTTCACCCATTAAAACGCTACATCTTTTTGAGAGAGAGAGTGCGAGAGACTGAGTATAAGCAGGGAAGGAACAGAGAGAGAGAGGGAGACACAGAGTCTGAAGCAAGGCTCCAGGCTCTGAGCTGTCAGCACAGAGCCTGATGCGGGGCTTGAACTCAGAAACTGCGAATTCATGACCTGAGCTGAAGTCAGAGGCTTAACCAACTAGGCCACCCAGGCACCCCTAAAACGCTACATCTTAATGGTGTTCACTATGTTCACAGAATTCTGTAACCATCATCACAATTTTAGAATACTTTCATCATCTCAAAAAGAAACTCCATACCCTTTAACTGTCACTGTAAATCCTCCATCCTCCCACCCTTAAGCAACAATCTATTTTCTCTATATATTTTCATATAAATGGAACCATAATATATTGTTTACTGTGAAGACTTCTTTCACTTAAGACATTTTCAAGATTTATCCTTTCGGAGCACATATCAGTATATCATTTCTTTTTATGATTGAATAATATTCCACTGTGTGGAGTTGACACATTTTGTTTATTCATCTGCTGATAGACATTTGGGTTCTTTTTGATATCATAAATAATGCTTCTATGAATATTTGTGTAAAAAGTTTTTCTGTGGACTTGTGTTTTCATTTCTTTCTTGTCTCTATCTAGGAGTGGAATCACTAGGTTCAACTAGTAATTGAATTTAACTTTTTCAGAAACTGCAAAATTGTTTTCCAAAGTGCTACACCATTTTATATTTCCTTCAGCAGTGTATGAGGGTTACAGTTTCTCTACATCCTCACAACAGGTTTTTTTTTTTTTTTCCAAAACAATATTTGTTTCTTTGATGGGATTTTTTTGTGGATGGGTATACTGAGGCAGACACTTGGCTATTTTGACTATTCTAGCCATGCTAGTGGGTATAAAGTGGTATCTCATTGTGGTTTTGTATATTTTTGGAGAAATGTCCATTCAGATTCTTTGCTCACTTTTTAATTGTTACTTGTCTTTTTATTACTTATTTGTTTTTTTTTTTCCAACAGAGTCAAAAGCTTTATTTATTAATTTTTTAGCATCCATGCATGTAGGATAAAGAGAGAAGTACCGAGAAGACTTTTGGTTTATCAAAGAAACTTCACAAGTATTTGTAGGCTTTGTAAGTGAGGGTGCCGCTCTATATATTATATTCAGGCAGCAAATCATTAAAGTAACAAAGACAATTGTAGCATCTTTAGAAGTGAAAGGTAACACCCAACCTGCTGAGGCCATCTCGAGTCTGAGTGCTGTAAAGACTCCTCTGTTAAGAAAATATATTTGCACATACAGCATCATTGTACAAAATCGAATCTGCTTTTCTACGGCTGAAGCAGAAAGGCGAACATCTCTCTCCTTATTTTCTGAGATTCCTTTCATCAGAAGTAGAAGGGCTTGTAGCTTCAAGGAGAGCATGAGGGATTCGTGGACGATGAGTGGTAATGTAAAGAAATAGAAAGATGTCCTCAAATCTTCCCCTTTGGACTCAAAACTCAGAAATGGGGGACTTTCAACGACTGCAGCTAAATAATCTGTTATCTATTGCAGCTCTTTTACTGTGCTGCTCATTTAGGCCCTACGTCTATGAAATCATAGGATTTTCCAGTGACCGAGGAGGAAACAATTTGAGTTTGGCATTTGCTGGGTCTGCAGTGTATGCATAAGCCAGGATTGTCCCTGTTTAAAAAAAAAAAAAAAAATTAACTGAGTAAATTTGAAGGTCTAATTGGCTTTATTAAGCGATCCATGAATCCAGCTGCATCCCAAATAGCAAGCAGGCGAGATGCTCTCTTTATTACTTATTTGTATGAATTCTTATATATTCAAGATATAAGTTGCTTCAAAAGACACTATTAAGAAACTGTAAAAATAACTCACAATATGAGGGAAAATATTTTCTCAAAAAATTTTTTTTTCAATGTGTATTTTTGAGAGACATTTTTAATAATGGAAAATAGACAATGAATTTATTGTTTATAAACTAATGAATAAGTAAACATTTCTAAGTTTTAATTCATAACAATAAATATTGCTATATACCATGTAAACATAAGCCCTTTGAAGGCTTCAGTTTCTAAGTATGTAAAGGAGCTCTAAAGACCAGAAGTTTGAGAAGTGCTGGCCTTCATATTCTTAAAATTTTCTTTTTCTTTCCTTTGGGTTGTGTTACTCTAATCTGTTAAGTGTGGAGATTACCCAAGGTTTAGTCTTTTGCAGTGTATTTTATGAAGAAGTTGAAGGAAGAGTTCAATCTACTACCATAACTTTTATTCTCTTTTAGACAACTTTGAATATATATCTAACCCTGACCAATTTTCCAAGATCAGTCCAATATCCATAATTTAGTGCTAGACATTTCTATGTAAGTATCTTCCTTTGTTCTCACATTGCAACAAAAGTGAAACTGAGTCCTTCATCTTGTACTCCTATAGATCTTGTTTGCTTTTTTACCTGAATCTTTCTTAGTTACCTGAATTTCTCATACTGCTATCCATTTTATTTGCAATCTGTTTTACTACTTTCCACACTTTAGAATAGCGCCTCTGAAAATTTAATGTACATATGAATCACCTGGAGATTTTCTTTAAAATGCAGATTCAGACTCAAGCAATCTGGAATTTTGCCTGAAATTATTTATTCTAATAAGCTTCCAGATGATACTGATTCCATTGGTCCTTGGAACGCACTTTGAGTAGCAAGGCCATGGAATACTTTAATTCCATTTATTCTATTGCAGTCTTTCATACTGTTGTTACAGTGTCCATTGTGTTTTTTAAGTTATTTTGAGAGAAAGCATGCACATGGGAGGGGAAGGGAGAGAGAGTTCTGTGCTATCTTTGCAGAGCCTGATTCGGCGCTCAATCTCACGAACCATAAGATCATGACCTGAGCCAACACCAGCTTAACTGACTGAGCCACCCAGGTGCTCCTCAATTTTTTAAAATATATATACTTAGAACTGGGATTTAGCTGGATCATAAGTAATGGTGTGTTTAACTTTTTTTAAAGTGTGGGGCTCAAACTCTGGACTACGGAGAGTTATGTGCTCTACCTACCAATAGGGGTAGCCAGGCACCCCGTATGTGGTTTTTTGTTTTGTTTTGTTTTGTTTTTTTGAGTAACTACTGTAATATTTTTTGTAGCAGTTGTAGCAGTTTTATCATTTTATGTTCCTGGTAACTGTGCACAGTGGTTTCAGTACATCCTTGCCCATACTTGTTATTTTTTTCTTAATAGTAGCCCACCTGATTGGTATGAAGCGATATCTCATTGTGGTTTTGATTTGTGTACTTAGTTTTGAGATCACAAAACTAAGATTCTTCCAGCTTCTTTCTTTTTCGAGATTGTTTAGGTTATCTGGGGTCATGGAGAATCCTCCTTTCTGAGTGCCCTCCACCCCTTCTCCTGTTTTCCATCTATATCATTGCTTCAGTTCATGGGGTTGGAGGGCTTGCTACTGAAATCTACAAACGAAGAGTTTGTTTCTAGTAGTTGCCTTTTCTCTTTCCCTAATATATTTTATTCTGTAATGGATTTGTTGTCAGGAACTTCTCCCTGATAGATGGTAGTGTGTTTGGCTTACAGGATATCCAGTGTGGTTTCCTTGTTACACTTTTGTTTGGCATATACTTCTGCCTTTTCCTTCTCTTCCTGGTCAAAAGAATTGTTTTTCCCCATCTTGGTCTAGCTAGTACTACTAGAGAAGAATATTCCAACCTCCTGCTTGGACTACCAGAATTTCTGGAGCTGAGTAGGGGAGGAGTACCATAAGGCTCAACATTGAGTACATAGTTTGATCTAGAACAAGGTATTCTCTTTTTAGACAAAAATAAAGCTCATACACAATTAGAGGAATAATGTTAATAAAATGTAACATTCTTATTGGTTCTTAGGGGATTTTCCCCCATCGTATAATTGTTTTACAATGATCCATACAAACTCTGGTATGATTAAAGAGAAGACCCTGGAGTATTGGTGGTGTGGGGGAAAAATAGAAGATCCTATTAGTACATGAAGAAACTGTAACAAAGCTGACAGTCTTAAGAAATGCCTTCTTAGGGGTGCCTGGGTGACTCGATTGAGCCTCTGACATCAGCTCAGGTCATGATCTCACTGTGGTGTATGAGCCCCACATTGGGCTCTGAGCTGATAGCTTGGAGCCTGCTTCAGATTCTCTGTCTCCGTTTCTCTCTCTCTCTCTTTCTCTCTCTCTTGGCCCCTCCCCTGCTCGTGCTCGCTCTCACTCTCTCAAAAATAAATAAACATAAAAAAATGCCTTCTTGTGCATATAATGATTGGTTTATTGCCGCCATGGACACCTGTGTTTTTTAGTTTGCAAAGCTATGTGGACAAGGTGAAGTAGGTGCAAAGTCATTAAGATGATGGATTCATGAGAATGGTTATGTTCAATTTTTAATTTGGGGGGGGGGGAATGATCATTATTAGAATTGAATGCCCTCAGGCCTCTTCAGATCAAAAGATGAGGCATTAAAGGTACAGAAGATTGATTGACACTGGTTTGGTGTAAATGCCAATGGAGATTTAACTGTGCTAGTATTTTTTAAATTTTAAATCAGACAAGTTATTTATCAGTTTCATAGGCCATAAAGTTTCATAGGTTTTGAATAGTTTGCTCCTAATTTTGTTTTATTGTTGTTAGCTGCCGCCACCGCCGCCGCCGCCGCCGCCGCCGCCGCCGCCGCCGCCTCCTCCTCCTCCTCCTCCTCCTCCTCCTCCTCCTCCTCCTCCTCCTCCTCCTCCCCCCTCATTTTATTTTCAACTAATCTCCGCACCCAGTGTGGGGTTCGAACTCATGACCCCAAGATCAAGAGTCACATGTTCCACAAACTGACCCAGCCAAGCACCCCATCCTTATTATTAGCCTTATTATTCCTTAGGGTAAGATTTTGCATCACGTGAGTCTTCTCACGAATGCTTATGTGACATAGGAAATGCCTGTACAGAGACATACGTGTTTTCAACACGATACTCATGGCTTTCAGCTGCGTGGTTTTCCGGGCCAGATCTTTCTGGTTCAGCATCTCCAGAGAGAAAACATAATTTTTTTGAGTGTGTGTGGGGTGTGTGTGTGTGTGTGTGTGTGTGTGTATGAAGGGGGAAGTGAGGGATGTCTAACTGCTTCTTAATAAGATTTTAATATCTTTGAGCCCAACCTGTATTTCTGCTATCGGAGGTACTCGATATTTCCAATTCCTGAGTTTTTCTGAGGTTTCGTGGGGAAAAATTAGCCTACTTCTATTCCTCAGTATCTGGCTGATGTGTATGTATTTATTCCATAATTGTACATGGTCCATAACCAGACAGATGTGTGTGTGTTAAAAGTTAAACAGTATCATACTGTATCCTTTTACAACTTTTTCATTAGTCATTTTGAATTTGAATATCAGACACTGATGCATAGAGATTCAGTTTATTAACCTAAATACCCCCTTACTTAAAAACTGTTTTTTTAATGTTTAATTTTGAGAGAGAAACACACGAGTGGGGGAGGGGCAGAGAGAGAGGGAGACAGAATCTGAAGCAGGCTCCAGGCTCTGAGTTGTCAGTACAGAGCCACGTGCAGGGCTTCAACCTCTGAGCCCTGGAATTGTGACCCAAGCTGAAGTCGGATGCCCAACTGACTGAGCTGCCCAGGTGCCCGTACCCCTTTACTCTCTAATAGATAGTACTTTTCATTTTACCCATTTCAGTTTGGGTTCTTCTATTAATCAACTAAAACTGTCTTATATGTTAGTTTTATTTATTTATTTTTTTAATGTTTATTTTTGAAAGAGAGAGTGTGAGACGGTGAGGGGCAGAGAGAGAGGGAGACACAGAATCCAAAGCAGGCTCCAGGCTCTGAGCTGTCAGCACAGAGCCCGATGCAGGGCTCAAACCCATGCATGGACTGTGAGATCATGACCTGAGCTGAAGTCAGCCACCCAGGTGCCCCCTCTAGTCTTTCTTTTTTTTTAAAGTCTCCCTTCCTCCAGTTAAAAATTTGACTTAGTGTATTTTTGCAAACTGCCCAAGAATAAGGGATACATATGGTTGGTATTTAAACTTTAATGTCAGTCCTGAAATAGGTATGGTATGAATGTTGTTTACAAGAAATACCTTCTGGGGGCGCTTGGCTGGCTCAGTTGGTACAGTATGCAACTCTTGATCTTGGTGTTGTGAGCTTGAGCCCCACATTGGGGATAGAGATTACTTAAAAAAAAAAAAAAAATACAGGGGCGCCTGGGTGGCTCAGTCACTTGGTTTAGTGTCCAACTCTTGGTTTTTGCTCAGGTCATGATCTCATGGTTCATGAGTTTGAGCCCCAGGTTGAGCTCTGCACTGAGGATGTGGGAGCCTGCTTGGGCTTCTCTCTCGCCCTCACTTCCCCTCTCTCTGCCCCCCTCCCCACTTGTTCATTCTTTCTTTCTCTCTCAAATAAATTTTAAAAAAATCCTTAAAAATAAATTTTAAGAAAAAATTAAGTTCTCGATAATGGACCCTTATTCCTTTTTTGTTTTTATTTATTTTTTTAAAGATTTTTAGTTTTTTATTTATTTTTTAAAGTTTATATGGGGGGAGGGGCAGAGAGAGAGAGGGAGAGAGAGAATTTCAAGCAGGCTCCTCTCTGTCAGCACATAGCCTATTGTGGGGCTTGATCCCACCAACAGAAAGATCGTGACTGGAGCCAAAATGGAAGAGTCAGACGCTCGACCTACTGAGCCGCTCAGGTGCCCTGAAGATTTTTTATTTATTTATTTATTTATTTATTTATTTATTTTTGTTTTTATGTTTGTTTATTTTTGGGAGAGAGAGAACAAATAGGGGAGGGGCAGAGAGTGAGAGAGGGAGACACAAGCAGCTCCAGGCTCCGAGCTGTCACACAGCCTGATGTGGGGCTTGAGCCCACAAACTGTGAGATGATGACCTGAGCTGAAGTCAGATGCTTAACCAGCCGAACCACCCAGGGGCCCCATGATTTTTTATTGTTAGGTAATCTCTGTACCCAATGTGGTGCTCACACTCACAACTCCAACCAAGATCAAGAGACATATGGTCCACTGACTGAGCTAGCCAGGCACCCCTGTTTTAATTTTAATTAAAAAATATGTGCCTTATTTGAAATGTCAAATAGTTTTGCCGGGCTTGTAACAAAACCCAGCAGTCTCTTGTAGCAATCCCACTTTTTCTCTCCTAGAGGTAATTACTTTCTGTTTATCTGATTTTCCCCCCTAAATTTTACCTTCTTGTATCTAAACAATAAGATTATATTGTTACATGTTGATAGGTATTTTCAACTGTTGACTTCCTCCTGTGGAAGATTTGTTGGTCTGTTTATGTCCGTTTATGGAAGAACTAGCATTTTTACCCTTGCCACCACTTTCCAATTGTTTTAGAATTAGTATTGTGTATTTATATTATTAGGATCATGTAAATTCTCACTCTTGAGCCAGGTAATATACTGTAGTTACATTTCTTGTACAGTTTCTTTCATTCCTATAGTTAGTAGTTGCCATTTTGTTTGCATGAGTTTGTCTACCCCTGCAAGCCTGAGATGTTTTCAGAAATCTTCAAGAGACTAAATTATATGTAAAGTGTATGTTTAATCCCCTCCCCTCTGAACCATCTTACCTAAAGTCCTTTTATTCTCTTTTTAAAAAATTTTTAATGTTTATTTATTTTGATAGAGAGTGAGCACGAGCAGGAGAAGGGCAGAGAGAGGGAGAGAAAGAATCACAAGCAGGCTTCATGCTGCCAGTGCAGAGCCCAGTGCAAAGCTCAAACCCAGGAACTGTGAATCGAGAGTCATAGGCTTAACTGACTGAGCCACCCAGGCCTTGGTCCTTTTATTCTCTTGATCCTCTTGGAACTAGTGTTCTTGGGATTATTGCACAGTAGTCTTACTTGGATCTCACTTCACATCATCCTGGGGATTCTCTTTATTTTTATTTTTTATTTTTTTATTTTTTTAAACTTTTTTTTTTGTTTTACATTTATTTATTTTTGAGAGACAGAGACAGAGCACAGGTGGGGGAGGGGCAGAGAGAGAGGCAGACACAGAATCCAAAGCAGCTCCACGCTCTGAGCTGTCAGCACAGAGCCTGATGCGGGGCTCGAACTCACAAACTGTGAGATCGTGACCTGAGCCAAAGTTGGACGCTTAACTGACTGAGCCACCCAGGTGCCCCTTGGGGATTCTCTTTAAACATGAACTTCTTGGGGTGGTTGGAAGGCTCTGTCAGTTGAGCTACTGACTCTTGATTTCAGCCCAGGTCATGATCTCAAGGTTTTTGAGTTTGATACTCATGTTGGGCTCCTCCTCCTTGATGACAGTGTGGAGTCTGCTTGGGAGTCTCCCTCCCCACCTCACTCCCTTTCTCCCCCCCCCCCCACCATCTCTGTCCCTTCCATGTGGACATACTCTCTCAAAATAAATGTAAAGAAACAAACATGAATTTCTTTACATATACTGTGTTCATTTCTTTTTCTTTTTTTAATTTATGAACTCTTAACATCCAGTTTTTGCTTACAAATCACTTTCTAAGAGAATCTCTTCCTGACTTCCCCATTCTAAGATGGGTTATGCTTATTCTTTGATACCCAGTATCCTACTAGGTTTCTTCCTAGCATTTATCACAATATGTGTGAATAGTTTCACTTGTTCACCTCTTTTTGTCCTTACTCTTCATTACTAGACTAAGTTCCATGAAATGGGGAATCTTACCATTTTATTTACCATCTGATATTTACTACTGAGCATATACAGTGCTCAAAAAATATTAACTGAATGAATATATGACTTTTAGATACAGTGAAGACTTAAATGCCAAGGGTGGTGTTACCTGTTGGACTTTGTCTAGAATGGAGTTGGCAAACCGTGGCCCAGTGTACCACATCTTGCCAGCTACATGTTTTTGTGACATGGCCAGTGCTCATTTGTTTACACATGGTCTGTGGCTCCTTTCAAGACACTGTGGCAGAGCCTCTTAGTTGTGAAAGACTGTATGGCCACAATGTCTAAAATATTTACTTTCTTGCCTGTTAAAAGTTTGCTGACTTCAATCTTGTACAGTTAAACATCTTACATTAGAAGACTTATTTGGATCATTAGACAAACTAGTTTTTGAAAACATTTTTCCCTTCTGGATTTAACTTTAGATTTCCTTTTATAGTTGTATATATACTATATGAAATGCCAGTATGTCTGTCAAGGTCCAGTCAGGGGATTGAAGGGAGACTTTATTAAAGAGAAGTACTTACACAAATGTTAGAGGTTTAAAGAATGAGTGGAACCAGGAGGGCAACCAGAGATGATGAGGAGGAAGATGACGATGACAACGATGAAGACGATGACAATGACAACCACTACGATAACTGAGGAAGCAGCCAATCTTCCCTGAATCTTGAGGAAACAAAGGAAGAGGGTTGTCAGAATCTAAGAATCACTTAGAATCACATAGAGGTGGGCCCTGTGAAGGAAGCTCAGATTTAAAGTTAAGAGATGGTGCTTTGCTACTTCTTGTACCTCTGAGAGGAGTACCATGAGATTTCTTCTTGGAAGCTGCCCCTTGGAATCAGTGCTGCTTCTGAGTGATGCTTTCCAATACAGAAAGCTAACATTTCCTGGTCTCCTCCTGCCTTCTAGTCTTTTAGTGCCAATGAGGCAGTGGAGGAAGATCTTAACAGGAAGCCAGCTGGAAGTGAAAAATAGAGCTTGCAGAGTTCCAGCCCCAGCATCACAAAGCATAGAACAGAAGGTGGATTTGAAGTAGAGAGGCAGCATTAGAATAACTGGCAAACTGTCTTCTCCCGCACTCTTTCAATACATCTGTTAAAAAATATCTGAAATATTTGCATTTGTAAATCTAGGGTTTTTTGTTTTTTTATAAGTATTGGCTTTAATACTGGTTCAGCATTATTTATTCCTAATTTTAAAAAGTATTTTTTCTACTTTATTTCAGTATCAGATATAGAAGGTGGTGATGGACTGCAGCTCAGAAAGGAACATACTCTCAAAATATTTGCTTATATCAATTCCTGGACACAGAGGTATGCATCTTTAAGTACTTTAAAGACTAATTTTGTGAGTTATACTTTAAATTGGCATTGTTTGTCATGAAATTTCCTTTTTAGGATGTTGGATTGTATACCTTTGGTCATTAAATGACAGTTAATCAATATTTATTAAATCTTCTCTTCTTAAACATGAAGCCACTGATGGTTTTACTTATAAAACGTGAGAATAAGAATCAGTTTCTTTAACTCCTCTCCTCTTTCATTATTTAGAAATAGAGCAAATGAAATTCTAACAATAATTATTTTGAGAGATAAAAGAATTTTTATGGCATAGATTGAGACCTATAACAAGCGTAATGTGTTAAAAATCATTACTATGGTAATGGACACTTTGACCCTTGAGGAAGCCACTTGTTATTTGTTTCATTTGCATAATAAATAGGCGTATTAGTCTAATATTTAAGAAACGTATATATTGACAATATAAATATAATCAAAATTTTGTAACAGGAATTTGCAAATTCCTGTTCTCTCAACATGATGTTAGCCTGTCATGGCTAAAAATTCTTTTTACTTGTTTCCCTGTCCCATTAGTCCTTCTAAAATTTTTATGGGTAAAAAAATTTTTTTCTTATGGGTAAAGAATGTTTGAAGCTTTGTGTGCAGTAATTAGTGAACATGTTAAATGCACCTAACATAAATAAATGTCCTGAGGTTCATAGTCTAGCTGACCATAGAGTTTATCTTCACATAGCATTTGCTGTAGGTAATATCCCTTTCTCCTATGTTTTTTCCTTCGTCAATAAAATTGGTACACATATTTGTTCTACAAAAGATTATAGATTTTAGTTATTTAAAACTTAAATGCCCAGCTTTGCGCAGTGGCAGTATTGTAGCCAATGAGGTTTATCTAAGGTGCGATTGTTGCTGATTGAAAGCTTACATGCCATCATTATTTGTGTCTCTTTTCTGAGTCTTAGCCAGCTGAATTACTTTTGGCTAAGTTTAGGAATGGTTCCCAACACCTCTGTTCTTTTCCTTATGGGTAGAGTAGATGATTGGATATTTCCGAATACGAATGTTAATGATTTAAAATTAACGTTAGTAGTCCAAAGGATTTGCTGAGAAAGGTTGCATTTGAGTCATAATTTTGGATGTATTTGCTATAACTACGGCGAGGTGGCAATGTGCTATGCCACTAAATAAAATGAAATTCAGAGAAATGATACTAATGTTTCACCCCCAAGTTATTGGTGCTGCTGGGTGGAACTTAAATTTTTCCATTCTTAGTCCACTTTTATCATTGATGTATATTTTTAATTCTTGTATCAGGAATTTTTAACCGAGAGTGTGTGGATGGGAATGAAATTATAAAAGAAGTATTGATGTGTACCATTTTAGGCATAATTGATAGTTTTTATCAGAATATCAAAGGATGTTTGCCCCCAAACTACAGAGATCTCTTTTATCTCCTCTTGCTCTAGAGTATAGTGGTTAAGAGTGTGGCTGTGGAACCAGATTGATGTGGCTTTGAGTCTTTATTTATCACCTGTTTACTAGATAATTATGACAATTAACTTGTAAATTCTTTTTTTGTTTTTTAATGTTTATTTATTCTTGAGAGAGAGAGAGAGCATGAGCAGGGGAGGGGCAGAGGGAGAGAGGGACACAGGATCTGAAGCAGGCTCCAGGCTCTGAGCTGTCAGCACAGAGCCTGATGCGGGGCTCGAACTCACGGGGTGTGAGATCATGACCTGAGCTGAAGTCGGATGCTTAACCAGCCAAGCCACCCAGGCGCCCCAGGTTGTAAATTCTTAATGCCTTATTGTGAAATGAGAATAATAATAAAGGTACTACTGTCTTAGGTTGTAAAGAAACAAAGGGCTAAGCCTAGATCTGACAAATGATCTTTTTTGTTTTATTTTGAGAGAGTGCAAGCGGGAGAGAGGCCGAGGGGGCAGAGATAGGGAGAGAGTAAGAATCCCAAGCAGGCCCTGCACTGTCAGCACAGAGCTGGTTGTGGGGCTCAAACTCATGAACAAAATTTGAGATCATGACCTGAGCCAAAATTAAAAGTTGAACTCTTAACTGAGCTATCCAGGTGCCCCTCTTATAAAAGATCTTAATAAATACCTATTTTAATTAAAATTGTTAAAATTTAGTTTAGCAAATGATACACACTGTCATATAAGCTAAAATTTGAAAAGCTGAACTAGAAAATAATTTCTAACATGTATTATTCTTTTCACATGTTGGTAAGTATGAACGGTTTTTAGGTGGTAGTAATAAAAAGTACCCCAGTCTGCATTGTTCATGCTAAAGAAGAGAGGATTGATAATAAAATACCCAGGTGGATCACAGTGTTTTGTGATAAAACGTTTTGCCTATTCTCCCCTCTTTCTTGACGTCCCACCCACCAGTTTCTTTTTCAGGCACCAGAAAATATTGTTGCCTAGATTAAGATGATGGTTCTTGTAGGTGATAAACCGTAACTAATAAGGCACAGTTAATCTTCAAAAGAGATTGTTAACTTGTACGCCCATGATTATGGTAGTCCATAATTGTACCTTAGCACACTGATGAACCCATGACATTTCATACAAAATGTTCCTAATAGGCTTTCTGGGAGAAAAGTGTCATTAATAGCCTTTGGAGGATTATCAGTGGCCAAGAATCATCATTCTAATATATTGACTAGAATATAGGTAAAGGAGTATGTTCACATTAAAAATACTATATCGATAAGAATTTAATATTTATAAGAATTAGAGCTGTATTAACATTTTGTATTATTTTCCCTCCTATCTCCCTATTTAAGTAAACGTTGTAAACCTTTGAGAAAATAAAGAGAATCCGTGTATAAAACAAAAAGGCATGCCACCAACCAGAGTAACAACTGGTAATTTTTTTTGGTATAGCTTTGGCATGAGCTTGTGAACCATACAGTTTAAAGTTTTACATGACATGATTTTATTACATTTATGTTTTAGAGTCTGATTACAGTTGACTATGAAAAATCAGTCTCCATGTCATCAGATACTATGTCATCATTTTTATTTTATTTTTTAAATATATTTTTTAAAATGTTGATTTTTGAGAAGAGAGAGATGGAGTGTGAGCAGGGGAGGGGCAGAGAGAAAGGGGGAGACACAGAATCTGAATCAGACTCCAGGCTCTGCGCTGTCAACACACAGCCTGACATGGGGCTCAAACCTGCGAACCGTAAAATCATGACCTGAGCTGAAGTCAGTGCTTAACCAACTGAGGCACCCAGCCACCCTGTTATCATTTTTAATTGCTGTATAGCAGTTGTATAACTGACATCATTTGTTTTGTCTGTAAGATAGGAAAATTCTATATGTTGGTTTAAAAGGTTATTATTAATTTTATTATGGCAACTGGGAATGAAATGGGAGGAAGACTAATTCAAAGTAGGGAGAGAAGATTAAGACAATAAATTGAAGAATACAAGTTAAGAAAAGAGCATATAAAGGTCTAAAAGTAATATCATGGATGATGGATGATAAAAGCATTGATAATGTTGCCTTTTTTCTTTTTTTTTTTTGAGTTGTTTAAAACATTACAAAACAGGCTTAGGTTTCTATCTTGTAAATTCCACATTCCTTACCAGACATTCACGGCTCTTCATTGTTTCCTACCATTCTACTTTTAAATTTTATTTCATGATTTCTCTACTAAAAGAATTCTGGGTGCCAGTAAGGGTGAGGTTCTCTCAGCTTTTTGTATTTTCAGGCTAAAAATTGTGTCTTTCATACCTGCCGTTTGTGGTTGATAAATATTTGAGGATGTTGATTTTATTTTTTCATTGTTTTAGTAAATAAACTTTTATGTTTTTAAGTAAATTCTGTACCCAGCATGGGCTTGAACTTGTGATCCCGAGATCAAAAATCACATACTTTATTGACTGAGCCAGACAGCTGCCTCAATAAACTTTTTTTAAGAACAGTTTTAGAAGCTGTTGCTTTTGAATAGATGAGTGTATGTTCTACACTCTTTAAGGCTCTATGTTTGCTTTTGGCATTAAGAAACTGGATGATATTTACTGATAAATTGAGTGGATATTGATATTGATCGTTACTTGTAAAGTAGTGCTTTTTTTTAAGTAGTGCTTTTCATAAATTAGTTTGTAAATAAAATAACTTTTGTTGAAGTGGATACCATGGATTAATGGTGTTTTCATGTTTTCCATAGCACCAGGCTAGGGAAAACAGTAGATCCATTGGAATATGTGTTGTTAGATGGAAACTGTAGAAAGCAAGTTAAAAAACAATTTACTTTTGATATGTAGATTCCTCATGAATGTTAAGATTTTTTAATTTTCTTAATTGGAGCTATATATTTTATGCTAGATATTTAGAAATTTTATCATATTGTGTTTTTAAAAAATTCTTTGCATTTTTAAAAAATTTAATTCTGGTATGGTTAATATACAATGTCAAATTTGTTTCAGGTATACAATAGAGTGTTCCAACAATTCTATATATTGCTCAACAATTCTGTATATTATTCAGTGCACATCAAGATAAGGGTACTCTTTTTAATCCCCTACACCTATTTCACCCATCCCTCTACCCACCTCAGTTTGTTCTCTAGTTAAGAATTCCTTTTTTGGTTTGTCTTTTTTTTTCCCCCCTTTGTTCTTTTTTTTTTTTTTTAATTACATTTATGGGTGAGATCCTATGGTATTTGTCTCTCTCTTACTTATTTCACTTAGCATTATACTGGTTGGATCCATCCATGTTCTAGCAAATGGCAAGATTTCATTCTTTTTTATGGCTGAGTAATAATCCATGTGTATGTGTATGCCACCTCTTTATCCATTCACCTATTTGGACACTTGTGCTGGTTCCATAATTTGGCTATTGTAAGTAATGCTGCAGTAAATACACAGATGCATATATCCTTTTCAATTAGTGTTTTTATATTCTTAGGTTAAATATCCAGTAGTGCAATTACTAAATCGTAGGGTAGTTCTATTTTTAATTTTTTGAGGAATCTCCATACTGTTACTCTTTTTTAATTTTTTAAATTTATTTATTTATTATGAGAGGGAGAGGGAGAGAGAGAATTCCAAGCAGGTTCTGCACTGTCAGTGTGGAGCCTGAAGCGGGGGTCAAAGTTACTCACCATGAGATCATGACCCAATCTGAAACTGAGAGTCTGACGCTTAACTGGTGCCCCCACACTGTTTAACAGTCACTGCACCAGTTTGCATTCCCACCCGTAGTGCACGAGAGTTCCTTTTTCTCCACATCTTTGCCAGCAATTGTTGTTTCTTGTGGTTTTGATTTTGGCCGTTCTGACAGGTTTGAGGTGATAGCTCATTGTGGTATTGATTTGCATTTCCCTGATGGTAAGTGAAGTTGAGGGTCTTTTCATGTGTCTGTTGGTCATTTGTATGACTTCTTCGCAGAAATGCCTGTTCATGTCTTCTGCCCATTTTTAATTGTGTGTGTGTGTGTGAAATCATAATAGTTTATTTTTGCTTTGGTTTCCTTGGACTCAGGAGACATATCTAGAAAAATGTTGCTATGCTTAATGTCAGAGAAATTACTGCCTGTGGTTTCCTAGGATTTTTGTTTTTAAATGTTTATTTAGAGAGAGAGAGGGGGTGTGTAGGCATACATGTGGGGGAGGGGAAGAGGGGGAGAGAGAGAATCCCAGGTAGCCTCCAGGCTTTCAGCTCAGAGCCTGACCAAAGGGCTTGATCCCATGAAGTGGGAGACCATGTGAGCCAAAATGAAGAGTCAGACGCTCAGTAGACCAAGCCACCCATGCGTCCCTTTCTAAGATGTTTATGGTTTCAGGTCTCACATTTAAGTCCTTGATCCACTTAGAGTTTATTTGTGTGTATAGTGTAAGAAAATGGTCCAGTTTCATTGTTTTGCATGTTGCTGTCCAGTTTTCCAAACACCGTTAGTTGAAGAGACTGCCTTTTTCCCATTATATGCATTTCTCCTTTGTCGAAGATCAATTGACCTTAAAATCATGGGTTCATTTCTGGGCTTTCTATTCTATTCTAATGAACTATTTGTCTATTTTTGTGCCAATACCATACTGTTTTGATTACTACAGCTTTATAATATAATTTGAAGTCCAGGTTTGTTATTCTTTTTCAGGATTGCTTTGGCTATTTGAGGTCTTTGTCGTTCCATACAACTTTGGGGATTGTTTGTCTTAGTTCTGTTAAAAATGCCATTGATATTTTGATAGGGATTGCATTCAATGTGTAGATTGCTTTGGCTAGTAATGAACATTTTAACAATATTTGTTCTTTGAATCCATGAGCATGGAATGTTTTTCCATTTCTTTGTGTTGTCTTCAGTTATTTTTAATGTTTATTTTTGAGAGGGGGAGAGAGAGAGAAAACACGAGTGGGGCAAGAGCAGAGATGGAGAGGGAGACACTGAATCCCAAGCAGGCTCTGCACTGTCAGTGCAGAGTCTGACATGGGGCTTGAGTTCACAAACCAGGAGAACATGAGCTGAGCTGAAATCGAGTTGGACACTTAACCAAGTGAGCCACCCAGCTGCTGCTCTGGTCTTGAATTTCTTTTTTCAGTGTTTTCTAGTTTTCAGAGTATAAATCTTTCCCTTATGGTTAAGTTTGTGCCTAGGATTATTTTATTATTTTTGGTGTAATTGTAAATAAGGTGTTTTTCTTAATTTCTCTTTCTGTTGCTTCATTATTAGTATATGACATGCATTGGATTTCTGTGCATTGATTTTGTATCTTGCAATGTTACTGAATTCATTTTTCAATTCTAGTTTTTGGTGGTGTCTTTAGGGTTCTGTATATGTAGTATCATGTCATCTGCAAATAGTGAGGATTTTACTTTTGGATACATTTTATTCCTTTTTCTTGTCTGATTGCTGTGACTAGGACTTGTATTACTATGTTGTATAAAAGTGGTGAGAGTGGACGTCCTCATCTTGATCTTAGGCAAAAAACTCTCAGATTTTCACCATTGAGTATGTTGTTAGCTGGTAGTTTTTCATATACAGCCTTTATTATGATGTATGTTTTTTCTAAACCTACTAGCATGTTCTTAAATGTAACCATATTCTGTCTACTTGTAAGAAAGTCTTATCAGGCTGGTAATAATAGGAGTAGGACTAGGAAAAACAAGATAAGCTTAGATAGTGGAAGGGTATGCAGGAGTTGGGTGTATAAATAGAAGTAATATGTACAGAGTTTAAAAAGTAAATGCAAAAAGGCCTGTAATAAAGTTCATTGTCCCCTATCTCTTCAGTTCTCCTTCTGCTTTCAACTCTTTCAGATGTCGACTTTGATATTAACCTCTATATTCTGAAATAGTTTTATTATATTGCTGTTGTTTCATGTATCAATTAAAATTTTTTTTTAATGTTTGTTTTGAGAGAGAGAGAGAGAGAGAGAGCACAAGCAGGGGAGTGGCAGAGAGACGGGGAGACATAGAATCTGAAGCAGGCTCCAGACTCTGAGCTGTTGGTACAGAGCCCGATGCAGGGCTCAAACTCAAAAATGGTGAGATTATGACCTCAGCCGAAGTCAGACGCTCAACTGAGTGAACCACCCAGGCGCCCCTCAATTTTAAGTCCACTCTGTGAACTTTCTTTTCTGATATATAAAGATTACATTCTTTTACCCTTTCCCTTTCTTTCAGGATAGTTGATGAGCCAAAAAAGGTTCTGTGGCACATTTTAAAAAATATTTTACATGAAATAAGTTCTTGTTTATCTTTTGTTTCTAAGAGCTTACTGGCTTTGTTTTTAAATAATTTTTCCAGGTGTGAATCACTGATTCTTTCCAAATTCTTCAACCCTTCTTAGTACTAAGTTTTACATTTTTATATATCATTATGTGATGTGTTTTTTCCCTCCCTTTCGCCTCTCCCAAATCTCCTTTGTCCTTTATCCTCCTACTCCATTTACTGATTTTTCAGTAGGGATACTAAATAGCTATTTTCTTTTCAGATCATCCTTGAAATTCTTTTTGCTTTTATATTGTTTTGGATCTCCAATTTCCAGGATTCCATGTGGACATTGTTCCTGGTTTACTGCTTTGTTGTGTTAAGATTACATCTTTTCTGAGGAAAGGTGCATGAGAGACAAATGTTTTTTACACCCTTCAGACCTAAAAGTTTCTCTTCTACCCTTAATTTTATTGAAGACTTTTGATACAGAATTCTGGGTAGAAAATTAGATTCTTTTAGAAATTTAAAAGTATTGCTCCATTGTATTCTAGCTTCTGATATTGCTATGAGGTTTTTTATTTTTATGTTTTTTAAGAGAGCAAGTACGAATGGAGAGGGGGTGGGAGAGGGGCAGGGTGGGGGGAGAGAGAAGCTCAAGCAGGCTCCATGCTCAGCGGGGAGCCCGATGTGGGGCTTGATCCTACGACGCTGGGGTCATGACCTGAGCCAAAATCAAGAGTAACATACACAACCTAGTGAGCCACCCAGGCGCCCCTGCTTTGAGGTTTTTTTTTTTTTTAATTTTAAAGTACTCTCTACTCCGATCATGGGGCTTGAACTCCTGACCCTGAGATCAGGAGTCACATGCTCTGCAGATTGAGTCAGCTGGGAACCCTGTCACCCACATACAGCTTTGGAGAAGTATTAGCAATTTTTATTCCTGAGCTGCTTCTTGTCACTCTTTCCACTCTCCCTGAAAGCTTTTAGGATCTTTATCCCTGCTTAGCTTTAGAAATTTCATGATGAGGGGCGCCTGGGTGGCTCAGTCGGCTAAGCATCTAACTCTTGGTTTCTGCTCAGGTCACGATCTCACAGTTTGTGGAATCAAGCCCTGCATTGGGCTCCATACTGACAGTGGGGAGCCTGCTTGGGATTCTCTCTCTGCTCCTCTCTCCCTCTCAAAATAAATAAGCTTTAAAAAAATTCATGATGGTAGGTGTTTTGGTGGGCTTTTCAGTTCTGAAATTTTTTGTAATTTCATCATTTCCAAACCTTCAGATTTTGGATTATGTCTTCATGGAAGTATTATTAGTCAGATATTGTATCTTCTTGATTGATGGTATACTTTTTCTCCCCATTATTTTTCTTTGTCTCTACTACTTTCTAGGAGATTTTTTTACTTTCATCTTGTGGAGCTTTTGCTGAATTTTACAAATGGGTAAATTTTTATTTTATTTCTTATTTACTTATTTTTAATGTTGATTTATTTTTGAGAGAGAGAGGGAGAGGGAGAGAGAGAGTGGGCACGAGCGAGCACAAGTAGGGAAGGGACAGAGAGAGAGAGGGAGACACAGAATCTGAAGCAGGCTCCAGGCTCTGCGCTGTCAGCACAGAGCCCGACACGGGGCTCGAACTCACAAGCCAGGAGATCATGACCTGAGCCGAAGTTGGATGCCCAACTGACTGAGCCACCCAGGCTCCCTATCTTATTTATTTTTAAAGTTTTATTTATTTATTTATTTAAGTAATCTCTGCATTACATGTGGGACTCCCAACTCACGACCCCAAGATCAAGAGTTGCATGCTCTTTTGACTGTCATACTGCTATCACTCTAATGGGGTTTTAAAGTGTGATCGATGTGTATGCAAAAGCTATGTAATATATATTTGTACACATTGTGTCTTTTGTAGTTTGAATGCATTTTTTAATAGTATTCTTGTTTCAGTAATCCATTCTTTTTTTGTCTCTGAGGATATACATTAATTAAAACCTTTTTTCTTCCTGCATTTTATCTACTTCTTTGAATTTCTTTTTACCATTTGTTTTGACCTGCCGTTAGTGATGCACCTTTCCTTGCAGGTCTTATTGGTTATCTTTACATGATTAAGAGATGGGCATTCAAAGACAGATTGACAGTTCTTTGTGGGGGCCATCTCAGATGTTGGCCTATGCTGTAGGTTGGAGAATAGTGAGCAAGCTTCATTACCAGGGATAAGTGGGCTTTTCTATTAGATCATTCATATTCTCTAAGAGAAATGTCTTCAAGTCTTTGGCCTTGAGATATTTTAATCTGGTTGTTGGGTGGGCATGTTAGTTGGGGAGATTCACCAGTAGTATCACATAGTTCCCTTCCTTTCAGTGTCTTTTATCATCCCTGTCTTCAGCATCAGTTTTTCCTGAACTTAATCTTGTTCACTTCATGTACAGGAGAAACTTCTTGTTTCCCTGGGTCAAGTAAGAATAGTATCCTGGCTGTGTGGGTTGGGAATCTTCAGGTTTTAACTGTACCTTTCATTCTGTCCTATTTTCTGCTTTGTGCTTCATCTCTGCCTTTAGAGGTATCTGATGGTCTTTGTTCTTGAGCCTTTCAGTGTTCTCTGGTGTGGATATTTTTGTTGATAAATCCTTCTATAGCCTCTTACAAGTTTATTTCTCCTGCTCTAAGTTACTTACTATTACTCCCTTTGCTGTCATCCAAAATTTGTTGCTATTTGTTAACTATTCTTCCATTATCTTTTACCTTATGGAGTTAAGTCTTTTTTTCTTTCAGTATATTTGTCGTGAGGTTTAAAACAGAGAAGAAATAAACTTAAGTGTAAAATCAAGCTGGACTTGGAAGTGATGTTTTCTTTAAAAACACACACATTCCCCCCACCTCCCTGCATTGTGGGTAGGGATATATAGAGAAATGCTGTATTGAGAATTCAGATGCCTAGACTTTTCAGAATTGAGTGTCATACAATAAAATGTATAAGTTATGTAATAATTAAAGATAAGTGTGTGTGTATGTCTTAGATTCTCAGCTCTCCTTGAATTTGTATATTTTGGGTCTGTAAGAACTTAGATGGAGTTTGCTGTTAATTTGTTCATATGTAAGTTTTGTCTTTTTAAGATTAGTTTCCTTGTCAGTTAAATGCCCATTTCCTGCCAATGAATTTTATTTTTTGTTTTGTTTGTTTTGTTTATTTGAGAGAGAGGGAGAGCACGTGCGTGCATGTGCGAGCAGGGGAGGGGGGTGGAGGGGGAGGGAGGAAGGGAGAAAGAAAAATCTTAAGTAGGCTCAGGGGAGCCTGATGTGGGGGGCTCGATCCCACGACCCGGGGATCATGAACTGAGCTGAAATGAAGAGTTGGATGTTCAACCGACTGAGCCACCCAGATGCCCCTGAATTTTTTTTTTTTTAAGTTTTTATTTAATTAATCTGTATACCCAATATGGGGCTTGAACTCACGACCCTGTCAAGAGTTACATGCTCTTCTGACTGAGTCAGCCAGGCGCCCCCTTGCCGATGAATTTGTAAAGTAAATTTGACTGGTTCTTTGGCTTTTCTAATCCAAATCTGACTTCATGGTCTTTTTTGGAAGGAGCCAGCATTCCTTTTTTGTTAAAGAAAGATATTCCAAGGTATAATCCTTCACTTTGAACTTGATTTTTCCTGAACCTAAAGAAAAGGTATTTGTCAGAAAAATATCAACAGTAGTATGTTGATTTTTCTTCTTGAAGAAATTGTGATAATATAGAATTTTAAAGGTGTAGGAGTTCTTGTAGATAAAATCCTTTTCATTTTGCCACTGAGAAGACAGGCCTGATGTATTATTTATCTATTTCTGTGTAACAAGTTACTCAAAAAGTAGTATCTTAAAACAACAATAAACATTTATTATCTTCAGAGTTTTTATGGATTGGAATTTGGGAGTGGTTTTGCTGGTTGGTTCTGGGTTGGATTTCTCATTAGGTAGCAGTCAAGTTGTTGGCCAGGTTATGGTCATCTCAGGCCTTATGTGGGGCTGGAGGATCTGCTTCGAAGTTGGTTCACTTATTTGGTTGGCAAGAAGGTGCTTATTGTTAGTGCGAGCTCTCTTTTTATTCTCATGTGAAACATTCCCAAGGGCTCCAGACTATTTCACAACATAGAACTGGCTTTCCTCAGAACAAGTGATCCAGAAGAGAGCAAGGCTGAGTGGCAGTGTCTTTTATGACCTGTTTCAGATGTCACAGAGTCATTTCTCCCACATTCCAAATAGATTTTAGTCATTAAGTCTGTTCCACATTCAAGGGGAAGAAAAGTGGGCTTCAGTTTTTAAAGGGGAGAATATTAAAGAATTTGTGACTATACTTTAAATCTGCCACACTTGGAGAAATGAGATTATGTCCACATGGTCATATAGGGAGTTGGTGCTCTATTTGGACTACAGTATAGATGATTTGAATTGATCGTATAACTAGGTAAGTAATAGTTTTTTAATGGTCATCCATCATTGGAAAAAATTATTCTTGTAATCTGGTACTTGATTATCATTTATTTATTTACCAGACTGTTTGATTATCCACAGTGCACCAGGCATTAATGCTAACTTCACGTCTTAAGAGAACTAGATTTGTGTGTAATAATAATTACTCTTACTGTGTTCATTTATTTATACATATATACATACATCACATACACACACAGTGTGGAAGAGTGTGAGTGTATGTGTTACTCCTAAATGCTTTTGATTAGCCAAAGAGGGTAGGAATGCGCTTCCCAAGTTAGCCTTCAAGCAAATTAGTAATGTTAAAATAGTTTTTTTTATTAGTTGACTATAAATCCCTTTATGCAAAACAAACATTTACTAATAAAGTTTTTATTTTAGCCAGTTTCCTGATATTTACTAAACATATATTAAGTACTCAGTGCTTAGAGAAGCAGAGATAAATGGTACAATTCTTGTTTTTAAATGGTTCTTTATGGGGAAGGGGAGATAAATAACGCTGAAGACTATAGCTGTCAACCTAATTTGGTGACTTTTTATTAACCGAAGTACCAGTTTTTGGTGTGATGCTACCCTGTCAGGAAAAAGGAGATAAAAACAAAAACAAAAGGCACTTTAGGATTTGCTTATTTGTATTTTTTATATTACTTACTTGAAATATACAGTTGTCTCTCTAGAAAGCATTAATTTATTGAAAAATTTTCTTTCTCTTATAGGCAATGTCTATGCTGCTTCAAGGAATATAAGCATTTGGAGATTTTTAACCAAGTAGTGTGTGCACTTATTAATTTAGTGATTGCCCAAGTTCAAGTACTCCGGGACCAGCTTTGTAAACATTGTACTACTATTAACATAGATTCCACGTGGCAAGATGAGAGTAATCAAGTGGAAGAACCACTGAGTATAGAAAGAGAGTGTAATGAAGGAAGTACAGAAAGACAAAAATCAATAGAAAAAAAATCAAACTCTACAAGAATTTGTAATCTGACTGAGGAGGAATCTTCAAAGAGTTGTGATCCTTTTAGTTTATGGAGTACAGATGAGAAGGAAAAACTCTTACTATGTGTGGCAAAAATTTTTCAAATTCAGTTTCCTCTGTATACTGCTTACAAGCATAATACTCATCCTACTATAGAGGTATGTGAAAATGGGTATTGTGAATTTTAAGTAATACTAAGTTATAGTTATGTTGATAATTTTTCATGAATAAATATGAAGACAGTTATTATTGATGGAAAAATTTATAAAAATAACTATCATTAGGAAAAACTGTTCCAGTTTTCTCTAGACCATTTCAGTTGTAACTTGGGTTGAACATTTGCTCAACTTAGTCCTTATTAAGGAAAGATTTACAGATTGAACTCATAAAAATTAAGCTATTAGTGTTATAAACATTTTGTCGATGTACATCTATGCTGTACTTTGACACTTTGAAAAAGTAATAATTGAGGAAAAAGAAGCATGTGTAATTTTGATTTTTATTCTTAGAAACATTGGTAACAGTATTTGGAATTTTTCACATTAAGAAAAATTAACAAATGATCCTTAACTACAAAGTTCTTTTTTTTATTTTAATGTTTGTTTATTTTTGAGAGAGACAGAGTATGAGTGGGGGAGGAGCAGAAAGAGGGAGACGAAGAATCTGAAGTAGGCTCCAGGCTCTGAGCTGTCACCACAGAGCCTGACGCAGGGCTTGAACCCATGAACTGTGAGATCCTGACCTGAGCTGAAATTGGATGCTTAACCAACTGAGTCACTCAGGCACCCCTTTAACTCCCAGTTCTAAATGATAGTACTTTTTTTTTTTATAAGCCGAGATGTTTGAGTCATTCCATTAGTGATATTTTTATAAGCCTTTCAGAGGGTTTAGAAACCCACCTGAGGTTTATTTAGATAATAGCATCACTTTGTACACATGGTGGGAATTGAGACAGTATGATAATGTGTTATGTAAGTGGCATAAAAAAACAGATTTCTTGTGATTCTCTGAGTTGGCTGGGCAATTCTGTTGGTTTTATGTGGCTTCATGTAGGCAGTTGTATATTTACTTTGAGAGTTGGAGGAGTTTAAAGGTCCAACATGGTCTCACCCACATGTCTGACAGTTGGTGCTGGATGTTGTCTAGGGCTCCTTGGATTTTCTCCACGTGGCCTCTCATTCTCCACTAGAGTTGATTGGCTTCTTTATCTGGTAATCTTAGAATTGATCCGTGGAGATAAACTTGTAAGCTATAAGGCCTGTTATAACAGGTCCAGCCTCTGAAACAGTATAAATTCTACCACATTCTATTCTGTTGAAGCACTTAATGAGGGCAGGCAGTCCAGATTCAAGGGGATATGAAGTAGACTCCATCTCTGGATAAAGTATCTCATTTTAAACTTAACAGATCTACCACAGGCGTTTTATAAAAGTCTGCGTATTTTCTCTGGCTTATTCTGTAATCTTCATACTGACTTTTCTAAACTTCTTTCTTCATCTGGGAAAAAATAGTTCCTTGTTGAAAATGTTTTCACATTGAATTGAGACTATTTAAAAACATAGCCTAGGAGGTGGGTGTTTCCCCTATTGAATTTTCTGTAAGAATATTTTAAAACAGATTGTGCTCTGTCTTCTAGAATTCTTCTTATCTTTCCATATAGAAACTTTTTAGTGAATCATTTAAGTAAACATTGTAAAAAATGTCAGCTCAGCATCCTTTTTCTTTTTTAAAAAATAAAATTTTATTTTTAATTTTAATGTTTATATTTATTTATATACTTAATATAATTTAATATTTAAAGTAAATAAATTTTAATGAATTTAAATTAATGGTTAAGTTTAATTTTTAATTAAATAATTTAATAAGATTAAATGTCTCCAGTTAAAAATCTTTTAACAGTAGAACTGTGGTAATACTAAATCTGCTATTTTCTTCCTCAAATCAGTTTGCTCACCAGTTTATCATTTTTTAACGTCATTAGAAAAAAAAATCTCCAAATACAAACCTAGTTACACTCCCCTACTTTCCTGTTTGAAATAAAGTGCCCGATTATTACTGTTCTTGAGGATCAGTCATTCCATGTGAGTCACTCAGGAATTTCGGTTGAAACAGTAATTTCATGAGGTCTTTGAGGTAAAATTGCAATAGAAAAACCTTTTAGATATAATGTAATACATTGTTACACAGAATTGTCATCTCCTTATACAGAATTTGTGTGCTTCTGTAATATTCTGTTCATAATATAGCTGTTTCCCAGGTTTCTGATGTGTTAGTAATGACTTATTACAAATACTTGAAAAATGTATAGTTTCTGTCCTAGTGGCCATGTGGTTATATGCTAGCAGTCATTGTTAACTTTGATTTTAATTTGATACTGATTTTCACTTTTCTAAAGAGGCACAAATTGGCCAGGACTTTTCAGAAGATGATTCATTACTCATTTTCTGAATTAGTAGTAGCGTTAGTATTTAGATAGCTGTAACTTTAGAAGCCTAGTCAACAACCTGATTTTATATAAGAGGGAACTGGCTTACACAGGTTAAAAGTTTTGTTTAGGTTTGCAGAGTATATTGCTGAGAGTTGTAGAATTCAGATCTTATTCTGGGGCACCTCTGTGGCTCAGTCAGTTAGGTGTCTGACTCTTGGTTTCGGCTAAGGTCGTCATTGTCACATGGTTGTGAGATTGAGCCTCGTGTTGCACTATGCGTTGAGCATGGAGACTACTTAAAGTTCTCTTTGTTCCTCTGACCCTGTCACCTGCTCATGCTGTCTCTGTCTCTAAAATAAAATTAAAGAACCAAAATACAAAGAATTCAGCTCTTATATTGCCATACTGCATCTCACATCGCTTCAGATTAATCTCTGTAGCTATTGTATCCATAGCCAGTTGTGAATAAGGTAGGAACTTGGAGACCCTTCTTCTCCTTATCTCTTCCTGTCTGTATCCTACTTTCCTTCCTATTAAAGTTGATAATATTTTAAAAGATGTAGTAATTAGAAATAGGTAGTATTTAATTTGAGGTTAAACTTTTTGGGGGTGGGAGCAGGGAGCTGTTGCATTCTTAATCCTGAATCATAATGTAAAATTCTGTGAGCATTGACCTAGTAATTTAAGTTTTTTCCCTAAGTAAAGTGAAATGAGTATAAAAATTAGAGAAAAGAGAAACACTGCACTTGTTAAATATGTGTGAGATATGATTAGATAGATTTAAATATATACACTATGTTCCAGATTTCTGAATATGGTTGGGTTTTCTCTTTCGACTTTCCACTGACTTTTTATTTATGCTTTATTAAATTAAAAAAACTAAAGATTTTAAATACACCCTTTTACTGTATACAGTTTAGTAAGTTGTAGTATATTCCCACAGTTGTGCAACCATCACTGTCTAAATCCCATACTGATTGATGACTTTTTTTTTTCGTTTTATGTTTATAGAATTCAGATGCTTGGATTTATCTCTAATTTTGATAAACAGATGGACCTTATTCAAAATATTAAAAAAATAAACATTGACCATCTATTCTAGGAACTGCACTATTTATTGTGTATATAAAGATGAATAATCTACAGTACTCACATTCAAGGAACAATCCTAAATATCTCACATAGCTTGTATGTCCTCTGTTCATTAACATCCTTGTCACCAATCTGTGTGCGTGGCTTACTTCTGTAGAAGGGAATAAAAGCTCAGCTTGTTCATTTGCAAGCAGTTGATAGGGGTATAGAGACTTTCTTGTATTGCATTTCATCACTATCATCTCCTAAGCTTCTTGACTTTAAAGCTCTACTGCCCAATATGCCCAATATGGTAGTGAGCAGACAAATCTGGCTATTTAAGTTAACTAGAATTAAAGAAAATATATTAAATTTGTTCTTCAGTGACACTAACCACATTTCTTTTTTCTTTTTACTTTTTCTTTCTTTTTTCCCCCCAACATATTTTAAAAGCTAGGTAGTCATATGGGGCTGTTGGCTAGTATATTGGACAGTGCAGACAGAATATTTCCATCATAGCAGTGTTCTGTTCAGCAGAACTGTTTGAGAGTATGGCTTTGCTTGATTAGGTGTAGGCATTGGTTGTAAACTGTATGCTCTCCAGATTTGGTAGTCTTAGTTTTCCATAACAGCAGATTGTTTGATATGCTGATGACTTCTTTTTAAGCAAAAATTCTATTCCTAATTCACTGTCCTTCAGTTTTTCATGGTTCAATCATGGAGCAGCATTTTTTTTAATTTAATTTTTATTTTTGTTAATGTTTTATTTTGAGAGAGTTCATTTGTGGCAGGGAGGGACAGAGCGAGAGAGACTCCCAAGCAGGTTCCTTCTCTTGTGTCAGAGCCTGACATGTGGCTCAGTCCCATGAACTGTGAGATCATGATCTGAGCCAAGTCAAGTGTCCGATGCTTAACTGACTGAGCCACCTAGACAGACGCCCCCTTGTTTAATTAGATGTAGAATTACTTTCTGATTACTCACTTATTTCTCTTTATTTTCTCTTTTAAAGTGATAGGCAGATTCCTCTCTGTACTTCTTGAAATAGAGTGGCTTCATCTTACGTAGTAAATAAGAGATTTTCTAAAAAGACAAAAACTAATAGGTTTCTTAAGGCCTTTTTAGGGATCATCTAAAATTAGAACTTTTTTTTTAAAGTTTATTTATTTTGAGAGAGAGAGAAAGTGTGAGTTGGGGAGGGGCAGAGAGAGTGGTAGAGAGAGGAATACCAAGCAGGCTGCACACTGTCATTGCAGATCTTGATGCAGGGCTCCATCCCACGACCATGAGATCATGACCTGAGCTGAAGTTGGTTAAGCGACTAAGCCACCCAGGCGCTCCTAAAATTTGAACTTTGAAACAAAATTGATGTTGATCCAGGTTTTAGGGAGGCTTCCTAGTGTTGTTCCTACTGTTGTTACCTATAGGTCTATGTTAACTTTCTATATACTATTTAGGATGAGATTTTAATGATACCTTAGAATAATGTATTCAGAGTAGAAACAAGAAAGGATAAAATAGTTCTTCTGAGGAGTCAAAATAGAAGTAACCAAGTCTAAGAGCAACAGTTTGCACTCAGAATAGAATTCTGTTAGGACATTTTCTGGCGTGTCCATGTTAGGCACCAGAAATCTTGATTCCAGTCTAATATTCCAGCATGATTCACCTGGCCCATGAATATTTATTTAATACCACAGGTGTTTTTAGATTCTGGACTTGTTGAAGAGAGAAGGTTTGTTGAGAATAATTTAAAGCTTTAACTGTGGCCCTGATAGGAGAAGCTCAGGAATAAATTGTTTACTATACTTGTTTGACAAGTGTTGTTTTGACCTGTCTTTGGACAGTTTTTGATTAGTTAGAAATGTTCTGAGAGTTTTATGTGATGCTCTCAATCAGTTGTTTTCAAACTTCATTTCAGCAGTGGGACTTACATAAAGCAGGTAACAGCAATGAATGACAGGTTTCTTTGGCAACTAACTTTATTCAGATCAAACTATTTAACTTCTAAAAACAATATACAAAATATAGACTTAAAAGCGCCTTGAACTTCTCCTTTATCGTCTCAGAAAAACCATTCTTAGGAAATTAGTTCAGATTATTTCCAGACATGCAAAAAGTTATGAAAATCATATCATGTTCGTAAATCCTAAGTTTTAAAAATGTAATACAAGATAATAGCTTTCTATGTCTGTACGTATGGGCCCACCTTAGCTTTTTAAAGGAATAACTTACCATAAAAACCAATTGTGTAAAGTATATAATTTAATCATTTAGCAAATGTATAGAATTGTGTAACCATTACCTCATTGCATTTTTACAACAGTTCAATCATCCCAAAAAGATCCCTTATGGCATTTCACCTTATTTTTGAAAGCTGCATAAGTCCTTAGACGGTTATATCACAATTTAGCCATCCAGTTGATGGACATTTAAGTTGTTTCTAAGTTTGAGATATTATAAATAACTTGAAGTAAGCATCATTAAATATTTTCTAGCACTGCTTTTATTAGTTGTTAGGATAAATAACCAGAAGATGAATTGCTGGGTCAAAGAGAATGCATTTTAAACGTTGGTAGATACTGTCAAATCATCCTCCAACACGGTCATACCAGTTTATATTCTCATCAACAATGGATGAGTATGCTATCAAGTAGTTTAAATCATATGTATACATAGCAGTTGTGGAATTTTTAGTTAAAAGTTAAGTGGTTTTAAAAACATTATAATCTGTTTTTGTGATAATTATCCCAGTTCTTTATGGAGACATTTTTAATTGAAAAGGCAATAGATAGTATATAGCATAGAAAGATTTCTTTGCAAAAGAGTTAAAATACATTTTAGAACTGAACCATATTAGCTTCAGTTAGGAATAATATTATTCATGATGAGAAACAATTGCAAAAATCTGTTTCAGATTTTATAAGCTCAATACATAGAATATTTACTATATTTGACCCAGCAAATTATAATTTTTTAGAGATTATTGTCTTGTAGGGTGACCTAATTGTGTTTACTTTGTTTTTGTTTTTTTGAATCAGGATATATCAACCCAAGAAAGCAACATATTAGGGGCGTTCTGTGATATGAATGTAAGTGTTTATGTTTTTCTTATTCTCAGGTTTATGGAAAATTTGTTTTTTTATTCATATAGGTCTTTGAATTTATTTTTATATTTGGTCAGTGTCTTTTCCGTATTGGTAATAAAATGAAAATTATTCCTGATGAGTTTAAATTTTTTTTCCCCCTCAGGATGTAGAGGTACCATTACATTTGCTTCGTTACGTATGTTTGTTTTGTGGGAAAAATGGCCTTTCTCTCATGAAGGATTGCTTTGAATATGGAACTCCTGAAACTTTGCCATTTCTTATAGCACATGCATTTATTACAGTTGTATCTAATGTAAGTATTGTTTGGAATTAATTGTTTTAATCTTGGGAATTATGTCTAGGGTTTTAGGAACATGAATTTTATGTCCAGAAAAAGCAGGTTTTGAGTGGCTTACATGTACAAGAATTTTTTTTCTGGATTATATTTTGAAAAAAATTGAGTATAGAAGCCTTTATAAAAGGTCTTATAATAAAAATGGAATTTGTATAAAATAATGAATTTAAGTTAAATAAGTACATTTATTTATTTTTTAATTTTTTAAATGTTTTATTTATTTTTGAGAGAGACAGAGAGGGAGAGAGCTTGACAGGGGAGGGTCAGAGAGAGGAGACAAAGTCTTTATGTTGATTTTACTTTCCTTGCCTGTGATTCTGTACTGGGAAATTTTTGGCTTTTTAGAGTTTTAGTTATGTAGAAGGTAGTTTGCTTAGGGTACTACTACAGTGTGGCTGACTTTCTTCTGTCTTACAAGACCTAGTAACATTTTTCTGCATTTGTAAAGAAGATAATTATTCTGTGTTGCAAATGTCAGTTACTGTGAAGCACAAGTGTGGAAGCAGAGATACTTTGTTTTGTTGTACTTTCTTTTTTTTGCCCTTCCCAGATACTGAGATTTTTACAAAGTGATAGTTTGTGGCAACCTGTGTTGGGCAAATCTGTTGATGCCATTTTTCCAATAGGATTTGCTCACTTGTGTCATTCTCATAATTCTTCCAACATTTTAAACTTTTTCATTATATTTGTAATGGCAATCATTGGTTACAAATCATTGAAAGCTCATAGGATGGTTAGTATTTTTTAACGACAAAGAATTTTAATTAAGGTTTGTACTTTTTTTTAGGTATACTATTTCACATTTAATAGACTACAGTATAGTACTACAGTATAGTATAGACAGAAATTTTATATGCACTGGAAAACTAAAAAATTAATTTGGCTTGCCTTATTGTGACATTAGCTTTATTTTGGTGGTCTAGAACTGAACCTGCAGTATTTCCAAGGTGTGCCTGTAATGAAATTGAACAGTTTCATAGGCGTATTCACCGTTTGGTAATTTTATGAGATGTACCCGTTCACGTCGTTTACCTGTTTTAAAAAAATCGCATTGTCTGCTTTTTCCTTACAGATGTGTGGAGATTCCTTATGTTTCATATGCAAATTCTTTGACATACATATATTGCTAGCATCTTCTTCCACTCTATGGTTTGCTTTTCATTCTCCCTTGTCTGTTAAGAGCTATTATTCCTCAATCTTAATGGTTTATAATTTATCAAAAACTCTTTCGTTAGGGTTGTGTTTTCATTTGTGGATGAAAAAGTCTTTTCTTACCCTAAGGTCGTGAAGTTATTTTCCAGTATTCTGGAAGTTTTATTGTTTTTCACATTTTGATTATAGCTTGATTTGAATTGATTTTTATGTATGGTGTGGATGATCACTTTTGATTTTCTTATAGACAGCCACTGGTTCTAACAATTCAACAAAGACAGTCCTTTCTTCTTTGTTTCCCAGTTTAATTTTTGTTATGAAGTAGGTGTGTTATGTGCATGGGTCTGTAATCTCTAGCATATTACATTGGTCTCTTTGCTTAATCACATCATCTTAATTTTTGGAGCTTTGTAACAAGTCTTGCTATCTAGTAAAGCAAATTCTACCTGTCATTCCTCTACGTTTTTGTTTAGGTGTAATTGACATAGCATTATATTAGTTTGAGGTGTAGAATGTAGTAAATATTTATATATATTGCAAAATGTTTGCTACAATAAGTAGTTAACATCCAACACCATTCATGGTTAACACAATTTTTTTCTTGTCCTGAGAACTTTTAAGAACTATTCGAACTTTCACAATATTGTTAAGTACAGTCACCATGCTGTACATTACATTACTGTACCCTGTCATTCTTAAAGAATGTTTTGTCTCCTCTTGGACCTTTCCATTTGGAATCAACACCTAAGTTCTGCACATAAACCTTTTGGGTTGCTTTGAATCTATACATCAATTTAGGGAGAACTGTCATCTCTGCAATATTGTCTCCTTTTCTGTAAATATGGTACATGTGTTTTTATTTAACTGTTCTTAAAGTTCTCTCATTTTTTAATTTCTGTATAGAGGTATTAATGTCTTTTTTAAACAAATATTATATTTTTCAAGTTTATTTCAAGAGAGAACGTGCACGCATGAGAGGGGGAGGAGGGGTAGAGAAAGAGGAAACAGAATCTCAAGCATGCTCCATGCTGTTAGCGCTGAGCCTGATGTGGGCTTGAACTCACAGACTGGGACTTGAACTCAAACCATGAGATAAGGACCTGAGCTGAAACCAAGAGTCAGACGCTTAACTGACTGAACCACCTAGGTGCCCCTCTTCTGCCCATTTTTAAGTGTGTGTGTGTGTGTGTGTGTGTGTGTGTGTGTGTTGAGTTGTGTAAGTTTTTTTTAATGTTTGTTTATTTTTGAGGGTGGGGGAGAGAGAGAGAAGGAACGTGCACAAGTGTGGGAGGAGCAGAGAGAGAGGGAGTTACAGAAACCGAAGCAGGCTGCAGGCTCTGAGCTACCAGCACAGAGCCTGGTGCAGGGCTTGAACTCATGAACTGCAAGATCATGACCTGAGCCAAAGACGCATGCTTAACTGACTGAGCCACCCAGGTGCCCCATAAGTTCTTTATGTATTTTGTTTATTAACTCTTACTTATTTTATTCTTTTTAATGTTATTTTTTTTTGTGAGAGAGAGACAGAGTGTGAGCAGGGGAGGGGCAGAGAGAGGGAGAGGCACAGAATCTAAAGCAGGTTCCAGGCTCTGAGCTGTCAGCGCAGAGCATGATGTGGGGCTTGAACCCATGAACTGTGAGATTATGACCTGAGCTGAAATTGGATGCTTAATGCACTGAGCCACCCAGGCACCCCTGGATATTAACTCTTTATCGGATATGTCATTTGTAAATACCTTTGCGAAGATAGGTTGCCTTTTTTAGTTTTGTTGATTGTTTCTTTTCTGTGCAGGGACTTTTTATTTTGATGAAGTCATAATAGTTTATTTTTGCTTTGGTTTCCTTTGACTCAGGAGACCTAGAAAAATTTTGCTATGGCCAGTGTCTGAGAAATTACTGCCTGTGGTTTTATAGGATTTTTATGGTTTCAGGTATCTTATTTAGGTTCTTAATCCTCTTCGAGTTTATTTTTGTGTATGGTGTAAGAAAGTGGGCCAGTTTCATTCTTTTGCATCTAGCTGTCTAGTTTTCACATCACCAATTGCTGAAGAGCCCCCTTTTCCCCATTGTATCTTCATTCCTTGTTTGTCAAAGATTAATTGACCCTATAATCGTGGGTTCATTTCTAGGCTTTCTATTCATTTCTATTGATTTATGTGTCTCTTTTTGTGCCAGTACTATATTGTTTTGATTACTACTGCTTTGTAATACAGCTTGAAGTCTAGAATTGTGATAACTCCAGATTTGTTCTTCTTTTTCAAGGTTGCTTTGGCTATTTGAGGTCTTTTGTGGGTCCATACTAATTTTGGAATTGTTCTAGTTCTGTGAAAAATGCCATTGATACTTTGATAGGAATTGTAAAATGTGTAGATTGCTTTGAGCAGTACGAAACCATGAGCATAGAATGTCTTTTCATTACTTTGTGTTATCTTGAATTTATCAGTGCTTTATAGTTTTCAGAGTATAGGTCTTTCACTTCTGGTTTATTCTTAGGTGTATTGTATTAATTTTGGTGCAGTTGTAAATGGGATTAAGTTTTCTTTCTGCTGCTTCATTATTAGTGTACAGAAATGCAGTGGGTTTGTGTACATTGATTTTGTATCTTACAATTTTACTCATTTTTCAGTTCTGTTACCTTTTTGGTGGAGTCTTTAGGGTTCTCTATATGTAGTATCATGTCATCTGCAAATAGAATTTTACTACTTCCTTAACCAATTTGGATATCTTTTATTTCTTTTTCTTCTCTAATTGCTAGGATTCCTTTTCTTTCTTTTTCTTTCTTTTTCTTCCTTCCTTTCTTTCTTTTCTTTTTCTTTCTTTCTCCCTTCCTTCCTTCCTTCCTTCCTTCCTTCCTTCTTTCCTTCCTTCCTTCCTTCCTTCCTTCCTTCCTTCCTTCCTTCCTTCCTTCCTTCCTTCCTTCTTTTAGTGTTTATTTATTTAGTTTGAGAGAGACACAGAGAGGTGTGAGCAGGGAAGGAGTATGGGAAAGAGGGGAGAGAGAATCTCAGGCCGGCTGCATGCTGTTAGCACAGAGCCTAATGCTGGACTCCATCTCATGAACCGTGAGATCGTGACTAGAGCCGAAATCAAGAGTTGGTCGCGTAACCAGCTGAGTCACCCATGCGCCCTTGATTGCTAGGATTTCTACTACTATGTTGAATCAAAGTAGTGAACATGGGCATTCTTGTCTTGTTTCAGACCTTAGGGGAAAAATTCTGTTTTTCACCACTGAGTCTGATGCTGGCTCTGGGTTTTTTGGTTTGTTTATTTATTTTTCAGAGTAAGAGCACAAGCGGGAACAGGGAAGGGGGGGTGGACAGAAGATCTGAAGTGGGCTCTGCATTGACAGCACCAAGCCTGATGTGGGGCTCCAACTCACAAACTGTGAGAGCATGACCTGGGTTGATGTTGGATGCTCAACCAACTGAGCCACTCAGGTGCCCTGTCCCTGGGTTTTTTATATGAGGCCTTTAGTGTGTTGATATATATTCCCTCTAGACCTGCTTTGTTGTGGGTTTTTATTATGAATGGATGTTGTAATTTTCAATAGATGCAGAAAAACCATTTAACAATGATCATATGTTTCTTACTTCCTAATGCCATTTGGGCTCTCCTTTAGCTGAGCCCACTGATATTTTAAATTCCAGGCTTTAAGTTCCCCTGGTTTTAAGAACCCCCAGAATTCAGCTTCTCTTACTTTCAAAGGCAAATGTGTAAAAGTTAGTTTTTTGCCCTTCTCGGAACCACTGACTCCTTCCCCAACATTGTTAGCTCCAAGACCATGTCTTTGCCCTTTCTACCTACTTTGATGTGGTATCTTACCTACCTTGAGTTGTGGAGTTTGTTCTGTCAGTGTTTTGGTTGCTTTCTGGGTTATATATGCTGATGTGTTATCTAGTTATATCTGTGAAACTGTATGATCTTAGAGTCTTCGTACTCCATCATCTTCCCACACTTCTCCAAGGTGTTACATGTCTTTATCAGATTTTTTTTTTTAACATTTACTTATTTTTGAGAGACAGAGACAGATCATGAGCAGGGGAGGGGCAGAGAGAGAGGGACACACAGAATGAGTTAAATGAGCTGTCGGCACAGAGCCCAACGAGGGGCTTGAACCCACGAACCGTGAGATCATGACCTGAGCCGAACCTGAGCCGAAGTCGGACGCTTAACCGACCGAGCCACCCAGGCGCTCCCCTTTATGTCATATTTTATTTGTAAACATCTTCTCCCATTCTGTCAGTTGCCTTTTAGTTGTGTCGACTGGTCCCTTTACTGTGCAGAAGCTTTTTATCTTGATGAAGTCCCAGTAGTTCATTTTTGCTTCTATTTCCCTTGCGGGAGAGAGAGAATCTTAAGCAGGCTCCGCATGAATGTGGAGACTGATACAGGTTGTCTCACAACTGTGAGTTTATGACCTGAGCCGAACCAGGAGTCTGACACTTAACCGACTGAGCCACCCAGGTGCCCCTAGAAGGAAAAGTTTTAACCTTTTACTATCAGTATATTATTTAGTATAGAACTTACATAATTGTCTTCGGTTAGAGTGGAGTCATATATTCTGTATTTCCAAATTTGTTTTTAATTTGTGTCCCTTGCCTTTACTAAGGCTTAGTATTATAGCTTGTTGTTTGATAATTTGCTTAGCATTTTTGTTCTTATGATAATTTGAACCATTATTAGAATAAAATGATAAGGTAAGCATATTTAGAAATGGGTTGGAATATTGTGGAGACAGAAGAAAATAAATTAGAATTTATTTTATCTTAGATGGGGGTACCTGCAGTAAGAGCTTAATTCAATTCAGTAAATAGTTCATGTTTTAATCGATATGTGTGACTCTATAAAATATATTTCCTGTAGATGAATATTGACCTGAAAGAAGGATGGATTTTCTGTTAAAAGCTTAGATGGTTTATTAGAAAGCTAATTTATTGAGATTCCTGGCTGGCTCAGTCAGTCGAGCGTCCGACTTGGGCTCAGGTCATGATCTCATAGCTCATGAGTTCGAGCCCTGCATCAGGCTTTGTGCTGACAGCTCAGAGCCTGGATCCTGCTTCGGATTCTGTGTCTCCCTCTCTCTCTGCCTCTCCCTCTCTCTCAGAAATAGTTAAATTTTTAAAAAAGAAAGTTCATTTATTTATTAAAAAATTTTTTTTAGCATTTATTTATTTTCGAGAGACAGAGAGGGACAGAGCATGAGCAGGGGACGGGCAGAGAGAGAGAGGGAGACAGAATCCAAAGCAGGCTTCAGGCTCTGAGCTCTTAGCACAGGGCCTGATGCGGGGCTCAAACTCACAAGCTGTGAGGTGATGACCTGAGCTGAAGTCGGACGCTTAACTGACTGAGGCACCCAGGTGCCCCAGGAAGCTAACTTCCTGCTATTGTATTTGGGTTGCTGTCATACAAAGAGGCGTATCATACCATGTAGTAAGATGAAATTACTTGGTTAGGTAGGTGGTTCTCCCTTTTCAGCAAGAAGATTATGGTCTTTAGATTGATTTTATGTATATCTAAAATATATACAGGTTACTTATCTGGTATGTGTGTAATCCTGTTTCTTAGTTTATTGTTTTCAAACTGTATAAAATGTCTGTAGTTTTAGCGTCAGGAAAAAACTAAATGCTCTTGTTTGTAATTACAGTGACCTGTATTTCACATACTCATTATACATTAATGTCATATTTATGTTTCTTTATAGATTAGAATATGGCTACATATTCCTGCTGTCATGCAGCACATTATCCCTTTTAGGACCTATGTTATTAGGTAAGTTTATAAAATCCGTTCATTACCAACGTGATGTGTTTAAATAGTTGATAACATAGTATAGATTTATATTGTCTGTAAAGTCCCTTGTACTCATATCCTCTAGAGAAAATTTTAATTGACAGTTAAGTGTATAATATTTTTAATGCTCATGTAGACTTATATTTAATGTTTACTTTTAAGCAATTTATTTTGGACTTTTTTTTTCCTTTATTCAAAGATATAAAAAATTTTAAGTACTGTCTACACCCAGCATGGGGTTTGAACTCAAAAGCCTGAGATCAAGAGTTGCATGTTCCAACAACTGAGCCATCCAGGTTCCCCTGGACCTTTTTTTTTTTCTTTTACATGAGTATATAAGGAGATTAACAGTGGTTACATGGTATTCCACAGTATGTAGTCCACAAAGATACACTAAGTATTGTGTTCTAGGCATTGGGAATATAGCATAGAAGAAAGGACTTCTCTTTTTGCACAGTGTCTGTACCAAGTAAATAAGTAGATATTAACAGTTCATCAGAAATTCGTATTATAGAGTAAAGGAGGAGCAAAGGTATATTGAGTCTTCTAGAGGATGGGTCACATTTTTAAATAGCGGTTTAAAGAAGGTCTCTTTGAGAGGAAAGAGATGACATTTGAGTTTAAGTCCAGCCTCAGAATGAAGCCTAAGAGTATGGAGAACAAAATGTGTTAATTAGAGTTGGAGTGTGAACTGTTGGGAGTTGGGAGTTGTACCAGGATTGTACTTCTTGGTAATATTGATGAGTTCTTTATACTTTTTCTCATTCATTTGCAAAAATATGAGTGCCTATTTTCCCATTACTATTTTAGTTTTTGGAGAAAGTATCAGAAAAAGAATCTGATAGTGGTGAATCCTTTGTCAGGTAATGTTACAGGAAATATGGTCTTTCTGAAAGGTAGCATCTGAAGATCATGAATCAGCTAATCAGGTGATAATTGGAAGAACATCTTCTAGGTAGAAGGAACATAAGGAAGTCAGCTTTGAAGTTGGAATGAATATGACATTCAGGAAAGTAGAAGCATACTGGTGTGGAACATAGTGTGTAAGGGGGGAGTAGTTACAATATGAGGTTGGGTAAACAAGGGCAGATTATACAGGACCTTGAAGCCATTATAAAGAGTTTGGATTTAATTTTAGCAATGGAAATTGAAGGATTTTAAGCAGGTGAGTCGTGATGATTTTTAGATCATTTTGGGTTTAAATTGAATCATAAATTGTAGCGTTGTTGGAGTAGAAACTAGGAGACCAATTGAAAGGTTAATGCAGTAGTCCGGGAAGGAAATGATGCTTACTGGTATAAGGATTTCTTATGGTGATTTTGAAAATTGAATGGATGTAAGTTAAAATAAAATGGACAAGACTGGTGATTCTGGAATTTAAAGGGGTAAGTATCATGGATGACACATAAACCCTCTACCTCAATTTCTCTTTTGTGCTGTGGTTATCATTCACTGAGATGTGAAGAACTGAGAGAACTTCAAGACGCCTGTGGGACATTCAGGTGGCACTGGTGAATTGAGAGCATAAGTATATAATTAAGAACAGTATTGTTAATTGAGTTATCAGCATAAAGACCTCAATTATTCAACACCTCATAGGAGTGAATGAGGTCATCTGGGTAGAGAATCTAGAAAGAGAATAGAAGTGTGTTGAGGTGCCTGGGTGGCCCAGTCAGTTAAGCATCTAAGTCTTGGTTTCAGCTCAGGGTGGGATCAAACCTCAAGTTGGGTTTCTTGCTGACAGTGCAGAGTCTGCTTGGGATTCATTCTCTCTCTCTCTCTCTCTCTCTCTCTCTGCCCTCTCCCTACCCCCATTCTCTTTTTCTCTACCTCCCTCCCTCTCAAAATAAATAAACTTTAAAAAAATGTGTTGAGGATGGGGCCTTTGTATCATTTTGCTTTTGCTGTGTAAGAACACAATACCCAAATCTTAGTGGCTTAAAATAACAGTCATTTATTATTTCTCACAGTTTTTAGCCTCTGTAGTTCTTTTGATCTGGGCTGGCTTGGCTGGAACTGCTGCTTTTAAGAATATCACCTCACTTATACATTGTCTCTGGTTGGCCAGATGATTGTTTTTGGAAGTGGAGGGGAGTTCATATTCATCTTGCAGTTGGGGCATCAGCCATGTCTCTCTGATCCAGCCGGCCGACCTGGGTTCCTTTTTTTGGTGATGGAAAAGTTCCCATCAAGAGAGGGCAAGCCAAAGGCTTTTCAAGTTTCTGTTTATGTCACATCTCTTAATATTTCGTTGATCAAAGCAACTTTCATTGCAAAGTTGAGATTCAAGGGAGAATGTAGAGAGATGACACCTCTTTTTTTTTTTTTTAATGTTTCTTTATTTTGAGAGAGTGTGACTGAGGGAGTGGCAGAGAGAGGGAGAGAAATGGAGAATCCCAAGGAGACTCTGTGTTGTCAGTACAGAGCCTGACGTGGGGCTTGATCCCACAAACCGTGAGATCATGACCTGAGCTGAAACCAGGAGTCAGATGCTTAACCAACTGAGCCCTTCAGGTGCCCCAAAACAGATGATACCTTTTGATAGGAAGAGTGGCAATATTGTATTGCAGTGGCCTCTATATATAGTGATGGGAATAGTTTGGGGCCATTTTGCAATCCATTACAAACCTTGATGAGCACTAATGAAGAAAGGTTGGATAGAGACAGAGGAACCACCCAAATAGAATAGGCAGGACCTGAGGAAAACCAGTGGTTTGTGATATCTGGAAGCCAAATAAGAAAATGTTTAAAATGCACACATTTTAAAGAATTTTTGGCTGTGTGGGGAGTAGATATACTATTTTATATGAAAGTAGGTGAAATATACTAAAACAGGAGCTGTATACATGACAGGTATGAGAGATTAATAAAGCTTTATCGGAGGTGCAGAATCCAGTGTTAAATATCTTGGCTCTTGGCAGTTTCTGATTCAAGTTGGACTCTGCAAAGAACATACTACCTCAGGTCACAATCTTTGAAGCAGCACTTAGAAATAATTTAAATTTGGAGTGTTAATCCCAGGATGCCAGGTTCTACTTTACCAAACATTTTGGAGGTATGAAACAAAGGAATATTACTGAATTATTGAAGGGTCTTTAGGAATATTTTACAGGTTTTTATGTATGTTTTATTTCTGAATCATTTAAGGTATTTATGCAAGCTCTCTGATCAGGAGTTAAGACAGAGTGCGGCTCGCAACATGGCTGACTTAATGTGGAGCACAGTGAAAGAACCATTGGATACAACATTATGCTTTGATAAAGAAAGCTTAGATCTTGCATTTAAGTACTTTATGTCACCAACTTTGACTATGAGGTTGGCTGGACTAAGTCAGATAACGGTAAGCTATATTTGTTCATTTGGGGTCATTTTTTTATTTGCCTTCTGTGCTTCACCACCACCACCACCACGACCACCACCATCCTCCTCCTCCTCCTTCTCCTCCTCAACCCTACTATTTATCGAGTACTTATGTGAGGCATTGTGCTTGGTGTTTTACATACATTACTTTGTGTGGTCTGTATAAATAATTTCACTACTTTCCCTATTTTAAATATGATGAAACTGAAGCTTAGAATTATAAGGATTTATACTTCAGGTCATCTTTCTTTTCTTTCTTTTCTTTCTCTCCTTTCTTTTTTTTCTTTCATTTTCCATGCAGAAGCCAGAGATAATTGGGCCATAGACCAAATTTGATAAACAGATTTTTTTCAAATTGGACAGTAGCAAATAATGTTTTAAATAGGGAGAAATATGTATTATTGTCTTGGGGATGAGATGGGGAGGAAGACCTGATACCATGAGTATATTCTCATTATAATAATAATAACAACATATTATGTTAATGCATAATAGCAATTTGCTAGAGCTAAGTAATTAGCTGGATCCTTTAGAATAGATATGCTTTTTCAGATTTACCAAGGTTTCCATGAGCTTTACTCCTTTGTATTTCCTGCCTGTTTTATTTGGAATTATAACCACATTTTACCCACGTGTTGGGCTTTGTAAATATAGAAAATACTTGTTGACATTTTTCTAAAATAAATCTTAAATGTATTTATTGAGGGAGCCTTCCTGAAATTTTATGTCTGTAGTGATATATTACTTGCCACCTAGTATTAGATTTTTTTTTTTTCCCCTACTTAGCTTTGTTCTCTCATTTTCTCTCATGTACTTAGTGGAATAAAGCATGAGTATTACTTGTAGAATGAAGTTTTTTACTATTTTAATATGATAAAGGAAATAACCAGGTAAATTGTTCTCGGTGTGAATATGATTATCTTATGTTTTATAATTTTCATTTGGTTATTGACTGATTTATATATAACAAACCATGTTTCTTGACATTGGTAACATACCAGAAAAATTTTGTAAAAAGAAACTTTTCTCTAATTATAGAATCAACTTCACACCTTCAATGATGTATGCAATAATGAATCCTTGGTATCAGACACAGAAACGTAAGTAGGAACATCAGTTTATATATAAGTATATTAACTTATTGTGCAGTTCCTTATATGGTAGATATAATTGTGACTATTAGAGTGTTCACTAGAAAGTCTTTGCCTTGTGACTTCATTAATAAGTTTTCAGAACAATATATTGAAACAGTTTTCTGTTTTTTAAAAGAATATACCAACACATAGTTTTAGTGTCAGAAAATGCAAAAGTGTACTATTTATAAAGGAAAATTTAGTAATAAAGAATATGGAGGACACCTGGGTGGCTCAGTCAGTTAGGCATCTAACTCCTGGTTTTGCCTCAGGTCATTTTCTCACAATCGTGATATTGAGCCCCACGTTGGGCTCTGTGCTGACAGTGTGGAGCCTGCTTGGGATTCATATTCTCTCTCTCTCTCTCTCTCTCTCTCTCTCTCTCTCTCTCTCTCTCTCAATAAATAAATAAATAAATAAACAAACATTAAAAAAAAAGAATATGGTACTGATAGTTTTCAGAAAGCACACTTGATGCAGATAAAGGAAAGGCCTCATTCAACACATTTTGTGGGGAAAAACCAAGTTAATGATGCTCATGTGTGAAAAGAAGTAGTAGTTGTAGCTTAGTGCTTTTCAATATCTTAAGAAATATTTATTCCAGTATTCCATTTAGGTATTTGTCCAGTATACAAATCCATTAAAAACATTTTTTTTAATGTTTATTTATTTTTGAGAGAAAGAGAAAGCATGAGCAGGAGAGGGGCAGAAAGAGAGGGAGACACAGAATCTGAAGCAGGCTTCAGGCTCAGATGTCAGCACAGAACCTGAAGCGGGGCTCAGACTCACGAGCAGTGAGATCATGACCTGAGCTGAAGTCAGACGCTCAACTGACTGAGCCACCCGGGCACCCTCTACAAACCCATTTTAAAATCTCAATTGAGTAATAATCTCTTTTGCTTGAAAAGACCTATATAGTTTTAAGGTGTTAGAAAATTCATAATTATATGAATGACTCATGTTTTTGCTTTACTAGTAACTTTTATGCATTGATTTTAGTTCTGCCCTATGGAATTAATCTCAGTTGAACTGAACCCTTTATGAATTTGAAAACCAGAGTTGATGTTTGTTGACTTTTCTTTTTCTCCAGGCTAAAGAGTTCTTAATCTTCCAACTTGATAGGGTGTTTAGATTTATTACCAGACCATTCTTTGATCTCTGGCAACATTCTTTGTCAGTGATCCCCTTAAAATAATGTTACCTAGAATTGGTCATAGCTTTATAAATTCTGGGTCATACTAGAAGTACTATTTCCCACTGTCGGGATGTTACATAGATTATATCCACTAGTAAAACTACACCTTTGGATTTTAACCCCTTAGTTTGCCCTTCTGTCCCCTCTCGACTCCATAAGACAGCCTAGGAGAATGTTAAATTTGCCAATGCAGTAATCACCCTCACCTCTGCAAAAAAAAAAAAAAATCTTAGAATCATCAGGGCAGTAACTTGACATGTCCATACAAGCTAGATCCTTACGTTGCTAAAACAGTGACAGAGAATAAGGAGTTCGATTAAAAAAAGTATAAGGAATATATGTCCTAAAGACATGATTAAGAAAAGAGGGAGGAGAGTCAAAATTTTGAACAATAGTGGGTAGAAATAGTTAAATAAAATTGGGAAAAGGGTTCTTACAATGTGGGAAAATTGGAACTAGATAGAAAAAAGGTGATAAATATTGTTGCAGCCTGTGAGTTGTGTCTCACCTTTTTAGCAGATTTATTAAGGTGTATATACTATACCTATCATAAAATTCATCTGTTTACAATGAATTTTAGGAGATTGGCAGGGTTGTGTGAATATGATCACAATCCAATTTTAGAACATTTCCATCACTTCAGAAAAACCCCTTTTGTCAATTTGTAGTCAGTTGCTAGTCTTATTCTTAGCCCCACTAATATACTTTGTCTTTTTATTAGTTTTTATTTTTTTAAAGTTTATTTACTTATTTTGAGAGAGAGGGATACTCAGCACGAGTCGGGCGGGAGAGAGAGATCCCAAGCATACTCTGCACTCTCAGTGCCAAGCTGGATGCGGGGCTCGAACTCATGAACTGTGAGAACATGATCTGAGTGGAAATCAAGAAATCCAAATTAAAAAAAAAAAAAAAACAACACTGAGAGATCATTGTAGTACCAAAATGAGATCCATGTCTGTTTTTCCAGAGGGAGTAGGTTTGAGGAAAGGATACTACTGGTCTATGATGGCATTTTTACATGAGGGAAAAAAATCTCCCTTGCGTGGCCCTTACTGAAGTGGGAACTTAAAAACAGGTTTTAGTTCTGTGAAGTATCTATGAGTTCTTCATATGGGTTGGATCATGTCAGATTTTCATTTAATCAAGCCCACTGTTGCTGTCTTCCAATCAAAGTCAGGTGGCAAGTCACATTATTGTACTGAGTCATGCTTCTAAAGAGAACCCACTTTAGGATACACTTGATACTAATGATATGTTCCTTTTACCCATTAAAGTGGCGGGTGACAGTAATTTAAAAAAGGATTCAAGGGTTCAGTATTAGCTAATTTAGTCCATTGGTTTTTATAAAATAAAACTGCTATGGAGAGTAACAAGAATTGGCTGTATTGTTTGTTTTCTTCTCCCTTTCTTTCTGTTGCTTTTTATTTCATGTATTTTGGGAGTTGTGGTTTGTTTTGTTTTCTTTTTAGTTCCATATTTGTTTATAATTTCATTCTTTTATCAGTATAAAATGTCCTACTTTGCCTCTTTAAAACATTTTTTTGGCTTAGGGGCTCCTAGGTGGCTTAGTTAAGCGTCCAGCTTTGGCTCAGGTCATGGTCTCACCGTTCATGGGTTTGAGCCCTACTTCAGATCCTCTGTCTCTGTCTCTCTCTCTCTGCCCCTTTCCTGTTCTTGTGCTCGCTCACCCTCTCAAAAATAAACAAACATTAAAAAACAATCCCCACATTTTTTGGCTTAATGTTTATTTTCTTTGATGTTACTGTGCCACTGCAACTTTATTGTTTTCATGGTGTATCTTTTTCCATGCTCTTAACTTTCAATTTGTTTTTTTTGTTTTTTTTGAAAGAGGGAGCGAGAGCACAAGAGAGGGAGAGGGGCAGAGGGGGGAGAGAAAGAGAATCCTAAGTAGGCTCCATGCTTAGCACAGAGCTCAACATGGGGCTCTATCACATGGCCCTGGGATCATGACTGGGACCAAAATCCAGAGTTGGACTCTCAACTGATTGAGCCACCCAGGTGCTCCTGTTAGTGTTTTTGGATCTAAAGTATGTATCTCAGCATATAGTTGGATTTAACTGCCCTTCCCCCCCCCCCCCGCCCCTGCACAATCTATTCTCATAATCTCTGCCCCCTGCTTTTAAAAAGTAGGCTGTATCCCCATTGTGGGGCCTGAACTCAAGACCCTGAGATCAAGAGTTGCATGTTCTACAGCCTGAGTCACCCAGGTGCTCTAATCTCTGCCTTTTGATTGGAGTATTTGATCCATTGACTGTTAATGTCATTGTTTAGTTAGATTTACGTCTGCTGTTGTGCTATTGGTTTTCCATATGCCTTTTGTTTTGATTTTCTATTTCTCCTTTATTGCCTTTATTCTAGTATGCCATTTTAAATCCATTGATTTTTTTAATACTTCAAAAATTACTTTTTAGTGGCTGCATTGGGGTTATCGTATGCCTATTAGTTACTGTCTTCTTCCAATTAGTGATAATGGAATTTTAGTAAAATATGGAAACATTGTTCCAGTATAGTTCTGTTCCTCTGTTTCTGATAAGAAGTTAGCTGTCAGTCTTACTCTGGTTCCCTTGTACACATACATTTCATTTTCTTTTGCTGATTTCAAGATTTTGCTCCTCATATTTGGCTTTTTAACAGTTTGATTATGGTGAATCTAGCTGTGGGTCTCCTTGTGTGTGTCTTAGTTGGAGTTTCCTGGATGTGTAGATGAACATTTTTCATCAAAGTAGGATATTTTGGCCATAATTTCTTCATTTTTTTTCCTCCTTCTGTTCCTTCTGTGAGTCCAGTTATATGTAGGTTTCCAGAGCCCTGAAAAGTTGTTACTGATAATGGTTAATTTTATACTTGGCTCAGTTATACTTGCAATTCTGAATAATTAGAAGAGTCCCTTGGTCTCCTTAGACTTAAATGATTTTTTAAATTTAATTCTGTGGATAAACAAGTAAATTATTTCACCTTTTCAGTTTTTCAATGTATATAATTCATGTGGATGGAACACTTTGGGAGCTCTTATGGCAAGTCCTATTTTGAAACTTATTTTCTTCCACTCAGAATATACCTATCACTACTATTTGATTCTTTTAAATAATTTTAAAATGTATGTTTATTTGAGAAAGCATGATTAGGGGAGAGACGGAGAGAATTCCAAGATTCTGTGCTGATGGTGGAAAGCCCAGTGTAGGGCTCGATCTCACAAACCACGATGGTGACCTGAGCTGAAACCAAGAGTCAGACACTTAACCGGCTGAGCCACCCAGGCACACCTACTTTCTTCTTTTTCTTTTTAAATGTTGTTTTAAATTTTTTTATTTTAAGAGACAGCGTGAGTGTGGGAGGGGCCGGGGGAGAACAGAGGATCTGAAGGGGGCTCCGCACTGACAGCAGCGAGCCTAATGTGTGGCTTGAACTCACAAATCGCGAAATTGTGACTTGAGCCGAAGTCGGACACTCGAGCAAGTCAGCCACCCAGGCACCCTACTACTTTTTTCATTAAATGTTTTGTAATAGCCATTTAAAAAATGTTTTTGAAGAAATAGGCAATCTGAAGAAGCCTGTTACCAAAGAAATTGAATGGAGAATTACTGACTTTCCAAAATACAGCACCAGGCCCAGATGTTGTCACTGGTGAATTCTTCCAAATATTTAAGGAAGAAATTTACGGGGTGCCTGTGTTGCTCAGTTTGCTAAGCATCCGATTTTAGCTCAGGTCATGATCTTGTGGTCCAGGAGTTCAAGCCCATGTTGGGCTCTGTGCTGACAGCTCAGAGCCTGGAGCTTGCTTTGGATTCTGTGTCTCCCTCTCCCTAAACCTCTCCCCAACTCATGCACTGTCTCTCTGTCTGTCTCTCAAAAATAAATAAATATTAAAAAGATTTTAAAAAATAAAAAATTTAAGGAAGAAATTACCCTAGGGGTGACTGAGTGTCTCAGTTGGTTAAGCATCTGAATCTTGTTTTCAGCTTAGGTCATGATCTCATGGTTGTGAGTTCGAGCTCATTGTTGGGCTCTGTGCTGGGTGTGGAGCCTGCTTCCTGCTTGAGATTGTCTCTCTCCCTCTCATTCAGGACCTCCTCTGCTTATATGTGTGTGTGCATGCGCTCTGTCTCTTAAAAAAAAAAACAAAAAACAAAACCAAAAAACAAACCTCCCCCCATACCAAAACCAAAGGTATGTAAAAACTACAGACCAGTATTTCTCATGGACATAAATGTACAAATCTTCATAAAATATTAACAAATCAAATCCATAAATGTACAAAAAGAATTACATGCCGCAACCAAGTGAGTTTTACCCCAGGTATGCGAGTCCGGTTCATTTCCTGTAATCTATCACATCCACAGGCTAAAGAAGAAAAAATCACATAATCATATGAATATATAAAGAAAAAGCATTTGACAAAGCTGAATACTTAAGATAAAACTCTCAGCAAATTAGGAATAGAGAACTTCCTCAGCTTGGTAAAGAACATTTACAAAAAAACCACAGGTAACATTGTATTAATAGTGATAAACTCAAAGCTTTCCACTAAAATCAGGAAAAAGGAAAGTCTGTTCTCTCACCACTGTCTTTCAGCATTCTACTCAAAGTCCTACCTAGTGTAGTAAGGCAAAGAAAGGGAATAAAATGTATGTATATTGGGAAGGAAGAAATCGGTCTTTGGTGATGACATGATCTATGTAGAAAATCTGAAAGAATTGATTGACTCATGGAACCTAGTGAGCAAAGTACAGCAAGGATGCAGGATACAAAGTTAGTAAAGAAAACCCAGTTGCTTTTCTGTGTTAGCACCGAACACATGAAATTTGAAATTTAAAATATAATTCCATTTACATTAGCAACACAACCTATGAAATACTTAGGTATAGATCCTGTTCGTGTTTTATTAGATTTATGTGAGGAAAATTACAAAACTCTGATGAAAGATACCAAAGAACTAAATAAATGGAGAGATACTCCATGTTTATGAATAGAACATGTAAAATTGTAAAGATAACAGTTCTTCCCAACTTGATCTATAGATTGAGTGAAATCTCAGTCATAATCCCAGCAGGTTATGTTGTGGATATCAACAAAATGACTCAAGTTTATATTAGAGAGACAAAAAAAAACCCCTAATTGCTAAGATAATATTGAAAGGAAAAGAACACAGTTGGAGGACTAATGCTACCCACGTTCAAGACTTATTGTAACATTGCAGTCATCAATACAATGTGGTATTGGTGACAAATAGATGAACAGAATAGAGAGCCCAGAAAGAGACCATATAGTCCATTGACAGAGGGGCAAAGGCAGTACCATGGAGCAAAGATAGTCTTTCCAACAAATGGCACTGAAACAATTGGACAACTATGTGCAAAAGAAAGAATCTAGACACAGACCTCATATACTACTCAAAAATTAAAATGTGTCACACACATAAACATAAAATACAAAATTATAAAACTCCTAAAAGATAGGAGAAAACCTAGATGACCTTGAGTATGGCAGTGACCTTTGGGTTATAACACCATGATCCATGAAAGGAAGAATTGATGAGGTGGAGTTTATTAAAATTAAAAACTTGTGCTCTGTGAAAGATAATGTAGAGAGAATGAGAAGACAGCCACAACTAGAAAAAAATTTGCAAAAAGAATTGTCTGATAAAGGACTGTTTTCCAGAATACTCAGAGAATCTAGAAATGTAACAGTAAGTACATGGGCACTCTGATTAACAAATATACCAAAGATGACAAATGGGCACGAGTAGATGCCCTATATCCTCTTTCATGAGGGAAATGCAAATTAAACTATCAGTGAGATTCTACTGCACATCTCTTAGAACAGTCAAAATTTAGAATACTGATAACGCCAGTTGCCGACAAGGTTTTGGAGCAACAAGAACTTTCATCTGTTGCTGGTGGGAGTGCATTCCACTTTGGCAGGCAGTTTGGCAGTTTCTTACAAAACTCAACATACTCTTAACCATTGATCTAGCAGTTGTGTTCCTTGATATTGACCCAGAGGAGTTGAAAACTTATGTCTGCAAAAAACCCGCACACAGATGTTTCTATTAGCTTTATTCATAATTGCTGAACTAGAATAAACCAGTGGGATATTGCTAAATGAAACAAAATAGAGAAATCTTATGCTGAGTGAAAGAGGCCAGATTAAAAAAAATTACATAATATATCTTTTTTTACACATAAAATTCTAGAAATGTAAACTATAATAAAGCAGATCATGGGGAGTGTGGTTGTGGGGGCTGGAGAAAGGATGGATGACAGAGGGGCATAAAGAGAGTTTTTGGGTTAATGTATTTGTTTATCATCTTGATGGTGGTGATGAATTCATAGATGTATATACTTAAGCTTGAATTCATGAAACTGTATACTTTGTGTCTTCAGTGCATTATATGTCATGTATATCTCAAAGGTATAAAAGACAATTAACTGATAAACTATCATACTACCTTATTGGTAGAACTAATATAATAGTTTAACTTCTAAAGGAGACTTGATGGCTCTTCTTAAAAACTGAGGGGCGCCTGGGTGGCTCAGTTGGTTAAGCGTCCGACTCTTGATTTCAGCTCAGGTCATGATCTCGCAGTCCTGAGATTCAGCCCCGCATCGGGCTCCGTGCTGAGCATGGAGCTTGCTTGGGATTCTCTCTCTTCCTCTCTACCCCCCCTCATCTGCTTCTCTCCCCCACTCATGTGCGCTTGCTTGCTCTCTCTCTCTCTCTCTCTCTCAATGAATAAATAAACAAATGAAGAGTAATCTAGAACTGTTGTAAAATGTCTGTGGTTTGCAGTGAAGAATGAGATTTTGGTAAATGTAATTTATTCTGAATGATCAATTGATACATTTAAGGAACAGTGATCTTTATTAATGTCAGGCCGGAGATACTCAGTTTGGCTTTTAGATCACTTTTTTTTTTCTTTTACCCTTTTGGTAACTTATTTTCCTGATGTTATCTTACTGTAGAGGGCATATTGGGAAACCTTTGAATGCTTGGGTGCCCATTATGGAAATTAAAAAGTGGAAGTTAAATCTTTGAGTAAGAAAATACATTGCTTATTTTTATGCTTGGTATTTCCACCTGTGTAACTCGTGTGAGCTATTATCTTTTCAGGTTTATTTTGCTTGCTTATAAATTCAGGCAGTATTACCATTTCTTTTAGTTATTCTCTGTGGTACTCTAACCAGTTAATTGTATATAATCACTTATTTATAATTTGTATGTGAACAAATTGAGGTTTGTGGGGTGCCTGCCTGGCTCAGACAGTGGAGCCTCTGACTCTTAATCTCAGGGTCATGAGTTCAAGCCACACACTGGGCGTGGAGTCAAAAAAAAAAAAAAACAAACAAACAAACATAAACTCACCTTTAAAAAAATTAAGTGTTCAACTGAATCTGCTTTTTAGACTTGGGAAAGAATGATGTTAATAATTTTTTAATATACTATTTTTATTATTTGACTTTAGATCCATTGCAAAAGAACTTGCAGACTGGCTTATAAGCAACAATGTGGTAGAGCATATATTTGGACCAAATTTACATATTGAGGTTTGTGAACAATTAAATAACTTCTTTACTAAGAGAAGAGTACTTTAGAAAATTGACTATAATAAGTTTCTTTTTCCCCCCAGATTATCAAACAGTGCCAAGTGATTTTGAACTTCTTGGCAGCGGAAGGGAGACTGAGTACTCAGCATATTGATTGCATTTGGGCTGCAGCACAGGTAATATTAACAGCTCACATTTATTAAGTGTTTCTTTATTATTGTTATAAGTGTTTTATTCCCTTAAGAGGTATGTTCTCTTATTCCCATTTTATAGCTAAAGAAACAGAGACACAGAGAAAGTTGGGCATGGAATCTATGGAGTCTGGCTTCAGAGTCTGTCTTACTCTATTATAGGGAGAATTGAAGGAAATGAGAGTCATTTGGAGGTTCTTCATGAAACCATCTTAGTTTATTAAGAGACATTTGCCTATTACTTTTGTTGATACAGTAAACCCTTCTGTATGTTGTATTGGTAGTTTATTACACTGATTTCTTTTTTATAATTTAGGTTTTTTTTGAATAGGTATATATCAGCATGGTTCACATTCCAAAAAATAATAGTAAAGTGTATGTTGTATCTTCCCCTCCTCTTGTCCCTACTTCCTAGGCATGTAGTTCTCAGGTGCATCATAGATTTTCTGTGTAAATAGCTAATTGTTAGCTTTCTTCTTTTTTGTCGTCTTTATTACACATGTTGCATACTAAATGGACTTGGCTTTTTTCACTTAATTTATCCTGAAGATAATTGCATATCACTATATAAAACAATTTTTTAAAGAGGACATAGTGTTTAAATATATGCATGTATGATAATTCATTTAACCAATTCTTGTTCATAGGTATTATTTTTCCCATTCTTTTCTATTACAAACAATGCTAAAAATCCATAAGTTCTAACATATTCATTTCATTCTAGTGAAAAATTATTTTGTAGATAAATCTTTTAAGTAGAATTTTTAGGTTAAAGCATCTCTGTGGTTTACTTTTGGTACATGATGGTGTGATAAGGCCTCTTTTTCCTCATCTTCCTAAATAAGTTGTGTCCTTACACTTGATGTTTGCTAAACTGATGGGTGAAAAGTGGTATCATTGCTGTTTTAAATTTGCATTTTGTTTATATGAAGCACATTGCAAGTCTTGTGTTTAAGAGCCACTTTTGTTTCCTATACGGGAATGTACACTGATATTCTTTGCCATGTAGTAGTGATTTTTTTGTTCTTTTTTTTGGAGACTTTTATGTATTAGTGACATTGGACTTGTGTCTGTGTTAAGAGTTATGACTGTATTCTACTTTGATATTGTTATTTGCTTTGGTGAAGGTGGTTTTTGGTGTTCAGTTTCAAATTTGTGGTTTTCAAACTTGTGGTTTAATTTTTTTTATTGCTTGTGGATTTTGTCTTATGGTTTGAAATGCCTTTTCTACTCCAAGGTTATAAGAAAATTCTCCTTTAGTTCCTTTCTGTTCATTTTGTTTCAATTTTATATTTTAGTCTTTGATTGAGTTGAAAATTTTCTTAGTTCAAGATGTCCTACATCTTAACTTTTTACCCCATTTTTTTCTTATGTAGTTGTCCCCTTTCCACTTGTTTAGTAATTCTTTTTTTGCTTACTGAACTGAGATACCAGTTTTATTTTGACCGCATTGATTTCTGGAGTCTGTGGACTGACCAGCAGTATATCTAGTCATGGTCAGTATACAGTGGATTAGTAAATTTAAGGCTTTTGGGCCAGCCACTTCATTTTCTAAATAAAGCTTTTTTGCACCATAACCTTGTCGATTCTTTTGCCTGTTGCCTGTGGCTGCTTCTGTATCGTAGTGGTAGAGTACAGTAGAAGAGACCTTATCACTTGCATTCTTAAACTATTTAAGAATAGTCCTTCAAGAAAATATTTGTTGATCTTAGGATTATGTGAATGTCTTTTTTTTTTTTTTTTTTTTTTGGGCAATATTCATGTCTGGCAGGGCTGGTTCTTTTTATGTATTTTTTCATGTAAATTTAGCATTCTTTATAAAAAATATTGTCATTAATTGTAATAATGATTAATTTGAAGAGAATCGAAATGGTCATCCTACTCTAGCCTGCACTATTGTTCTCTTTCAAAATCAATGTTATTTGAATGTTATTCAAAATTTTAAAGTTATTTGTGTATAAATTTTATTTTGTGTGAAGTTTATTCTTAGGAATTTAAGTTGTATGTGTTATTGCTGTCATCATAGCCATTTCTCCCATTATGCTTAATTGTGTCCATTTCCTTCCATTAGATTTGATGATTACTGCATATATTCATAAACTTTTTCTATAAAGATTTTCAAATTCGATAAATGTGCACCTTGAAACCTTACTTAATTCTTAGATGGGTGATAATTTTTCAATACTTTTTTTTATTTTCCATATTTAATAATGATATATATTACTGTCATTTCAGTAATGAAGCACTTTCTATTTCAGAATAAAGGGAGCTTTTCTTTCATAATTTTCTGAAACTGTTACTCATTTCAGTAGATATAAAATTTTTATTTTATTCACAGCAAGAGTAGGAAAATAAGAGAACAATAATACATTAAGTAATACTGAATAAATACCTAGGAATAGGGGAACATTATTCTTTATTGACACTGAAATTTATCAAATTGATAATTGATAATGTCATCTGTTAAATGTTTTGGCATTCTTCCCTAGCAAAAATTTGAAGTAACCAAACTAAAAATTCTGGCATAATCTGTGATACAGTTTGAAAAACCTAAGATATTTATAAAAGGTTAACATAAAATAAGTGTATCTTAAGGGTTATTTTCATTGGGTATTTCTGTGTTTGTTACTGCTTTGCTTTTGAATCTACCACAAATTTAGAATGATTTTGAGATTTTAAAATTTGAGTACTGTTTTAAAGTGTCTAGGATTGGTTAGTTTCATTCCATCTTACCTGACATTTTTTCATCCTATCTAGAGTAAGTTTTTGACATCACTTTGCCCACCTCAGACAGACGAACAGACACACACACACACACACACACACACACACACACACTCACTCATTCTTCACCCATAGTAATTAGATTGGCTGCTGCTCTTTTCGTTGTTTGTATCATAACTCTTATACTGGAATCCAAGGAGAAAATAGGCATAGGTGACAAATGGATTGAAATAGAAAAGTGTTTGCAAATATTTGAAAAATGCTTATCTTTGTAATTGAATACAAGCTCAAATAATGTAATAGCATTTTCATCTATTGGCTAATTCCCGTTATGTTTAATAATGCACTGTATTGACCAGAGTGTGGTAAGACTTCTGGAAAGCAATACAGAGTTCTATTTCTGGTAATTGATTCTGTATACAAATACCTGAAGGTGTTTGTTGCAGCATTGACTGTGCTAGCACATCGGGAATGTTTGTCACTGTAGGACGACTTAGATAAGTTGTGGGAAATTCACATAATAGAATGCTGTGTAGCCATGAGAAGGACTGAAGTAGTTGTATTATGCTCATGAGGAACAGTATATAAGAAATAGTTTTACTAAATATTGCGTAGGTAATAGATCTTTTATTGAGAGAAAATTTCAAGTACACATTGTATTCTCCCAGTGTGTATTTAAACAGTTATATATACTTTTTACTTGTAAATGCCTGGAACTTTTAGTAAAAATACATACATTTTAATAGGTTTGCTTTTAGGGAAGTTACCTGGGATGGATGGGGAACTTCTTACTGTCTATGCTTATGTAAACTTTGAAACTTTTCCATGTGTATATTAGTTTTTCAGTAAATACAAAGACTAATATATAAAGGTAAAGCAAATATTTTGGCATTTAAATGACTCTCTCTACCATTTAAAGTTACTGTTCTGGTTTGGCTTAGTTAACCTCTCTATATTTCTCTCTACACACCCTTCCACTGTAAAATGTTTTAGTCATAGGACATCAAAAAAAAAAAAACCCTTGAGAATCTTTGTACTCCACTGGAATTTATTGTTAAATACTTGCCAAATTTGAAGAATGTTTGCATAAATATATGTAACTTATTTCTTTTTTATATTTATTTTTTTTAACTTTATAGTTTATTGTCAGGTTGGTTTCCATATAACACCCAGTGCTCTTCCTGTAACTTATTACTATAATAATTTTATCTTAAAATGGAGCTGATTTTTGTGGATAGATTTTCGTGTCAATGACAAAAGTCAGATTCTTTAGAATTTAAAAGGACTTAAATATCTGATTGAGATGTGTATTACACATAATTGTCATTAGATTCTCAAAAGGATTAGTGATGACCAATTTTATTTTTTAAAATTTTTTAAGTTTATTTTGAGAGAGAGTATACATACACATGTGGGTGGGGGAGGGGAAGAAAGAGAGGGGAGAGAAGATCCCAAACAGGCTCTGTGCTGTCAACATGGAGCCTGATGCAGGGCTCAAACTCATGAACTGTAAGCTCCTGAGCTGAAATCAAGAGTTGGTTACTTAATCAGCTGAGCCACCCAGGAGCCCTATAGTAATGGCTGATTTTAGAAATCCTGATCTATAGTCGATTAGTTTCTGCGTGTGTACATGTATACACATTTAGATTACTGCTTGATGAGACATTATGTATATATATATTACTAGCATGTGAAGTTATGACTATACTTGAGTAATAATGTGGGCACTGAAATATCCTTCTGTGTTATATCTTATGATTTGAATTGTTTCTTCCTGCCTTTTTAGAAGCTCTTAACATGAGCTTTGTTCTTTTTTTATGTTGTTGGAAGTCTTCACATAAGACTTTTTTAAGAAAGAAGACTAGGTAAGTGGTCTAGATAGTCTTGGATGTTTTGAAATATTTTTTCATTAGAGCTGTCTAAATGGGACTCCTGTTTTGCGACATTTTCTAGGGTAGCAATGGTAAAACAACTTGTACTTTCCTCATTTGAGTCACTAGGCTTTCTGCTTGTGGAATTTCTAAAACAGGTTTTTTTTGACATTTATTTATTTTTGAGAGACAGGGAGTGAGAAGGGGAGGAGCAGAGAGAGAGGGAGACACAGAATCTGAAGCAGGCTTCAGGCTCTGAGCTGTCAGCACAGAACCTGATGTGGGGCTCAAACCTACGAACTGTGAAATCCTGACCTGAGCTAAAGTTGGATATTTAACTGACTGAGCCACCCAGGCACTCCTCTGCTTATGGAATTTCTAAAAGAGAGAGTGAAAAGGGATACCAGTATCTCTGCTTAAAAGCTATGGCTTTATATAATTTTTACCCAGGGAAGAGCCCTGGTGGATGAATAGAATAAATTGGCTGTTAGTATTTTTCTGACTCGTTGATGGCTAACAAAATTATTCTTTAAGAATATTCATTGAAATCCTGTGTTTTTATCTCCATACTTCTTGCTGTCCATTTGAGTCCAGTATCTTTCCCATTTACATTGGGAAGGTTAACTTAACTCCTTTGCAGCTCACTCACAAATTACTCTGAGCTACACCTTTCTTAATCTGTACATTTTAAAATGTCTTTTCTTCATTTTAGTCATTCAGAAGTTTGTTGAAATTTAATATCTATTATTAGGTCTCATTTTCTTTGTGGGTTTGTTTCTTTTCATTCTAAAATGAAAAGAAATGATTGATTCTCTTCTGTAGAAGATGAGGGAATTCTTATCATTTTTCTTTTCTGATTTTCTGATTTCCAGTTTTTACTATGTTATTTATAGTTTATCAGATCTTGTGTTTTAAATTCTGCACTATAACCATAATTTCTACAGTTGTTTATTCCTAAGTTTGTATTTAGGTTATAACTCACCACACATTTTTTCCCCCTCATTTCTCTCTTTCTCATTCCAAAATTAATGAGTATTTATTCTTCTGGGCTTCCCTGAGTAGCTTTTGTTTTATTTAAAGAGGAATCTGTGGGTCTTCTATTCTGGGTTATTACATGGTTGAGAGGTCTGTTTTCTTTGCACTTGTGTTTGACTGAATGTAAGATATTAAAATTTCCCTCAGAATTTTGTAATAGAGGTGAATAGTAGTTCATTGTTTCCTCAACGAATAGATTTTATTTTTATTATTTTTGCTTTTTTGGTAATGTGTTATGAAGATAGGTATATACCTTCATTTTTTTAAGTTTCTTTTCCTTCCTTCCTTCCTTTCCTTCTTTCTTTCTTTTTCTTTCTTTCTTTCTTTTTCTTTTTCTTTTTTTCTTTTTCTTTTTTTTTAGTAATTTCTACACCCAGTGTGGGGCGCAAATTCAAGACCCTTATCCAACTGAGTCAACCAGGTACTTATATACCACCATTTCTTGTTGGCAGAATTTTTCGCTTAGGTAGATTTTCAGGTGTTAAGTAATCCATGATGATTTGTTTGTTTATTTTGATAGCAAAGAGTGTTCCTGATCAGGGAAGGGGCAATATGTATGTTTGTGGTACAAATATATATATATATAAACATAAAACTTAACCATTTGTAACTGTACAGTTCAGTGACATTAAATATTTAATATTATGTAACCATCACCACTGTCTATATTCAAAACTTTGACACTATCCTCAATGAAAACACTGTACCATTAAATAATAACTGTCAGGTTTTCCCTACCCCCAGCCCTTGGTTTCCTGTATTCTACATTCTGTCTATGTATGTCTATTCTAGGTATCTCACTTAAGTAGAATCACAGTATTTGTCTGTGTCTGGCTTATATTATTAAACAGTGTTTTTGAGTGTTATCCATGGTATAGGATATGTAAAAATTTTCTTTTTACGACTAAATAATATTCCATTGTTTGTATATACCACATTTAATGTTTTCATTTCTACATTCATGAACATTGGAGTTGCTTCTACTTTTGGGCTATTTATTGTGAATAATATTTCCACAATCATGGGTGTACAAGCATATGTTTGAGTCTCTGCATTCAGTTTTTCTGTATATATACATGGGGCAGAACTGCTGGGTCATATGGTAATTCTCTAATTTTTGAGTTACTGCCAAATTTTACCACCACAACTGCAGTGTTTTACATTCCACTCTCAGTACAAGGAGATTCCCATTTCTCCCCATCCTTGCCAACACTTGTTACTTGTCCTAAAAATTTTTTTAGTTATCCCAGGAGATGTAAAGTAATATCTCACTGTAGTTTTAATTTGCACTTACTTGCATTTCCTAATGACTAATGATTTGGAGCATCCTTTTATGTGCTTATTGACCTTTTGTATATCTTTTTTGGAAAAATGTCTATTCAAGACCTTTGCCCATTTTGAATTGGGTGGTTTGGGAGATTTTAAAGTTTAATAGTACTTTTGAGGCATCTGGTGGCACAGTTGGTTAAGTGTCTGACTTCAGCTCAGGTCATGATCTGACCTGATTGTGAGTTCAAGCCCTGCATTGGGCTCTCTTCTGTCAGCACAGAGCCTGCTTCAGATCCTGTCTTCCCCTCTCTGTCTGCCTCAAAAATAAATAAACATTAAAAAAACCAGTTATTTTTACATTCTGAATATTAATCCCTTATCAGATACATAATTTACATGCATTGTCTCCTACTCTGAGTTTTCTTTAAAATATCCTTAGATTTGGGGGCACCTGCCTGCTCAATCAGTAGAGTATCATACTCAGTAGAGTATGATCTCCGTAGTCATGAGATCAGGCCCTATGTTGGGTGTAGAGTTTACTTTAAAAAAATGAAATAGAGGTGCCTGGGTGGCTCGGTTGGTTAATTATCCGACTTTGGCTCAGGTCATGATCTTGTAGTTCATGAGTTTGAGCCCCACGTTGGGCTCTGTGCTGACAGCTTGGAGCCTGTAGCCTGCTTTGGATTATGTGTCTCCCTCTTTCTCTGCCCTTCCACTGCTCGCTCGCTCTCTCTCTCTCTCTCTCTCTCTCCCCCCCCCTCAAATAAATAATAAAAACACTAAAAATTTTTTGAAAATAAAGTGTCCTTAGATGCGCAAAAAGTGTTAATTTTGATGGATTTCAGTTTATCTACTTTTTTTGTTGTTGCCTGTTTTTTTGGTGTCCTGTTGAAACCATTGGTGAATCTAGTGTTGTGAAGATTCTCCACGGTGTTTTCTTAGGGTAGTTTTGTATTTATCTCCTGTGTTTAGGCCTTTGGTCAATCTTGGGTTGATTTTTGTATATGGTGTATGGTAAATATATACCTTCATTCTTCAGTTTGTGAATATCCAGTTTTCTCAGCACCTTTTGTTGAAAAGAGTATCCTTTCTACATTGAATTGTCTTCGCACTGTTGAAAATCAGCTGATGATTTATGTGAAAGTTTATATCTAGGGGTTCTGTTCTATTCCATTGGTCTGTATATCTGTACTTATGCTAATACCATACTGTTCTAATTGCTCTTATTTCCTTTTTAGGTTTCACAGTTTTCTCTTTGAAAATTGTTTTGACTTTTCACAACTCCTTGCAATTCCCTATGAATTTGAGGATTGACTTTTCCATTTCTGACTCTAAAAGGCTCCTGGAATTTTGAAGGGATTGTCTTGAATCTGTAGATCACTTTGGGCAGTATTAACATCTTAACATGTTAAGTCTTCCTATCCCTGAACATGGGATGTCTTTCTATTTATTTAAACTATAATTTCTTTCAGCAGTGTTTTGTAGTTTTCAGTATACAAGTCTTTCACCTCTTTTATTAGATTCATTCTTAAGTACAGTTGATCCTTGAAGAACACAGGTTTCAATTGCCTGTGTCCACATACACATAGGTTTTTTTGGTAAGTACAGTACTGTAAATGTATTTTCTCATGATTTTCTTAACATTTTCTTTATTTTAAGAAAATGGTATATATAGCATACCAAATGTGTGTTAATTGACTGTTTATGTTATTGATATTCTGGTTTATGTTATTGATTAGACTTATGGTCAGCAGTAGGTTATTGATAGTTATCTTTTTGGGAGTCAGGGTTATACAGAGCTTTTTGACCACACAGGGGATCAGCACCCCCTATCTTTTTTGTTGTTCAAGGATCAATTGTATTTTATTCTTTATATGCTATTGTAAATGGAATTGTTATATTAAATTCCTTGTCAGATAATTCATTGCTAGTATATGGAAACACAGCTCAATTTTGCTTGTTGACCTGTACTCTGTTACTTTGTCAATTTGATTTTCAGCTCTACTCCTTATTATATATAGGGTTTGTTTTTATATACGATAGTGTCATTTTTGAATAGTTTCACATTTTCCTTTGCAATTTGGATGTATTCAGTTTTATGGGGTGGAGTCCAGTAACTGGCTACAAGTTTGTTATAGGGTTGAAACACAGTGGTAAATATGTGCATACTTATCTTGTTCCTGATTGTAGGCAAAAATGAGTCATTTATCATTGAGAATGCAATTAGATGTGGGGTTTTCATAAATATCCTTTATCATGGTGAGTTTATCCTCTATTCTTAGTTTCTGAGAGTTTTTATCATTTACGGGTGTTGGATTTTGTCATTCTTTCTTTGTCAATTAAGATGACTGTGTGGCTTTTTTCTGTTGGTTAGTATGATGTGTTATAGTAATTGATTCTCTTTTTGAACTACACTTGAATTCCTCAGATAAATCTGACTTGGGCATAGTGAATAATCCTTTTGGTATGCTCCTGGATTTGACTTCCTAGTAGTTTCTGGAGGACCTTCTGTCATTTGTGAGATACTGCTTAGTAACTTTTTTAGTAAGCCTTATGAGGACTTATGAAGCCTCATAGAATGATTTAAGAAGTATTTCCTTCTTGGGGCACTTGGGTGGCTCAGTTGGTTAAGCATCTAACCTCCCCACAGGTCATAGCCTTGAGGTCTGTGAGTTCAAGCCCCGCGTTGGGCTCTGTGCTGACAGCTCAGAGCCTGGAGCCTACTTGGCATTCAGTGTCTCCCTCTCTCTCTGCCCCTCCCCCACTTGTGCTCTCTCTCTCTCTCTCTCTCTCTCTCTCTCTCTCTCTCTCAAAAGTAAATAAATATTTTTGAAAAGGTAAAAAATAAGTATTTCTTTCTCTTCAGTTTTTTTGGGGAGCGTTTGAGAAGTATTGATGTTAATTTTTTATTAAGTGTTAGAATTATCCATTTAAGCCATACATTTTAGTACTTTTCTTTATTGGGAGGTTTTTGATTACTGATTGAATGTCTTTTTACCTTTTCTGTTTCTTGAGTTAATGTAGGTAGTTTGCAAGGAATTCCTCCCTATCTTCTAGGTAATGTAATTTTTTAGTGTTTTAAGTTTGGTAGTAATATCCCATTTGAATTTCTGATTTTAGTTATCTGCTCTTTTTTTTTTTTTTTTGATCTAGCTAAATGTTTGAAAATCTTTTAGAAGAACCAACTATTGGTTTTGTGAATTTTCTGTTGTTTTTCTAATCTGTATTTTGTATGTCTGTTCTATTTCTGTTCTTTAGCTTTGGGTTATAAGGTATGTTTATAATTGTTATATTGCTGTAACCTAAACCTTTTATTAATAAATTACATCACTCTTTGTTAATCTTTTTTAAAAAAGACTTAATTGTAGGAAAAAGAAAACTGCATAACTTTCTCCTCTGGACCATTTTTTAAGTTCTAATAATGGATAGATTCATATTGTTGTGTAACAGATCCCTAAAATGTTTTCATTTTCCAAAACTGAAAGTCTGTTTTCATTGAACAACATAGGGGTGCCAGGCTGGCAGGTATGCGACTCTTGATCTTGGGGTCATTAGTTTAAGGCCTTGTTGTTTTAAACAACAACAACAACCGTAAATCATTGAACAAAAAAAATCCCCTGTTCTCCTTACTCTCAGCTCCTGGTAGCCACCGTTCCACTGTTTCTATCATTTTGACTACTCTGTATATTTCACATTAGTGGAATCTAATAGTATTGTTGCTTTTGTGACTGGCTTACTTAGCATACTTAGCATAATGTTCTCATGGTCACCTATGTCCTAGCATGTGACAGGATTTCTTTTCTTGTAAGTTTGAATTATATTCCATTTTGTGTATATGCTACAATTGTTTGTTGATGGACCTTTGCTTTTTATCTTTTGACTGTTGTGAGTGAACAATGTACAACGTACAATGAATATAGGTGTACAGATCTCTCTTTGAAATCTTGCTTTTAATTATTTTGGATGTATACCCAGAAGTGAGATTGTTGGGTTATATGGTAATTTCCATTTTTTCTAGTAACCTTTAAAAAATTTAAAGGCTTTCTTAATTGATTTTAGTGTAGTCAGCCCAGCTCTCTTTTGCTTAATATTTGCACAGAATATCTTTTTACATCCTTTATCTTTTTGCCTGTTTGTATCTTTGAAGTGTGTCTCTCGTAGAACACATAAATTTGTATCATGTTTTTAAAATCCACTCTAACAATCTCTGTCTTTGCATAGTTTACACCATTTATATTAGAGTAATTCCTCCAAGAGTGATTTACTTCTGCCATTTTCTGTTTTTTTTTTCTTTTTTCTTTTTTCTTCTATATGTCATAACAGTGGTTTTGTCTGTCATTTCTGTTGTGGACTTTTGTTGGTGTTGTTCCTAGTTGATTTTTTTTGTAGTGTTGACTCCCTTCTCATTTCCTTTTTTTGTATATTCTATAGATATTATGTTTAATGTGGAAAATACATTTAACATCTTGAGATTCATTTTTCTTTAATTTAATTTCTTTATTATTTAATTTTGAGGCGGGGGCGGGGGGCGAGACACAGAATCTGAAGCAGGCCCCAGGCCCTGATTTGTCAGCACAGAGCCTGATGCGGGGCTCAAAGTGGGGAATGGCAAGATCGTGACATGGGCCAAAGTCGCACGCTTGACTGAGCCACCCAGGCACCCCAACATCTTGGGGTCTAATTTGAATTTGTCAAATAGTACATAAAAATTATGCTTGTATATAGCTCCTTTTCCCTCATTTTTATTGTTGATAAGACAGATTTCAACTTAATACATTGTCCAGTTTTTTACGTTAGTAATAATTCTTTTTGCATTTCTCTTTTAAATCGTATAGCAAATAAAAGGTAGAGTTACAAATGAAAACAGTAATACTAGCTTTTAATTTCCTGTGTATTTTTCAGAGGTCTTTATTTCTTCACTGTTCAGCTTGTTTTCATTTCATTGTAAAGGACTTCGTTTAGGTTTTCTGGCAGGGCAGGTTTAGTTATAGTGAAGTCCTTTAGTTCTTGGTCATCTGGGAATGTGTTGATTTCTTTCTCGTAAGGATAGTTTTGTCAGTTATAGAATTCTCCATTGAAAGTTTTTTCTTTTAGCTTTTGAGTGTATCATCCCACTTCCTCTGGTTTCCAAGATTTCTGATTAGACATTTGCTGATACTTCTATTGAGTATCCCTTATATGTGGTACATTGCTTATCTCTTTTTTCAGGATTATTTTACTGTCTTTGGCTGTTGACAGTTTGATTATAATAAGTCTTGCTCTGGGTCTCTTTGAGTTATCCTACTTGGATGTGTTGAACTCCTCGGATTTGTAGATTCATGTCTTTCATCAAATTTGGAACTTTTCAGCCACTGTTTCTTCAAATATATTTTAGTTCTTTCTCCTCTGGGATTCCTGTCATGAGTATGTTGGTAGGTTGTGGTTCTCACGGGTCCCTTAGAATCTATTTACATTTTTTAATATTTTCTCCTTTTTATTTCATAAATCAATAATTTCAGTTTCATGACCTAAGGTGAAATCAAGAGTGGGATGTTTAACCGACTGAGCCACTCAGGTGCCCCTAGTTGTTTATAAATTTTGGATACTAACCCTTTATAAGATAGGTGATTTGCAAATATCTTCTCCCATCTGAAGGTTGCCTCTTAGTTTTGCTAATTGCTTCCTTCACTGAGCAGAAGTTTTTTATTTTAATGAAGTCCCACTAGTTTATTTTTGCTTTGGTTTCCCTTGCTTCAGGAGACATATTTAGAAAGAAGTTGCCATGGCTGAGGTCAGACTAGATTACTGCCTGTGTTCTCTAGGATTTTAAAAGATTAATGTCTCACATTTAGGTCTTTCATCCATTTTGAATTTAGTTTTGTATATGGCATAAGAAAGTCGTGGACAAGATTATTTTTGCCTATCCTGGCTCCAGCAGGCTAAAGCAGAATTACATATTACTGTTCCCACAGCTGCTTTACATAGAGGCATGGAGTGGAGAATGGGTAGCTGTTACCACACTGCAATGCTGACATTGGCCATTATTAATCACAAGTTATTGGCTAGCCTTTCCCCTTGGAAGTGTGTGAGTGTGAAGGTTCAAATTGACTCCACAGTTTCAGAGTGGTTGCATCAGATAGTTTCTGTCAATATGATTGCTGGCACTTTCTGCTTTACCATCTTCCCTTCCCTGACTCCTTTTCCTCTTTTTTTCTTTGTGATAACTAATGAAGAAGAGTATGAACTGACTTCACACTGTCATCTTTTTAAGCCGTGTAATTTTAATATTTTTTATCTTTACTTTCTGAATTTGCTTTCATGATGTACACCTCTAAAAGAGCCTTATATTAAAAATAATTTTTTTAATGTTTATTTTTGCAAGAGAAAGAGAGCAACCGAGCATGAGCAGGGGAGGGGCAGAGAGATAAAGATAGAGAATCCCAAGTGGGCTCCACGCTGTCAGCACAGAGCCCAGTGCGGGGTTTGAACACACAGACAGTGAGATTGTGACCTGAGCTGAAGTCAGATGCTTAACCGACTGAGCCACCCAGGCGCCTCTAAAAGAATCTTATATTTTTGTAGGATTATAGGATTACATAATTATCTTCCAAAGGTTTTGTCGCTTAAAGATAACCAGTAAGGTATTTGATTATGAATTTTGAGTCTATTATGGAAATACCATTTTCTGAATGATCAAAGTGGCAGCAAGTCAGAAATTTATTGTTTACTATGTTTTGTTACATTTTAATTAGGAAAAGTATAATTTATACTTATAAGATCTATAAGAGCAATAAACTTTTAATTGATTACTTACCCTTCGTGTCACATGATGTAATTAGTGTAGTTTATAAAAAGTTACCTCAATGTGGAAGAATTACTCCAGAGTTATTTTACCACTTCTGTTTTGTCTTCTGGTTCAGAATTCTGTTGTGCATAAATATCCTGATAGGGGAGAGAGCAGAAGAAAGTTCATATGATTTATGCCTGAACAATATAAAAGTCAGTGTTTTAGAATAGGAAAAGAATGTATATTTTCTGATAGACTTTTTAATGTATAGAAGGTAAGTTGGATACTTCAGATTTTTACTTTTGGAACCTTCAAATTGGGAATTACTGGCTTGCTCTTATTTGTTGCATATCTTGAATTTACTTGATGGCTACAGAATATACTTATTTTGCACGATGTTGTAATATTTAATAGGTCTTTGTAAATGTTATACTTTCATTCTGTTTAGTATAAGAAAATTTTCTGTTTTTTGGTTTATTGCTACATAGACCTTTATTTTAAGGGAGTTTCTATTTGTATACTCTAGTAAAATGAGTATGTTTTATGAATACTTTTTTTTAATGCTTATTTTTGAGAGAGAGACAGAGTGTGAGTTGGGGAGGGGCAGAGAAAGGGGGAGATGCAGAATCCAAAGTAGGCTCCAGGCTCTGAGCTCTCAGCACAGAGCCCGACATGGGGCTCAAACCCACAAGCCGTGAGATCATGACCTGAGCTGAAGTGAGATGCTTAATTGACGGAACCACTCAGGTGCACCTATATGAATACTTTATAACCATTTAATATGAAAAATGTATTTCACTTAAAATACTTAATTTGGTTTTCTCTTCTAATTGCAGTTTATTATTTTATTTGCAACTACTTACATTTTAATACACTAATTTGTTTTTATTTTAATGATATAGATATATGATAAATTTAATCGGAATCTTCTTCATACTTGAATTCCTGAAATTTTTAGGAAAATTAAGCTGTGGGTTTTTTTTGTTTTTTTGTTTTTTTTTGTATAAGAAAAGTTCTGCTTCAGTGGAATTTTATTACCACAATTTTTATACTGCCATTTATGATGTATGGTAATGAACATTTTTCCAACATATTAGAAAATATTGTTTCAACTACTTTATTGATTTTTAAACTGTAGAACTTTTCTGTGGAACTTTTTGGTATCAGGTTGTTTGTTCATGTAGTATAATTATTTTTGATTACTGTCTCTACCTTTATTTTGTAGTTGAAACATTGTAGTCGGTATATACATGACTTATTTCCTTCACTCATCAAGAATTTGGATCCAGTACCACTTAGACATCTCCTTAATCTGGTGTCCGCTCTTGAGCCAAGTGTTCATACTGAACAGGTAATATATTTAAAACACAGTGGTAGGTTTTTTTTTTAATGTGAACATTTGTGATGCAGAAAACTTAATTTGTAGGTTATTAGTGTTCGCATTTCATTTAGGAAAAAGGATATTAAATTTGTTATGTAACACTAATTTCAACCTCTCTTTTTTTTAAAAGACATTGTACTTGGCGTCGATGTTAATTAAAGCATTATGGAACAATGCACTAGCAGCTAAGGCTCAGCTGTCTAAACAGAGTTCTTTTGCGTCATTATTAAATACTAATCTTCCCATTGGAAATAAGAAAGGTTAGTAAAGTGTGATGTATTTTTTAAAGTAATTTTTCTAAATTTTATAATTCAAATTTGAAGTAGTTTCCTTTCAGTATTAACTTCAAAATAAGTTTGAGATGAGGGGTAGAGGATGTTTGTTAAAGGGTTAATAATAAATTGGGATCGGCGAATATTTTTGGTTTACTCTTCAAGTAAAGAACAGTAATGAAGTTGCAGTAGTTACTGGATTTTCTCTCATTAGTTCTTCCCATGAGGTGGGGGCAAATCATTGCATAACAGCTTTGGGGCTTTTGGTTAGAAAATAAACAACATTCTTTGTTTTAGAAATAATTTTTAGAGCAGATCATAATGGTACAGTTCTCTGTGTTTTCTAATTCAAAAGTTGTCTCACTTCCGTTTTTTTATGGGGGCTTTTATAGGTATAGCTTTTCCAGGGCTTTCTAAAGCCTTACCAACTTTACCTGTTTTTTTGGTCTTCTCATATCATATAACTACGCTTTTATTAGGATTTTCCATTCAGGCACACGCAACTACTATTGTAGGTGTTAGGCATTTCGTTATTTCAGGTTTCTCTGCCTGTATTTGGTTGATTATGTAATAATAATCAGAGCAGTTGATAATCTTCCAAAGAAGATCAGTCACTTAGAATATTTCCCTCCTGTTTTTTCCTTTTCCTTCAGAGGAAGAAGAGCTCAGAAGAGCAGCCCCATCACCTTGTAAGTTGAGTCTTAGAAATGCATGGCAAGATGACTTGTAGTTTTATTTTCATGATCATGTAGAATTAGTTTTATATAATATATTTGTATCAGGGCCATAAAGTTTTTTTGAGTAGATATCAACCCTTAATTGGCTATCCATCTTATTTTCAACTGAAATCAATTATATCCTCTTGAGAAATAATCGATGAATGTTAACGTATTTCCAGGTAATATTTTTTGGCTATTTAGCATAAAGGTTTTGTAAATGAAAGAATCAAAGGATTATGTCATTCTCATAAATCCATGTTAATACATATTAAGAGTAAAAATATAAAATCTATTTAATTATAGGGTCACCTGCAGCTAGTCCTCAAAGCAGTGATAACAGTGATACTCATCAAAGTGGAGGCAGTGACATTGAAATGGATGAGCAACTTATTAATAGAACAAAACATGTGCAACAACGACTTTCAGACACAGAGGTACGAAAACAGTTTTTCCCCCACTTTAACAAGGTTTTTGGGATTTTGGGGTTTTTGTCATGTTTATCCTTTTAACTGGAAATATAAACATAGTCCATTTTTAGATCTCTCCTGTAAGTAGTAATTATTGAGGTTCTTTAAAGTTTTGTGTGTTTTTTATTCTATTTTGTATTGTTTGAAGGAGTCTGTCATGATTACAGCAGACTTCTTTTTTAAAGGAAAATTTCACATTAGCAGAGATGGATGTGGGAGGAAAGTGAAAGTGTCACTGCAGACAGGCAGATGTTTCTGCGGTGATGGGTTTGCACTTTATTTTTTATTTTAGAGAGCATGTGCACTTGTGTAAGTGAGAGGGGGAAGGACAGAGAGGGAGAGAGAGAATCCACAACGAGCATGGAGCACACCCGGCTCCATCCCTTAGCCCTGGGATCATGACCTGAGCCGAAATCAGGAGTTAGACAGTCAACCGACTGAGGAGACACCCAGGTGCCCCTTCGGGCAGCCTTTTAAAATGTGCAGTGTGTTCATGTCAGTTACTTTTTTCTTTCTAGTTTAAATATTTAAGTCTGTTTCTTTCTAAATCTAGGAATCCATGCAGGGAAGTTCTGATGAAACTGCCAACAGTGGTGAAGATGGAAGCAGTGGTCCTGGTAGCAGTAGTGGGCATAGTGATGGATCTAGCAATGAGGTGAATTCTAGCCATGCCAGCCAGTCAGCTGGAAGCCCTGGCAGTGAGGTACAGTCAGAAGACATTGCAGATATTGAAGCCCTTAAAGAAGAAGATGAAGATGACGATCATGGTCATAATCCTTCTAAAAGCAGTTGTGCTACAGATCTCCGGAACAGAAAGTTAGAAAGCCAAGCAGGCATTTGCTTAGGGGATTCCCAAGGCCCATCAGAAAGAAGTGGGACAAGCAATGGAACAGGAAAGGACCTGGTTTTTAACACTGAGTCAATGCCTTCAGTAGATAATCGGATACGAATGCTAGATGCCTGTTCACACTCTGAAGATCCAGAACATGATATTTCAGGGGAAATGAATGCTGCTCATATAGCACAAGCATCTCAGGAATCTTGTATTACACGCACTGGGGACTTTCTTGGGGAGACTATTGGGAATGAATTATTTAATTGTCGGCAGTTTATTGGTCCACAACATCACCACCACCACCACCACCACCACCACCATCACCACCATGATGGGTAAGTCTTATTAAAAACAGATTATATTGTGGGCGCATGGCTAGCTCAGTCCATAGAGCATGCAACTCTTGATTTCAGGGTTGTGAATTTGAGCCCCATGTTGGGTGTAGAGATGACTTAAAAAATAAAATGTTTACCCAAAAAATTTGGTATTTCCTTTAGGGAAGCAATTATAGCTTGTATTTATTGAATTGCAGTATATTTTACATTAGTGCAAATAAGAATATAATGTAAATTCAAATATATGCTGCAAATATGTAATTGTTAATTTGCTTCTGAGCACATTTTAAAAAGCAAAATGGAATAGGTGACGTTAATTTTATTTATGAATTTTATTTAAAGCAGTAATACCTAAAATATTTCCCTTTGTAATCAGTATAAAAACAAAGAAATTTTTCTTTCTTTTGTAATAAAACTTCAATGTTCTGTGTATGTTTTATATTTACAGCACATTTCTGTTTAGATCAGCCACTTTTCAATGTGTGCAGTGACCACATGTGGCTAGTTGCTATCATATTGGACAACACAGATCTAGATCTTTATCTCCTTGTAATTGCCTTAAAGCAGATATAAGATTGCTTGTGGAAACTTCCATTAAATTGTGATCATGAAAAGGAAATTTTATGCACATCCTAATTTTAGGGTATGAATAAGGATAAAGCTTTTTGACTATTTGTGAAATATACTTGTGGTAATTAAAAGTAAGTGGTTCTGTCACTAGGTGTTATAAATACTGGGAAAAGTACTTAATTTTTGTGTCAGTCATTTTCTCATCTATAAAACGGGAACATTAGTACTTACCTTTTGGGTTTTAATGTGAACATTTTATGGGCTGGTGTCCTTGGTACATAAAAGAGCTCAATATATGTTAGCTGCTATTTATTACCATCATATAAGTAGTAAATTTTAATTGACAATAAAATAAAAACATGTGGTTTATCAGTATTAGTTTTCTTAGACTCGACAATTTGCCAGGACTTTCGGAATTTAGTGTGGTTGTTTGGGAGAACTATGTATTCATATATATTACCACTTTATTTTCTTTGCCTTTATTTCTTTTTACTAACCCATATGATTTTAAGATGATGTCTCTCAATCTTGGCAGTATTGACATTTTGGAACAGATAATTCTGTGTTTTGAATTTGCAGTAATGTGAATGTATTATAGAATGTTTAGCATCATCCATAATCTCTATCTCTAGATGCCAGCAGCATCTCCCACGTTGTGATAACCAAAAATATCTCTAAACATTGTCCAGTATCCCCCTGTGATTGAGAACCAGTGGTTTATAGTCTGACATTTTACATATTCTTCCCAGGATAGCTCATAAGGAAGACAAAGCAATTAGTTTGTAAAACTGAGGTGAAATATATTCATTTTGGCACTTTGCAGATCTTTGTTTTCATACCCACAATTCCCTACTTCACAAGACCTACAGTTTTCCTGTTAGCACTTCCCATGTTTTCTGTATAAGGTACTGCTTGTGAATCTCCAAATTAATCCTGACCATTTTTTCTTCATGTTATTTTTCATTTTTTTGTTTTCCATCCTGTACTCAGTATGGTATGCTTACTAGGTGTTGTTTTACTAGGTGTTTGTATTGAATAAAAGTCTTTTGGTTAATAACCAAACCTAGATTGCAACCTTAAAATGAAGTATTTTCCTGGTAGTAATCTCATTTGATTTTGGAGTTGTACAAGGTTTCACATTGTGGTTTGAGTTCATAAATTAATTATGTAACAGTGAATTTACTGAATTTGTTTTAGTGAAGTGCGTTGATCAGTCAGACAATATGTGGGTATATTGTGTAATTAATTTATAGTTCTGACATAGTAAGGTTTTTAGTTTTTGAGAGAATTTTTGTGTGATTCACAACATGTGTTTTAACTTTGTGCTTTTCTGTGTGTTAATAGGCATATGGTAGATGATATGCTAAGTGCAGATGATGTCAGTTGCAGTAGCTCCCAGGTCAGTGCAAAATCAGAAAAAAACATGGCTGATTTTGATGGTGAAGAATCTGGGTGTGAAGAGGAACTAGTTCAGATTAATTCACATGCAGAGCTAACATCTCATCTTCAACAACATCTTCCCAATTTAGCATCTATTTACCATGAACATCTTAGTCAAGGTAAGGTTTTGTAGTAAGTAACATATTTACTTTCTTTAAAACAATTTATGTTGTTAAAAGGATTCAGTATTTAATGTTATACTTAAATGTTTTTGCCAAATCATACCTATATGGTTTGTTTTCTTTCCTAGGGAATGAAATTATTATGAATACTCCATCTTGAATATAAAGGCCACATTTCTCTCAAGAGATATTTAGCTAGGAATGGAAATATATAATATATATAAAATTATAGCCTTGTATTTTAGAAAATAAATGGCTCTATTAAATTTTATATTTAGAAATGTAAGGAGCTAAAAATAGATTACGTGGGGTCATATGTTATATGAGTCCGTTTATGTAAAATGTCTAGCATAGTCAAATCTGTAGTGAATAGAAAGTAGATTAATGGTTGCCTTGGGCTAGGGAGGGTTGGGGAGAAATAAGAGCAGAGGTAACTGCTAAAGGGCAGAGTTTTTCAGTGCAGTAACACAATTCAGTTTAAATAATGGGCAAAAAAAGGAAGGGGGGACGCCTGGATGGCTCAGTCGATTGATTAACTTTCTGATTGTTGAACTCAGCTCAGATCTTGATCTCATGGTCATGAATTCAAGCCCCATGTTGGGCTCTGTACTAGGCATGAAGCCTACCTTAAAAAAAGGGGGGGGGGCAAAAGATTTGAATACTTAAAAGAAGATACAGAAATATGATCAATAAATACATGAAACTGATGCTTAATATCTCCATTTACCTGAGAAATGCAAAAAATTACTACCACAGTGCAGTACTACTATATACCTACTAGAATGGATAAAATTAAAGACTAATAATATTAAATGATACTAACTGCTAGAGCAACTAGAACTCTCCATTGCTGTTGAGGAATGTGAATTAATACAGCTGATTTGGGGACCTTTTATACCAGTTTCTTATAAAGTTGAACATGTCTCTCTCCATGTGACCCAGCAATTCCTATTCTGGTTATTTACTCAAGAAATGAAAACATACGTCCACAAAAAGATTGTACATTGAATACTCATACCTGTTCCATAAGAACTTTAACTGAAATTAACTGGTAGATTAACAAAATATGGTATATTTACACAAGGTAATACTACTCATTAATAAGAAGGAAAAAACTAATACATGCAACATAATGGATAAATATAAAAAAAACATCATTCTAAGCAAATGAAGTCAGAAGGGTGTACTACATACTGGATATCACAATATGCAGTTCTGGAATGTTCAAAAGTACAGTGAAACCTTGGTTTGCAAGCATAATCATTCCAGGAACATGCTTATAATCCAAACAACTCATACATCAAAGCAAATTTCAGGAACCATTGGCTCAGTTGTAATCATGTGACATTCAGTTTCTCATACTACTCATGTTGCAAGACATAGCTCATTTAAGTTAAAATTCATTGGAAATGTTTGCTCATCTTGAGGAACACACGCAGAACAAGTTACTCACAATCCAAGGTTTTAGGAATCAGTTTATAATGGTTGAAATCTACTTAATGATTACCTAAGGATTGATAGTAGAGAATGATTGTAAAAGGAACATTTTGGGGTGATAGAAATGTTCTATATCTTGATTATGTGTTTATGTTATACTTTAATAAATTTAAGCTAAAAAAGAAATACTAAAATAGAACCACCAAAAGGCAGGCCAAGGACTGGGAGAAGTATTTGCAAATTACATATCTCATAAAGGGCTTATATCCAGAATATACAGGAATTTTTGCAACTCAGTAGTAATTTAGCAAAGAAAGAAGATACACAAATGAATGATAACACATGAAAAGATGCTAAAACCTCATCAGTCATTAGGGGAATGTAATTTAAAATAATGTTTATTTATTTGAGGGACTCCTGGGTGGCTCAGTTGGTTAAGCATCTGACTCCTAATTTCAGCTCAGGTCATTGTCTCATAGTTCATGAGTTTGAGCTCCTCCTGACAGAGCAGAGCCTGATGTGGGACTGGATCCCACAAACAGGGAGATCATGATCAGAGTCAGAATCAGGAGTGGGACACTTAACTGAGCCACTTAGGCATCTCATCAAATAAAAATTTTAAAATCACAGTGAAATTTTACTGCACACCTATTAGAATGGCTAACATTAAAAAGAGTGACCCTGCTGATGTGTTGTGGGGATGTGGAGGAACAGGAACTGGTACTCTAAACTATTGGTGGGAATGTGAAATGGCACAAACATTTTGGAAAACAGTTTGGCAATTCTTCAAATGTTAAATACACGCTTATCTTGTGACTTACTAATTCCAGTTTACTGAAGAGAAAGGAAAGCATGTGTCCAAATAGACTTGTTACACAGATGTTTATGGCAGCAACATTCATATTAGCCAGAGACTGGAAACTCCCCAAGTGTCCATTAACTGTTGAATATAATAAAAATGAAGAGTTTCCATGTAATAGAATATTATTCTGTAATTAAAATGTACACACTACTTATGTGCTTTGATATTGATGAACCTCAGAACATATTTTGCTAAGGGAACAAATTCAGTTGTAAAACTGTACAAATTGTATGATTCCATTTACATAAAATTTCTAGAAAAGGCAGATGGAAAAATGGATTAGAGCTCGGGAATATGATAGGAATTAATTGTAATTAGGTATGAAGGAATGTCTTACGGTGGTGAAAGTGCTTCAGACATTAATGGTTATGGTTGCAGTTTTTGTTTTTAATGAAATCAATGTATATGTACAATTCAGTAGGGAAGTTTCATGGTAAAGCTGTTTAAAAAGACAAGCATTTTTACTTATTAGAACAAGTGAGAATTTATTTAGTTGGCACACGAAGTCGGAATTATTATAATCGAATATTTGAATTTAATTGAATGTTATGGGTAAATCATCTTCAATACAACTTTTGAAATGTAGGGGTGTAAAACATTATACAGAAGGTAATTTAGAAGAATGTTCCTTGGCTATAGAATTATTTCAAGAAAATTATCTTTAAGCTTAATTTGAGTTTCAAGCATTTATATATATATAGTTCACTTGACATGCAGAAAACAATCATACTTACTAGAAATAATGAAGAGACTATGAGAAGAAAACTCTTTTCTTAACTTTAGTGTTAATCTCTAAACACTGTGCTGCTCACACAGCAACTGTTGTGTTAATCTTATATTGTTTTTATTTGTGGTGTAAGAATAAATTGTACTTTACTTTGGATTTGTTAACATTATGATTGCCATAATTCACAATTTCAGTCAGTTGCATTCCTCTATAGTGTGTTATATTTTGTCCCTTTAGGACCTGCAGTTCATAAACATCAATTCAACAGTAATGCTGTGACAGACATTAATTTGGATAACGTTTGCAAGAAAGGAAATACTTTGTTGTGGGATATAGTTCAAGATGATGATGCGGTAAGTTACTTAATAGAGTGAAAAGACTACAAAATTACAGCAAAATGCAATCAGGATAAACTAACTTTATGTGTATACATTTTTTGTAGGTTAATCTTTCTGAAGGATTAATAAATGAAGCAGAGAAGCTTCTCTGTTCCTTAGTATGTTGGTTTACGGATAGACAGATTCGAATGAGATTCATTGAAGGTTGCCTTGAAAATTTAGGAAACAACAGGTAAATGGGAATTAATTTTCTAATATAAGTAGTCAAAGTTCATTTTGTGTATTCTTTACTATGTGTATTGGATTCATAACATTTAATGAACCAATAACAACCAATTTTTTTTAAGTAATTGTGGTTTTCTTATTAGATTCGAAGATTTTTTTTTTAACCTCACTGGGTTTTTTTTTTTTTTACTTAGACTTTCTTTTTCAGCACTTTTGACACCGTTGATTAGATATGCTCCAAGAGAAACAGAGTGTTAATAACAATACTTTATTCTTGACTCTGAGAACATAGTGGTGACTGCTGTGTTTTCAAATTACAGTTACATGTTCTTGAACTGTGTCACATATAAAACAACCTAAATAAGATAAATGAACTTAAACTTAAGCTGAAATAGAAACATTTTGATAATGACGTTGTTCTTCTATCTGGGTTGATCTTTTGTGTCTTGACTTCTGTAATGCATGAAGAATTAGGTTAGTGGTTTTTTCTAGTTTGAATTCTGCCATATACTTCTTACTGGGGCTCAGATGATTACTGCAATTTTTGATTTTCAGTTCTTTTCCATTGGTATAGTTTCAGGTGTCCTTTATCTTACACTGCTTTGGTAATGCCATCTCTATTATAGTGAATTCAGTTACTAATTGAATGTATTGTATTCTGTTCTATTCATATTAATGTTTTCACACCTCTTCTTAAGCCTGATAAAAATATTTAATTTTATTGCATATTTAAATGCTTTGAACTTGTTTTTAACCTGTTGAATTAGAAAAAGTATGTGTGACATTTTCTGCTTTTTATCTTTAAAGGGTTATATAATTTGAACAATTTCTTCATGAAGGTATAAGAAACCACTAATAGACCTCTGTTAGCAGATCAGTTGCATCACTTGACATACGTTCTTTAAAAGGAATGCTTTTAATGGCTGGATGGTATTTTATCATTTATGTAGGTAGTATAGCAGTTAATTTTAAAATGTTAATTGTCTTTTAGACTTCTTTGTGGAACCAGTAAACAGTTTTTTCAAGTGGTTGTGACAGTTTATGTTTCTTATATGTGCGTCTGCATACCCTAAGATCCAGTGATTCCACTAAGTATGTGCCTTACAGAAAGACATCCAGATGATTGCCAAAAGGCACATTCAAGAATGTTCATAGCTCGGGTGCCTGAGTGGCTCAGTTGGTTAAGCGTCCAGCTTCGGCTCAGGTCATCTCATAGTACGTGAGTTTGAGCCTCACATCGGGCTCTTTGCTGTCAGTGCAGAGCTCTCTTCAGATCCTCTGTATCCCTCTCTCTGCTTCTTTCATGCCCCCCCCCCCCAATAAATAAACTAAAAAAAAAAAAAAAAAAGAATCTTCATAGCAGCATTATTCAAAATAACTAAATAGTCGTTATATAGCTGTCCAAGTGTCAAAAAAGAGTAGAGAGGAAAATTAAATGATGGAATCTTTGTTGAATGAAATTATAGGAGTAACATTGAATGAACTATGGCTGCATGGTATAGTGTGGATGAATCTCACAGACAGAATGTTGAGTGTAAGAAGCCAGATCCAAGAGAGTAGATCACTGTTATTTCATTTATGTAAAGTTAAAAAACAGGAAAATGATTGTATTTAGTAGTCAGGATAATGGTTACTATTGGGTTATTGAGTGACTGGAACAGGGGCACAATGAAAACCAGATGTATGTTGTTAATGAAGTATTTCTTGTTGGGGGTGCTCATTGTACAGGTATGTTCACCTCCTACTATTTTGAATTATTAGATATATACATCTTTTTCCATGTATACTTCAGGACTGAAACATGAAACATGATGCAGCCTTTAAAGATTTTTTTAAAGATTATATCAGTATGGAAGCATATAATTACAGGCTTATCTGTTAAAAAAGATTGCAAGCAATATGTGAGACTGTAAAATGATTAATTCTGAGAGGATTGAGTTATTTTTTCTTCTTTATGCTTTTTGGTTTTCTGATTTTTCCACTATGATCATATCTTTTAAAAGTAGGGAAACTTAAAAGGGACAAAAGGAAAAGTGTAAAATGGAAAATAGTCAGGATGGATTTTTTATTAAGCTTTAATTTGTCCACTCCCAGATTACTTGAAATTAAGTTTTTTCTTATAGTTTATTTTTTATTTTTGAGACAGACCGAGACCGAGCGGGGGAGGGGCAGAGAGAGAGAGGGAGACACAGAATCTGAAACAGGCTTAAGGCTCTGAGCTGTCAGCACAGAACCGATGTGGGGCTTGAACCCACGGACTGTGAGATCATGACCTGAGCCGAAGGCAGACGCTTAACCAACTGAGCCACCCAGGCGCCCCTGATTACTTGAAATTAAAGCGTTTGTCATTTGTTCAATTCCTGTATCCTGATACAGTTACTTAATGCTTTATTGAGTATGTTATAAACATGATTATTGTGTTGAAAATAATTTTGCCCTCAAACTTGACTCTCCAGATGGTGCTGTGTCTTGCTAGTTTTATAGTGAATGACAGTCATATGTGATAATGTTTAGAGTACAATGGCCTTTTTCAGCATAGGAAATACACAGCACATCCAGTGTATAACAGTTAAACTTAACCAAAGTTATTATGCAAGTTGAAAAAATTTTGTATATCATCGGTTTGGGTTTCTTGATAAACCAGTGGTTTTCAGTGGTAGTGATTCCCTCCCCCCCCCCCCCTGCAGCCAAGGCAGTGTCAACCAAGATATTTTTTGGTTGTCAATACTAATGAATGGGATTGGAGGTATTGCTACAGGCCAGGGATGCTACTAAATATCCATCAATGCAGAGAACAGCTCCTCCAAAACAAAGAATTACCTGGCCCAAAATAGTCAGTAGTTCGTGAGAATTTTAGAAACCCTATTCAGAACACAAGAGTTCTTTTTCAGATCTAACCCCCTGGGTTTACCATCAGAAAGGAGTGTTGTGTAAGGATGCTAATATTAATGGAAAAGCTCTTCCTTATATTGAAACAAATGGGCCACTGCAACCTTATTTACCATTTTCCTGATGTCTGACAAAAGAACACAGATGGTATCAATTTTTATGTACTTAGGGAAGCTTTATCTTTTTATTTTCTCTCTACTAACTTTTACATTTTGTTTCCTTTTCCTTTTCTGTGGTCATATTCCAATTTATTTGATAAAATGAACTTAGCTTTTAGGGCACCTGGGTGGCTTGGTTGGTTGAGTGTCTGACTCTTGATTTTTGGCTCAGGTCGTGATCTTGTGGTTTGTGAGATTGAGTCTCACGTTGGGCCTTGCACCGACATCGTGGAACCTGCTTGGGATTCTTGCTTGTGTGCACTTGTGCTCCCTTGCCCTCTCTCAATAATAAAACATTAAATAAACATTAAAAAAATGAACTTAGTTTCTTGAACAGCAATATGGGCTTATTCTCAGGAAGCATAGAGATCTGAAAAAGAAAATTAAAGCCTTCTATAATTCACCCATAATTCTTCCATTTATATGGAACTATTATAAACACTTTTTTGAATGTTTATTTTAGAGAGAGACGAAGAGAGAGAGAGAGAGAGAGAGAGCGAGCGAGCGAGACTGGGAGAGGGGCAGAGAGGGAGGGAGACAGAGAATCCAAAGCGGGCTCCAGGCTCTGAGCTGTCCGCACAGAGCCCAGCTCAGGGCTCAGATTCGCAAACCACGAGATCATGACCTGAGCCAAAGTCAGATGACCAACCAACTGAGCCACCCAGGCGTCCTGTAAACACTTTTTTTAAGATGCCTTCCATAGTCTCTGATATGCAGCATGTACTTTGTGCACATTTAGCTTCAGGCAGATTGTTTTATAAGGCACAGAAGACCATTTCAAGAGTGTAGGAAGTAACAGAAACACACAAAAGACTGGTTTGCAGAATGTTTTTATTAAGTGAGAGCATGAGGCAATGAAAACATGAAAAGTCCCACAATGAGAAGTCCATTTCTTTTCAGCTTTTCTCTAAGGCTGGGTGAGATAAGACTGCTGTCCACTGAGTAGGGTGGATTTAAGGGTTGGGTTGTAATCAGCCCCTTTGGTTTTTAATGTTTATTAGAAAGCATTTCCTGTACCTAGGTACCCCCTGAAAATTTATGGCCTTTCAAGAATTGAATTGAGACTGGAAATCTATCTCCTGTGCTATTCTTGATCCTCTGTATGTACTTTAACACATAGGCTCAAAAGTTTTTGCCTTTGTGTACAAATAAAGGTTTATATAATTAAGAAACATAGCTTTGTGAATAACACCAGCAAATGTGTTCATTCTGGTAAGGCAACATAATATTTCATTGGTGGTAATTACAGGAATATCACACTGTTGCCTAGTAATAAGCTTATGGTTAGAACAGTAACTCTTGGATTGAAGCAAGGAGCTAGGACATTTTAGGGTAATAACATTTTTTTGTTATTCTGGATCATTGAGCCTTTTTATCCTTAAACACATTGTTGCTTATGATTGTGTTTTGTTATTTCAAATTTTCATCTTTAGGTTTAAATGTAACAGTCCTTTTTTTAATGCTGAGTTTTGTAAGAATATCAGCAATCAAAACTATTTGGGCAAATATTAATAAGTCAGTTTATTTTTTTTTATAATATAGTTTGTTGTCAAATTGGTTTCCATACAACACCCATTGCCCTCATCCCAACAAGTGGCCTTCTCAATGCCCATCACCCACTTTGCCCTCTCCCTCACCCCCCATCCATCCTCAATTTGTTCTCAGTATTTAAAAGTCTGTTGTGCTTTGCCTCCCTCCCTCTCTGTAACTTTTTTTTTCCCCCCTTCTCCTCCCCCATGGTCTTCTGTTTAAGTTTCACAGATGCACATATGAGTGAAAACATATGGTATCTGTCTTTGCCTGACTTATTTCACTTAGCATAATATCTTCCAGTTCCATCCACGTTGCTACAAATGGCCAGATTTCATTCTTTCTCATTGTCAAGTAGTATTCCATTGTATATATAGACCACATATTCTTGATCCATTCGTCAGTTGATGGACATGTAGTTGTTACTGGAAAAATTCTACAATATAATTTTAATTGGAACAGGTTGGCAGATCTTGTGACTTTTAACATTGAAATACATTATTATTACATACATTATTATTATCACCAAATTATCTTCCCCGATTTTGTAGCTATGTTAATAATTTTCAGTATGTACTCAGTACTTTATATTATTTTTTCCTTTTAAATTTAGCAGTTTAAATAAAAAATTGTATTGTTTTGGGATCATTTTGATCATTTGATCCGGATTAGGTCATGTCTTAGAAACTGTTTACAGTGCTTTAAATGTGTGTCTTCTATGTTCTTTGAAATTTTTTTAATTTTTTTTTAATGTTTATTTTTGAGAGAGACAGTATGAGTGGGGGAGGAGTAGAGAAAGAGGGACACAAAGAATCTGAAACAGGCTCCAGGCTCTGAACTTTCAGTACAGAACTGGATGCAAGCTCAAGATCATGACCTGAGTGAAAGACATTCAACTGACTGAGCCATCCATGTGCCGCTGATCAACTTTTACAGAAATGTTACAGTCCTATAAAATGTGATCATTCCCTGATAACTCAGTGTTTATAAATTGTCCTATTTCTACATTACGATTTTTGGTTATTCAGTTACACGAACCACACCATTATCCACTCATCTAAACCAGTATCCCCTCAACCCCTTGCTTCCTATTCATTATTGTCAATCAACATTACATTTTATGAAATGAAAACATGTTTACTGTAGAAAATTTGGAAAGTAAATTTAAACAGTCTAGAACTAACACCATTGCAAGAAATAATATTTATAGAAAATACACAACTATTACACACTAGAAGACTTGCCATAGTATTTTCTTAAAATAAGATTTATCTCTTCTAGATTTTGTTTCTTTGTATTTTAAAACCATTGTTAAAATCACACTAGGCAAACAATTTTGAAATTTGCTTTTGTGAATTTAGATGAAAATTTTCTATGTATTTTTTTCTTTGTGATATCTCTTACTGATTTTATGCTTGTAAAGCCTCAGGTCAAATTAATATGTATCTTTTCATTCTATTTTTTTATATCTTAATGTTACTGAAATTTTGACAAGAGCTCTTAGATAAAAAATCTAAAATTGATTGCCCCTGATTCTCCATGGTCCCTTTTTCCAGTTATTATTGTACAACTTGTTGAAAAATATTAAAAAGTTTAATATGAAAATATACTTAAACATTTAAATATTTTTAAATATTTAAAGAATATTTACTTGGCACTTAATCTGTACCAATGTGGTTTTGATCCTTTAACGTTCTGTTAATATGCTGTTTCTTTTTTCATCTGTGGTATTTTCTGTCCTCATCCTTCATGATTGTATTAATATTTTACACTTGTTCTTCCTCCTTCCTTGAAAATCTTGCCTTTAAGTTCTTTGCTAGATCAATATTTTAGCTAACCTATCTTCATTGTGCACCCTATGCAGGCTTTTTAAATTACTAAGACCATCATTGCTCTCATCAAGCACATACTAGTGATAGACACATTAAATAAGGGATTATTCATTAGATGATGATGAACGAAGAAAAATTGGGAAGGAATCGAGGAATAAAGAGGCTCCTGGGGCAGTGGAAGAGTGTTCAGGGTTTATCCTCTGTTGACAGTTGAGGAAATCGGAATAAAGTGCGGGAAGGAGTTCTGCATTAGCAAAACCCTGAGGCAAGAATGTGCTTAGGGATAGGGGTAGGGATAATAAAGTGGAAAATTGGAAGGAAATTAAGTTAGACTGATAAGAGAAATGGGTCAGATCACACACAGCTTTGTATTCCCAACGTAATCCAAAAATAATACGGAAAAAAAAAGGAAACAAAGTTTTCTAATTTCTCCTACTTGCTATTTACCATGTTTCTCTTCCATTCTGAAGTGCAGCCCTACACTCTGGTTTTCCTGGTACTCTTCTAAAAAAAAAAAAGTAGGCATTTTGGGGGGCTTAACTTGTATGGCATACTTTGCTCTTACTAAAATTTTTTTCATGAAGTAATAGAAGTCTTAAAAAAAATTCACTACATCATTGGAGTTCATTCTGCTTCTAAGGTTCATGCAGCCAACCTCCTTGCGTGTTGAGACTTCTGGGATGTATATGTCTCTCTTTTCCCTGTACCCCTTTCAGAAGATCTCTCAGATCTACTTAAAGTTACTTTTTCTGCTCCTTCATGCTTGAGGTATATGGTGTGTTTCCATTATTAACATGACTCATAATGCAGTGATTTTCAACTTGGGTGCATATCCTATTAAGTGAGAATGAAGAAGAAAAGAATAATTTGCACAGTTGGAAAAATGCTGTCTATATTATTGCTGCTCAGAATGTGGTTCACCAACTAGCAGTTGGATATCATTTGTGAGCTTGTTAGAAATGCAGAATTTCTTACCTCAGACCTGCCAGTCAGAATTTGCATTTTAACAAAATTCTAGGTGAATCAAGTGCACATTAAATTTTGAGAAGCCCTGTTCTAGATAACTTACTTAAGCTGATTGTCCCTATTTTCCTTGATTAAAATCTCAGAAGCACCTGTGACTTCTTAATTTTTTTTTTCATGAAAGTATTCTTTACCTTTAAATGCTCTTCATTTGTTTTTCTGCTTAGGTATTTATAGTGTATTTTACTTTATCTTGAATTGGGATTTTAAAATGGGTTTCTTGCCCCACTGTATAAAATAAATTTAAACTTTAGGGAAAATTTTTCAAGGTTATGTAAGAAATATATTTATAATGTAAACTTCATTAAAGTCCTTTTGCATTTAAGATTTTTAAATAGATGAATTTCTGTAAAAAGCTAGAATGAGTAATAGTATCTAAAATTGTTTTATTCTATAAATATCTGTTTTTGCTGTTTCAGATCAGTAGTAATTTCACTTCGCCTTCTTCCAAAATTGTTTGGTACTTTTCAGCAGTTTGGAAGCAGTTATGATACACATTGGATTACAATGTAAGTAAATAAAAGAAACAAAAGTATTTAAAATTTTTTTATAATCATAGTCATCAAAGTTTTGAGTGACTTACTAGCTTTTACCTTGTAACAGGCATATTTGAATTTTGTTTGGTTCAAATGTTTTCTTAGATTTCTCAGATTGCTCTTTGTCATTTAGCCCATGGAGATTTTAGCATCATCTGGAGGAGTATCTGACTTTTGTTTTCTCTGTTGTTTAAGAAAAATCCTGTGGCAAGTAATGCTCTAATTTTAGGGTGGGGATTTATAGTATATCTGCCAAAGGAAAGGAGTCCTGAAAAAGAGAAACACTAAAATAAACCATCTAGGATGCCTTTTATTTTTCTCATTACTAGGAATTAATTGTAGACATTCCATAATGTTAGGGATAATCTTGACACCACCCTATTACTCTTACAGAGAATTTAGGATTAATGAATGTTAAACAATGTTTTCAAGGATAAGTAATTTGATATGAAATTAATCCAAGCTTTGATAATATTCTTGAGAGAGTTAGCTTAACAAGCATTTCATTAATCTGTAACAGTATGTTATTTGCTTTATTCAGGACTTTTGGAGAGAATTCAGGAACATTTAGATTTGAAAAATCTATTGAGGGATTCATTTTTGAGGTCAAATAAGATAACTTTTTACCTAATTCCTTCTCACATCTAAGATTAGCTGTTAAGAGCACTTGTTTGCTTTCTAAATATTATTTAGAAAAATTCTTAAGACTTCACAGTAGTTCTAAATAGGATGAAGTTAGTTCTCAGTTAAGGCGCTTGCTGTTTTTTGTTATTTTAAATGGGATGTATTTAACCTGAACCTCAATTTTTAAAAAAAAGAATCCTCTTAGTCTCTTTTGTTAATATTATAGTATGAACTCTAGTGACCATTTAATTTGTAAGTGTAGGGAAAGTCCTTGAAATACTTAAGATGCACAGGGAAAAGCATTTAGCATCCTTGAAGTATAAGAAGAATGTGAATCTAGTTTCATTGACTCTTCAAAGAGTTTTTAAATGGTTGAATGATAGAATTCTAAAGTATCAAAGGGATTTACTTGTAGCTAACTTAAGTTGGTGACATATGTAGTCATTTGAGATTTATATTAAGGAATAAAGAAGAGTTACATCTTACAGAAGTGGCAAACTTCATATGGTCAGTTACTTGTCAAGTACCTGAACCTAAGTTTATAGAGTTGAAACCCTTTTAGCTTAGTCCTTAAATTAAATGTAAATAAGCTCAATGGCATATCACAGGGTTTTCCCACCTGAGACTGAATCTCCAGTGGATCACTTAAAAGAACTCTGAGCTTCTGGGGTTGGTTGACAGCAAAATAACAAAGAGTTCTGTGAATTTATTAAGTGCAACAGCACTCAGCATTTGATATATATTATCTCTTAAATTCTTAGGGCCCATATTTTACAATTGAAACTTGTTATTCCTTATCCACTTAGTAAATCTTCAAGTAACCAACAACAGACTTCAAAAGGTTAGTTCGCTTGCCCAAAGCCATGCTGCAAGTGTATTGGAACTAGTTTCAAACCTGAGGCTTATTGGATGTTGTGTTAACTTTATCTTCATCAAGGGATTGTAAAGGCGAGAGTAACTTATTTTGAAAAGAGGGCTATAAAGCAAAAATGTAGATTATATAAGAAGTTTTAGAATTTTAATATCTGTACATTTTAGCGGATATATTGGTAGTATTGTGTGAAATGCATTCTGTTAGTTATGGATGTTATACACCCTGGGATCTATGATTGTATTTATCATTTGCTTTTTTTTTTTTTTATTCTGGTGTTTGTAGGTTATTTTGGAGTTAATGCTTGATTTTTTTTTAAACAAATACTCCACAATAAAAAAAAGAAAAAGCAATTGACTTAATAAGTTTATGCTGTATGTGTACTCTATGTCAGGTACTCTGCCAAATTCTAAATAATGACCAAGGCACATAGTCCATTCTTATATGGACTGAATCATCCTATTTTTGATATTAACTCACATTAGTCATTTATAATTAGCACTTATGAGACATTTTATCCTCTTCACAGAGATTGAATATTTTGAGATTAAAAAATATTTACGAATTTTAAATTCATAAAAATTAAGACCTATTGCTTTGTATCTTTCAGAATTAAAATATAAATAGAACCTGTAAATTTTTGGTAGAAAATTTTTGATAGAACCTGTAAATTGGAAGAAATTTTAGATTTACATATTTTTCTTTTCCTAGAATAGATTTATTATCTTCCCCTATACCTTTAAAATTATTTTTGCTTTCATTTGGGCCAGGTGGGCAGAAAAAGAACTGAACATGATGAAGCTTTTCTTTGATAATTTGGTATACTATATTCAAGCTGTAAGAGAAGGAAGACAAAAACATGCACTGTAAGTATCTTAACTAGGTTAGTTCTATTTAAATACTGACTGTCTTTCTTCTGAAAGATAATGTCTCAGTATTTCTACTTCTTTTCTTTCATATAGTAAATGTGATGAAAATTTTTGTTGTAAAAGTTTTCAGAGAAGGAAAGACTTTCTTTTGTTTAATTTGGAGAATTTTATAACATTTTTATTAATTTTTAACCTTAGGGAAATGTAGGTTATATAACTTTTGGGGGTTGGTTAACCTTCACTATTGAGTTCTGTTCAAAGTCATTGTTTTCAGGAATTAAAAATTAACCCTCTCCCCCAGGAGATCAGCAATATCCTTGTGTTACTAGGATTACTAGGGCATTAATTCTGAATTTTTAAAATATTTCATCGTTAAGTGACTTTGGATAAGAATTAGTAGAAATTGGTTAGTGGTAGCTGTACTTAAAGCTTCTTACAGGGACATGCCTGCCTAGAAGGAAACATGTAAAATTCAGAAGGTTTCTGCTTATTAGTTAATTGGTGGGGACTGATGGCTAAGTTGAGAAAACCAGCTTAATGTCAATATCAGCTAGCCTTAGTATTTATTGAGAAAATATTCATATAGAAAACTTCCACATAGATGAAAACTGAGCAGACTATTCAGAAAAGTCATTCACCTTTAAGGCATACTTACTGACCTCCAAAATGAATTATTTTTCCCCATAAATCAATTCTATCTCCAGATTTTACTGTGTCCTTCAGAGTCCCACCATTCTCTCAGTCACCTTAAACTTGGAGATTTGAGGGCTTTTTTGTTGTTGTTGTTCTGTCATTTCCAAACATGAGTGATGATGATGGTAAAAATAGCAATGTTCATACCATCTAAGTATTAACTTCAGGATACGCAACAACTCATTTGAAGTAAGACTCATTTTAAAAATGAGAACATTTAAGCTATGAGATGATAAATAACTTGCCCAAGGTCACACGTTTTATAAATAGTGGCACCAAGGTTTCTATAATTCATTTTATAAACACATTTTATAAATAGTGGAATAGTCTGTTTTCTCTAATTACTATTCTTGAGTTCTGCATTATAATTATCATCATTCTCTAGTTATCTTAATGCTAAAATATATCCCATGTCTTTTCACAAGTTGACATTCCCACAGAAACTGTTCCAGGCCTATTTTCCAACCTCTGGTTCAAGCTTCTTGCCTCATTCTCCCCCATGTCATTAATTCCTTATCCTTATTTTATTAGGAATATAATACAGTACTGGAAGAAAGTACCTGGGCTTTTAAATCATACAGACCTGGGTTTAGATTATTGAGTGTTATTGTTTTGACATTATTTTGATCAGTTCCCTCCCTAACAGACTCTAATTATTTACCTCATGAGTTTTTGTAAGAATTAAATGAAATAATTTAATAAGTTGCACCTGGCAGATAGGTTGTAAAGTATAGTTCCCTGTCTGAAACAAGCTGTGGTATAAAACAACAAATTTGCCCATTACCCTCATTTAGATTCTCCACTGCATAAAAAATAAATTTCCAGTTTCTTCAGCCTTAGTATTTTGGGCCCTCTAAAATCTAAACTCAACCGGTGTTTGCTGTTTTATTACTCAATGATTTTTTTTAGACATCCTATTCTATAAGCTTGTCAAATTATTTCTGAGATACCTCCTTAAATTTATTCTATAGCTTTGTTTACGAAGTTATCTCTACACAAGATGCATCTCTTTAAGTGCTATTAAAATTCTAAGCATTCTTCATAGTCTGTATCTTTCTTTTAATTCTTCTTGAAGCAGAGGTTGAAGATAATCATGGTTTCCTGAATCTGAGCATCTCCATAGATCTGTGAAAACCACAAGATCAAAAAGAAGCAGAAATAAAACGACACATGACCCACATCTTGAGCATCTTTAGGGGACAGAATTCAAGTTACCTATCAGTAGAAAAATGCTAAGTTACAAAAGAGCTTTCACCACAGCTGTAACCCTGTGGTCTTGAAGAGCAGAAATGGTAGGCTTAAGAAAGGGGCATGGAAGACAAGACATAGATGAATCATCCTCAGAAAGAGAAGTTCCAACATTAAGTGCCAAAAAATAAACATAGTTCTAAGTCTTGATAGCTCACAGCATTGTGTACAGGGAAGTTGCTCACTTTGTTAGTGGAATGATAGGTGGATCATCATATAAGCATTGCTTTTGTGATGAAAAAGGTAAATAGTGGAGTGGTGCTCTTTGGAGATGAGTTTTATACCTTCTTAGGGTGCACAGTATCCTTCCAATCCTCCTGTCTGATGAGAATAAAACCTTAGATGTTGTCTGGCCTCTTTTGATAGGACTCCCTTGTTCCTTCAAGCTGTAAAACAGAGTTGTACATTTGCTACCCTTTGTTAAAGCATACTGACCTCTTGAGTTTGTGGCCCATTATTTTTTAATTGTTCAGTGGGGATTTTAGTAGGCAAGTTCTAAGATGGTCACCTAGGACAAAAAGATTCTTGTGGCATGACAGCTTTCCCAGACAGACATGTTACATATTTCTCAAATCCAGTGGCCTCTAGAGAAAATACTATCTGTGTCAACTTTGAGGCAACAAACAATTTTTTTAAGGTATTAGTTTGCTGCTAAAGTTTCATGCCATTAGGGAGATTATTTTTGTTCTATATTTCCTGTAATGTCAGAAGCCATGGACACGCCCATGAGAAGATTTCAGTATTGATGTTATCTTTGTTTTGCATCTCAAGGAATTTCCTGGCTGGTAATATCAGTAGTCAGTGAGACCCTGACAGAGCAGACAAGAGTCCTTTGAAGTGTGGAGCCAGTGGCTCTACTATGGAACCTGAAGAAGAGAGGACAAAGGGACTGGCTCCATGCCTTCTAGGGTTCTGGGTCCATTACTCTGAGTTGTAAGTATAGAGGAAGGAAGTATTCAGGAAATAAGAGTGCTTTGTACAGGACCAGACTTCATTTCCCCTTTATGTCTGTGACCAATGCCCCCCAGACTCAGGTTCAGAGAAATACAGTAACTTACTTAAAATCACAGAACTGATGGATGATAGAACTCAAATTTGAACCTGTACTCTAAGCCTTCTGGTAAAAAATCTGTCCTTTTTGGTAAAAGTATGAGAGCTGTTACAAACTGTTCCTAAATTTTATCTGGATGGCATTCTAGTCTGTGAGTTGCTTACTGTATTCCCTCCTCCCCACCCCCAGCCATCTTGCCACATGTACTGTCATCTTCACAAAGGGCACTGCAACATTAATGACACACAAGTTCATCTTTTCTTTGCCAACATTAATATGGGACACTAAGGAGCATCAAAGGTATATCCAGGAAACTTAATCTTTAAACCTTAGAAAACCTTAACTTTAGAGTTCAACAGTGAACGTGGGATAATTTTTGAAACCAGCTAATTTGGGAAGGCTTAAAATTTTGCACTTATTTGAAGATTATAGGAAATTGAATTTAGACTGTTTGACTCTCTCTAACCTAGGACATAGATCAGGGCTCAGACTGGCTGCTGCTGTTTGTTGGCAAAACAATTTGGCAGTTCATCCACAACCAGCCTTTGATTTGTAACAGATAAGAACTCAAGATTGATGTAGGGGATGGGCTAAATGGGTAAGGGGTATTAAGGAAGACACTTGTTGAGATGAACACTGGGTATTATAGACAGGGGATTAGTCATTGGAATCTACTCCTGAAATCATTATTGCACTATATGCTAACTAACTTGGATGTAAATTAAAATAATAAAATAAACCTCATGGTTGATTTAGTTTCATTGATTGGGTGCTCAGATCCCTGTGGGAATTAGAGCATTGTACTACCACAGTTTTCAGGGTTGCTAAAGGAATCCTAAAATGGAAACCTGATGTCTTTCCTCTCTCCCCTCCAGCACCCTTCAGTGACCTCCTTTTCCATCCAGAATAATACCAAATTCTTCAGTTTGACATTTCAGGCTGGCCACAGTCTGGCCCCTATTTCTTCAGATGCATCTTCTACCCACCCTTCCTCCCTCACAGACCAACATTTGCTTCTCAAAATGCTGTTTCTTTGTGTATGCTTACAAAATGAATTCCCAGAGAACCGTGTGAAATCACCTACTTAACAAGCCTCCAATTCTTACATTAACCATTGATTTTGTGCACATGAATTGTAATTATTTAGATTTGAAGTAATATTCAGAAATGCCAATTTTGTATTAGCTGCATTCTTTATGAAATTGGATTTATGGAACTGATAGTACGTTAGCATTTCTTGTTTAAGGAATATAGTGTTATCACTGGCGGGACAGTGATAATGAAACATGCAATTTTTAGATGGAGATGCAGTTTTTTATTTAACTATTCTAATCTATGTGCCTATTGCATAATTTCAAAATGGCGTGTTTCTTTTGTTCCCCTGTTGCATTCTTACGTACTTTCTCATCTAATTTAAAAGTATGTTTTCTAATGTTTGCAGATTTTTATAATTTATTAAATAACATAAATCTCAAACATACCATTTGGCTTTATGACTTATTATTATTTTTTTTTGGTGTAACCAAAGTTACATACAGTTGACCTTTGAACAACGCGGGTTTTAACTATGTGTGTCCACTTACATGCAGATTTTTTTTTGATAAATACAGTACTGTATGTGTATTTTCTCTTATAGTTTTCATAGTAACATTTTTTCCTAGCTTATTTTATTGTAAGAATATAGTATATAATAATACATATATAACATACAAACTATGTGTTGATCAACTGTGTATGTTATCAGCAAGGGTTCTGGTCACCAGTAAGCTATTAGTATTCAAATTTTTGGGAAGTCAGAAGTTATATACAGATTTTTACCTGCATGGGGTTTGGCGCCCCTAAACCCCGTGTTGTTCAAGGGTCAAGTGTAACTAAAATATTTAATAATTATGATACTAAAGTGGAATTTTACTTCTTTGGTATAATTTAAGAGTAGGGCCATTAAATCTTTAAAAATAATTAAGAAGTAGGATCTTTCAGTTAATTATTTTAATGACTTTTTAAATATAGGTACAGCCATAGTGCCGAAGTTCAAGTTCGACTTCAGTTCTTGACTTGTGTGTTTTCAACTCTGGGATCACCTGATCATTTCAGTAAGCTTTTTAATCAGTCTTTTAATCAGTCTTTTAATCAGTTTTTAGGTCTGTATTGACTCTTGGAAGAGTCGAGTTAAATGTGCTCATGCCTTTAGATTTCTGTAGTGATTAATTAATATTAATTCCTATTCTTAATACCAAATGTCCTTAGTATGTATGGCAATATGAGCGTGACCCTGACACATTTTTGCTTCAGTCTCTGAAAATGCCAGTTTCTCAGTGGATAACCAACTCACTTCAAAAACAAGATATTTAGAGTAGGAGAAGATACTGTGTTTAGGAGTGCCTGTATTTTTATTTCTTTCAGTTATAGAATTCTCCTATCACTGCAGTTAGAAACAGCCACTCTCTATGTATTATTATTAGGGGTAATCTTACCCAAAATTGCTTGGCTTCATGGGTGATAGAGACATTTAGAAGACCCTGCTTTTACTTGGATTAATCTCAAATTCAATTTAATTAAAAAATTAATCTTAAAAATTGGTCTGGTAAATTCAGGGTGTGGACTATATCTAAATCCACATGCTAAATGTTCTCAGAAGAGAAGAGGAAGCTTGATGTCTTTTGGCCAGAGCTCCTTTTCTCTTACTAGACAGATTGTGTTATTTTTCACTGTCCACACTCTTTTTCTTTCTGTCCATGTCACCAAACTTTGTTAGTACATTCTCTTTCTTTAGCTATGGTTAATAAGTCAAACTGTTAAAGTGTTTTACTAGCTGAGAGGTGTCATTATGGCTCTCAACTTCCATATCTATGCTTGAGATACACCATCTGCTTATTTTACTGTTTAAGTCTGTAATTTCATCAAGGTAAGCTCTTTGTAACAAATGCCACTAAAATGATACCACAAGATTTTAAAATGAAGACACCTGTTTTTGATAGGAAGCTTTTGTTTCATACTGTTAGGTCTTTCATCATACCCATTATGACTGACAATATACAAGAAATAAATAATTATAAAATATAAAAAAACCAATCTTTATACATGGCTAAGTCAGACCAAGACAGATACTGTCAGCAAAAATAATTTCATATGACCTTTAAGTCTTAATGTTTTTTTAGTATAGATTCTCACTGGAAACTGATCACTACTCTTTTCAGTATTTGAATAATGAATTATTTATTTTTTTGTTCCCATCTCAGGGAGTGTAGTATAGATTCTTTGTGTATAGGCTTAAAACAGCTACTTTTGAGATAGAATCACAGTGAAGACTTCAGGTCTCCCACATCATAATTGTCCTTCTCTTACTGGCACAGTTCCTTTCAGGGATAATATAGTTACTCTAAAGTTACATTCAATTAGTGAATACTGATTTAATATACCAATACTATATTCTTAAAACATTTTAGTAACAAAAGCTTATACATTGCCTATTGAATGTGAATTGGTGATTCAGTCATTTATGAATACACTTCTGTTTTATCATATAGTTTAATTAACCTGGATACTGTTTTTTTTTTTTTTTTACAAGTCTTAATTTTCTTCTCTTTTAGTTATGGAATGTATTTTAAATTATACACTAAAGGTTGTTTCTGGGTTTTTTGTTGTTAGCTCCCAGGGGTATAAGTTCTTCAACCTGTATGGTTATGTGAGAAACTGATAGGATACCTATTTTCTGATCAGATTCTGTAGACTGATACTGCTACTAGGTAAATATTTTCTGAGGCATTTTTTTCTATTCTGGATCTCATCTACTTTTCCCAAGAAAGAGGTTTCTTGTGATTGTATCAGATTTTCCTGTCCTTTCTGATTTGGGAGTAACCCAGGCTTTGGAACCCCTTATGATATACTTTAAAAATCCCTTTGATGCTTTTATTCTACCCTTTCAGATTTTCTCTTTTATCCATATCATATTTGTGATTGCCTATAATACCTTCTTTTTGGCTCTGAGTCTTTCTTTTGCCTTCTTTCTGCCAGTCTTTGGAATCGTTTAATACTTGGGTCAAAGTACTGTACAGATTTCATCTCATTACATTGGCTTCCCAGCTAATCAAATACCCTGACATGTTGCTCGTTTCTTTTTTAGGCAGTCAATTACCTTTTACTTTATTCATCATACAGATCTTTTTTCCCCCAAAGTTTCCAAAAATAATGTTCATTCGTATTTATTCGTTGTCTTCTGTGTGCGCAGAATGATCTTTAAACATGATGTGCACTCTGTTAACCCTTACACCTTAGAACTGACTCCTTAACTTTGAGGATTACCTCACCTTAAGCATGTTTGTTGTAATACAATGGTATGTTCATATTTTAATGAGAGTGATTTTCCAGACCAAATGGCTCTTCCAGGATACTAAGTTGTGTGTTTTAGAGGATTTATATATGGATTATATATAAGTATATTTTGCCTTTTAAAAGCATAAATTATGTGAAATTTCCTGTAAAATAATTTTTATAAAATGCTATAAAATACCTCCTTGTTAATTTTGCATTTATTGGTGCTTCTAGTACAATGAATTAAGACCAAAACATTGTATGTACCATGATTCAAAATTTGTAATTTTTATCTAGGGTTAAGTTTAGAGCAAGTCGACATTTTATGGCATTGTTTAGTAGAAGATTCTGAGTGTTACGATGATGCCCTTCATTGGTTTTTAAATCAAGTTCGAAGTAAAGATCAACATGCTATGGGAATGGAAACCTACAAACATCTTTTCCTGGAGAAGGTAATTGTATTTATTGACAGTTTTATTGCTTGTGTTCTTTTTCCATACTTCCTTTTTATCTCTTGAAATACAAATTCTGCAATGTTCAGTTTTTCCTCTTTTGACACAGAGTTTTAAAATAGACATGTACCATTTTCAGCAGTCCTTATATAATTTTGCCATTTAGATTTTACTTTAATTTTATCCCATATACTGTTCATATTGATATGAATATGAATAAGAGCTGTAGTCTCTGAATCTTCCTCAGTTAAATGGCTGTGGTTTTAGTCAGTCTTATGGAAGATACAAGCCAACCTCCAGATTTTTTGTAGATTCCTAGAAAGTCGTTTTTAGGAAGCACTGTCATGTCATGTTATTAAAGATATTTTTCTATCCAGTTTTGTTCTTTTTTATCAGATGCCACAGTTTCAGGTAATAAATTTCCATTTTAATTTTGAAACATTGATGATAATAAAGCAATAGACTTCTTATTTTATACTTATTTTTGAGATTGTATACTCTGCAGAATCTCACATTATATTTGTGGTAGAATTGAATATATATGAATGAGTTTTGGTACATATAAACTAAATTGTTTAATAGATCTACTACAAAGCTACAAATAGACCTTCAGGTATCTTAATTTCAAGCCCTGACCTATACACAAACTGTATATGTAGCTACACATCTTATAAATGCATATGGGATAGGTATACAATAAATGATAACATTTTTATTTGTTTCCTATGATTTGGAGCTAGATACAGATATATCTTGAAAATTGAAACAGATATTGGGTTTTAATTATGATCTGAATAAAATTTTCATTAAATTATTATCTATCTTAATTTTTAAAATCATCACTAAAAATTTGAGCAGATACATTTTCTTCTTCAGTGGTTTCAATAAAATTAACTTTGTTAAATTAAATTTGTTAATCTAAATTCGATAAAGTGTTTTAATCATCACACTGAACTAGCTTAAAAAAAATTTTTTTTTTAAGATGCCCCAGCTAAAACCTGAAACCATTAGCATGACTGGGTTAAACCTATTTCAGCATCTCTGTAACTTGGCTCGACTGGCGACCAGTGCCTATGATGGTGGTTCAAACTCTGAGGTATGGATTTAGACCTGTTATTTTATTAGGTCAGTTTAAGGAATTTTTTTTTTTATTGCTCAAGTTAGATTACTGAATTACCTTATGTAGTCTACCAACCATAGAATTTACTAACTATGAAGACTGTTGTTATTAGGTTTTAAAAAGCTTTATAAAACTGATTTGGTGATTTGTTTTTTTTTCTGAACAGTTTTTTTCATGTTTATTTATTTTGAGAGCGATAGATCACAAGCAGGGGAGGGGCAGAGAGAGAGGGACAGAGAGAACCCAAGCAGACTCTCGCTGTCAGTACAGAGCCCAAATGTGGGGCTCCAACTCACAACCATGAGATCATAACCTGAGTCGAAACCAAGAGTCGGACGCTTAACCAGATTGACCCACCCAGGCACCCCAGATTTGGTGGGTTTTTTTGTTATCAGAGGTAACCCTGCTGGTGCTTAATGATAACTTATTATATATTCCTTAAAGCTGAAGAGGCAGTATAAGTTTTTTAGTCCCCTGAAAGCTCCTAGATAATATAATCAAGTAGTTTTGTCAGTTTGAAGGTTGATTTGTCTAAAATCTGATTTTTATGCTGTTAGTTGTGGCCAGGCTTTTACTTGCTCTTGGAGAGCACCATGGGTAGAGTCTACCTTAAATCATCTCTGACCATGAGGCATGACCGTCCTTTCATTAACTGAATGCTCACAAATTGCTAGATTTATTTCTGGCTGAGAGTTCTGTTTGCCTCATTGGGTGGCTCCTGGGTTTTCTTGAATGCATTATTTCTTAGACACGTCTAACACAGACTAATTATTTGAAAGTGTTCTTCATTGGACATTCCAGTTTATTAGTGCCAGCTTTGATTTTATAGTATCTACTCTCATTTTTCATGAATTTTCCTTAGAAGTTGAGGTTGTGTTTATAAAGATAAGGAATACTGATATTAACCTGTGTGGTAAAGAATAATTTTGATTGGATCTGGAATGCTTTCATAGGATCTTACCTTTTTTCTTTGTTCAAATAGTGTTTTGTTTTTTTAATATTTTGGTCTTAATTCTTACTTTGATAAATTTGAACTTGGTTATTTCAGACAACCAGACAGATCTGTTTTACCTAAGAAGTATTCATATTCTAATTTTGAGGTAATACTCCTTTTTAAGTGGATGACGTGAATGCTAAGGCTCTTCAGTTACTTATCAGAAGGGTACCTTGCTTCAGCCTGCTCAAACTTTTGAGGATTTTGACTCCACTTTTTCTGTAGTTTTCAGTGAACACACTCTCTTTGTCATCTCATAGTTAACATCATAAATTTAAGTAACAGTTTGGGTTAGCATATTCTAAAATTTTTCTGTGAATATCTTCAGGCAATGGCTTTATCACAGTAAGTTGGATGAAAGCACTGAAGCTTTTTTCTGCTGATAATTGTGTGTGTTTTCCTTTTATTCAACTGTAGCATATTGTGGGGGATTTGAGTTTTTCCTACCACATAGTCACAACTTTTGAGTCAAACATTATGTGCACACGCGCGCGCGCACGCGCACACACACACACACACACACACTCAGAGTTAACTGCTTTATAAATAAGTATTTTTAGAACCAATAGACATATATTTCATGGTTTGAGGAAATTTCTAAGGCTCTTATCATTTTTATTTAATAACTCTTTAATAGGAATTGCCTTTGAGTACTTTATAGGATATTAAAGGTCTTTGATATTGTGTGACTTTAAGACTTGTTACTTCAATCTTCTAATCATTTATATTGTTTGGCAAATAATAAAATAAATTTATAAATGTCATCATATTTTCTTTCTTAGCTTTGTGGTATGGACCAATTTTGGGGCATTGCTTTACGAGCACAGTCTGGTGATGTCAGTCGAGCAGCTATCCAGTATATTAACTCCTATTATATTAATGGTGAGTGATTTGAAATATCATCTGATAATTATTTATGTGAGGATTTTTTGTTTAGCTATTTTTTATTTAGTTTTTTTTTTAACATAGCTAAACATCTGATTTTCAGGTAAAACGGGTTTGGAAAAGGAGCAAGAGTTTATTAGTAAGTGTATGGAGAGTCTTATGATAGCTTCTAGCAGTCTTGAACAGGAATCACACTCAAGTCTCACTGTTATAGAAAGAGGACTCCTTATGCTGAAGACACATCTGGAAGCATTTAGGAGAAGGTAATTTTTTTGTACCACATTATTAACAATGAATTTCAAGCTTTTTTTTTTTTTTTTTATTGCTGACATGTACAAAAGTATTCTTAAAATGAAACTAAAGGTTTTGTTGGGGCAGGTAGAAAGCTTAACACAGGTGAAGGGTTAGTAATAGAAGTATTTTTATTCATGATATGTACCATTTTGCCGTGAAATAGGCAATATAGGTTCCCAGTAAATATTGTGGAGCTTTAAAAATTCTTAAACACTGAAAAGATATGCATGAATAAGAATCTCTAGAAAGAATTCCACCTCTAAGAAAGTATTACTATGATTGAAAGGCAGAACACCACCACAAAAAAAGTTTCTAAAACCCTCACCAAGAACATCAAATAATCTCTCATAGTTGAATCAAGTTGAGTCATTTGTTTCATTTGCTGTTTTTTTTTCTTCCTGGACTAGGAGACAGTATTTTAATTTTGAATTTCCATTTACCATGGAAACATGATCAAAAAATTCTGTGTTAATGAATATCTGTATAATTAATTTAGACATACCCTGTGTAATACAGAAATAAAGCAAATTAACATTTATGAATATATCGACTGAAATGAAAGGTGAGTAGATAGTTTTAATTAAGAAATTCTGTTTGTTAAAAATCATGAGTAAATGTAAAAATACAAAGAACTGTTTTGGAAAAAAATGTTAAAATTAATCTTTCAACTTCAGAGCTTAGTTTGATAATGAGTCATACAATTGATATTTATTGAGACTCTAATATATCAGGAAATATTGAATAATAAAAGATATTCTACACATTCCTTATAAATAACATGGCTTCATGATTTAATATATTTAGGCATTGCAAAATTCTTTATTTTGATTATGATTGCAATTTGTGGGAATTATACTTAAGTAATTCCTTGTGTTTTTAAAGAATGTGTAAGGGAACTCTGGTTTTTTTTGAACAGAAACATCACAGTGCCTCATAACTTTTACCACTCTATAAAATAAATAAGCAAATGTGGTGATGTGTCTTATTCAAATTAATAAAAAAATACATACTATCTATAATAAATTCAGGTATTTTACTAAGGGTAATACTACAGAAAATTAAAGTCATTGTAATCTGTCTCTTCCTACTAGAGATAGTTACTGTTAATGAGATGATATGTATTCTCCCAAAATTTCCTTTTTTGCTGCAGAGTCTAGAAATCATAAACCAAAAAGGGCCTATTGGTTCAAACCCTTAGTCCTCACACAGTGTTACATGTTGTTTTTCAAATAAGTATTTATTTTAAAAGTCTTTAAAAGTAAATTAAATTTCAATGGTGCTTGTTGTAAGCTGAATGAATATCAGTTCAAAAATCCCTTCTGAGATACACAATTTTTTTCTAACTCATGAAAAATGATTGTAGTATTCTCTGATAGAAATCTTTATATTCATGTTTCACTCTCGAAGTTAATGTTGGTATTAAAGAACTTACATAAATACTTATTTTTTGGGTGCTAAGTAGAGAAAGTAGGAAACAATTGAATATTTGAAAAACTGAAAGCTAGTTGAAAAAATGTCAGGTATTTTCATGCACATCTTTGTCTAGTATCACTGTACAATTTCAAGTGCTTAATGTGTTTAGTTCTAATTTAAAATTGCCTAACATTTATAAAATGACAATATAAAGTAATTATAGTGTTTGTGTATTTCGTATATTGAGACTAAATATGCCTGTCTTTTAAAAAAAGATTTTCTTTAAAAAGAAGAAAGGTTATAATTTAAACAGTGGTTCTCAACCATAGTGATTTTGTTTCCTAGGGTATGTTAGGTAATGTCTGGAGACACTTTGGATTACCACAGCTGAAGGGAGAAAGGGGTACTATTGGCATTATTATGAGTGGATAGAGACCAAGGATGCTGCTAAGCATCCTACAGTGCAGAAGGCTGTTTCCCTTACGTCCTCCCACCCACAACAAAGAATAATCCAGCCTCAGAAGATTTAAGATTATTCTTTTGCTCAGCCATAAAAGCTGGGCATTGGATACCTTCTAGGAAATCAAGTCCATTTATTCCTTTATGTCCTTCTATTCTAGAACTGCTGGGTAGTTTTTGACCTTGATAATTCTTTTCTTAACTAAATTCAGGTATCCTGGATCCTGTCTTCAACAACTGAAAATCAGTTAGAAAACTGACAGTATTTAGTGAGTGACCTGTTAGATGCCTTTCTCCCTAGAGATTAGTCTTTGCAGTTTATTTTATAATTTTGGCCGTCTTGGAATCAGCAAATTGTTAGGCTCGTTAACATATGTTTATTAGGATACATTTCTGTCTCTAAAAAAATATTTCCTAATCCTTTTTTTCCTCTTCTGAATGTAGGACTGAAAACATGACATTTCACTTTATGGATTAGTTTGTTTCTTTAAATTCCTCCTGCCTCTATGACTTAGAAATAAATAAGTAATCTTCTTAATGTTTTTTCCCCCCTTCAGTAATTTTTCTTGGAAACTGTTTTTTAAAGGAATTTGTAGCTGTATTTATGCATTAAAGTTTAATTCAGTATGACGAATCTAAACTTAGTGCTGTAGAGTAAATTGGAATATGCTACAACCTTTTGTGGGCTTTTTCATTTTGTGAAATATTAAAAACTTCTGTAACATTAATATGGGTTAAAATGATATTCTTCTTATGTGTGGTTTTTGTGTATTTTAGGTTTGCCTATCATCTCAGACAGTGGCAAATTGAAGGCACTGGTATAAGTAGTCATTTGAAAGCACTGAGTGACAAACAGTCCCTGCCGCTAAGGGTCGTATGCCAGCCAGCTGGACTTCCTGACAAGGTAGTTACACAAGTTTAGTTTAAAAATTGATAACATTTCCCAGTTCAAATATCTGTTTTTGTTGTATTTTTAAATTGGTTGCATCTCATATTTCAGATGACTATTGAAATGTATCCTAGTGACCAGGTAGCAGATCTTAGGGCTGAAGTAACTCATTGGTATGAAAATTTACAGAAAGAACAAATAAATCAACAAGCTCAGCTTCAGGAGTTTGGTCAAAGCAGTCGAAAGGGAGAGTTTCCTGGTAAGTCCAACGTTTAAATTTTCATATTTTCTAGGTTCTGTTATATATGAACTTAGAACCTTTGCTTTTAAGACTACCAAGTATGTTCAAAGCTCCCGTCCCCCTTCCCGTCCTTTTGGTATCATGACATTGATTCATAGGGAAGAGTTAAGAGTTGCTTCAGATGTTATTTGTAAATGTTTTTCCTCATTTTTCTCAAAAAATTTTAGTTTTGAAATTATTTGATAAGCAATAAGGGAGTTACAAGTTTAGGTTTCCATGCATGCATGTACCCAGTTTTACCCAATAAATTTTCTTTGCCATTTTGATATGTTTTGTTTCCCTTTTTTTCCCCAGAGCATATGAAAATAATACACCCTTAAATCCCATCTGTGCATCTCCCCTTCCCTCCAAAAGAGTATCATATTAAGACATTTTTCATATACTCCTGAAAGGTGTATTTGATTCCTCCTTTACTGTTAACACTAGTGCAATTTTAGTGTTTTTCCATAGCACATAAAATATGAGTTAATCAGAGGAACAACCATGAAAAGAAAGGTGCTACAATTTCAGATCTTTAAATTTTAAGTAAAATGTAATAGGCTAAGTGTATATTTAGGAAAAAAACTTAAAGTTTAAAAGCTTCTGTTAGGATTTTCAGTCTGCCTATGTGCAGTGATTCTTTGGCATCTTTCAGTAAGGTGGATCATGTTTTAGATGGGAACATAAGTATCTTCTAAAGTATCAGGTCTTTAATTTTGTTCTCGAATAATTAATAAATACCCTTGGTACTATAGAAGAGATGTTGAGAAGTGTCCCTTCTTATCCCTATCTCTAAACCATCCGTTTCCCTTCTCCTGTGGCAAATGCTGTTGTTGTTTTCTTACATACCCTTTAAGAGATACCAAGATGTAATTTAAGAATATTAATGTACCTAAAACACAAATGGTAGCATTCTATTTATAGTGCATATAAAAAGTTACCTTATTCTTCTCATTCTTACTAAATCTATGTATCCTATAATATGGTAGTGCCTCGATGTGTTTTACTTTCCTCTATTAATGGACATTTAGTTAGTTTGCCTTTTTTTTTTTTTTTTTTTTTTGCCATTTACAAGCAGTGCCACAGAGAATATCCCCATACCTATATCATCTAATGCATGTGGGCTAAATACCTAGTTATGAGATTTTCTGGTCAAAGGTACCTTCTTTTGGTATGTTGAAATACATTTTACATAAAGAGAATATGAAATTAGTAATAAAATGAAATGTGTCTATGTACATACCATCCAGCATAAGAACTGGAACATCATTAGAAGCTACTTGTGTATCTCTCTTTAATATCCTCTTTTCCACTTCTTTTTAACAATGTCTTCACTTTTTAGCTTATTATTTGTGTGTTCTTTGTAGCTTTACCTCTAATGTGTATATTCCTTAAAAATGTGTTTAGTTTTGTGAAACTGATAAGCACAAATTTGATAAAGGAAAAGGGCAGTACAGTTGTTAATAGACAAAGGATCAGAAAAGGAAACAAGCTGAAGAGAGTGTTTACTTTAACCTTCTCTTAAAGGTTTTTAAAGCTTCATCTGAGGATATCAGTGGGAAAGTTCTCAAGTATAGGTCTTGTGATGTATACAACATTGTGCTGTATAATGTTGGCAAGACACTGGAATATCTAACAAATATAGTCCTAGAGTTTTGGGTATTTTTTACTTTTTCTAATCTCTTCATGACCTACTTCAGCTCTCAGGAATAGACTAAGGAAGAATTTCTTCTGTGAGATATGAATGTTTTCTCCTCATTCAGGTAGTAGGACATGGAGATGTGAGTAGAAACTTCGCCAACATATGGTGAAGATAGTTCAGGTACAGATAAGAATCCAAGTCAGGTCCACTTGCCATTCCTTACTAAGGGAAGATATCATGAAGGTAGCAGGGATTTTGGTCATGATGACCCCTCAGTAATGCATTTCTCTATTATCACTGATCCTACTATTCATTCACCAAATCTGATACATAGCAGTATGATAAATTTTATCATCTTCCTGGTTATTCTCTTTGCCTCTGTCTTATGTTGGATATCCTTTTTTTGGTATCTTATATCTTTTTTATTGGTTTACCTTTTTTTTTTTTTTTTTTCCTGCAATACAATGCAGTTGTTCAGTAGCATCTCGAGAGATTGGATAGGGTAAAGTTTTGATTCTTTGAATAATCAAAAATTTTCATGTTTTTATACTTAAATGGTAATTTGGCTGGGTACACAGTCTAGGTTGGAAGTAGTTTTGTTTCAGAATTTTAGAAGTATTGCTGCATTGCGTTTCTTGCTTCTGTTCAGTATTCTCAAGCCATTTGCTTTGCAACATGTTTAATATATTCTGTTTTCTTCTTTTGTAGGGCTTAATCAGTCTTCTCCTTGTTCTGAAATTTTGTAATACCCAGTCTGAGTATTAGGTGTGTTTTCAACTATTGTGATGGGTACTTTAGTTTTTTGGTATCTTGTATCTTTAAGTTTGGGGAAATTTTCTTGAATTACTTTATTGTTTTCCTGTCCACTATTTAATAATTTCTCTTTTTAGGAATTCTTCATCATCTACATGTTGCATCTCTTGGACTATTCAAAATTTACTTTTTTCTTGTTTCATTTCTTTGATCAACTTTGAACTAAACTTCCTGTGAGATGTTTTCAACTTTATTTTGTTCAACCTTCTTTTGAGTGTTTCATTTTTTGCTGTCATGCTTTTAGTATTTAACATCTCGGTTTTGTTCTTTGAACATGCCTGTTTTCATGGTTGACATACCTTTTTGATATTGTTGGGTTTTGTTTTTTTTTAATCGGTGAATCTTCAAAAATCCAGCCTTCATGTTTCTGGATTTTAAACAGAATGTTTAGCAAATTATCTGATTATTTTTTTATTAGTTTCATGTCATCTTTTCTCTTTTTTACCATGTATTTATCATTTTGGCATTCTTCATTCCCATATATAGATCAAAATTACCATTTGATGTTTCTCTTTATTCTCTTTCTTCTAATGAACTTCCTTTAAAAATGTTTGTACTTCAAGTCTTTTGGTGATATATTCTCAAACTTCTGTAAGTTCATTTTGCCTTCTCTTTTGAAGCATATTTTCAGTGGATATAGAATTCTAGGTCAAGAAGTATTTTCTTTTCAGGACTTCTTAAATGGCTACCCATTGTCATTTGGCTTGCACAGTTTCTGATTGAAAGTCTTTGGTTTTTTTCTTTCATCCTTTGTATACATGTCTTTGTAACTGTGGTTGAATTTAAAGAATTTTTTGGTTGTTTTGGTCTTAAAATTTTTAAAAAGTAAGCTCTACTCACAGAGTGAAACTTGAACTCAAGACTCTGAGATTAAGAGTTGTTTGATCTCCTGACTGAGCCAGCCAGGCAGCCCAAGAAATTTTTTTGACATTGGTTTTCAGCAGATTGCTTTTAATATGCCTTCTTGTGTTTTTGTGTTTATGCAATTTTGGTAAGTTTAACTTCTTAGAGCTTTGTGTTTATAATATTTACCATACTTGAAAAAGGTTAGCAATTATATATATATATTTTTCTTTTTCTTTTCCCCTCAGCCTGTCTTCTGGGCCTCTAATTAAATGTATCCTAGACTGTTAATGTCTCATAGATCACATAATTGCTTTTCTTTTCCACTTCTCCTTCCCCTTTCTTTTTCTCCCCCTCCTTCTTCCTCTCTTTTTTCCTCTCCCCCTTTCCCTAGTCTTTGTCAGGTGTTGATCTTTCTGTGTTAAACCAGTATAAGTCAAATGACAGGTTTGACATTTATCTTTTTGGGATCGTGCTAGTTATCACTTCATTTGCTTTTCAGCTTACAAAATTGGTTGATATGATCTCTTCCCTTTTTCCCCCCTGTCCAATAATTAATAAAATTTTAAATATTCTTGGGGCGCCTGAGTGGCTCAGCTGGTAAAGCATCCAACTTTGGCTCAGGTCATGATCTCATAGTCCGTGAGTTCAAGCCCCGCATTGCGCACTGTGCTGACACCTCAGAGCCTGGACCCTGCCTCGGGTTGTCTCCCTCTCTCTCTGCTCTTCCCCCTTCTCGTGCTCTGTCTCTCTCCCTCTCAAAAATAAATTTAAAAACTTTTTAAAAATTCATTTTATTAGAGTTTCAAAGGCTAAAACGTAGATACATTGTTTAATATACCATCATAAGAGGTTTTTATCAGATTTTTTACTTTTTCTTGTTTAGAAATATTTATTGCATTAAGACTTAAACATTTTGACAGTAATTCTTTCCAGAACTCTTCAAGGAATAAGCAGTTTTTATGTTTAAAAAGATGCTTTCAAAAGTGGTACAAGAGGAGCACCTGGGTGGCTCAGTCAGTTAAGCATCTGACTCTTGCTTTTGGCTCAGGTTATGATCTCATGTTTTGTGAATTCGAGTCCTGCGTTGGGGTCTGCACTGACAGAGAGGAGTCTGCTGCTGATGCTCTGTTTCCCTCTCTCTCTCTCTCTGCCCCTCCCCCCAATAAATAAATAAATAAAAAGTTTTTTTTTTTAAAGAAACTGGTAAAAGATGGAAACCTCCATTAATTGTAAAAGCCACCTCAAACCATTATAATCAAAAGTTAGTGTGTAATAAGTGTAGGCCTAGCTCATACCAAATAGAATCCAAGAGCCTCAATAAAGTACTAACCATCTTAATTCTCTTTTGAAACAAAATTATATATGTTATCTATGTAACAAAGTTATCTAGCTATCTACACACTAGGAACCAAGCCAACTATATATTATCTTAGCACTCCATCACAACTAAGGATGTTTAATCTCAATATTGTAAAAAATACTAGTAATCATAGATTCTATTATTATCTCAGTAAGGTAGAAAAGACATTTAATAAAAATCTGCCAAAGTATTAGAAGTTATATGTAGAGTTTTTATTGAGATATATAAATGAACACTTTACTAAGTGGACATGCCTAGCATGTTTCTGTACAAATATTATGGATATACCAAGTTAATTTGTATCTTAATGTATTCTATCTAAAATCTTAATGGAATTTTTATTTTAAATTTGATGAAATTACTCTGGATAATAAACTGTGAATACACTAAACAATGTCAGAAGTTCTGAGAAGAAAACGAAAAAGGGTAATAGATGAATTTTTGTTCTAGCTTTTAAACATTTAAAAAATTATAATATAGTTTTGGTGAAGAATTGGATCATTATGGAAAGCAGTAGCCCGACTACACTCATTCTTGAGCTGTGTAGTGTACATCCAATGGAATTTTTCTACATGAAGTTTATAAAATTTAACAATACTTAAGTTTAAATCATTCCTCTGATACCTCATCATTTTGCTTAATTTCCTACTCTCTCAAGCATTTCTTTTTTTAAAAAAATTCATGGATAAACAATAAAATTTGAATGCCTGCGGAAATCATCTCTGAATGTAATAAAATGTCTGCCATTATGGAACTGGGATTTTTTTTTTTTTTTTTTTTTTTTTGAGGAGAGACCAATATATAATGTCAGATGCTAGTTAAGTACTTTAAAGAAAGATAAAGCAGAGTAAGGGATTAATTTAGTGAAATGAGGCTCTTTAGGAGGAAGGTTCACATATTGTAACCGTGTATTCATATCAGCAGACAAGTTAGTTTTTATAAAAATGTTCACTTAATGTTTTTTGTTGTTTTTAAGGAGGCCTTATGGGACCGGTCAGGATGATTTCATCTGGACATGAGTTAACAACAGATTATGATGAAAAAGCACTTCATGAGCTTGGTTTTAAGGATATGCAGGTACACACAAATGTGGTTTGAGTTTTAATGTTTGTTTATTGGGGGGGGGGGCTGTGTGCATGAGCAAGGGAGGGGCAGAGAGAGGGGCAGAGGATCTGAGGCAGGCTCTGCATTGACAGAAGAGAGTCTGATGTGGGGCTCAAACTCACAAACTGTGAGATCATGACCTGAGCTGAAGTCAGTCTCTTAACCGACTGAGCCACCCAGGTGCCCCAAATTTTAATGATCTATTGACTATTAAACTCAGCAGTTGAATATTTGAAGATATCCCTCAAAAACAATTAGTGCTTTTGTTTTAATTGTGAAGTTTTGTGGGATTTTTTGTGAAGTAATTTTACACGTAATACTTTAATTTTATACTTAGTTCTATACTTTTGCCCTTTGCTCTTATTTTTATAGATGGTATTTGTATCTTTGGGTGCACCAAGGAGAGAACGGAAAGGGGAAGGTGTTCAGCTGCCAGCATCTTGCCTACCACCCCCTCAGAAGGACAACATTCCTATGCTTTTGCTTTTACAAGAACCTCATTTAACTACTCTTTTTGATTTATTAGAAATGCTTGCGTCATTTAAACCACCCTCAGGAAAAGTGGCAGTGGAAGATAGTGAGGTGACTATATCATTTTATTTTTACAGTGTATTGTTTGTCTTTCTTTTGAGTGGAAAATACTGCACTCTTAACTGCAGTAAAACCTGTGGGTCCATTTATTCATTCATTATATATTTAACTGCCTAATATGATCCAGGCATAGTGTTTTAAGTATTGTTTTATAAGGACCAAATTAGGCACAGTTTCAGCCTTCATTGAGTCTAGTGGGAAGATAAATAATTGATTTGCCTAGCAGATAATTTCAGGTAAACTAACAGCTAAACTTTAGATAGAGGTATATGCTAAGACTAATGTTATTAGGGAGTACTGATAGGCAGAAACTCATTTTATATATATTATTTGGTCAGGGACAGTTTCTCTGAGGGAAATCATATGTACTGAGATAGAAGGATGAAAAGGAGCCACCTAAATGAAGACAATTGAGGGATTGCCTGCATATAGTAATCTGATTCCTGAAGCCCTTCATACAAGGAATTAGGCAAGTCTAGGAATTGTTGGAGAACTAATAATGAGTAGAATGTGGAGGGTAGTAGGAGAGGAATGAGAGGAATGAGATAGGAAAGGTGAGTAGAACCAGTCTGTCCTTTCAGCTTGTTTTTATTTTACTCCTTTTCACCTTGTAAGGTAAACAGCAGAAAGATGTTTTAAGCAGAGGGAGGAGCACACATTCTGATTTTGGTTTTCAAGGTAGTAGGTTTTTTTGGTAAAAGTAGAAAAGGCAATAAGGAACCTAATGCACTAGTTCAAAGAAGCCCTGACGGTGCCCTGGAATAGAATGAGGGAGGTGGACAGATTAAGGGGATTGCAGGTCAGAACAACATAACTTCGTTGTGGATTGGATTAGGAGTGGGGATAGACTCATGTTCAGGAAGAAGGAAAGTAGGACATGGCGTCCAGGTTTCTGGCTTGAGCAATTGGGTAGATTCCATTGGAGATGAAGAATGGATGCTCATGGGACATTAAATGGTGATGTCAAGGAATCAGATATAATTGTGTTTGAAGCTCAGAGAAGGGGTTTGGTCTAAAGAAGTAAGGTGTGGGTAATCACTATAAAGATGGTATTTAAAGACAGATCGCCTAAAGGATTCAGTATTAGTCCACTGATACATTTTTAATACCTTTAAATGGACTTATCCTAAGACAGTATTCATTCATGTGTCTCATGTAATGAATTATTATTTTGAGATTGAGTGGCATAGAAAATAGTGCTACTATTGTTTCCTTCCCAGGAATGTTAAGTGACTTTTTTCCATCTTTCCAAGATAGGTTTGATCCTGGGTTCATTGGTAACTGCTATGGAGTTGTGTTCCTCATAGTTTGGGGTCTCTTGTGGTGGCAAGTTTTTAAATTCTTAAGAAATTCTTCTTTTGTTCAAGCAGAATAGTAACAGATGCCCATGAGCCTCCATTTTTTTTTAACCTTTTGTATTTTATACCACAAATACTTAATGACCTTTTACTTCTTGTCAGCACTGTATGGGCAGTTGAAAAGAAAGATAATTAGAAGAATTCTTCAGTTTTCTGGGGGGTTGCTATGCAGATGTGGGAACATAGGGAACAAAAATTGGGGGAAGGTTTTGCAAAAGGAGAGTCTTTCAAATTGGGTCCTGCTGCTAAGAGCAAAGAGAAGCATTATAGATTCAAAGAAAAGTGAATGGCATGTTCAAAATACTGGGAGTGTGAGTACAGTGTAATTTAAAAAATCGAAAGGGAGATTGGAACCTATACCACAAAGGGCCATATGAGATTTTTCTTCTTTGTAAAATGGATTGCCATTATCATGGAATGTTTTAAAGCAACAAAATGAAATCTTTTATGGAGTGTTAGAAACAAAGTGTAGGTGTTTGTGTGGTGGATGTATTAGAGAAAACAAAGACTTGGAGGTAGGAGGCGTGGTGAATAGGCCATTGTAGTAGTCTCCATGAGGCGGAACTGGAGAGGAAGAATTCAGTTTTGAGCAGATAATTTTTTGAACTTTGTGGCGAGTACACCATTGTTGATGTGGGATTCCTTTGTTGTCCCAAGAATAGTTTGGTCTTATAGAAGGTTACAAAAATAAAACTAAAGGATCTTTGCTGTGAATGACCCATATTGTGGGGCTTTCTAATCATAACATAGTAAATACATTTATTTACATCTGGGAATTTTTTTTTCCTTTAAATTGTTTCTTTGCACAGAGTACAGCCTAAATTTTTGTCTTTTAAACTTGCTATTTACAAAGGAATTTTACTGAAGAATGTTCAGTGCCATGTCCCCAACTAAACTAAAAATGCTACTTTGGGTTGCTTCTCTTCATTAGGGTTGTGAAAAGCAAAGGATATTTTGAAACTCTAAGATTTGCTTGTTTTCAGATATACTAGCTTTATATCATTATATGGAAAAAATAAACTTTTTATAGATACACAGTAGATTCCTTTGGCATCCCTTTGCCTGTATTATAGCAAAAAATCATTGTGACAGCAGCAGTAATAGAATAATACACAAATTCATACTCTGGAAAATTCCAACATTGTAAATTTTAGCTTTAGTTGTTTATTTACCTCTTGGGGTTGTGCTGTAGTTTTTTTTTTTTTAAAACGAAACTTGCCTATTTCTTAAACATTTTCTGAAATGTTCTTCAGGTTACTATCATCTCAGCATCTTACAGAGTTCAAATTAAACAAATGATAATGGAAAAAAAGTAACTTTTTAAAAATTGTTTGCTTTCCTTTTAATCTCTGCTTATATGATGAGACTGGAAAATAAGATATGGATTAACAAATAAAAAAGGGGTACTCTTTTCCCATATGTGTAAGGTCAAGGATTTAATTCACCAAGACGTTGTTGTAGTTGGAATAGTGACCTGATAATGTTCTTGAAATTTACTTGAATGGCTTTGTAAAACAGGTATTTTTTGATACCTTGAATTAAGGTATCAAGATTTACAGGTCACTATTTTTTTCAAAAAGTATCCAATAACAAGTTGAAAAACTACTACTTTGACATAACAGTCAATTTATTGAATAAATATATTTATTGTTTATAAATAATAATTAAAAAATAAATTGTTGGGGCGCCTGGGTGACTCAGTCAGTTAAGCGTCCAACCTTAGCTCAGGTCATGATCTCACAGTTCGTGGGTTCAAGCCCTGCGTCAGGCTCTGTGCTGACAGCTCAGAGCCTGGAGCCTGCTTGGCCTTCTGTGTCTCCCTCTCTCTCTGCCCCTTTCCCACTAATGCTCTGTCTCCCTTTCTCTCAAAAATAAAGAAACTTTTAAAAAAATTTAAAAAAAATTGTTTACCATGAAACAAATGGCTTACTTCTTACTTTTAAAGTAAGACTAGGGGCGTCTGGGTGGCTCAGTTGTTTAAGTGTCCAACTTCGGCTCAAGTCATGATCTCACGGTGTGTGAGTTTGAGCCCTGCATCGGGCTCTGTGGTGGTAGCCTGGAGCCTGCTTCCAATTCTGTGTCTCCTTCCCTCTCTGTCCTTCACTGCTTGCTCGTTCGCTCGCTCTCTCCCCAAAATAAACATTTAAAATTTTTTAAAAAAATAAAGACTACAGAATGTTACCAAATTTGATAGTCAAGGATCTTATGCAAAAAAGTTGAACTTAAATGTGGGGTTTTTTTTTTTTTTTTTTAGTGATCTGTCTTGATAAACAGTTGTTCTTATTTGTGTAGAGCTTAAGATGTGAAGAACTTCATCTTCATGCAGAAAATCTCTCTAGGCGTGTATGGGAGCTACTGATGCTTCTTCCTACATGTCCTAACATGTTGATGGCATTCCAGAATATCTCAGATGAACAGGTAAACCCACAATATCTTTTTACTCTCCTAGAGGATGGTACCTTTTTATATTCTGGCAGTGTATAAGATTGCTTGTTGACCTATATCCTCAGAAAATTTTACCCATTTAATGGATTAAAAAGTGCCAGTTCATTTTAATGTTCATTTATTTGTTAGACTTAATAATATGGGCCTAATGCAAGGCAAAGGTGTTTTCTTAAATTATATTTAAAAAACATAATTTGCCTTTATATTAGTGTTTTTCATACTGCGGTATGTTCTGAATATATTCCTGTTGGGGCATGACCTCATAAGTGTAACTGTTAGATATCTTTTTAAAGAACTAGTATTTTTTAAAAGCTATATAATAAAGGGTTAGGTAGAGATACCAATAGAACACCTACACGATGAATGGAAAAGCAGTGTCCTAATATTATTTCCTAATAGTTAATCTATGACTTGGGACTTGGTCATGTGATTTCAGAAGGTCCTGTATCTCACATGATTTAGTTGTGAACAGGGTAGGTCTGAGAAATGATGGTTGATGACTCAGAGTAGGTCTAATAATATTGTTATCAAAGATGCACATTGTGTGAAAATCATTTCATAAATTAAGAGTAGAAAAGAACAGTATTTTAAGGCTTATGTATTTGCATATGACTTTTAAATGTGCAGGTGTAGCTTTTTATAAGTATTGCATAATAGGCTTTACTGCTTCTACATCTTTAAAAGTTGATGTATTCAACTAGGCTGCATAGGTGTTTTCATTGTGAAGATGTTGAATTGCCTCATCTGTTTGGAAAGTTAAGATAGAAATTTTTTTCTTGTGCTGCTGTTTGCATATTAATTTTAATGAAATTTAATGAAAAATTGGTGTTTTAAGCATATCATGAGTACTAGTTAATATAATTGGTCTGCATAGGTTTGTACATATTTCAAAATACATGTAATATTTGAATTCTTGTATAGTGTTAATTTCTTAAAGGTTTTTTTTTTGGGGTGGGGAGAGATCTCTTAGTAAGTTGGCTTAAGAAAACCTGTGTTTTTCTTTTTTTAATTTAAGAGTACTGATGGACTTAATTGGAAAGAACTTCTCAAAATTAAAAGTGCTCACAAGCTATTATATGCCCTGGAAATTATTGAAGCACTGGGAAAACCTAACAGGAGGATAAGGAGAGAGTCAACGGTAATTGCATTTCCATTCTTAACATCAAATACTTGTGTTTTCTCTGGAGCCAAGTTCCAAAATGTGTTATATTATTTTATTTATTTGTTTGTTTATTTGAGAGTAAGTGAGCATGTGATTAGGGAAAGAGGCAGAGGGAGGGAGGAAGAAAAAGAGAGAGAGAGAGAGAGAGAGAGAGAGAATCTTAAGCAGGCTTCACACTCAGTGTGGAGCCTGATACTTGGCTTGATCCCACAACCCTGGGATCATGACATGAGTGGAAATTAAGAGTCAGATATTCAACTGACTGAGCGACCCTGGCGTCCCAAGAATGTGGTGGTTTTTTGTTTATGCTTTTGTTTTTGTTACAGAGAGAGAGAGGGAGAGAGGGAGGGAGGGGGGAAAGAGAATCCTAAGCAGACTTCCAATCCTAATCCATCTTCAGCATGGAGCCTGAAGTAGGGCTTGATCTCATGGCCATGTGATCAGGACTTGAGCTGAAATCAAGAGTCAGTAGATTAACCAACTGAGTTGCCTGGACACCACTGTTATCTTTTAATTCTAGAATAATTTTTTTCTCTTGCCACCTTCTCTTATTATTTTTTTAAACATGTTTTTTTGAAGTTTATTTATCTATTGTGAGAGAGAGTGTGCAGGAGGGTCAGAGAGAGAGAAGGAGAGAAACAGAATCCCAAGCAGGGTCTGCACTGTCAGTGCAGAGTCCGATGTGAGGCTCAAACTCTTGAACTGTGAGAGCATGACCTGAGCCTAAGTCAAGAGCCAGATGGTTTACTGACTGAGCCACCCAGGCACCCCTCTTATCCTTTTTTTTTTTTTTTTTTTTTTTTTTTTTTTGCCATTCCCACAGGGAAGTTACAGTGATCTTTATCCAGATTCAGATGATTCAAGTGAGGATCAAGTGGAAAATAGTAAAAATTCCTGGAGTTGCAAGGTTTGATCATATGTGTTAAATAGTGTGCTGATAAAAATTATCTCTAATTTCCAAAAGTAGGTATTATAATAATTGGTGTTAAACTAATTTACTAGTAAAATAAAGCATAGTTTAAAAATCATGTATGACTCTAAATCACAATAATAAGGTGAGATTATTTAATGCCTTGGTGCACTTATTTTTAGCACTTATATTCTTCCCTTATTGGAATACTTTGTTAGGACACCCTAGTGTCTGCAATTAATTGCTCAATGGAATTTAAAGATATGTTTATGGATTTTTGCAAGAATCTTTAAAAAATTTCTTGAAAGTAAGATATATGTTATCACTTTATATAGAAGTTATTTTGATTATTTAAATCAGTAATTTCTTAGATTAAAGATGCATAATATTTTACATATGCATATACATAAATACACATCCAGTTACTGAATCAAAAAGCAGGTCCTCAAGACATTTTGTGGCTGCATCTCTCTTACCAGTACTCTCACAATTGTTTACAGTTTGTTGCTGCTGGAGGGCTTCAACAGTTACTAGAAATTTTTAATTCTGGAATTCTGGAGCCTAAAGAGCAGGAATCCTGGACTGTGGTAAGTGAAAATTCACTTTTTTAACCAGTTAAAATAGTTCTCCTATTTTAAGCACTTCGATTTTCCATTAGCAAATGTATCTTTTGCCATATGCTTCATTGTAGCAAGGAAGATTATAGAGTGTAGTAAAACTAAGTTTTGAAAAATACGGTATCTGCCAAATTATTCATAAGAATTCTCCATGACACCTGTTAAAATTTAAGTGCCAGAATTCATGGATCTGAATTATGGCTAACTTATAAACCTTTTTCCTTTAGGTAAATAAATCACATATTAATATTTATACAGTCTTAACGTTTGGATACTTTTAAAAGAACTGGTTTATAGGTCTTCAAATTTTGGAAAACATCATTTTTCAGTGTTCCGTTTTGTTTTGGGTATTTCTTCCTTTATAGTAGTGCTACTTAAATAAATTGTTCCCAGACCATTTGTGACTGGTCTGAAATGAATTAAGTACAGAAATTGAGAGTAAACCTTCAGAAAATTTTACAGCTGTTGAATATGGCTGCAGATATTTTTTTCTATATTTCACAAAATTATTTGTACTTAACAAAATGTAAGTTTTTTTTAGAAAAAGGTACTTTATCATTATTAACTTGAAGAAGCACTACTCTGTTTAGTATTAAGACAATAAAATTACTTGTGGAATATTAAAAAATTGATACTGCTATACCAAATGGCAGAATCTGATTTGAACTAAATGGAAAGGAGGCTCCCTTTCCTGACCTCCAACAAAGCAGAGTGGCATTATCAAACACTCCATTCAAATATTTTCTGGTACTGTGTTGTAGAATTACCTTGGAACCTAGGAGTCAGGTGTTCTTGATTTAATACTAAGTTAGTAAAAGAAACCATATTTAGAAAACCTATCATTATGTACCAAGATGTTGTTATTACCACTGATTTCAATACTTATTTTTCCATTTTTGTTTTATATATTTTACTCTGATATTTTCCTTTTTAGAATAGATACCTCTATTAAGTTAGTAATGAATTATTATAGTTCTGTGACTTACAGTGTCTGTTGTGTTTTATTATTAGTCATGTCTTTATTATCCCATTAATTCTCTTAGAATTCTAATGTGCTTTTTTAGTTCTTTGGCAAAGTGGGAAAATTTAAATTTGTTAATGAGTAGTTATGTGTCATTTATAGGAATTTGGTTTGCAAACTTGCTCTGTTTACTTTTGAATAAGGCTTACAAGGAATCAGTCATAAGCTAAAGGTTTTTTTCTGTTTCTTTTGAAATTGTAGATATTTTTCTGAAGGATTACTAATAAGATCATGTTAACTACCAAATATGACCCATTGTAGCCTGGCAGTGCCTGTGATGCTTCTAAGCATGCCTGAGACACAATTTGCAAGCCAACTTATACCCCTATTTATAATGCATCTCTTTTAACATATTATAGAATACTTACAAATTAATTCATTCTTCTTTCTTGGTTTAATTTTTTTCCTTTTAAAATGAAGTCAGTTGAGGTATACTTTAAAATTTTTTGAGATAGAATTCACATATAATAAAATTCAACCTTTTAAAAAGCAGTGATTTTAGTATATTTACAAACTTGTGCAAACATTACCACTAATGCCAGAACAATTTCATCCCCTCAGAAAAAAACACCATATGCCATTCTCATTAGTAAACATTCCTCATTTCCCCCAAACATTTCAGCCCTGGGCAACCAACAATCTAATTTTACTTTCTCTCTTTATGGATTTGCCTATTATGGACATTTCATATAAATGGAGCCATACAATATGTATATGATCCTTTGTGACTGGCTTCTTTCGCTTAAGCATAATGTTTTCAAGGTTCATTTTTTTTTTTTTTTTAATGAAGTTTATTTATTTGAGGGAGGGAGAGAAAGCACCAGTGGAGGGAAGGGCCGAGAGAGAGAGTGAGAGAGAGAGACTCCCAAGCAGGCTTTGCACTTAGTCCAGAGTCCCACCTCAACTCCAACTTCAGGGGCTGGAACTCTCCAACCAAGAGATCACGACCTGAGCCAAAGTCAGTAGTTGCACACTTAAATGACTGAGCCACCCAGGCACCCCCAAGGTTCATTCTTGGAAGTAGTATATTATCCAAGGTCATAAATAATGATGACTATATTTTCTTTTAAGAATTTTACAGTTTTGGGGGCACCTGGGTGGCTCAGTCAGTCAAATGTCTGACTTCAGTTCAGGTCATGATTTCACGGTTTGTGTATTCTTAGCCCGCATGGGGCTCTGTGCTGTCAGAGCAGAGCCTGCTTTGGATCCACTGTCTCCCTCTTTTCTGCCCCTCCCCCACTCACTAGTTCTCAACTATAAATGAACATATGGGGTGCCTGGGTGGCTCAGTCGGTTGAGTGTCCGACTTTGGCTCAGGTCATGATCTCACGGTTCGTGGGTTTGAGCCCCACGTCGGGCTCTGTGCTGACAGCTCAGAGCCTGGAGCCTGCTTTGGATTCCGTGTCTCCTTTTCTTTCTGCTCCTCCCTTGCTTGTACTCTGTCTCTCTCTGCTTCTCAAAAGTAAACAAACATTAAAATTCTTTTTCTAAAAATAAATAAAATTAAATAAATAAATAAATAAATGAATGAACATTTAAAAAAATACGTTAAAAAAGAATTTTACAGTTTTGGGGGTTCCTGGATGGCTCATTCAGTTAAGCATCCGACTCTTGGTTTCCAATCAGGTCATGATCTCAGGGTTTGTGAGGTTGAGCCCTTTGTTTGGTTGGAGCCTTTTTGGGATTCTCTTTCTCTCTCTGCCCCTCCTCCTCTCACACACTCACTCGTGCATGCTCTTTCTTTTTCTCTCTCAGAATAAAGAATTTTATAGTTTTAGTTCTTAAGCATTTAGGTCTTTGATCCATTTTTAAGTTAATTTTTGTAGGTGATATGGAGTTGAGGTATACTAAGTACATAATGAACTTATTTTTTAAATTCTTAATTATGAGAAAGACAGTGTGCAAGTGGGGGAGGGGCAGAGAGAAAGGGAGACACAGAATTGGAAGCAAGCTCCACGCTCTGAGCTGTCCGTACAGAGCCCGATACAGGGCTAGAACCCACGAACTATAAGATCATGACCTGAGCCAAAGTCACACACTTTGACTGAGCCACCCAGGCGCCCCGATAATGAACTTATTTTAAAAAATATAGCTTAAGTTTTGTAAAATATGTATACTTGTGTAATCCACCAACACAAACAAGATATAGAACATTTCTGGGGTGCCTGGGTGGCTCAGTTGTGTAAGCATCCGACTTTGGCTCAGGTCATGATCTCACGGTTCGTGGGTTCGAGCCCCACATCGGGTTCTGTGCTGACAGCTCAGAGCCTGGAGCCTGTTTTAGATTCTGTGTCTCCCTCTCTCTCTCTGCCCCTCCCTTGTTCTCTGTCTCTTTCTGTATTGAAAATAAACAAACATTAAAAAATTAAAAAAAAAAGATACAGAACATTTCTTTTACACCAGAAGTTCCATCCTGCTTTTTTACCATCAGTTACCCCCTTCTTCCAACCAACCAGCCCTAAGCAACTACTGATCTGCTTTTTGTTGTTATACATTTGCATTTAATGGAATTCCATGTAAATGGAATAATACAGTATGTATTCTTTGTTCCTGGTGTCTTTTAGTCAATGTGTATTTTGAGGCTGATAAATGTTGCATGTATTGGTTGGTTATTTTTATTGATGAGTAGTATATCCCTTTATAGGTATACTACTTGATTATCTATTCATCTGTTGATGGACATTTGAGTTTCTGGTTTGGGGCTCTTATGAATAAAGTTGATGGACGTTCATATACGCATCTTTTTGTGTACATATGTTTTTGTTTCTTTTGGGTAAATACTAAAAAAAAAATTGCTGAATAATATGGTAAATGTAAGATTAGCTTTGTAAGAAACTGCCAAAGTGTCTTCCAAGGCAGCTGTACCATGCAACCTATGGGAGTTCTAGTTGCTTCATATCTTCAGCATTTGGTGTGGTCAGTCTTTTTAATTTGAGCCATTCTACTGGGTTACATAACATATAGTGTTATGTCATGGTGTTTTGCCCTTCTTTGGTGATTAGTGATGTTGAATATCTTTACATGTGCTTAAGTGAACATGCTGCTTTTTTTTTAAATTGTGGTAAAATATACTTAATGTTTACTATCTTAACCATTTTTAAGCATGTAGTTCACTGGTGTTACATGCCTTCAACTTGTTGTGGAATCATCACCACCATCTATCCCCATTACTATTTTTATCTTATAAGATTAAAACTATACCTATTAAACAGCGACTCCCCATTCTCCCCTCTCCCCAACCGGTGACAAACCACCATTATACTTTGCCTCCATGATTTTGACTACTCTTGAGCACCTCCTGTAAGTGGAATCATGTGGTATTTGTCTTTCTGTGAGTAGTTTATTTCACTTAGCAAAATGTCCTCCAGTGTCATCTTTGTTGTAGCCTATTGGAGAATTTCCTTCCTTCTTAAGGCTGAATAATATTCTATTGTATGCATATGCTACATTTTGTATATCCATGCATTCATCAATGGACATGGGTTGCTTCCATATTTTAGCGATTGTGATTAATGCTGCTATGAATATAGGTGTATAAATATCTTTGAGACCCTCTTTCAGTTCTTCAGGAGTAGAATTGCTGGGTCATATGGTAATTATGTTTTTAGTTTTTTTGAGGAACCACTATGTTGTTTTCCATAGCAGGTGTACCATTTTACATCCCTGCCAGTAGTGCACAAGTTTCCCTATATATTTGCCAGCACCTTTATTTCCTATTTTTTTGATATCAGGTGCTACCTCGTTTTAATTTGCATTTTCTTAATAAACAGTGAAGTTGAGCATCTTTTCTGTGTTCATTGGCCTTTGAAAGAACTATTTTCAACTCCTGTGCTTATTTGTGAATCAGGTTGTTCTATATTTTGTTGAGTTTTAGAAGTTCTCTATGGATTGTGAATATTAATCCTTTATATAGTTTGCAAATGTTTTCTCCCATCTGTGAGTTGCCATTTTACTCTGTGGATAGTCTTGTGCATGAAATCTTTTAATTTTAATGAAGTCTAATGTGTCGGCTTTTTCTTTTGTTACCTGTCCTATCCAAGAAATCATGTGTCCAAATTTATTGTCATGAAGCTTCTGTCCTACGTTTTAAGAGTTTCATTGTTTTGGCTCTTATATTTAGGGCCTTGATTCATTTTGAGTTAATTTTTATATATGGTATTTTAGTGCATAAGGGTCCAACTTTATTCTTTTGCATGTGGATATCCAGGTTTCTCAGCACTGTTCTTTTTTAAATACTGTCATTTCTCCCATTGAATAGTCTTGGCACCCTTGTTAAAAATCATTTGACCATATATGTGAGGGTTTATTTCTGGGTGCTTTATTCCATTCGATTAATCTTTCCTTCTTTTAAGTTTATTTTCATTTCTTTTGAGAGAGAGTTAGAGAGCAAGCAGGGGGAGGTGCAGAAAGAGAAGGAGACAGAATCCCAAGTGGGTTTCACACTCCCAAAGTGTGAGATCATGACCTAAGCTGTAATCAAGAGTTGGACGCTTAACCGACTGAGCCACCCAGATGCCCCTTTTCCAATTATCTACATATGTGTCTTATGCTGGTACCATATCCTGTTGATTACTGTAGGTCTGTAGTAAGTTTTGAAATCAGGAGGTGTGAGTCCTCTAGTTTTGTTCTTTTCTTTTAAGATTGTATAGGCTCTGGAGTCCTCTTGAGAGTCCCTTTGAATTTTAGCATGGGTTTTTCTTTCTCTGCGAAAAATGTCATTCATATTTTGTTATGGATTGTTTTGGGTAATAATAAGTCTTCCAATCCATGGACATGTGATGTGTTTCCATATATTATGTTTTTAATTTTCTTCAGCATTGTTTTGTCATTTTCATTTTAGAAGACTTTCATATTCTTGGTTAATTCTTAAGTATTTTATTCTTTTGATGCTATTGTAAGTTGAATTATTTTTGTAGTTTCCTTTTCATTTTGCTCATTGTTACCTATGAAAGTGCATCTGAATTTTTTGTGTTGGCTTTGTATCCTGTACTTTGCTGAATTCATTTATCTTGAGAGCATTTCTGTGGCATCTTTGAGGTTTTCTACATGTCCTCTACAAATGGAAAATTTCCCTTTCTAGTTTAGATGCTTTTTTTTTCTTTTCTTGCCTAATTGTTCAGGCAGAAACTTCCCCTACTATGTTTAAAAGAAGTGAGGAAAGCAGGTATCCTTGGTTTATTCCTTAGTGGAGAAGCTTTTTAGTCTTTCACAATTTAATATGATTTTCACTGTGGGTTTTTCATATGTGACTTTTATGCTTAGGTAGTTTGTATTTCTTTCTTTCCTTTTTTTTTTTAAATTTTACAGTGTGTGTGTGAGCAGGGGTGGGGGGGTGGGGCCAAGAAAGAGAAAGTCTTAAACGGCATAGGCCTCAGTCCCATGGCCCTGGAATCATGACTTGAGCCGAGTTCAAGAGTACAATGCTTAACCAACAGAACCACCCAGGTGCCTCTCTTTCTATTTTGTTGAGTGTTTTTATCATGAAAGAGTGTTGAATTCCTTCACATGCTTTTTCTGCATGTTATCAATTGAGATGATCATGTGTTTTTTTCAAGAATTTTTGCATTGTTATTCATCAGGGATCTTGGTCTGTAGGGTTTTTTTGTAGTGACTTTTTCTTTCATTGTTACCAGGGTTGTGCTGGCTATGATTCATAGAGTGAGTTGGGAATGCTCTTTTCTTAGAAAATTTGAGAAGGACTGGTATTCTTCTTTAAATGTTTGGTAGAATTTACTAATGAAGTTATCAGGTCCAAGGCTTTTCTTTATTGGGAAATTTTTAGTTACTGATTCAGTCTCCTCACTAGTTATATATCTATTCAGATTTTCTATTTCCTCATGATTGGGTCTTGGTAGGTTTTTTGTTTCTAGGAATTTGTCCATTTCATGTAGGTTTCCAGCCTTTTGGCTTACAATTATTTATAATACTCTTATAATCCTTTTTATTTCTCTGAAATTGGTAGAAAAATTGCCACCTTTATGTCTGATTTTACTAATTTCACTTTTTTTTAGTTTTGCTAGCTAAAGGTCTTGTTTTTTTCAAAGAATGAACGTATTTTTACATTGATTTTTGTTGTTGTTTTTCTATTATGTTTTGTTTACCTCTGCTCTTTATTATTTCCTTCTTTTAGCTTTGGGTTTAGTTTTTCTTTTTCTAGTTCTTAAGTTGTAAAGTTAGATTGTTGATTTGAGATTTTTAATGTGTTTATAAATTTCCTTTATTAAAAGTACTTCTTTCTCTGAATCTCATAAGTTTCATATTCACTATGATTTATTTTTTTTTTCTTTCATGAAGTGTCTCTTCATATCTTGGACTTTGTTGTTATTGCTGTTGTTCCTCCTTTTCCTTTTTCTTTTCCTTTCCCTTTTCCTTTCCACCTTAGCAAAGAGTTGTAAGACCTTCCCCCCCACCCTTAATCAGTTTGGACAAGTTTTTCCACTATGTGTATGTATGGTAATATTTGTATTCAATCTGTGGCTTGCTTTTTTCATAATTTTGACAGTGTCTTTTAAGCAGAGAAGTTTTTAATTTTAACAAAACTTGTATCTTATCTAAGAAATCTTTGTTTCAAGGCCACAAGTATGTTCTCCTTTTTTTTCTACTATAAGCTTTATAGGTACCATTTGCATTTATTTCTGTGATGCATTTTGAATTAATTTTTGTATATGAAGAGTGAAGTTGAGGGTTTGTTTCATTTACTTATTTCAGTATGGCTATTCAGTTTTCTAGGATCATTTGTTAAAAAGACTATTCTTAATTAAATTTCTTGGTTCCTTTCTTGAAAATCTAATGTAATATCGCTATATTCCCTGGAATATTGGTATAGCTATATAGTTTGGCAGTTGGATTAGGAAGAGTGGAAAATAACTGTTGAAGTGAGCACCCTGAAACTCTCATCTTGCACGTAAATGATACTAATTTACTCACAGGAAGTGTTTTTAAAATTTTGAAGTAGAGCTTTAAATCTGAAATTGAATTTTCACGTGAAATAATACTTTACCAAAAAAAATTTTTTAAATGTCCTTATGTAAATTTTTTTTTTTTTTTTTTTTACAACTTTTGAGAATTGCTTTGGCTCCAAAATATTGGAGTGTATGCCATTTGCATGGAAGTACTTATAATACTTCATCTCTTAATTCAGTTTTAGGTAGGTAAATTAGATCTTCGTTTACATTTTAGTAATTATTTTTAAAATTATAGTACATTCTGAGTTGTATATTTTCTAAAAATTCTGAATCTCTGACATAAATTTGTATGATGTTTTCATAATAGAAATGCAAATGTCATTTCCATTTCTTTAAAGATACCCTCTTAGTACCTACATTTTTTTGGTCATTTTTATAGGATTGGATTGTTATTCAACATAATGCATGAGTAGTAAAATTTCTTTAGTACATGGATAAAGTACTAGTTATAATTATTTTTTTCTGGCTTTCAATTTCAGGTTGTATAGTGACCATATTAAATTAATCAAAATAGGGAATTGATATTTTCTTCTTATCCACAGTGGCAGCTAGACTGTCTTGCTTGCTTGCTGAAGTTAATATGCCAGTTTGCAGTAGATCCGTCCGATTTGGATTTAGCTTATCATGATGTCTTTGCCTGGTCTGGTATAGCAGAAAGCCATAGGAAAAGAACTTGGCCTGGTAAATCAAGAAAGTCTGCTGGTGATCATGCCAAGGGTCTTCATATACCAAGATTAACAGAGGTAAAGTACAGAAGTTACCATTAAATTATAGTAGTGAATTCTACTTGTGTTTTATGAAGTTAAGAGTACACTAATGCATAAGGAGTATGATCCTAGACTACCACAATATGATGTAATAGCTGAAGTGATACCTTAATTTTAAGTTTAGTAGTAATTATGAAATAGTAATGGCTTTCAGTTCATTATCCAAATTTCAGGAATGAATTGTATGCCCTTCTAATGTACTCCAACTGTAGTTAATTATTTTTTCCTTTAAACAGTAATTTATATACTAAATTTATCAGTGTCCATTTAGGGAAATAAGGCCCACTAGGTGTTTCACAGAGGCGATTTAAAATAAATAATTGTTTTTACGTGTCTGTATTGGAGGACTAAATATACAAAAAGAAAATATCGAGGTAACCCGGAGGAGTAACCATTCATCACCCCTAGGGTTTGAGAAGCATATGGAAAAGGTTGGGGTTATCAGAAATGAGGAGGTTATAAGGAAGGATCTTGTTGGCCTGAGGTTTAGGCCTCGGGGGAAGGGGTTCTACTGCTGCTTCTGAAACCAAATGGCCTCTCCTGGGTTAAATATTTATGGTTCAGTGCTGATGAAGAAACAAGGAAGTAATCTCTCTAGTGTCCCAGGTTAATGGAACCTCATAGAAACCAGCTAGCAAAAGAGGAATTTAGTTTGTGATGTACCAGCCCTAACATCACAAAGCAGGTTGATAGAGTGGTAGATTTAGAGCTGAGTGAAAATGGCACCATAACCAGGACATCCACCCGTATAATTAGAATTCTTTCTTTCTGTAGATTGTTTTGTTCTTGTGATCAAATATTTGCCCTTCCAATTGTTCCATCACTAAATTGGGAAACTGTGAGAGATGAAGACAAGTTTTTAGTGAGATTTCTTCCTCATTTGTAACCTTTTGAGAAGAGCCATCTTACCTCATAGCTGCCCCTAGAAACACTAGAGTTATGAGTTGTTTCTGATTAGAGAAATATGTTAGTAAACATAGGTTGGAAACTACTGGTGAAAACTGAAACCTGAAGCATATTTCCTTTTTGGGATTTTGGAGATTAAAGGGGCCAGATGATTTTGTTAATATTCCAAATCATTTACAGTTAATACAGTTAAAATAGGCTATGGGGACTTGAGTGTAATCTAAATGTGTTTTCCAGTATTGCTTATTGTCACCTACTTACTTTATCCTTGGATTGCTATAATGTTTCAGTTAATTTTTTTTCCAGAATAATCTTTCCAAGTTATAATTTAAAAGTTCTCCATTAACTCAGTAAATGTCTTCACAGCTTTTGACCTTAATTAGTGGTTTCCTTTTGATATTATAAGAATAGATATATATATATAGTATAGATACAAAATACATATGCATATAAGGAGTTTATAAAAATAATGTTTGTTTTTTTTAAAAAATGTATGCAAGTACATGCTTATTGACAGTAGTTCGGAATATGCAGGTGAACCTATCCTCCTAGTTAGAGGTGACTGCCATTAATAGTTACATGATTTTTTTTCTGTGCACATACTTCTATAGTTTAGAAAAGGTGCTTACTATATATATTTTTCCATTGGCTTATCATAATCAGAACTTAGTATGTTAAGCTATTTGGGAACAAATCTTTGTTATATTAATTCTAGAGACAAAATTACCCAGTTTTGATATTTTATAGATAGTGAGGAAGAGCACTAATTTTTTCCTAATTTACTGTCATACATTATTTCATTTGTTCTCCTTAAAAGGCCTTTCAGAAGGTTCAAATTTCAAGCTGAACTTTTAAATTCCAGCCTAGACAGCTTTCCTTAAAGCTGTCCTGAGTTCACCAGGGACAGGTTTAGTTGCTGCTCTTTTCTTCTGCTCATGTGGCACACTGTATTCTTTGTGTTACAGTGCTTTCTGTGTTATCTGCTGCAGTGGCCTCAGACCTCCAGGATGGGAACAGTGCTTATAACATAAGTGCCCAGAAGTGTTTTGATCTGCAGAAGGGAATCAGTAATTATTTATATAAATTAGCAAATTATTTTCTACCATTATATAGAACTCTATAGAACATTATATAGAATTCTCATTATATAGAAGAACTAATACCTAAAAATTAAGTAGCTTATTAGAATGATGCAGCTTGAAAGGTTGCAAACTAAATGTTGACCCTCAGGATTTTTAATCTAGAATCTATGCTATGTATTCATCTTTTTCTCTATTTCAGGATGGTTGAGATCTCTGTAGCTGCTTTGCCTTATTTGCTTGTTTCAAAATTAAAAAATGTGTAATTCTCCATCACCCCAATAAACCACTTACATGTGTAATATATTTCTTTCACCCAATGAATTTGTGGGTCAAATACAAAGAATTATTTTGTAAAATAATAATAATAACAATAATAAAATAGTTTGGTCTCTGTATTTCTAAATTTTCATTTTTTTTTAAGTTGCTCTTCTTGGGGTGCCTGGGTGGCTCAGTCAGTTAAGCCTCTGACTTCGGCTCAGGTCATGATCTCACGGTTCGTGAGTTAGAGCTCCACATCGGGCTCTGTGCTGACAGCTGAGAGCCTGGAGCCTTCCTCGGAGTCTGTGTCTCCCTCTTTCTCTGCCCCTTCCCTACTCACACTCTGTCTCTCTCCATCTCAAAAATAAATAAACATTAAAAAATTAAAAAATAAATAAAATGAAGTTACTATTCTTAAGTTTGGTCACAAAATTCTGATTTTCTAATATCGATATTTTTACAGTATGATATTTTTTGTCATAGATAAATATCAAAGTAATTTGGAGTTTTGGATTAAAAATGCATTTTTGTGTTCTAGCATATTTAAAGATTTTTTTTGTAATGTTTTTGTTTTTAAGGTATTTCTTGTTCTTGTCCAAGGAACCAGTTTGATTCAGCGACTTATGTCTGTTACTTATACATATGATAATCTGGCTCCTAGGTATGAAGTTTTTACATAATTTACATATGTATTTGTATTAAGAATACAGTGCTTTAAAATTTCATTTTGAAAAAATTTTAAGTTAGAAAAAATTGTTAGGGTATCTTAACTTTCCTACTGTCCATCTTCATTTGCATATTAACATTTTTCAATTTTTATTGCATAATCATGAGTGTGCATTTTCTGTGTGTCTGTGTGCACATATTTATTTATATATTGTCCTGAATGTTGTGAAATGTAAGTTTTGGATATCATGACCATTTACCCATAATACTTTGATAACCAGGACATTTTCTTAACAATTGGAGTAAAACACTGAAATACAGAAAATTTAACATGGTTATTATGATAGTGTTATTTAATATATAATTCATACTCAAATTGTCCCATTAATATTTTCTATAATTTTTTCCCCTGATCTAGAATCATGTACTACATTTAGTTGTTTCTCTTCTATTTCCTTTTACCCAGGGATACTTCACTAGCCTCTCATGATACTGACATTTCTGAGTAGTGCAGACCAGTTGCTTTATAAAGCATCTTTCAATTTAAGTTTTCCTGATTGTTCTTAAATTCAGATTATATACATTTTTAGCAGGAGTACTCTATAAGTGTCTTTCTCAATACATAACTGGTGATGTCAGTTTGTCCAATTATTAGTGATACTAATTTTATTAGTTTAGTTTGTTTCCTGCACATTTCTCTACAATAAGGTTTCTGATTTTTCCTAATTAAAAGTAACCTGTGGGAAGCTGCTGCTCATAATACTTTCACTCATTGAGTTTTAGCATTCAGAGATGATTCTTGCCTAAATTCAGTTATTAGTAAATGTTTATAAACTAGTGATTTTTCTGACTTATAACCATTCCTTTTTTGTTTACCGGCTGACATTCTATTTTGAAGAAGAGTCTTCTCTTCTTCCGTTTTAGTTGCTATCGGTTTGAACTAATGGATTATTTTTCACTCAGTTTGTTATAGTTCATTACAATTACTATTCACTTTACTCAAATTATGCCTAAGTTGGCCTCCTCAAGCTAGTTCATTGGGTCATTTTGACATATCCCTATTATTTGAGGTAGAGGGAAGGAGTCCCTTTTTATTTTTCCTGTCACTATAAGATCCTCAAGGCATGTAGTTTTCCTACCTTAATCCTGGAATCAGCCATTTCTTTAAGAAGCCCTAGTTCCTGTTGGTGAGGAACAAAATATGAGTTCTTGGTATACTCATTGCTACTGCAGACTTCTTGTTTCTAGGCCTTTGGTGAACAGAGCTGGAAGTACATGTATATGAATATACTTTAGCCAGGTGATACTCCATTTAATTTGGGCTACAGTGGAGATTTTTTCTTAAATAATTTGTAGAATTTTGATGCAGAAATTCAAGTGTGATAATGGGGCTGATTGTATGCCTTTAATAATCACATAGGTTATGTTAACATATGTAAAAATTGATTTCTAAATATTGTATAGGTATTATGTTGGCCCAAAGTTTGGCATTATACTCAAATGATTTATACACATTTGACAGTGCTTAACCTTATTCTTGGCTAATAGCTAATAACTGTTTTTAGATGCTTTTAAAAGTCATCATCGTAGGCGGTGGTTGCAATTAAATAGCATGATTATTTTAAGATTATTTCTTTTGTAATTTACCTTTTTTTTTTTTTTTTTTGGTCTCTGTGTCAGTTGAATTCATGTTCATTGCTTAATCAATATCTACTTTACCCCACTAGACTCTGAGTTCTATATGAACTATATCTGATCTTGTTCAAGATTGTATTTTTAGTGCCAGCTACCTTATCTCATTGTAAAACTTAGGAATGGACAGCGTTGTAGAAATCAAGAGATTACTAGAACATGCCTTTCTTTGATTTGTGTGATAAAATAAATTTTATACCCTTCCCACCAATTACTCTCCAGTTAAATAATTCTTAACTTTTCATCTGTGTCCTCACTAACCCACACTGTCCCCACACACCACAGTACATCGAGTTAACAAGGCAATTCAGTAACTGCTTTGGTCCAGTTTTATTTCTTAAAAATTAAAAAATGTTCACATGACTTTGTTAGCCTCATACAAGAACAAAGAAACATGCAGGTTTGATACCAGCTGCTGCTATTCAAGCTGGTTCACTCTGTGGCAATTCTTGTTTTCATTCTATCAGTTCCATTCTTAAAGAACTTCCTACAGTCTTTGTAATGTGAACTCCTTCACCCCGCTCCTCATCTCTATTTTTTCTCAGCACCTGTTCATGCACCATTATCTTTTCATAGGCTTCCACTTTGAGTTCATATGGTGGTAGGTTTGTATCAATTAAGACAGCTACAGCAAATTTTTTGCCTGTGTTACCAAAAATCTTCTTATGCTACATATTTAAAAGATAGATGGGTAGGTTGCTCTTGGTAAAGTTGATTATACCAATATGATAATAACTAAACATGAAATATGTATAAATATATGATACATAAGTTGTATATTAGTACTTTTTACTTTAAATCAATAATGTGGGTAAGTCTTTCTTTTTGAGAGTTTGAGAGGTACTTTGTTATTTATAACAAAGTGAGGATGCTAGAGATCAGTGTTCTATCTTTTCGAAACAATTTATTTATAAGACAGATAATCCCCGTTTATTGGTTTTGTTAAACGGAAAATTTTTAATACTTTTCTTTAAATTGTAGTAATAAAGTTTCCACAGACGTAACCAGATATATGGAGAAAAATGGTTCTAAAATAATACAGAATTAAGTTAGTTTTCTCTACTTTTTAATAATTTGCATTTAACCATTTCTGATAGAAATAGGCATTAACGGTACTAAAGGAAGGGCATTATATGTAAGTGTATGATTTTATTTTTAAAATTAGAAGTCTGAAGTTCAGAATCAAAACCATTATAACCTTTCTCTTTGTAATACACATCTATTTAGTAACTAAATCCTGAGCACTTCCTGAAGGTTCACTTATTTCAATCAATACTGTATTTACTCAGATATTGTTCATTAAATCTGGGCAGTCGTATGGAGTGGTCTATAGTAATTTTTGCCAGTGTTTCTTTAAAAGATAAAGACTATAGGAAAAATAAATATTTGTCTTAAAATTTATTCTTTTGGGAGTACATTGTATGTGTAAACTTGAAAGGATATGTGGTAATAAATTGAGTAATTTTATTTTATTGCTGAATTTAATTGGTGGTGGTGGGTTTTTTTACTTTACAGAGTTTTGAAAGCTCAGTCCGATCACAGATCTAGGCATGAAGGTAAGGATTCTACAAAAGTGATTTTTAATAGATAAAGATTGTATTACTAGATACTATTTAATAATGAACATTGTGTGGTTTTTTTTTTTTTTGTTTTTTTGTTTTTTGTTTTTTTTTTACAGTACAAGTCCTTATAGTCCTATTTTTTTCTAATTTCTCTGTAGTTTCACATTATTCAATGTGGCTCTTGGTGAGCTGGGCACATTGCTGTTCGTTAGTGAAATCTAGCCTTGCTGATAGTGACCATTTACAAGATTGGTTAAAGAAATTGACTCTCCTTATTCCTGAGGTAAGATAAGGATTGAAGATTAGAACTATTTTTCTTCATATTATTTGCTATTATTGGCATTGATAATAAAAAAGCTAATGGAAACAAATGGACATGATTTCATAAATATATTCCATTAACTGGAATATACTTATTAAATACTTTAAGATCCAGAATGTTTTAATTATGTACACTTAAATGTGAATGTTTGATAGTCGGTAGCATTCATATTTTGTCTTTTTTCTGAAATAAAACTGATTACTTTGTTTTAGAATTTTGAAAATTTTTTTCTGGGAAGGACTTGAGTGTTTATTTTTTTAATTTATATTTTAGAGAAGTTTATTTTTTCCTTTTCTGTTTAATTAGAGTGTATCCTTAGACACAAGAGATAATAAAAATTAGTCAAATATATTTTGATTTCAATGTCGACACTGAGGTCAATATAATTTTCATTAAACATACCTTGATATTGCTTACACCGTATTCCTAAATGAAATAGTAGAAACATACTCTTGCTAAAACATTTAACCACAATAGTCACATTATTTTAGACAACATTGTCTTAATACCTTTAGCTCTGAGTTGAATGCATATTCTTATTCTGGCTGTGTCCCAGGTAATTATTGTAACATTTGGGCAAGTCCCTTAGAAACTGTAAAATGTTCTGGTTACGTACTTTCTAAATTGCTTCTCATTCTGAAAATATTTTCTTTTTTTATTTAGTTTTGTAAATAGATTATTATGAATATCCTCTCCTTAGTCCCTTTTGTATTTGTTATTGTTATGTTTGTTTCATGACTATATTTGGGAATTTCTAACATGTTTCTACATATTACTGTATATTTTGGGGTACTTTATTTGATCATATTTATGTGCATGAGTATGTGATTAGAATATTTGCATTTGAAAATTTATTACTAAAGGAGCCATTTAACATGTTATTTCTGCTGACATATTTAAGATTAACTTTTAAATAGTTAACCTGTGCTATCTTTGGAACTTGCTTTTTCATTTAGACTGCAGTCCGTCATGAGTCATGCAATGGTCTTTATAAGTTATCTCTGTCAGGGCTGGATGGAGGAGATTCAATTAATCGCTCCTTTCTGCTATTGGCCGCTTCAACATTATTGAAATTTCTTCCTGATGCTCAAGCACTCAAACCTATCAGGGTAAGTTTTACTGTGTTTAGGAGCTTTTTCTATTCCTGCAGTTTTCTTTGCCTCAACTTTTTATCGCTGTATTATATGCTGTAAGTAATTTTGAGTACTTGTTTACTGTATGTAGTTTTTACCAAGAGGATAGTCATAAAGTTCTTAAAGTGACAGCATTGTGGACATAATGAGTCCATGTCACACCTACGAATGGAATCTGTATTCTCTGATTTCAGCCCTGTGGGATCTCTCATGGGTGTTCTGTTTTGGAAATAGCATTTGTTCTTACTAGTTTTTGGACCTTGTGTTAAAAATCGAATGATAAAAACATGATGAAGCTAGCTTTCTTTTTTAATCATACAGATTTTGTGGTTTTCTATCTTTATGATACTCTAAATTTTCAGTTTCCTTTACTGTTCAATGTATATACTAGCCTTATAAAAAAGCCTTCTACCACATAATAAATTTAGAGCTCATTAAGTAAATCTCACTAATCCCAGATATATGATGCATTGTAGGATTTACATTTTTCTCCTCCATATTTAGTTGTCATCAAGTATGTAAGATATTATAAAGTATTTTTTATGTTTTAGATTTCAAAACTACAATAGACCACTACATTTGCGTAGATTTATATATACTCAAGTTCTGTAGGTTTCTTTTGTTGACACATTTTCATTGAATTCTTAATTCATCACAGGTTATAAGAAATTTGAGAGTAATGTTTTTCTGAAAGGTCTCATTTACTTATGGACGTAGTTATTCTAATTTTACAGGAACTAGAAATATTCTCTACATTCTTTATTAAATTTTGAATGCTGTTTTTATAGGGATTTAATTTTTTCATAAGGTCTATAATTCTTAAATGTATTATAATTTTAAGTTATTCCCTCTTTTAAAGTGTTTTCACAGAGTTTTAATTTTTTTTAATAGATAGATGATTATGAAGAAGAACCAATGTTAAAACCTGGATGTAAAGAGTATTTTTGGTTGTTGTGCAAATTAGTTGACAATATACATATAAAGGATGCTAGCCAGGTATGTTCAGAAAATTATACATTAACTTGTTAGTAGAGATGGATTATGCACATGTATGTTTATAACTTTATATAGGTCCTTATTTTTAAGGGCATTTTTATCATTTTATAAGAGTTGAAAATGCCATAATTATTTTACGGTAGTTGTACCGTTTTGTTCTGCTGTAATTCCTTAGTTCTTTTTACTTTGACCTTTGATGAAATGTCTTCATCTGGTACCTAGAAGTAAGTTCCTATTTCTTTTGAGTAAGTCTTGTAGATGTGAAATTTAGACTTTAAATAAACAGCTTTCTATAATAGCATGTGGATTTGGAGTAATATGTAAAATAAAATTGCAATTCAAATAGAATTTATTTTAAGGTAAACTGTCAGTTTACTCATCTAATTTTCTTAGGCTAAAATATTGTCAGATGTTTAAAACAAGTTAACTTCAAAGACAAGCTTGCCACATAAGACTTTTGTTTTTTTCTCCTTCATAAATGTAGTGAGCTTAAATGCATCCAAGTCCTCTAACAAAATGAGAAAGAAGATACATTTAGATATTTAGGAAACATTTTCCCTTTTTTTTTAAAAAAAGCTCCTGGGTGGCTCAGTTGGTAGAGCATTCAACTCTTGATCTTGGGGCTGTTACGTTTGAGCCCTACCTTGGGTGTAGAGATTACTTAAAAATAAAAAAAATTTTTAAAAATGTGTTTGAGGGGCGCTTGGGTGGCTCAGTCGGTTAAGTGTCTGACTTCAGCTCAGGTCATGATCTCACAGTTTGTGAGATCAAGCCCCACGTCAGGCTCTGCACTGACAGCCTGGAGCCTGCTTCAGATTTTGTGTCTCCCTCTCTCTCTGCCCCTCCCCTGCTCATACTCTGTCTCTCTCTCCCTCAAAATAAATAAACATTAAAAAATAATAAATAAATAAATAAAATTCCTAAAAAAAATAAATAAAAAAATGTGTTTGAATCCCAGTGCATTTTATATAATTTACATTTTAAAAAATCCTGTAGTGTTTGCATTTACTTTTAAAAGGAGCAGTGAACATTGAATTTTTAAAGTATCCTACTTTTCATTTGAGAAATAATTTTAAAAACTGAATGTGTTTTAATTTACTTGAGTATTCATAAAATATTGATGGCAGATAAACAGTGGGGGAGGAAAGAGAGAGAATCCCAAGCAGGCCCCAGAGTGTCAGCATGCAGCCTGATGCGGGGCTTATTCTCACGAACCATGAGATACGACCTGAGCTGAAACCAAGAGTCGGATATTTAATGGACTGAGCCACTGAGGCACCCCTACAACTATAATTTTATTAATTGACATCATGTATAAGTAAAGAATAACTATTATTTATAACTTAATTGGTATATTGATGAATTTGGGAGAGCAAATTCTTCTTACAAGAAAAGGATGGTTTTTGTTTTAGTAATCTCTGGCTACTAAACAAAAAAAAAAATCTATATTTGAATTTTGTATTTTCTCTTTGTATTAAGACCACACTCCTCGACTTAGATGCTTTGGCACGTCATTTGGCTGACTGTATCCGAAGGTAAATTTAAATGTGAAATTGACAGTTAATATCGTTGAAAAAAGATACAAGACATAATTATGTGAACGTTTTGTTTTGCTTGTGTTCTTTTTTGTGTAGCAGGGAAATCCTTGATCATCAAGATGGTAATATAGAAGATGATGGGCTCACAGGACTCTTAAGGCTTGCAACAAGTGTTATTAAACACAAGCCACCCTTTAAATTTTCAAGAGAAGGACAGGTTGGTATTAAGACATCCAAATGTATATATGAAATATGATTGAAACCTTTTTTGTTGTTGGATTGTATGTGGATATGTAAAAATTACCTTAAACATGCAAACATAAAGCTTGCTAGAACTTTATTTCTGGTAGGAAAAGTGAACATTGAATAAAGTGAACCCTAGAAATACAAATCTTAGGCTTATATTTAGAATGCAGAGACAAATTTTAATTCCTTTGAGTTGTGCATAGAAAGGCAACCCCAACTTCAGTTATACAGTTTCTGTATGATTGAATATTTAGAATTAATAATTTACACAGTGGAATTAATAAGTAATCTTTATGTAGTATCTATTTTATTTCATGTTTTAAAAGCCTGTATGACATAAAATCTGTTGATTAATTAATACCACATAATGACTCTTAATAAATGTCTAATTACTCTTCAGATGAGGTTATTTACTTTGCCATTAGTACTTTTGTCATTGCCTGCATTGAGGGAGTTAGTTTTGGTTTGGATGTTTGTTTTCTTGAGGCTACTAATTGTGGTAGGAAACACAGGAATAATCAAGAGGATGGAAGATAGTCCTCATTGGCATGGAGTAAGGGATTCTCGTGATAAATATGTGGTACTTGACCTATTCTGCAACGCCCCTTCTTGTGCTATTTTTTTAGGTCTTAATTTTTTAATTTTGTCTTAAAACTCACTGGGAATAATTTGATTTTAGTTTAGCTGGTTTTGAAGTATTTTATTACATAAACCAGTATATCATTTTTATACCAAAATGTAAATATATTGATTTTTCTGATAACATTGTAACATGAAAATCATTGTAAAGGAAGAAAACCTGCTTAAATAGTGCAAAAAAAGATCCCCATGTAGTTTTATTTCCCACGATGCTTAGCTGATAGATGGCCTTCCAGGAGTTTCCCTGGATACATTAAATACTAAAGTAAATAATTTATATTACATAAATACCATTCTCTAATCTGCTTTCTTCGTTTAAAAAAGTGAATGTATTAAAAATATATTTTAAAAAATTGAATACATGAAGAGAAAAAAGTATATTACTGACATTTATGTTGTTACTGGTTGTAAAAAAAAAAACAAAAACCTGCAACTGCAGGGAACAACGTCTTTGCACACCTGTCCCATTATTAACTCGTTTAAAAAATTTTATTAATGTTTATTTTTGAGAGACAGAGTGCGCGCGAGAGCGAGCAAGCGGGGGAGGGGCAGAGAGAGCGGGAGACACAGAATCTGAAGCAGGCTCCAGGCTCTGAGCTGTCAGCATAGAAAGCATTACTTTTATAATTTAAAAAAGGGGACCTTTATAGTAGTGATCAGTCAAAAAAACATCAGGATGTGCTTTAGCAAAAATAAATCTGGTGACAAATTAAGAGTCAGCTTAGTGCAGTGGTCTTCAAAATTTTATTACTCACATATCTTTGAAGAATTTTGGGAAACCCTAGGTGTTCCCTCAGAGGTTTTTAAATTTAAAACAATTTCTAGATTTTTCAACTGTATTTTTTTGTTTTACTTAGTTGTGAGTTTTTATTTTAATTCAAGTTAGTTAATATGCAATGTTATATTAGTTTCAGATGTACAATACAGTGATTCAACAATTCCTGATTTTAGCCAGTGCTCATCACAAGTGGACTCCTTAATCCCCATCAACTCTTTGTATTTTTAAAGAATATAATTTCCAGCAATTTGTTGAAATTGAAAAAAAAAAATTATGACCTCATGGTGTTGTCTTAAATTTTTTCTGTAATTATTATTACATTATACTAATTTTGACATGGGCAATCAAAGCAACATAAATACATTTTTTTCCATATACACAGAAGACTTAGATTGTAAAAACTTTTTAGCAACATTTTATAGAAGGAAATTTGTATCTTCATCAATTGTCAAAAGTTCTTCATCTTCTACATTAAAAATAGTTGGCGTTCTCTAGCAATAATTTTGTCATACTTCCTTTAAAAATTTTTTTGTCTCAAAAATAGAAGGAACTATATTTATTCTTGAAGTATTTTCATAAAGGCTATTTTGTACTTTGATTAGTAACAGCAGAATGGGTTTAATATATCTCATTTTTCTCTGAAACTTTCTCCTTTTATTCATAGTCTGTCATCTTTGTTATATCTGGGTTAAAGCTGTTTCAGGATAGTTGTTCCTTTACATGATTTTAGAGATTTCCTTTTCATGAACTTGTGGGGTGGCAAAGCTGATGCTCTCTCTGTGTAAGTCATCCTAGCAGGATATGTAGAATTCCCCGAAGGGGAGCAGTGAGCGCAGTTGGCTCTGTTGGTACTAGCATGTTTTGTTCACCAGCCTCGGAGTTGTTAGGGGTCTTTGCATTCCACTTCTGATCACCAAGTAATGTTAACCTTAAAAACCAAAACTGAGACCCCAAATAGCCAAAGCAATCTTGAAAAAGAAAATGAAAGCAGGAGGCATCACAGTCTCGGACTTCAAGCTGTATTACATAGCTGTAATCATCAAGACAGTATGGTACTGGCACAAAAACAGACACTCAGATCAGTGGAACAGAATAGAGAACCCAGGAATGGACCCACAAACGTATGGCCAACTAATCTTTGGCAAAACAGGAAAAGAATATCCAATGGAATAAAGACAGTCTCTTCAGCAAATGGTGTTTGGAAAACTGGACAGCAACATGCAGAAAAATGAACCCAGACCACTTTCTTACACCATACACAAAAATAGACTCAAAATGAATGAAAGACCTAAACGCAACACAGGAAGCCATCAAAATCCTAGGGGAGAAAGCAGGCAAAATGACCTTGGCTGCAGCAACTTCTTACTCAACACTCTGGAGGCAAGGGAAGCAAAAGCAAAAGTGAACTATTGGGACCTCATCAAAATAAAAAGATTCTGCACAGTGAAAGAAATAGTCAACAAAACTAAAAGGCAACCAATGGAATGGGAGAAGATATTTGTAAACGACATATCAGATAAAAGGTTAGTATCCAAAATCTATAAAGAACTTATCAAACTCAGCACCCAAAAAACAAATAACCTGCTGAAGAAATGGGCGAAAGACATGAATAGACACTTCTCCCAAGAAGACATCCAGATGGCCAACAGACACATGAAAACATGCTCAGCATCACTCATCATCAGGGAAATACAAATCAAAACCACAAGGAGATACCACCTCACACTTGTCAGAATGGCTAACATTAACAACTCAGGCAACAACAGATGTTGGCAAAGATGCAAAGAGAGAGGATCTCTTTTGCACTGCTGGTGGGAATGCAAACTGGTGCAGCCACTCTGGAAAACAGTATGGAGGTTCCTCAAAAAATTAAAAATAGAACTAGGCACCCATGGCACTAGTAGGTATTTATCCAAAGGATACAGGTATGCTCTTTTGAAGGGGCACATGCACCCCAATGTTTATAGCAGCACTATCAACAATAGCCAAAGTATGGAAAAAGCCCAGATGTCCATTGATGGATGAATGGGTCAAAAAGATGTGGTAGTGGGTAGTCGGTAATCAAGAGTTAGATGTTTAATTAAGACGCCCAGGCACCCCGGAAATTTTTAACAGTGTTATTTAATCTTTGAATTTCTTCTGAAGTACATGTTAAAAATCACACTGTGATCTATTATCAGAAACTATTTTTAGTATTCTCTCAGCAATTTGAGGTTCTTCTTTCTGTGAAGTGTATCAGAAGGGTTTTACCATTATTTATCAAATGGACATATTAATATATAGGTTACTTCTTCACATAGAGACACCTGCTTTTAAAGCTTTGGAGCTATAGATATTTAATTCTCATTCAATTTCTGGATTTAACCTGGCAAAGATAGTTCATTTTAAACTAGTTATTAGCCAATTCCATTTCTTTTTGAGTGAGTTTGACTTTCTTTTCCAGTAAAGTAAATGAGTATATCTTCTGTCTCCAAGACCGTTCTCTAACCTCTGAATTCTAATGTAGGCAAGATATAGTCTTATCAGTCTGTCAGCTATATGAATTAGACCCTAGTCACTTTCCATATTTCTTATCTATCATTTATTTTTGAGAGAGAGAGAGAGGACATGAGTGAGTGAGGGGTAGAGAAAATCCCATGCTGACAGCGTAAAGCTTGAAGCCAGGCTCAAACTCACAAACCGTGAGATCATGACCTGAGCTGAAGTTGGATGCTTAACCGACTGAGACACCCGGGTGCTCCCCACTTTCCATATTTCTTAGCCCAACATACTTTTCGTTGTAAAGACAGGACTTGGTACTTTCTTTGACAATAGTGAGGTGCAAGAGGTGAAATCATTAATGGGAAAATATTTTGGATTGTCCTTTATTTGGTACCTGTGTCAGAGGCTCCCAGGACCATCCCCAGATTGAGTGACTTACTAGAGGGGCTCCAAGTAATCAGCAAAATAATACAAAGTGAAATCAGTGACAGAAAAAGACAGTACTTGGCCAAGTCTGGTGGAAAATGGGTACATACTTCCAAGAGTCCTGTCCTCTTGTAGTTGCACAAGATGTGCTCAATTTCCCCAGTGATTAGTGTGACAACTCGGTTGTGAGAGGTGTTGTCTACTGGGGAAGCTCTCTTGAACCTGTAAGTCAGGGTTTTAGGCAGGGTGGAGTGGTGGGGATTGTCATTTATAATACCTGTGTAACTGACTACAGTGTCTGGAATTCCAGACTCCCAGATGAAAAGTAGGTAGTCAGTATAAACCAGATACACAAGGCACAGTGAGCCACTTTTATCACTTAGGAAAAGTTGCATATCAGAGGAGGGAACTATTCACCATTCAAATTTTCACATGATAGCCAGGGGCCAACCTTACAATCCAGCCTTTCTAATCCAGCCTTTCTAAGGCTAGGAGAATGTCACTGTTAACTACAGTACCTTTTTTCTACACAGTACACCAGGACATTTTATAGCCCAGAATATAGTAGTATTTGAGGTGTGTGAGAAATAACTTTCTTTGATAAAGTAGCAAAGGACCAATTAGAAAAAACAGGTGGGAAAGGTGACCTGACCCTTTCTCAAGCGGATCAGATTTAGAGAAAAATACATCTCAGGTGATGAAACCTCGCATTTCAGTTTGAACTTCACTAGGATACAAAGTAAGAGCTTGGTGTCTGAAATCCTGGCTTTGGCGTCTTTCAATTCTGACTCCAAGCAAGGTTTTTGGTCTTCTCTGTTTTTGGCAGGGGGGCCTTTGAGTAGTATCTGACAGAATAACTGCTCATTAGGAGTAAGTTTCTACTTTGGGTGCTGCTACTGTTACTGTTATTAGAGTGAAATACAGAGAAACCGGAGGAAATGGAAAGGGAGTCAAGATAGGACATAATGAGTCCTTAACAAAAACTTTTGGTCACTTAATGGAGTGGAAAATAATAGCATTATAGATGGGATCTAAGAAAGAGCCTATTAGGTATCGAAAGGATGGAAGAGTAATGGTAATAATCCTTACTCATTCTGTTTTCTTCAAAAGAAATGAACATTGGGGAAATTTTAGATGATGGTATATGATGCTGCACTAAGTTTTTAAACAGCATTTTAGAAAATTATAGATTGTCATATAATCTAGTTCACTCTGTGTAAGTTATTCATTATATTCGGAATATAATTGAAATGTAATTTTAGATAATACACTTGGTCTTTCTCTTTTTTCCAGGAATTTTTAAGAGATATCTTCAATCTCCTGTTTTTGTTGCCTAGTCTAAAAGACAGACAACAGCCAAAGTGCAAATCACATTCTTCAAGAGCTGCTGCTTATGATTTGCTAGTAGAGATGGTGAAGGGATCTGTTGAAAACTACAGGCTAATACACAACTGGGTTATGGCACAACACATGCAGTGTAAGCATTCTTTTCCTTTGAATCTTTATAAAGTTTGGTTGCGGAAAAGAGATTTTGGAGGCCATGGCTTAAAGAATTCACTGTTTACACACTTTAACTTATAAATTATTGTTTCTAAGCTGTTAAATAAACATTGATTTTAAAAAACAGGTGTAAAGGACTTTTTATAGGTATTGGTAGGAATTTCTTGGTTAAATAATGTAGTGTGAAGAAAAATCAAATTTTAACATTCTTTTGGATTTTTGGGAATGAATTGGTTTTTCTTTGTGTTTTTACTAATTTTATTTATTATTTTATTTGAGTATAGTTGGTACACAATGTTACATTAGTTTCAGGTTATAATATTTTATGTCTATTAAAGTGATGGAGAGTGGTGGCTGTCAGTAAAAGCAAAATACATTGTGTTTAATAGTTTGTTTGGGGGGGAGGGCATCCTTTCCTCCCTTTTTTTCCAGCAGCCCATGCCCCTTATAAATGGGACTACTGGCCTCACGAAGATGTTCGTGCTGAGTGTAGATTTGTTGGCCTGACTAACCTTGGAGCTACTTGTTACTTGGCTTCTACTATTCAGCAACTTTATATGATACCTGAGGCCAGACAGGCAGTCTTCACTGCAAAGGTACAGTTTTCCTCACTTTTAGAATTAAAAGTGTAAAAGAAAAGTTTTAAATTTTGTTAAGAAATCTTGATTGTTTCAATTTAGTAAAACATTGAGAAAATTTATGAATTAAAAGATGACTATTTGATTACATAGTTAGGTGGCTTATGTATATCTTAATTTTATAGTTTAATAGAGTAATACTAACATATTAGTATAATTTCTTTATTTCTTAAGGGAAAACATAGTTGTGGAATACACACACACACACACACACACACTCCATGTAGACAATGAACATATTTTCAGTAAAAATAAATACAAATTTTCATCACATAGAAAATAAGCAAAGCCTAAAACAAAGTAGGGAATATACCAGAATCACTTATTTCTTTTATTTTTATCCGAAAGTAAATTTGATAGGGGACCTAGTTTATTTGGGTAAACTCTGCTGCTTGTTATTTTTCTTAACTTGTTATTTCTGGTTTTCATTCTTTTTAACCATGGACTGTTTTTTAGTTTGCCTTCTGCACTACTTTTATAATTTCTTGGCAAACTTTATGCTTATCCTTGGGTTTTTGTTTTCCTTCATCATGTAATCTTGATGTCCTGATTTATCCCCCCCTGAAAAAATATTGCAGTTCTTTGTGTACCTTCATTGAATTCTTAATATATTTAAGTTCAGCTTCAAAGTCTCCAAGTTATAGTCAGGTGTTTTTTTTGTTTTGTTTTGTTTTTTTGCTTTAGTTATATTAAAGCTTTTAAGATTATCATCTGAGACTGATGTTATGATGAAAGAGTTTCATGATCACATAGTTTTTTTTTTTGTTTTGTTTTCCTAGCTGTTAACATGACCATACTTTGTGATTTTTCTTCTTCATATTAATGGTCACTGTTTAGCTGTTAGCAGATTCAGGAATTAATATGAACCACCAGAAAGAACAGATACTCAGATGTGCTAATTGGGAGTAGGTCTCATAAATGGTGTTTTTGGTTAAAAACTAAATTTAGACTTGTCTCTACATCAGCAGTTGTTTTGTTTTGTTTTGTTTTTGAGAGTGAGAACGTGCACATGTGTGCTGGGGAAGGTTAGAGGGAGAGAGAATCTTAGGCAGGCTCCATGGATGGGGCTCAATCTCAGATGGTGAGATCATGACCTGAGGTGAAATCAAAAGTTGGACACTTAACTGACTGAGCCACTCAAGCCCCCTGTATATGAAAAATTCTTAATAGAATTGGACATGACTTTGGAAATTACCTCTAGGCAAATGTTCACTTGATTATTTACATGAAAACATTATTTTCATTTACTGATCTTTTGTTCACAGAGATTAAAGAAAGTTTTACATGTATTTTATTTTATTAAAAAAATTTGTTTTCTAATGTTTTATTTTTGAGAGAGTGAGAGACAGAGTGAGCAGGGGAGGGTCAGAGAGAGAGGGAGATACAGAATCCAAAGCGGGCTCCAGGCTCTGAGCTAGCTGTCAGCCCAGAGCCCGATGCGGGGCTCGAACCCACGAACCGCGAGGTCATGACCTGAGCCAAAGCCAGATGCTCAACTGAGCCACCCAGGAGCCCCAACATGTATTTTAATTGTGTAGTAGTATAAAATATACACTACACTAAAAAGTAGTAGTATAAAATATACACTACTAAAATATATCATATTAGCCATATATAAGTGTGCAGTTCTGTGGTAGTTAGTACATTCACAACACATTGACCACAACATTGACCACCATCAATCTCAACAGTTTTTTCACTTTCCCCAACTAAAACTCTGTACCCCATTAAAAACTTCGCATTCTCCCTTCTCCCAAACCCCTTGCAACTACTACTGTACTACTTGTCTCTCTATTTGACTGTCCTAGGTACCTCATTAAAGTGGAATCATATAACCTTATTAGCATAGTGTCTTCAACTTTTCATGTGTAGCATGTATCAATTTCCTGATTTTTCAAGGGTCAATAATAATCCATTGTGTGTATATGCCACGTTTTGTTTATCCATTCATCAGGAGACACTTTTGTGTTGCTAATGTTGTTTGACTTTTATAAATGTTTCCATGAACACAAGTATGCAGGTATCCATTTGAGCCCCTGCTTTGACTTCTTTTTTATACATACTCAGAAGTGGAATTGCTGGATCGATCATATGGGAATTATGTGTTTAATTCTTTGGGGAATCACCATGCTGCTTTTCCATAGTGGCTGTGCTATTTTATATTCATACCAGCAATGCACAAAGGTGCTAATTTCTTAACATGCCTTGCTGAAACTTGTTTTCTGTTTTTTGTTAGTAGCCATCCTAATAGGTACAAACATGTATTCCTTTCAGTATTTATACATATGTAGGGTATATATTTAGAACTTACATGTTAAATAAAATATTCTTGCTTTTTCTTAGTTTAGAAGAATTCTGTCACTTCTGTTCTTCAGCCAGCTAATACTTCATCTCCAGCAATGAAACTATAAATCCAGGTCTTTGTAAATATAAATCCTGGCCATTTTTGTATTCTGAACAGTTTGCATGTATCAGTTCTGTTCCGTATTGGAAGATGTTGTTTTGTGTGACTACTACTCTGATCTTACGGAATATTAAGCCTCCCATACGCCAGGAATATTACTATTGTTTTGCCAATAATGTTGGTTCCTTTTATTCAATTCCTGTTGTACTTCATATCATGTAATTTTGCACTAACTGTATGTTGAGTAGACTCCTATTTCAATGTCCTTATGTCCTCAGTTTGATTGTAAGCTCCAAAATAGCAGAACCACATTACTTAATCCTCCCCACAAAATCGACACAGATGACTGGTATATACTTCTGGCCTCTGGAAGCCTTATTATTCCTTGAGACTATCAGAGCTTCTTCAGAATTATGACAGGTAGTTTGTAGTGAGGATAGTACTTCATAGGTTTAGGTTGACTTTAATATTTGGATAAGATCGAGTATATCTAAGTGACTGTAAGGCTGGTGTTCAGGACTAAATCTCTAGTGAATGAGTCTAGTCAGATACCTGAATCTCAGCTAATGATATTTGAATATATGGAAGATTTTCAAACAAATAAATAAATAAAATATATAAAAAAATAAAGATACAACTAGATGATGGTGAAACGTCATGTATTATTATACTGAGTTTTTTTTAATCTATGGATTTATTTGTAGAAAACAGCTTTGTTGCACACCTAAGATGTTTTCTGTTCTTGCACAGTCACCAACTTGTGAACTCAACATTGCACCAAATGAGTGTTGATCTGGAAAGCAGTAATTTTTTAGATCTCTTTATTCCATTTTCTTACGGAATAGTGATGGCTGTATTTATATAATAAACAAAATCTTTCAATTTTTAAAACACTAAATTGCTAAATAAAGAAGACTATTTTTTCCTACACAGAGCTAAAAGAATGAAAACAGATATGATATTAAGCGCATTGTAATACTTTCTTTACTAGAATGTCTAATTTGCGATCATCAGTTTGTTTTAATGGAGAATTTTCTCTTGATTTCCAGTATTCAGAAGATATGAAGCATAAGACCACTCTTCTGGAGCTTCAAAAAATGTTTACGTATTTAATGGTATGTTTGAGAACCATGTATGGAAAACTAATTAGATATAACCTTGTATTCATTTGTATTGGATTTGCCCTGACTGTATAGTCTTATTTTCAAGTTGAATTTGTCAGTAATTTTTTAAAAGTAACTTTTAACAATTGTATCTCCGTCATCTGCATTCTGTTAATTTGTCCTTTGAAGAATTCTTTGTATCTGGTCCCTTTCCCATCACAGGGTCACACGCCTCCATAGTTTTCTGATTGATTTCTCTTTGTCCCTCTTAATTCCAACCCCCCAAAGTATAAAAGTAATCAGTCTTTAAGAATTAGCAAATCTTACAGTGTTATTCCCCCTAACTGTTCAGTGGTTTTTTTATTATGAGCAGACTAGTATTCAGGTTCATCAGCAATGGCACATGTGTTCTGATTTTGCCCCTCCCTTCCTTTTAAATTTCTCTCTCCTCTTTCTTTCTTTTTTAAAATTTTTGGCTTTTTTGTTTTTAAGATTTACTTTTATTTTTTCTTTTAAGTGCACTCTACATTCACTGTGGGGCTTGAACCCACAGCCCTGAGATCGAGAGTTGCATGCTTCTCTGAGCCAGCCAGGTGTCCCTACAGCCTTCTCTCTTACCCTTCCCTGTATCTAGCCGCACCCTGTAGCAAGTTATCAGTCCTTGGAAGTCCATCACCCTGTTGGCTTCATCACTTGTACAGCTGTTCATCCTGCTCCTTCTGCCTGCAGCAGTCTTTTCTGTAGCACTCTTCTGCCTTCTTATTGTCATCCTTCCAGAAGCAACTTGTTTTCACCTCTTCTAAGAAAACATTGATTCCACAACTCTCTCATACCTACCACTTTGCAGTGATTGTTACTTGTCTCATTTGTTAGAATCCTGAGGACAGAGATCATATCCTGTTTATTCCTGTGTTCTTCAGCTTCTAATACTTAAGGACTCGATAAATAAAATTGTTAATAAAACTAAAAGATTTACTAGTCATACTTTGATCCCAGTTTTAATCTCCCTTTAACAGAGTTGGAACGTGCCATCTGAACTGACAAAACAGAAAAGTGTTTTAAGCTATTCTTACAAGAACCACTAAAGTTGAATGTGTAGGAAAACTTACTCAACCTTCCAAAGTTTTGTATTTTGTTTCACAATACAAATCTGTATCCTTTGAGTCCCAAATTCCTTCTTAGAAATCACTACTTAAAAGATACAAATTTCATAACTTAACAGTAATTTAAGCATCTTCTAGCATCAAGACATAATAAACTGAAAATGCCACAAAACTCAAAAGTGAAATAGAAGAGAGCAGTTCTTTGTAGATTTACTCCATTTTGTTATTGTTTCATTATTCAAGAACCTTTTCATAATATTCTTTTATTTGAGACATAGATTTGTTTGATTGTTTCATGATCTACCCCTCCCCCTTGTCCTTTGCAGGAGAGTGAATGCAAAGCATATAATCCTAGACCCTTTTGTAAAACATATACCATGGATAAGCAGCCTCTGAATACTGGGGAGCAGAAAGATATGACAGAATTTTTTACTGATCTGATTACTAAAATTGAAGAAATGTCTCCAGAACTGGTTAGTACCAGGATACTGAAGTTTCTTTGAAATCTGTACAGATTTGCCCAATTTTAATTAGTCAATTTTGGTTTTGTTCTGTTTTTTTAAAGAAAAATACCGTCAAAAGTTTGTTTGGAGGTGTAATTACAAACAATGTTGTGTCCTTGGTAAGTAGTGTCCCTGTCTTTACTTTTTGGAAATCTTACGTATATTTTAGCTTATTGTAATAAATTTCTAATATTTGACTGTTGGTTGACCAGGATTGTGAACACGTTAGTCAGACTGCTGAAGAATTTTATACTGTGAGGTGCCAAGTGGCTGATATGAAGAATATTTATGTGAGTAATGTATATATTGTTTAGAATTTTTCTGCATTTAAATTTTGTATACAGCAAGTTTATTTTTGTTACCTTGATAGAAGATTAACTTTTGTGTTTTCATCTATTTCCTTCTTGTTATGCAAGTCAGAGTTAGAGGTATACCAGAAAGCTGATTTTTTTTCCCATTCAAAATTGAAATACTTGCACTTTTGAAAAATTTAGTTAGATTCATGGAGCATCTTGTCAATTTGAGGGAAAACATTTTTTTACTAAGATTCAGAGTTTTTAAATAAAAAAGTTTGTTTTCCTCTGCATTCTGCTCAAATTATAATTACTGCTTTTTGTCATTTTACATTACTGTGAACAGTAATATGACACTTTAAAATCTGGTTTAATACACAGGAATCTCTTGATGAAGTTACTATTAAAGACACTTTAGAAGGTGACAACATGTATACTTGTTCTCATTGTGGGAAGAAAGTACGAGCTGAAAAAAGGTATGCTTTTTGAAATTAATGTTTATCATTTTGATACATCATCACATGGTAGTAAAACACAAACTTAGTGTAAATTCATGTTAAACTTTTATGAAAATTATGTGATTAAGGTCAGCTGCTTGGTGCTCATTCTTACCAGCTTTTCATTCAGTTATCTAAGTATACTTTCAAGCATCCTTAAATTTTTCCAATTTATTTTTGTCCTTTTAATTAATTAAATATTTACCAGGGTCCAGGCCCCTGGCTGGCTTAGTCGGTAGAACATGTGGCTCTTGATCTCCGGGTCGTAAGGTTGAGCCCCATGTTGGGCGTGAAACCTATAAATATTTATCAATGTCTGATTCCTTTAGCCCTTTTTTGTGCACTCACTAAATCATGATAGTGATTCCCCTCATGAACTGAAGATGTCCTTCTCTGAAGTGACTTTTTCCTTAAGAGCTAACCATATGATGGCCAGTTTAGGACAGACTTGTTGGGTAAAGATGTTTCGATTCTACAGGTGAACATTGAATGGCAAATAGAAATTGGATTGAGAGAGCATCATATGCATTTGTTATTAGGAACAAAGGCAGAGAAGTAGAAATCACCTTGTATGTTAACGAAGTCCAGGATTAGGCCAGCCTGCTTCAAATAGGAGGACTTGCATTGACCGGTAATAGAAAATATGATTAGTAATATACAGTGACATAAAATGGTTAACATCTAGATTTGGAGATTGTTTGCATAATTGGTTGACGCCATTTGAACATGTGCTTGAGAAAGAACATAACTTTTGCAAAGGACTGACTATGAGATCTAACCAACCTAAAAGTGTAGAGGAAGAAGTGACAGAATTGAAGCCAGGAAAGAAAGAAAATCAGGGATAGGATAGTACTAGAAACTGGGGCAGGGAATCTCATGAGGAAGGTATTCAATTGACATAGTCCACAAAAAAGAGGTGAAAAATGACAGCTGAGTAAAAACATTGGGTTTTACAAAAGATGGTTTAGTGGTATGTTTTTTCAAGTTGTAGCAATTAGACGCAGGGTTGTCAAGTTACACGACATCAAGTATAGATCATTTATTTTTAAAATTTTTTTTATGTTTTTTTTTTTTTTTTTTTTGAGAGAGAGAGAGACAGTGTGAGCAGGGAAGGGTCAGAGAGAGAGGTACATACACAATCTGAAGACAGGCCCCAGGCTCTGAGCTAGCTGTCAGCACAGACCCCGGCATGGGGCTCGAACCCACGAACCGTGAGATCATGACCTGTGCCGAAGTCAGAGTCTAACCGACTGAGCCACCCAAGCGCCCCTAGATCATTCATTTTAGAAGTTTGGCAATTAAAAAAAAAAAAAGGAAAATGGAATCTAGAAAGGGCTTTGAGATTAAACAACAGTTTTCTAGATGACATAGATCTGAGCATGTTGGAAGGCAGAGAATGAAAAGCCATCTTTTAAGATTGCTTAATAGAAGATTTTTCCAGGGAAATCTGCACTAATTGGAATGGTATCCTTTTTCTCAGCCTCCAGATGTCAAATTGGTTGCAAGAGAGAAAGGTTGTAAAGGTAGACATACTTAAACCATAGCTGTGCAGGTGATTACAGGGAGAAGACAAGCTCATCTGATGAGAATTGAATTAGTATATGAGTTATAAGAGTTAGAGTGGAGTCCATTAAAAATTTGTTACTGTGGAGGGATATAATGAGGAATCAGTGAAAGATAATTGAGAGGCTGAGGCATTTTCTTTGGAGAATGTCATTTTAGTTGGAATTTTATAAATAAACTTACTGAAAATATATGTCATTCTCAATAACCTACTTCTCGAAACATTCTCTCCTTTTGGCTAATATTCTCCTGTTTTTCTGAAATAGTGTCTTGTCTCTCAGGCAAAGTATTACTCAGTCTTTTATATTATTACCATACTTTTGAATGTCTGTAATAACCTAGTAAGTGTTCAGCAGAAATGGACTAAGGATCAGCTTCTGCCCTATATTAAAACCTCTTTCTCAGTTTATTCATTCTTTCCTGAATAATTCTGTCTACCATCATAACATCAGTCTCTGCTGACATGCTTATTAGATCCTTAAATCATCTTACCTAAATCAGAATGTTGTGCTATGTTCTCCCAGCTGTGACTTGTGTGTCTCATAGATTTAGTAAGTCTACAACATAATTCTCTCCTTTTAGTTCCATTTATGTCTTCTCTGCTCTGAATCCTGCATGGTTCCACAGTCAACCACAGGTCCTTTAGTGACTCTTAGCTCTTAGGCTAAAGTTCATAGTCTGACATGGCACACAAGAGCTTCATCATTTGACTCCTTTGCCAGTTCCCAAAATCTGTAATGATGGATTTTTAGAATTCTGATTTCCTCTGCTTATGAAATCCTTCCCCTACGTGGTCTCCCTAAATTCCTGTTTTTTTCTTAAACTAAGCTTTTGATTCAAACAGAATCCCTTTTAATTCAGAATCTTAGAATCCTAAGTACAATGAAGAATTATTCCCTGAAATTCATATTTTCCATGAACCCAGCTTTTATATTTTTTTTTGTTTAAACTGTAATCTTGGTGTTTTATTTACTTTTTAAATTTGAACTAGCAATATTTATTATACCGTAAGATTTAGGTAACCAGTTAACTTGGTGCTGTTGCTGTTGTTGTAATATCCAGCAGCATTTATTGAATGCTATTTGTCAAGCACCATTCTAAAAGTAGTAGGAAGTAGGCACTTTAATCTCCATTTTAGGAATTAAGCTCAGAGAAATTAAGTAACTTGACAGTCATACATCTGGTAAATAATATAGCCAGTCTTTGCAATTCTAATTTATAAAAATAAGTACGTCACTTCCTGTTATTTAAGGTGGAAGAGAAAACTCTGAACCAAAGACCCTCCCCCTTATCTTTGGAGTATGTGGTGTCTTTTTATGCTTCTGTAGTGCCTTTAATGTCTTCATGAAATGTACCACAGTATACTGTTACTTTTAATTTTTCTTACCTAAACACAGGAAAAACCTTTCAGAATGAAAGAAGTCATGTAAGCAGGAGATATATGGTTATAGATACATTTAATAAGAACATGATTTAGAATACTTTTTATTATTTACTCTGAGTTGAATGTTGAAATATTGTACAGTAAAAGATACCAGTTATAGTACCTTTTGAAAGAGATTTTTAACGTTTTTTTTCTTTTTTTTTTTCCTGTCTTTCAGGGCATGTTTTAAGAAATTGCCTCGCATTCTGAGTTTTAATACTATGAGGTATACGTTTAATATGGTAACAATGATGAAAGAGAAAGTAAACACACACTTTTCCTTCCCATTACGTTTGGATATGACGCCCTATACAGAAGATTTTCTAATGGGAAAGAGTGATAGGAAAGAAGGTAATTTTTTATCTCTTTCTCTTGCTTGTGGTTATTGTAAGTCTCCATAACAAAACAGTCATCATTACAAAGTCGTAACCAAAATGAAATTAAATTTTAGAAGGAGGAATGTATTTAAGTACAGTATGGCACATCAGTGATTAGCCAATAAATATTAAGTATTTACTAGGATTGTGTTCTAGGCACTCCTAGGTATCAGGGACATGGCAGTGAACAAATAAACATGGTTTCTTACCTCATAGAACTTAAGTCTAATAGGCACATCTTACTGAAAAAGAAATTACTGGGATGCTTGGGTGGCTCAGTTGGTTAAGCGTCCGACTCATGATTTCAGCTTAGGTCATGATCTCATTGTTCATGGGTTCAAGTCCCTTATTGAGCTTCAAGCTGCCAATGTGGTGCCTGCTTTGGATTCTCTCTCTTCCCATCCCTCTCTCGCTGCCCCTTCCCTGCTTGTGCGTGTGTGTTCTCTCTCTCTCTCTCTCTCTCTCTCTCTCTCTCTCTCTCTCTCTGTCTCTCTCTCAGAAAATAAATAAACTTAAAAAAAAGAAATTACAAACAGGATGTGTCATCAGATAGGATGGTGAATGTATTTCAAATCTAGTGAAATCAGAGATGGCTTTCACAAAAGTAACATTGATCCAGAGCTTGAATAAGGACTATGTTGAGAGGAATGGCTAATCTCTTTAGGTGGGTAGGAGGTGGGGATGGAATTGATACGATGGACAAAAGGCAGTGGCCAGGTCATTTTATTTGTAGGCCATGTCGTTTTTTTCTTTGTTTGTTTTCGTTTTTAAGACAGAGCACTGGCAAGCTGGGGTGAGGGTCAGAGGGAGAGAGAGAGAGAATCTTCAGCAGGCTCAACATTCAGCACAGACCCCGATGCAGGGCAATATCCCACAACCCTGGAATCACTACCTGAGCTGGAGTCAAGAGTCAGATGTTCAACCGGCTGAGCCACCAGGCACCCCAGTGATTTTAGTCTTTTTTTTTTTTTTTTTTAAATGTAAAACCTTTGGAAGATTTTAAGTAGGGAACTGAGATGACCAGGTGGGGTCTGGAAAAGGTTATTCTGACTACAGCAATAGAAATAAATGAAATAGAGGATGATAAAAGGAATGTAGGGAGTCCATTCTAATAAACCACAGGGAAGATGGTAGCGCAATGAGCAAGTGTACATGGAGAGTTAATAGGATTTGATGATTGAATGAATAAATGAATCCAGCAAAGTTATTGAATATCTATCTACAACGTAATTTATTATTCTCATAGTGATGGCAGTAGAGTGGCAGTAAAGAGCAAGGTCAGGATACTTGGGTGGTTTGGTTGAGCATTCAACTCTTGATTTTGATTTTGGCTCAGGTCATGATCCCAGGGTGGTGGGATTGAGCCCCATGTCAGGTTCTACACTGAGCATGGAGCCTGCTTAAGATTCTTTCTCTCCCTCTGCCCCTCTCCCCCACTCAATGCTTTCTCTCTCTCCCTCTCCCTCTCCCTCTCTCTCAAAAAAAAAAAAAGTAAATGTTTTTGTCGCTTTGAAGCTTACATTTTAGTCTACTACTAGAGAGAGGAAGAAAAGTCAAGAATGACTCAGGTTTGTGGCTTGATCAGCTAGGTGAATAGTGGGGTCAGTATTTCAAGATCTCAAGAAAAATGGAATGTGGTCAGAAGTATTGAATGCTAAAGAAAAGGAATAGTTCAGTAAGAACATAACTGAAAATAACATGTAAAGTTGTTGGTTATCTTTATCATAGCAATTTCATCTGGGTATTGCAATAGAGAGGCAGATTGCAGTGAGTTAAAGATGACACTTGGTTCATATCTAGTTACCTCCAAATTGTTACTGCGTTTATATGACCAGTGATTTTCAAACCTACTTACGTGTGCCTCAAGGAGCACAAAAGTGAGGAATGGACACAATGAGAGAGAAAAGCAGAACAGGTCCAGCTCTTTGTCTTTGCATTCTTTAGATGGAGAAGTTCTGTTTTACATAATAGGGTTCTAGCAGTGTTTTCTTTGTATAAAAAGTTCTACTGATTAAAATTTTTATGGTTTGAAGAACCCACTGTATTTTAAGATTTGGGAAAGACCTGCATTTTAATTTTTATACTCCATTGCCTGGCACTTAATGTAACATCCAGTAAATGTTGTACTAAATGGGACATGAGAAGTGTAAACAATGAGGGTAGGCTTTTCTATAAGAGAGGAATGTGCTCTTTCTTTGAAGAGAGAAGAGAAGATGGTGACTGTAGCTATAGAGGAATATGGAGTTAAGAATTTGAATGTGTTAGGGGTGCTTTGGTGGCTCAGTCTTGGTTAAGCCTCCAACTTCAGCTCAGGTGATCTCGCAGTTTGTGGGTTCGAGCCCTGTGTTGGGCTCTGTGCTAACAACCTTCAGAGCCTGGAGCCTGCTTCGGAGTCTGTATCTTCTTCTCTCTCTACCCCTCCCTCCACTCGTGCTCTTTCTCTCTCTCAAAAAATGAATAAATGTTTTAAAAATTAAAAAGAAAAAAAACAAATTTGAATATGTTTAGAAGTTTCAGGAAATGAGCCAGAAGAAGATGATAACTTTGAAAATACTGTATAAATGAAGTTCTTGTAGGCATTGTATACATACATTCTACTTTTTAGAACTCGTTTCAAACCATTTGAAAAATGATAGCAAGACTGCCAAGTTATTATACTTACTGATATTTTTCACAATGTTTCCATGTGTAGAAGTAGAAGTTTATGCCAAGATGAAGGATTTTTTTTAGGCCAGAAGCGATGAGTTCAGAGTGGATCCTAGCGTATCCAAACTTCTCAGCTACTACTTTGACACTGTTAACCATTTCCTTCTCTCCATGTTGTCACTTTCTTTACAGTTTATACTGTGCACTCAAGTTAACTTAGTCTGCTTTCACTGGTTTCTGATGATACTTTTCCCTTTGTATAGCATGCTGAGAATACAGATCATAAATCTTTGAACTTACTGGATTATTCTGTAATTTTTCCATAGTATCTTTTATACCTTTCAGATTTAAATCTTTAGGAACAGTATGTCTTTTATTTATTTAGTTTCTGTCTCCTAATACAGAATGATAAGCCATTGGAAGCATGTTACCAGTACAGTGCTCATTTTCTTAATTTGAGATTTAAGAGACATAAGTATCTTAATGCCTTTTCAGATCTTGTATTTGCTTGCTCCTAATAAGATGAATGAAAACTTTTGTACTATTTCAAAAGGAACAAGATTAAACAGAAAGAGCATATTTTACATTTCTATATTATATTGAGGTTGTCCATAGTTAATGCAGTAACACATGGTTGTTTTTCCAAGTGATTCATGTAAATGTTCCTTAAAATTGTAGGCTATGAATGGGGACTGACTAGCAAATTGTTGTACCTGTTATAATACATAATGTATCTATGTTTTTTTTCTGTATATAAAATATGTAAAGTGATTCTAAGATATCACTGTTCAGTTTTCAAAATTATTACCATTATTTTATGTAACTCATTTCAGGTTTTAAGGAAGTCAATGATCATTCAAAAGATACAGAGAGCTATGAGTATGACTTAATAGGAGTAACTGTTCACACAGGAACGGCGGATGGTGGGCACTATTATAGCTTCATCAGAGATATAGTCAATCCACATGCTTATAAAAACAATAAATGGTGAGTTTTAAAGTTTTATTCTTGGGATTAAAATTTTTTTCCTGTTTTTAAAGTTTAAACTTGTGATTGCTTTTGTTTCAGATATGTTTCCTGACTTTATCTTTCTAAAAACGTTCTATAAAATTAGGCAATTTTAAGTGAAAGCAACTTTCATAAGACAATAGGTATCAGTTGTTCTTAAACTTCTTTTGAGAATTTGATGATGTTGTCCTGGGAAATATGAACACCTGGGAAAAATGAACACCCACGGTTTTGCACACAGCTTTAGATTCATAGACAATATTGCACCTTCCCAATCTTTCCTTTGTTCACTCATTCAAGAGTTGTTTACAGAGCGTCTTCTGCAAGATGGCTATAAAGTCCTTGTATATGTCAGTTCGAAGTTGCCTGCATGTTCCACCCTGTCCACCTTACTTTTCCCAACCAACCCATCCATTCTTTTTACCAGCTTTTATCAAGGTAATGGTTGGAAGTCATTTAATCAGTGCTTAATAGCTGTTTTTTGTTCTTTAGATGTTGTTAAGTAGAGTCTCAAGTATAGTGGCTATATCTGTGGAAGGCATTGTTCTAACTGTTGGGGATACTGCTTTGAACAAAATGCACATTGGTAAATTGATCTGCAGTTAGCAGAATAGTTTGGTTCCACTCTTTAAGCTATCATGTCCATGCTGTCTTACCTTATTTGCCCATTTGAATATAATTACATATTTGGAATCTATTTTGATCATAAATTTTGAAATGACATCTTTATCTTTGGAAGTTCTCTCATCTCTTAATCTTTTCTGTTTGGTAACTTTACATATTCTATTAATGCAAACTTTTTATGCTTTGTTTTTATGAACTCTTTTGTTAGTCCTAGTTTATAAATGCATTTCTTGGATTTTAGGACAGTTACGATTTGTAAAATTACATTCTAGGTTCTAGTAGATTAGCGTTGTCAAAACAAGAACAGAATTTATTTACCTCATATTAAAGATAGTTTGATCAGCTTTTGTAATTTGTCAGTGTGTAATGTAAATATTTTTTAAATAGGCATAATACAGAGATACACAGTACATACATACTTGATGAACCCTGTATGTTCTGTTTTAGGTATCTTTTTAATGATGCTGAGGTAAAACCTTTTGATTCTGCTCAACTGGCCTCTGAATGTTTTGGTGGAGAAATGACGGTGAGTTTTATTCAGAAATTATAAGTGGTTTGTGACTTTTCACGTGCTATGCAGTATTATAAAATCCAGTGGCAGAATCACTAAACTTTCTTTTAATGGCTATGATTAAACCTAAAATTCATTCAGTTTTTATTTATTAGAAGTCTAGACTGTCTAGAATAGATGCCAGACACTGGGAAATATTTTTTAAATGACCGTTTCTGCCTTCAACTGATTAAGAAGATTAGCTTAAATTTGAAAATTTAAATAGTAGTATAGGAATTGAATTACATTGCTGTGAAACATTATGATGGAAGAAGTTCACTTGAATGCTTTGGGATTCAAGCAAAAAGAAATTACTCTTTATTGACCAAATATGAAAAATCTTTGTCAAGGAAATTGGCTTGAGCTGAACTTCAAAGAATTATTCTTTCAATACATTTTTGTAACAGCAGCAGCAACCTGATTATTACTATTGATGGGATACACAAAGAATATCTTACCTGTTACGTAATTAGCTCTAAGACATGAGAAAAGACAGTTGGAATACTAGTGTTTAATTATAGTATAATAATTGCACTTATAGGCATTTTATCCAAGTACCAATTTTCTGAAAACTGTTAAAATACTATTTTGATTCTCAAAAGTCCAGCGTTAAACAGTCATTTCCATTTCACAGATAAGCCCAAGTAAAATTATTTTTCACTTTAATAGCCATGTGTATTGTGAAATCACTGTTCACGTTCTGGATTTTAATGAAGGACTGGACTACCTTATTGCTCTTTGGTGCGCTTATATACTACTATAAATAGAAAAGAGGAAGTAGGCCAAATTGCTAACGCTCAGAAATGGGTAGAAGGAGTAACAAATAATGAGTTACTGATGCCATCATTAAACTGATTTAAATGTTTATTTGTAAATGTTACTTGTAAAATAACTCTAAATGTTACTTGTAAAATATTTCCTCAAAAAAAAAAAAAGTAAACTTAGCAAAGTTCTTCTCTTAAAACTTAGTTTTTAAATTGCAAGTACATATTTTAAGCTTTGTATATATTAAAGTATCTTTAAAAATGTTTTGAATATTTTCTGGTACAGTTGACCCTTGAAAATGTGGGGGTTAAAGGTGCCAGCCTTTTTGACTGGTGCACAGTCAAAAATCCGAGTATAACTTATCTGTTGCTCAGAAGCCTTATTGGGCGCACCTGGGTGGCTCAATCAGTTAAATGTATGACTTCAACTCAGGTCATAGTCTCACATTTCATGAGTTCGAACCCTATGTTGTTGGGCTCAGTGCTGACAGCTCCGTGCCTGGAGCCTGCTTTGGTTTCTGTGACTCCCTCTCTATCTGCCCCTCCCCTGCTTGCTCACGCTCGCTCGCTCGCTCTGTCTCTCTCTCTCTCTCTCTCTCTCTCTCTCTCAAGAATAAATAAACATTTTTAAAAAATAGAAAAAAGGAGTGCCTGGGCGGCTCAGTTGGTTAAGTGGCCGATGTCGGCTCAGGTCATGATCTCGTGGTTTGTGAGTTTGAGCCCTGCGTCAGGCTCTGTGCTGACAGCTCAGAGCCTGGAGCCTACTTCAGATTCTGTGTCTCCCTCTCTCTCTGCCCTTCCCCTGCTCTTTTTCTGTCTCTCTGTCTTTCAAAAATAAATAAATGTTAAAAAATTTAAAAAATAGAAAAAAAAGAAGCCTTATTGATAAATGAACAATCAATACATATTTTGTATGTTGCATATATTATATACTGTATTCTTATAATAAAGCCAGAGAAAATAAAATGATACTAAGAAAATCATAAGGAAAATAAATTTACAGTACTGTACTGTATTGGGGAAAAAAAAAAAAAAAACTCTTCCTTTAAGTAGACCTGTGCAGTTCAAGCCTGTTACTCAAAGGTCAACCATACTCTTAGCCAAAAACTTCCGTCAAGGATTTTTATGAATGTAATACTATTTGATTACAGGTTACTATAAAGAATAAAATAGCTACTTATGAAATTTTTATATATAAATACAACTGAGATAAATATAAACTGAAAAATCCTTTTTAAAATAGTAAAACTTTTATTTTTTTTAAACAGACAAAGACCTATGATTCTGTTACAGATAAATTTATGGATTTCTCCTTTGAAAAGGTAATCATTTCTTTCTCCCATGTTATCTAATCTTATAGTTAAACTTGGTCAAAATGAAAATATACTTTTTTTTTTTCTTTCTTTCTTTCTTTCTTTCTTTTTTTTTTTTTTTTTTTTTTTTGGCCCTTAAAGACACACAGTGCTTATATGCTGTTTTACAAACGCATGGAACCAGAGGAAGAAAATGGCAAAGAATTCAAATTTGATGTTTCGTCAGAGTTACTAGAGGTATAGTTAATTTAACTTTAACAGCAATTTAAAAGAATGTTAAGAATTTATGCAAGTAATAGAACTCCAAGGGCAGGCTATGGCAATGTTAGGATTTGTAATCCGGGGTAGACCTTAACACTATTTATAGATAGTCTTGGTAATGGTGATATATGACAGATGCATGTAAAATGATTTAGATTAAAATGAGTGGAAATAATTAGTAATATTAAAGAAAAGTAAGAATAAGACAGAATAAGAAAATTGTTGATGGAATTGGGGCAAGCTCATAAGTAACTTGTATGTGTGGTAATGTTCTTGGATTGGGTGATGGGTGTTCCTTCTTTGCTCCATGTTACATACAAATGTACCATATATTTGAAATGCACTTAAAATGCTGTCAAATATTTTTAAATGTGTCTCGATTGTAGTATTGAGGCTTTCTTTGTTTCATGATGTAATAAGCGGCAGTGTTACTTTAATGTCTTAAGAGTTATAAAATGCATTCACAACTCATTGTGTTGTGTCAATGTAATAAACTCAACCAAATGTACAAAATATAAATCTTCAAAAAGGTATACGTGATAAAAATGTAATCTTCCATCTAGACAATTCAGCTTTGCGCTGTTGTGGTCAAGTCTTAAAACCAAGTGTATTTTCCCCTAAACAAGTAATCTTAACAGGAATCTTCCTACACATAATGTTACTGTAAAAACCCAAGAAAATCCACATCTTTTAAACTCTTGAATTAGATTCACCAGCAAAATTAGGTGCTTCACTAGATTTCTTATTCCAGATAAGGACCCAACAGTATATTTAATGACAATCCAGCCCACTTATAAAATAAAATGAAATTTTAAATGAAACCTTAAAGATGTATTTTTTGGGGCACCTGGTGGCTCACGCGGTTAAGTTTCTGACTTTGGCTCAGGTCATGATCTCTCAGTTCATGAGTTTGAGCCCTGCACCGGGCTGTTTACTGACAGCTCAGAGCCTGGAGCCTGCTTTGGATTCTGTGTCTCCCTCTCTCTCTGCTCCTCCCCCACTCGCACTCTGTCTCTCTTTCTCTCTTTCTCTCAAAATAAAAATAAAATATAAAAAAAAATGTATTTTGTTTACATCAATCATTCTGAAACTCCCTACTTTCAGAACTTTTATATTCTTAAAAAATATTTAGAACCTTAGTGTTTTTTAAAATATTAGTTTTAATGTGGTGGTTATATCTGTCAATACTTGATATATTAGAAACTAAAACAATTTTTAAAATTTATATTAGTTTAAAAATAACAAATTCATGGTATCTTAGTATAAATAACACTGAATGAAAAAATGTTTTTTAGAACAAAACCATTCAGTGAGAAAAGTGGCCCTGTTTTATATGTTGTCAAATCTTTTTAATATCTGATTTAATAGCTGACAGCTGGAGTCTCATAATAGCTTTTTGCATTTGCTCTGTTGTGATCTGATTCATCATTTAGCCTCTGGAAAACTCCATTCTATGCTCAAAAGAGAATGAGAGCTTAAAAAAGCCAAGCAGCATCATCATATTACTAAAAAAATGGTTTAGATCTTAAATATACCCTAAAATGGTCACAGGTACCCCCACAGCTGTTTCAATCGTTCTTTGAGAACCACTGATTTATGTGGTCACAAAAGGGAATCCATACTTTTGCTTTACCAAAACAAGAAAAATTATTCAAACTACATTAAAATATTCTTGATTGCAGGTCTAAACCAACCCTTTTTTCCTGGCATTGTTTTAGCTTATTAATTTAAAATGACTTTGCCTGCATATACATTTTACTAAAAATATTAAAATATGGTAATACTGTTACTTAATATTAACATAGATTTTAGGTAAAAACTAGAATCTGGTCTTTTACATTTAATTGTACGGTTAAAATATAGCTAGTAGTACAGTTTCCCAAAGAGTAAATTGAAAATTTAGAACTATAAAATTTATTAAGTAAACAAACATTATATAAGTTCTGATGACTATTATGGATAAGACAAAATGCCCAGAAAGCATAGTTGATTGGAATTGCTGGGGGAAGTGATTAGCAAATGCTTCAGATAAACCTTAAACTGAGATTTGAAAGGTAGCGAAGAGTTAATCATGTGAAGTGTACTCCAAAGAGAATATTATGTACAAATTCCCTTAGGAAAGAGTTTATTGGCGTGTTTTAGGAGCTGAAAGATGATCTCTGAGACTGTGACGATTAGTAAGTTCAAGGAAATGTGGGCTAAGATGAAATTGAATGGGATATAGAAAATACCTGGGAAAATTCTGATCATTGTAGTGCAGCAATTTCACACTTCGACATACCCAGATGGCTCCACAAATGTTGTATTGATAAAACGTAAAGAGGATTGTCAAAAAACAGGGTGAATATTTCTGTAGCACAGAAATGGAACAGAAATAAAAGCACTGAGTCTGGTGGAAAAACAGGACTACCAGGCTTTAGGGTTCAAATGAGAGTTCAGCTCTTGGGGTAAAGAGGACAAAAATTATGACAGAGGATCTAGAGCTGAGCTCATGGCTAGAAGTAGAAAGCTGGGAATGGAGCTCCATTGCTATGAAAAAGCACTGATGGTTGAATGCTGCCTAAGTTTTCTAGAAAGTTGTGTGTGTAGAAATGCTAGAGTAGCAAGAACTCTGAAGCAAATCATTCAGTGACTAGGTCTGTATCACTGTGGAGCAGGAGCCCTAATACGTGATTCTAAAACTTGGTGCTGGACTAGAGTAGTGGGCTGGGAGGCAAGTAGAGGTAGTTGAAAATCTTTAGGAGGGATAAACACAAGCAGTAATATCAATAATCAGAACATAAATTTGTTCCAGATAAATATAACTTTACGGAACTAACAACTTAGAGCCTGTTTAGGATATTCACAGAGATAAAGGAACACAAAAAACTAAAGTGAGCAGAGCAATTACTATAAAGGCTCATGTCAGAAATAATTATTTTTCATAATTATTAGAGAATAAACAAGGAAATCACCTCTTAAGTCTGCCAACCTGAATTGTTTATATTTTGCCAATTTTTGAACATAAACCTTTCTCATAACCTGTTTTTATCAAAACATGACATAATTTTATTTGTTTTTATATTCTTGTGACGGGGCTTTAGAGTTCTTCCTTTCAAAATCTGTATAATTGCATTTTTAAAAAACTGTAATCGCTTTAGGTAGCCAGATACAGAATGATAAATTGGCGTAGGCTTAGTAACCATTTCCATATTCTTATATACCTAGAAAAAAATCAACATGAATTTTAAGTGTATTTTTTGTTTTTTGTTTCTTTTAGAGCATATCTTTTTCTTTTTGTCTCATCAAAATACTAGTAAAATGTAATGAAGCAAATGCTTTCTGATAGTAATGATAACATTTTCTTTTATTTCAGTGGATTTGGCATGATAACATGCAGTTTCTTCAAGACAAAAACATTTTTGAGCATACATATTTTGGGTAAGTTTCATAAATTTAGTAAAAGATTTTTGTTAAACATTTAAAACAAATCTCCTTCTTAAGAAAAGTAACTTACTATTTTTAAATTCTAGGTTTATGTGGCAGTTATGTAGTTGTATTCCCAGTACATTACCAGATCCTAAAGCTGTTTCCCTAATGACAGCAAAGGTAATCTATAAGCCTTAGATAGTTTTTTCAAAATTGACTACTTTAAAATAATTAAATATTTTTTGCTTAATTTTATCTTTTCTTACAGTTAAGCACTTCCTTTGTCCTAGAGACGTTTATACATTCAAAAGAAAAGGTATGTGTTTTGTTCTGTAAATTTTTATGCCATTTATCAGATAACTTTGGGTTTTCATTATCTTTAGCTTAGAATTAGATGCCTTCAGTGACTTCTTTTTCTTTTTTAGCCCACAATGCTTCAGTGGATTGAACTCTTGACCAAACAATTTAATAATAGTCAAGCAGCTTGTGAGGTGAGGAGAATAATTCAGCAAACAATGCATAACTTAATGTGTACTTTTTTGTTTTATTTACTTTTGTTCTCAGATGCTACGATAAATTATTATATTTTATAATAGGGATCCCAATGTAAATTGTTCTAAAATTACTCAACAGCTGAGAAAGTTGTAATTTATGTGTCCTATCCATTACACTGGTTAAATAATTGATTTTTAAGTTATATAAAAGTTCTTGGGTGCCTCCCTACCCCCATGTACTTGAATGAGAAATACAGAAAATTCAAAAGACTATACCAGCTATTGCTCAACTAATTTTTAATATTGTAAAAAAATAGTTGACAATGAATATCTTCTTTCCCCCTCCAAGATAAAAATGCATATATCCCAGTATATCAGTTTACGTCCAGTTTTACCATCTATATTGTGGTCTAATATATCCCTGTAACAGTATATTCCTAAGGATAATCTGCTCACAGGTAATGATCACTTAAGTATATTGGCACCTTATCATTTCTTGATTAGCTCCCAAAGTGGTGGAAGCCTCTCTAGGAATGTAAGTCTTAAAATTTTCCAGAGATGGTAGAAAGCAGCATAGTGTATAATAGATGAAATTAGTTGAAGATTTAAAAAAAAAAATTTTTTAACGTTCATTTTTGAGAGAGAGAGAGAGAGACAGAGTGTGAATGAGGGAGGGGGAGAGAGAGAGGGAAACGCAGAATCTGAAACAGGCTCCAGGCTCTGAGCTGCTAGCACAGAGCACGACGCAAGACTTGACCGTAAGATCATGACCTGAACTGAAGTCAGACACTCAACCAACTAGCCACCAGGTGCCCTGAAGATTTTTTTCTTATGTAGAAGGTCATCCAGTTATGCCTATTGTTGTAAATTACAAACACAAAGCCATAATTTTTAAAACTTTGTAATGAGCATTTCAAAACGAGCGCAAAAGTAGAAAGATAATGAGCTCTCATGTACCTATCACCCAGTTTCAACAAATAGTAACATTATTTTGTTTTCATCTATTCCCCATGCCTGTTTTCAGCTGAGGTATCTTAAAGCAAACTCAGATAGCACATCATATACATCCATGAGTATTAAGTGTGTATCTCTAATAGATGAGAACTTTAAAACATATATATAACTGTGATTCCATACTCCTAGTAAAATTAGAAGTAGTTCCTCAACATCACTAAAACATGATTGTGGGGGGCGCCTGGGTGGCTCAGTCGATTGCGTGTGGACTAGGCTCATGTCATGATCTTGCATTCTGTGAGTTTGAGCCCCACTTAGGACTCTGTGCTGATAACTTAGAGCCTGGAGCCTGCTTCAGATTCTGTGTCTACGTCTCTCTTTGCCCCTCCCCTACTTGTGCTCACTCGCGCTCACTCGCTCGCTCTCTCTCTCAAAAATAAACATTAAAAAATTTTTTTTGAAACATGAGTTTTTTGTGGGGCACGTGGCTTGGCCCAGTGGGCTAAGCGTCCAACTTTGGCTCAGGTCATGATCTCTTGGTTTGTGAGTTTGAGCCCCATATACTGTCTGCTGTCAGTGCAGAGCCTGCTATAGATCCTCTGTCTCCTTCTCTATCTGCCCTCCCCCCCTAAATAAACATTAAAAATATTATTTTAATTTTTTTCCCCTCAGTTTGCTTATTTGAATTAGTATCCAAACAAGGGCTACATTTTGCTTTTGTCTTGTAAATCAGCTTTCATCTGTAACAGTTAATAATTTTCTTTTTTTCCTGTTTGGTACTTTGTCATTTGATCTGCAGAATTCTCTACATGTTTTTTTTGACTGATTGTATTCTCCTGGTGTTATTTAACAAGTTCCTCTATTCTCTTCCCCTTTCATGATTTTTTTTTAAAGCTGTTTGATAGATCCATAGTATTGATTAGGACATACTTTGTTTTGTTTCTTGTTTTTTCTTGTTTATAATGTTGCCACTTTAGTTTTTGTTGTTGTTTGTTTTTCTCCACTATGGATTTGCCTCTGGAACTCTCAAGGAGTTAAAATTCTTTACACTTGTCAGTAATTGTATATACGCACATAGTAAAATTCAGTATAGGAGTTCAGTGATTAAGAGATATTTGGAAATCATTGAGAAATTGTCTTAGCATAAAGAAGTGTTTTCTGTTACCAAGAGAACATAATTTCTTTTTAAACCAAGAAAACAAATGATACGTCATATATTATTAATGGGAACAAAAGATACTACAGTGACAGGGCGCCTGGGTGGCTCAGTTGGTTAAGCATCGGTTTCGGCTCAGGTCGTCATCTCACGGTTTGTGGGTTTGAGCCCCGTGTCGGGCTCTGTGCTGACAGCTAGCTCAGAGCCTGGAGACTTGTCTTCAGATTCTGTGTCTCCCTCTCTGTCTGACCTTCCCCTGCTCACGCTGTCTCTTTCTCCCTCTCTTAAAAATAAAAAAAAATTAAAAAAAAAAAAACATTTACACAAAAAGATACTCTGGTGTGGCATCTGCGAGAACTAAGAGGAAAATAGTATTCGATTTTATTATGTTAAGGACTGTGGGTTGTACACTGTGATGTAGATGGCATTCATGGAATTCTGTAATGAGATAAGCCTGATTATGACTTTTGGCATTTTAGTGTTCTGGACTTTGTAACAGTGAAAGAATCTGTTGAAACATTGACTTTAAGTAAAATCCTTCTGTGATTTTTTTTAATCCTGTTTAATAAGTATTGGTTGAATGTTAATATCACACTGTTTTTTTTATAGTGGTTTTTGGACCGTATGGCTGATGATGACTGGTGGCCAATGCAGATACTAATTAAGTGCCCTAATCAAATTGTGAGACAGGTAAGAAAATGTTTGCTTGAAAAAGAAGTGGACTTCAAATTAGTAATTCTAAATTTGCCCATGAATGTGTTTTAACCCAGCATTGAAAAGTAGTGTGAAAAGATTGACCTCTTATCAAAAAAATCATTTTGCTATTGTTTCATCAGCTTTTAGCAAATCAACTATTTTTCCAACTAAGTTATTAAAATCATTCACATTTCCTGCTTGTAGGAAGATAGCTTTAACTGCCTGTTCTCTCTCAGATCCTACTGTGCCTGCTTTCTGAGTTGTACTGATTCTTTTTCAGAACCTTATATATTCTAACCATGGTAGAGTATTGTAATGGCCTTAAAAGTTAAATGAGTAGTATGTTACATTTCTGTGAAAGATTCTGAGCTGTTACATGAAACAATTTGTTTCTCCTTAAATCATTGAAAAATTAGACAAGAAAAATGTAAATATTATTTTATATTCACTTAGGACACAGAACCGAAAATTTAATCTGAAAATGCCACTTTTCACTTCTTATTGAGAAAGTTTCTACACCATATAATTAAACCGTTTAAAAGTGTAAAATATAGTAGGTTTTTAGTCTATCCCCAGACTTAAACCACCATCATCTAATTTTATAACACTGCCAAGAGAAACTCCATACCTATTAACAGTCACTCCCCATTTTTTCCTGTCACTTCTTTTCAGCCACTAATGACAGCTACTAATTTATGGATTTGCCTATTTAATGATATGGATTTGCTTATTTAATGGTAAATGGAGTCACATTTTGTGATCTTTTATGATTGTCACTCATTTAGCAGTGTTTTCAAGGTTTATCCATGTTGTTCTTTTTATTGCCAAATTGTATTTCATTGGTTATACTAAATATTGTTTATCCATTCCACAGTTGATGAACATTTGGGATGTTTTCATTTTGGGCTATTATGAATAATGCTGCTCTGAACATTTGTATACAAATATTTGTGTGGACATATGTTTTCAGTTCTTTTGGGTATCTACTTAGGAGTGTAATTCCTGGGTCATATGGTCACTCTAGGTTTGATATTTTAGGAACTACCAAAATTTTCCATGGTGTCTGCACCAGTTTATGTTTCCACAGCAATCTATGAGATTTCTTTTTTCGCTGCATCTTCTTCAGCACTTGTTACTGTCTTTTTGATTTTAGCTCTCCTGATGGGTGTGAAGTAGTATGTCGTTGTGGTTTTAGTTTGCATTTCCCTAATACTTAATGATAGTGAATATCTTTTCATGTGCTTAGTGGCCATTTGTATATATTATTTAGAGAATTCCCCAACCCTTTTTAATCCATGTTTCTTTTAGGTAAACTTAAATCATATTTCCTTCCCCTAGTCATTGACCTCTGGTAAGCAGCTATCCTTCTCTACTCCACTCTTTTGAAAGAGTGGATGCTAAGTTTTCTGTTCTGTATATCTCCATTAGTCAAGAGGTTTTTGTGAAGCCTTGGTTTTTGTTTGTTTGTTTGTTTTTGTATTATTATAAAACTGATTATTGTTTCTAAGGGTACCTTTACCTTATATTTTCAGTCTAGGTGAGATGTCAGAAAAGCTTTAGAGCATCAAAAGATAATCTGGGGGTGGGGGGCGGCGCCTGGGTGGCTCAGTCAGTTAAGCATCCGACTTCGGCTCAGGTCATGATCTCACAGTTCATGGGTTTGAGCCCCACATCAGGTTCTGTGCTGACAGCTCGGAGCCTGGAGCCGGTTTCAGATTCTGTGTTTCCCTCTCTCTCTGCCCCTCCCCCACCTGTGCTCTGTCTCGCTCTTAAAAAAAAAATTTTTTTTTTTTTAATGGTTAAGAGTTAAAAAAAAAAAGATAATCTGTGGGGAAAACAGAAAGGGGTGGCAGAGAATTTTTAATTGTTACTTTTTCAGTATCTCTATTACCTGATAAAGTTGGCTCTTAGGTTGTTATAACTTTTCATTTATAGATGTTTCAGCGTTTGTGTATCCATGTGATTCAGAGACTTAGGCCTGTGCACGCTCATCTTTATCTACAACCAGGAATGGAAGATGGGTAAGAAGTACCTTTTGAACATTTTACTTTTTAAACTTTTTAATTATCCACCTGCAGACTATTTTTAAATATCCACGTTGAACTATTTGGATTCTTTTATTTAAAAATAATCTGTAATGATACAAATCAAGGGAGAAAATGGTTTTATTTTTGATCTTCAAAATTGTCTACAAGTAATATCATGACTTATTCTTTTTGTTTGGATTGATTTAGCCAGACAGTATAATTAAAATCCACCTACTTAAATTATTATGATTGGTATTCACTGTTGCAAAGACAAAAGATAAATTTGGGTTTTTAAAAACATCTCTCCTTCCAGAATACTTATCCCCAGACTTCATACTGTCTCTAAGATATATTAAATTGTATTTTCAGGTCAGATGATATGGATGCCTCAGTGGAAGATATTGGTGGTCGTTCATGTGTCACTAGATTTGTGAGAACTCTGTTATTAATTATGGAACATGGTGTAAAACCTCACAGTAAACATCTTACAGAATATTTTGCCTTCCTTTATGAATTTGCCAAAATGGGTGAAGAAGAGGTAAGGCTATATCTTATTTCTGGGACTATATACCTATTTACAGTATTTAAAACTGAAATGTTATTTTATATTTTTAAATCAATGTTTTTATTTTTAGAGCCAGTTTTTGCTTTCATTGCAAGCCATATCTACAATGGTACATTTTTACATGGGAACCAAAGGGCCTGAAAATGTAAGTACAGTTCTTTCTCATCTTGGGGGGATATAGGGGTCCATGTTTTCAAGTTTGTATCATGGAAAGTCCTTAGACATTAGAGCTCTTTAAAGTCTCTTCTAGCCCTGATATTAGATCATGTTGAGAGTTTGAGTTTGGTTGGTATTTTTAATGAATATAGCAAGAGAAGAAATAATCAGATAACAATTTCATTGCAAGGCACTGGAACATCAAGCAAATAAATTTAGGCAAAATGGCCACCACCTACTTTGGAGTCATATCAAAAGTATGTTGTTTCAATGAACATTTTTGCTGGCTGTATTTTTTAAGCCCTTTGCTATTGAGTTTGTAAAATTCTTCCTAAAACTTAAGTAGCTGGTCTGTTCATAATTATGAAAGCATTACATGAACTTTGTGTTGTCTGTAATGACCACGTTGGCTTGTGCTTTGTTTGTACTATCTTATTTAACCCTACGGCAGCCCTAAGACATAAGTACTATTGTTATCTCCATTTTACAGATCAGAAACTTGAGGCATAAAGAAGTTAACTTGTTTTAGACCACAGTGAGTTAGGCTTTGATCTTTGGTTAGACTCCTGAGCTAAACTGTTAATCATTATACAATAATGCTTCTCAGAATATGGGCTTTTACTGCCTAATTCCTGCCTATAGGCTACCTGTTTAGACTGCTTTTCTTTTGCTTTTTAAGTCATAAAATTTCTTCAGCCTCTTGCATTTCAAAGCCCAAGTGAGTATCTCTTTGAAAGACTTTACTGTTTGGGTTATCTGACCACTGCAAACAAAGATTATTTAATTTGTGTAACTGGCATTTTTATTACATAGGAAATGCTATTCATTCATACTCATATACAATTTGATTTTGATTTATCTTCCAAGGGACTTGCCTGTAAGAAAAAAGAAATTATTAAAATATTTTTCCTTATAAGTGAGGTATAAATAGTCACAGTGTTGAGAATCATTGTTCTTTACAGTTCTGCCTGCTATATCTAAAATTGTCCTGAATGTTGTTTAGACTCTTAAAAGTTAGGGTTATGCCTTTGAGTGGTTGTTCTTTATGATACATGCTCCTGCCACCATCTACCTTGGATAGTTCTATAAAAGAGTCATTTTCTCTCAGGATAATTCAGTATTAACATATTAGTTCTAACATTTTGTTCTGTTGTAGCCTCAAGTTGAAGTATTATCAGAGGAAGAAGGGGAAGAAGAGGAGGAAGAAGAAGATATTCTTTCTCTGGCAGAAGAAAAATACAGGCCGGCTGCCCTGGAAAAAATGATAGCTTTAGTTGCTCTGTTGGTTGAACAATCTCGCTCAGAAAGGTGAAATGTTTCAACATTCACAATGCTTAAAGCATGTTTGATTTTATTCCTTCTACATACTTGTTTTACCACTAGCTTTTGTTACATAATGCCTTTTAAATAATAACACCACTATTTATCAACTCTTGTGGCATAAGTATTTCAATCATTTGTATCAAACTCTTAACTTTTTAACTGAGTCATGTTAGAAATATGCGTTGAAGAAATATACAGTAAAATATTTAGCAAAATTATACGTGCATTCATCCTTTAACCTAGCAATGCTACTTCTAGAAATCTGTGCCCCAAATACAGAAAGATGTATGTGCGATGATATTTACTGAAGCAGTTAGTTTATAACAGCAAAAGATTGGAAATAGCCGCCAAGAGGGGATTAGTTGACAAAAGCCGGCATCCACTCAATAGAATATTGCTGAAAAAAAAGAAGCTTGGAATATATCTGTACTACCATGGAGAGATGTTTAGGATAAATATTACTAAGTGAAAAAAGCAAGGTGGAGAAAAGTGTGTATAGTATGATACTTTTTAAGAAAGGGGAGGCGATAAGTGGGGTGGGGGGAGAGATTGAGAGCATGTACACCCAATTTTCATTATTCCTCGTTATGGCTCTACTGTATGCAAATTTGCCTACTTGCTGGGGTTTTTTTGCAATCCCAAAATAAGTACTCACGGCGCTTTTACAGTCATTTGTGGACTGCAGATGCACATGTGCAGAGTGGCAAAAAATTGGGAGTTACACCTGACACATCTTTTTCCAACCAAGGTCAAACATGATGACACTGTGCCTTCTTGTTTCACTTCTCATGTTGTAAAAAAATAGCTTTTTTGTGATTTATGCCATGTTTGTCACATTTGTACTTTTTTGGTGACTTGGTATTTAAAATTGCCCCCACATATAGTACTAAGTGCTATCTAGTGTTCTAAAGCCCAAGAAGGCCATAATGTGCCTTGAAGAGAAAATGCACGTTAGACAAGCTTCATTCAGGTATCAGTTATAGTATTATTTGCTGTGACTTCACTGCTAATGAATGAACAACATATATTAAATAAGGTATCTTTAAATAGAAACACACATAAGGTAACATATTGATTGGTTGAAAAGAATGTTGTGACCAGAGGCTCACAAGAGCCTAACCCTGTATTTCTCTTATGAGCAATGATTCAATAATCACTAATTCAAGGTTTGCAGCACTTAATAGAATATAAGTACTACAATAACAAGAATTTACTGTATTTTTTAAAATTGAAGTCTAAATTAAGAACTTAAAAAAAGTAGTTTCCTGTGGTTGGGTGGGGAAGGGGAAAACAGACTGGAAAGGAGAGGAATGAAAGCTTGACTTCTTTGAATATATGTTGTTTTTGTTTTTTTAGATTTAACTTGTAATTGTGTAAATGTTTTATATAATTATAAGCTAATTAATAAAATGTAATCCCTAAAAATCAAAAGCAGACTGAAATAAATGAACTGTAATATATATTGACCTGGTGGCATAGTCATTGGAGAGGAATTCATTAAAATGACTTTAGAACACAATAACTGTAAATTCCTAGTTGTACATGAAGGACAAAAAGAATTGTAAAATTATCCTAAGCTGTTTTACTAAGTATATTGTTAATGTAATTGTGATTATTATTTTGAAACTAACGTATATTATAGAATATAGCAAATAGTAATTGTCATTGTCATTCGAAATGAAGATTTTCAGCAAAAGACAAGAAATACAAATAATAAAATTGTAGGTTTTTTATATACATTCTTTAAAACTAAATTTGAATCTGGAAAGATCAGTAGAGTTTATGGTGTATTTTGTCTTAAGCAAACAAAAAATGTTTTACCTACTTCAATGTTCTGAAAGGGCTTAGAAATCTTGCTGAACTCAGCATCAGTGTATGCCACTGGCATCTGGATTGCAGTCTTTCGATGTAATTTCCTGTGGTAAAAAATCAGGATTCCTTGATAAAAGGGCCAATTCCAGGTCTTGGGCAAGAAAGAAATGGGTCATTTTGGAAAGCATAGACAATCGAAGACTACTGAGATTATTTATGTTAAAAGGACTCAACCAATTTAAGGATATTTCTGCTGGTTATAGATTGGACAACCTGAGTATCAGTAATATAAGAATAATTACAAGTGGACAAAAATGTAAAATGCATCACAGATGTTTAAATCCATGAGTTTGTAATGGTACCTAAAAATTAACAAACAAAATACTTGTAACCTTTGGAGTATAGTAGGAGACCACATCATAATTTTGGAAACTTAATAATAAAGAAATGATATCAAGCATTTACCTTATCAGCAAGAATTATCCCTCATGGCATCCAATTGGTAAATGAGAGGAAGTTTGCTGTCTTGGAGGTATTTGAGCTAATAAATGAGCAAGTAATGCTGGAATTAGTATATCTGTATTTTGCACCCTGGATGAAGTAATGGATCTAGGATATGAACATCATTGACTGAAAATGCTACAAAAAGACAGCCTTTCATTGTGTGCTTCCTGATGAAAGTCAGTACCACTTCCTATAAAGCATGGTTGATTAAAAAGATCAAACCTAGATATGAGCAAGTCTCTAGATCTAAACTACCAGTTTACAGGAAATACGGTGACAGAGGAACATGTTAAAGCAACACCCCAAGGATACAGTCAGCAAAATGGAAATGTGGGAAATTCTTCAGGACGAACCACCTGCTTTCTTCAATTCATAAATTACAAGATAAAAATAAAATTGGAGGGGAAACCAGTAGTCTCTAACATATTTAAAAGACATTTCAACCACTTGCAACAGAGGACTTTATGTGGATCTTGATTCAAACAGATTAAATATTAAAAATTTTTTTAGAAACTTGAGGTAATCATACACTGGATATTGTACGATAGTAAAGAATTGTGAATTTTTTGTAAGTGTGAGTAATGATAGTACGGGTTTTTTTTTAAATTTATATGTTAGAAACAAATATTGAGGTTTTTGTATTACGTGGTAAAATATCTGGAATTGCTTTAGAATAGTCCATATTGAGTAAGTGAGAGATACATATGAAACCAGCCTCGTCATGAATTAGTAACTGGAAGCTGAGTAATGGGATACTTCCACTATCTTACTGTTTTCCTATGTATCTGAAATTTTCTCTAAGTTAAGAAATATGCAGAAATTATAAACTGGTAACTGAAAAATCTTTAGTATTTTTTAGAAGTTGTTTTGTTTTAAAGGATCTCATGTAAAAAAACCTAAGACCCATTCTACTGTTTTTAATACACAAAAATATAGAGTTAATTAAGTGTGAAATAAAGTAGGTTTGGGCTTCCACAGTTCTGGAATCTTGAAAAATTGTCTAAAAGATGTCTAGCAAGTAAGTTTAGCTAGCAGAAAGTTCAAAAATCACTTTGTGTTAGTGGCTTGGTACAGTTGTAATTGAATTGGCAGTTTTGATGCATGTCATGATGCAAACAGCTATAATGTAGCACAGAGGGAAGAAAAACTTATTTCCACTAATGTTTCCTTTCAGGCATTTGACATTATCACAGACTGACATGGCAGCATTAACAGGAGGAAAGGTAATACTTTCTATATTAGAGGATTTGATAATCGCACAAATAATAATAGTTCTTAAATGAACAACTTTTACTTTTAACAGGGATTCCCCTTCTTGTTTCAACATATTCGTGATGGCATCAATATAAGACAAACTTGTAATCTGATTTTCAGCCTCTGTCGATACAATAATCGACTTGCAGAACATGTAAGTACTAAGAAACAGTCTTAAAGTTTTTTTGGTAATTTTTAAAAGAATGTTCTGAAATCCTCCTTTTTCTCTTCTAGATTGTGTCTATGCTTTTCACATCAATAGCAAAGCTGACTCCTGAGGTATGTACACATTAGCTAATTCTAAGACTGCTAATGCTTTCAAATAAACCTAATTGTTCTGAAAAAATATCAAAGTTTCTCCCATAACACAACTAGTTTTATTTATTTTATACGTTTATTTATTTTGAGAGAAAGATTGAGCGTGAGCAGGAGACTGGGAGGTGGGGGGAGGGAAAGAAAGAGAGAGAGAATTTGCAGTGCTTAAACTCACAAACTATGAGATCATGACCTGAGCCAAAACCAAAAGTCAGACACTTAATTGACTGAGCCATCCAGGCACCCCACCACAGCTTAATTTTAAGTGGGTAACTTGAAGACACTGAATTACCCCTTTATATTTTGTTATCATAAATGAATTTTCCCAATTAAATATAAATTTACATATAAGTTCAACATACTGGAGTGCCGCCTAGATATTAACCTTTGAAGTTGTTTGATTTGAAGCATATATTTGAACACATCATATATATTGTGTTTAAGAAAAAAATGAAATTACACATTAGTGATCAAGGGATGCTACAAGAAACTTTTAACCTAAATTGTTCTATAAACAAGGTTGTTCAGTAATAAGAGTTTTGATTGCTTTTTTCCAACTTGACATCCAGAAGAATACATTTCCTGTTACATGTAGTAAGTTGATCCTGCTGCTTTATGATAGTTCAGTTTATATGCAGGAGTACTGAGGTCTCATAACCCAACACAGATTTAAATGTGTGATGTGTAGAAGAGTTTTACGTGTTTCTTTTCTGCCAAAACAGAGGGGTTCAAATACATTTAAATACACAGGTATATATGTGTCTTGCAGGCAGCCAATCCTTTCTTTAAATTGCTGACTATGCTAATGGAGTTTGCTGGTGGACCTCCAGGAATGCCTCCCTTTGCATCTTACATTCTACAGAGGATATGGGAGGTAAGTAAGTCTTGAAGTAGATGTTTTAGTATTTCTTTTTCTGAGAGTTTTAGTAAGTCACAAGTCAGGGAAGAAGGCTTTAGTCAGGAGGTTTGGGGTTAAAAAGAGTTCTTATCTAGTCTCCCACACACTTTAAAAAAAGTCTTTAAAGACTTTCTTGTCATAAAAAAAAAAAAGCCTTAAGCCAGCCTAGGGTGCTCATTCCCTTCCCCTCAGAAAAGATTCTGTAAAGTGATAGGATCTTAGAAATATAAGCCAGGTGTTTTTAGCAGTTGACAGAAATGGTAGAGGAAGTACCAACAGCTTCCTTTCTTTCAGAGTTGCTGTTGTGGTCATAGAATTTCTCTTTAGTGAGGGTTAGGAAAACCTACTCTCTAGACCAGGCGTCACCAAACTTTCTTTCTAACTGGTCAGTTAGTCAACATTTTAGGCCTTGTGGGCCCTGTGATCTCTCTTGCAACCACTCCACTGCTGCTTTTGCATAAAACCATCTATAGACAGTACATAAATGAGTAGGCATGGTCCAAAAGCCATAGTTTTCCAACTCCAGATTCCTAAGTTTCCTTTTCCCATGAAAAAAATCTCCCCAGCAGTACAGTTACTATTTTTATTTCTCATAAACAGTAATTAGGCAAGCAATAAGAAAAATAAAGATGAGAAACTTTACAGAATTAAAAGCACTGTTAATTAAGTTTATAAATTTAACAAGACCTAAATTGGGTTCTCTTCTTGTTGGTTCTTTGTTAGAGCCCTTGGTTATTTTAATTTTATTTTGTAAAGTAATGTTAGATTTTTCTGAACATTTCCTGTTGACAGACATAGCTTTAAAAATGGAGAAAAACTTGGGTGAAACTTCTTTTAGGCTCTAGTTTTCAAAAGATTATCTTGTCTGTGTTTAATGGTATATACCAAAAGTAAGTAAAATGGTAACTGTTTTATATGCCATTCTTGTCATTTTATTTGTAGGTAATTGAATACAATCCTTCTCAGTGTCTGGATTGGTTGGCAGTACAGACACCCCGAAATAAACTGGCACACAGCTGGGTCCTGCAGAATATGGAAAACTGGGTCGAGCGGTTCCTTTTGGCTCACAATTATCCTAGAGTCAGGACTTGTAAGTCACATATTCAGAACTTACTGAACCATTTGTTTCAAGTTTTATTTCTGTTTTTTTGTTTTTTTTTTTTTTTAAGGCATCTACAGTATACCCATTGTTGTATGGTGCAAAGGCTCTTGGAGATACTCTTCTTAACAGCCAAACTTACATTAGTATTTGGAAACCTATGACCATGTTTTGCAAATATCTGCAATGTTTTTGGTGTCTTAAGGATGGGAAACTGTCCTGTTTTGGGTGACCTCACCACCATTACCATTTTTGTTTCCTTGCTTAATAGATGATAAAGTATAATCAGCATTAAGTGAACAGAATAAAGAATCATAAAATCCTATGTTAAAAGTAACTTCAAGGCTAAGAGTAAAATAATAATAAAGACATAGAGCAAGCTGAGAGAAAATATTCACTGACATTGTGGGAGTTAAGTGATAAACACCTTTACACAGACTGGAAGGGAACAAACAAAGATCTTGGAAGACAGGTGGACAAATACGAAAAATAGATATTTTATAGATTAGAAAATTGCTTGCAAAAAACATAGAATATTTTCCCTTTTGATAATCAAAGAAACAAAAATCAAAGTATTATTTTTAAATTTCTTTAATCTTTAAATTTAAAATCATATTTCCTAGCTGTCTGCTGAAAAGTCCTAGAATTAGTGACACTGCAGTAGCAACAAATACATCAAATAACCACTTCCCTGTTTCTAAACACTATTCTCCGATAAAACAAATAATAGCTTTTTGAAGAAATGGCTGAATCTAGGGCTGGGGCAGGTAATCTACAAGATGAGCCTGAAGCATCTTGTAAGACCAGAAAGTAAAGAAGTATTCAAAAAACAAAATAATGGGGGTATGTCAGAGGGACACAGAAACAGTCTAAAAGAATTCCCAATGGCTAAAGCTGGAACAATTTGAGTAAAAAAATAAATAACGTATTGCTGGATTGTACCCCAAAGCGTAAAATAAATAGCCATGAGTCCGTACTGATAAAATAAATGGTTAAGTAAATAAATGAAGAAGAGACAAATCTCCCATGTAGAAGAATCCTAAATAATTTATGTACATCCTCCCTCCAAGGAGGTGGAGCTTAATCTCCCAGTCCCTTGAGTATGACTTTAGTGACTTGCTTTCAAAGAGTAGAGAGTGGGGGATGGGTAGTTAAACTGAAGAAATTTGACAAACATAAACTTAGCCAGGTGATTCAGGTTAACACCATCATTGGTTTGTAGTGATAGCATGTACCCTTGATAACCGTGATGTAATATGATCTGTAAAGGGCACCTACGTGTGTGTTATTCCTTACAAAAACCCATAAGTTGAGTCTAATAGTGATAAACATCAGACAGACTCCATTTGAGGGACATTCTTCAAAAATACCTGACCCCAGTAATCCTCAAAACTGTCAAGGTTTTCCAAAAGCAAGGAGAGCCTGAGAAACTGTCACAGTTAAGAGGAGCTTAAGGAGACATGATAACTAAATATAATGTATTCTAGATCCAAAATAAAAGAACGTTAAGGCAAAAGTAATAAAATCTCAAGTGTGGAGTTTAGTTAAAAGTAATAGGGCTTCTTAGTTAGAACAAATGAACCATAGTACTAATAGATGTTAATAATAGGAGAAAGGGGGAGAAGAGTGTATGGAAACAGTCTTTTTTATCTATTTTAAAATATTTTAAATTTTTTTTAATGTTTGTTTATTTTTGAGAAAGAGACAGAACAGGGGAGGAGTGGAGAGAGAGGAGACACAGAATCCAAAGCAGGCTCCAGGCTCCAGGTTCTAGGGTCTGAGCTGTCAGCACAGAGCCTGACAGCGGGGCCCGAACAAACCACAACATCATGACCTGAGCCAAAGTTGGAAGCTTAACCGACAGAGCCACCCTGGTGCCCCTGTTCTACCTATTCTAAAATAAAAAGTTATTTGGGGAAAACACCTTGAAATTGTGGGTACACATGGATTGGCATCGGTATTCATAGACTTGTTTTTCCTGCCAGTTTAGGTGACCCCATAGTAATGGGTTATTTGTTAGTGCTGACACATATGCTGGTGGCATTCATGCCCTGACATCTGACCATAAAGCAAAAAAAAAGACGCTAAACCAAAAATAATTTTTTTTAGCAAATGGTTACTTCTGATATTCATGACAGTACTGAGGATATGGCATTCTCATACATTGCAGTGAAGTTGTAAGTTAATTATACTCTATGAAAGGCCTTTTAGCAATATGTATCAAAATCCTTCAAAATGTTTTGCCCTTTTTAAATTCAGTAGTACCATTTCAAGGATTCTAGTATAAGTAAGTCATCTAATGTATGGATGCCTAAATAGCATTATTTATAATTATGAAAACTTAAAAACTGGATGTTCAGGTGGAAAATAAATTGTTATAATGAATCATTTAAAAATTATAATAGTTTTAGGGGCACTTGGGTGGCTCAGTCGGTTATGTGTCCAACTTTGGCACAGGTCATGATCTCATAGTTGAGTTTGAGCCCCACATTGGGCTCTGGTCTCTTAGTGCAGAGCCCAGCTGGGATTTCTCTCTCTCTCTCTCTCTCTCTCTCTCTCGCTCGCTCGCTCAAAATAAATAAACAAAAAAATTATAATAGTTTGACTATAGTAATATGAATAATTGCTTGTAATAATGTGATTTGGAAAAAAAACAGCCAAAATATCTTAATAGGACAATAAAACTTAGAATAAGAATTAGAGTAACATGTATAGAAGAAAAACTACAGAGAAATACTATTAAATCTTACAAAATAATTTTAAGGAATGCCTTAGAATGTTGAGAGGAAAGAAGAAAAATGGAAACATAAGTGTCTTAAAATAGTTGAAGTGTTGCCATATAGAAATGGAAGTAGATTTGTCCTAAGTTCTCTATAGCATAAGAACTTAAATAAAGGAACTCTTCAGTCATAGCAAGGCAGTTTTTAACAAGATGGGTTTTTTTTTTTTTCCCATACTGACCTTCCTAATTGTTCTAAAAGGTAAACATAATTTTAAAGTTGTGTATTTCTCCCAAGGAGAACTTACTTTTTATTTGGAAGCAGATAGCTCTTAAATAAATAAATGGATGGTTTGGTATATGATAAAGCAAAACTAAATGTTAAATGTGGAATTTAAGTGGATCTTTAGTAAACGTTTTTTAACCTTTCATTGTGCCTGAAAATTTTTCATAATAAAATATTGGGATAAAAGTATATAACTTAATCTAAATAAGTTTTTTCTAACCACAAATTACTTTTCTCAATAGCAGCTTATGCAAAAATTGATCAGGATGATCCCTATATGCCAAGTTTTAACATTTGAAACACATACCAAATTGAGCCTAACTGAAAACAGACTAACCAGAGCAACATAGGGGAAAAAATATGTAGAAATGGAGTATTCTGCACAAAGTTGTGCATAAAGTTTAATTTGAAATAAATCTGTAAAACAGGTTACAATTAATTTTAGAAACTCTAACTTTATTTGCTTTAACAGAACATTGGAAATTATCAAATTATGGGTAGAACAGTGGCAAGGAGAATTAGTAGGTGTAAAGATTTAAACTAAGGCATCAGAGTCCTTGAGGTGAGGAGGTTCTGTGATGACTTTTTAGGAGCATTAGCTCATGAATCTGAGTATATCTGGGTTTGAATTCTAGCTCTGCCACTAGATGTGTATGTAATATGGGTGTAGTCTTACTGTTTTTAAGTCCGAATTAAAGGATAATAAAAGTAGCGCCTCCTACATAAAGTTGTGGTGTTAAATAGTATGAATGTTCAGTAAATGTTAGTAATTCTTGTTGTGGTGGTTATTGACCATTATCACTACTGTCATTGTCATCCTTATCATTTCCCAAGGCTAAATCTGAGCTCCACCTCTTGATCTGTGTGAGCTTGGTCTTTGATTCTCCAAGATTCAGATTTTCCAGTGTAACATCACCTACCTCTGGGATGATTATAAGGATTAAATGAAATATTTTTAAAGTACCTAGCTCAGTGCCTTGCACACAGTAACTGTTTTTACACATGGACTCAACGAATGAGTTATTTACCTCTCAGAATTGTATACTTAATAACCTTTTTCAGGTATGTTGAAGGAGGGATGCTTTCTTTGCATTCAGAGTCAGCATAGAAGCGTCCAGTTATGGAATGAATAAGTTATGGGGATAAAAGAGACAGCATAGGGAACATAGTCGATGATATTGTGGTGACAGATGGTAGCTACACTTGTGGGGAGTGTAGCATAACAGAGAGAGCAGTTGAATTACTATGTTGTACACCTGTGACTAATATAACATTGTGTGTCAACTATCCGTAAATAAAAAATATTTTTAAATACAAATTTAGCCCAGAGACTTTTAAAGATTTTCCAAAGTTTAATGTTCTATAGTTGGCATATATAAAGTCTTACACATTACAATGAACTTTAAAATAGAAGATCTCATTCTATCTTTATAACTTTGTTTTACTGTTACCTGTAAATCATTACAAAATAATTTACTATTATTTTGTAAAGAAGAAGAAAAGAAAGATGCTAAAACATTGAATACTTTGTCCATGTCAGACAGCCTTAGCTAGGTCTTCTGGCTCCAAATGCTGTATTGTTCCTGGTAAACCATATTATTTCCTAAGAAGAAATGAAACGATAAAATAAATGGAAAATTCTGTATATTGGGAAAGCTAACCAAAAGGTTTAAAACTGCTTCTATTAATGCAATTATTGTCACCACTTTAAAAATAACAATGACAGAATGGAAGGCGTCTGTTGTTATCATTCCTTGGGATCTTTCTGTGGGGCCAGTAGTAGAGCAGAAGGGTATTAAGAAATGTTCGTGTCCCTTAATTTTTAATCATTTTGATTTTTAAAGAGAAGAGTGGCTTTGTGTTTAATGACTGCTCTTCAGTCTGTTTTATATCTTGTAAGGATCTGACAGTTTTGTTTTACATTTTGTAGCTGCAGCTTATCTTCTGGTGTCCCTTATACCAAGCAATTCATTCCGCCAGATGTTCCGGTCAACAAGGTCTTTGCACATCCCAACCCGTGACCTTCCACTCAGTCCAGACACAACAGTAGTCCTACATCAGGTCTACAACGTGCTCCTTGGTTTGCTCTCAAGAGCCAAACTTTATGTTGATGCTGCTGTTCATGGCACTACAAAGCTAGTGCCCTATTTTAGCTTTATGACTTACTGTTTAATTTCCAAAACTGAGAAGCTGATGTTTTCCACATATTTCATGGATTTGTGGAACCTCTTCCAGCCTAAACTTTCTGAGCCAGCAATAGCTACAAATCACAATAAACAGGCTTTGCTTTCATTTTGGTACAATGTGTGTGCTGACTGTCCAGAGAATATCCGCCTTATTGTTCAGAACCCAGTGGTAACCAAGAACATTGCCTTCAATTACATCCTTGCTGACCATGATGATCAGGATGTGGTGCTTTTTAACCGTGGGATGCTGCCAGCCTACTACGGCATTCTGAGGCTCTGCTGTGAACAGTCTCCTGCATTCACACGACAGCTGGCTTCTCACCAGAACATCCAATGGGCCTTTAAGAATCTTACACCACATGCCAGCCAGTACCCTGGAGTGAGTAGAATTGATAATTATTTTTGTATCTTCAAATTGATTGAAAATAAACCAGTTTTGCCCCTGGTGGGAAGTGGTAAAAAATTATGAAAGTATAGTCTAACTTTAACTGTTGTTTCTTAAGGACTTAATGTGTATTTGTTTTCTTGAATACATGTATAAAATGCTGTAGTACTATAGCATTGTTAAGTAATACGGATAATTCTTACATTGATGTTGAAATTTTATGTCTGATTGAACTTAGCTATTTTATTTAGATCTTTATTATCAAGATCTACATGCTATGCTAAGCTCTGTGAGCTACGTAGTATTTTTATCTTAGCTGTAGTATTCCCTAGGTTTTTTTCTTAAACTACATTCAGGAGAATGAAATCCTTAGGAGTCCATCAGTATATAAATATATGTAGTCTGAATCTGATACCTTTTTTCTGCAGACTATTTATAGGTTTAAAATTTATTAAAAATTTATATTAAAAATTTCCCCTTCACATACAGCTGTCATTTCTGGATATTTCTTTTCACTGTTGCTTCTTAACTGTCTCTTATAAACTCAAAATGATATCAAGAGGGTTTAAGTCTAGGTAAGGGGTTGGAAGGAGAGTGCAGAACCCTTTTTTCAAGCTGTTGTCAACCTAGAGATGACAAACTGCAAACATGTGCAGTTTTTTGCTAAATGGGAGATGGTGAGAGTGGAGAGTAGTGGATTTTTCAAGACATTAAACATTTACGTTAAGAGTTCAAGCAAATGAATGCAATGAAGAGTATTTCAATTACTGGTATCCTTTAATTGTATACTACTTTTTCCTGTTGAAAAAAGAACCTTAAGATCCTTTAGACATGATGTAGTAAATTGTTCCCCCCCGCCCCTCCCAGAAAGAATAACCTAATTTCCAGCCAAGAAATTTAGAATGCCTAGAGTAGTGGAAAGATTGGGAGTATATTGAGTACCAAATGGGGTTCAAAACCAAGGTTATGAGAGTACAGAAGGAAACAAATGTGAGAGTCTGTCCTGACCTCAAAGGAGTCAGGACAGGATTTATCAAGATTTATCAAGATTCAGGGACACCTGGGTGGCTTACTCACTCTTGGTTTCAGCTTAGGTCGTTATCTCATGGATTGTGGGCTTGAGCCCCACGTCAGGCTTTATGCGCTTATGATAGCACAGAGCCTGCCTGGAATAGTCTCTGTCTCTGTCTCTCTCTCTCTCTCTCTCTCTCTCTCTTTCTCTTTCTCCCACCCCACCCCACCAAATAAATAAACTTAAAAAAAGAGATTTATTGGGGTGTCTGGATGGCTCCCTTGGTTAAAGTGACATCGGCTCAGATCGTGATATCATGGTTCATGAATTCAAGCCTTGCATCAGGTTCTCTGCTCTGAGAACAGAGCCCACTTTCCATCTTCTGTTCCCCTCTCTGCCCCTCCATCCCTCCCTCCCTACCTCCCTCCCTCTCTCTGTCTCTCTCTCTGTCTCTCAAAAAATAAATATAACATTTAAAAAAAGAGGTATCAAGATTCAGTGGATTTGTCTTTATCACATTCACATAAATAATATTTGACTTAGTTACTAAACATGATGTCCATGGTTATATATACCTTTGATGTATGCTGGGTGAGTTAGAGTATCTTTTATTGTAATGCTTAACTGTTGGAGAGTTTCATGAAAATGGTGCTTAAATCATTTTTTTTGCCGTGAAAATTATGGAGTTGGAGGGATTTCAGTTCATTGGTAAGTATGTGTTAGAAGAGCAACCCACATGCCCATGGTAAATGTCAGTTTGCTATTTTACTAAAATATTAGTTCCCACATGTCATCCATCAAATAACTTGAATTAACCCTTCATAAGTCTAGAAAGAGCATTCCAAATGTTGTCACAATGCGTTTTCTCAGAAATGGTATTAATTCACATGTAAATGAGGGGTATAAAATTTCATGACAAAGTAATGGTTTCTCCTTAAAGAAATGGGGGAGGGGTGCCTGGGTGGCTCAGTTAGTTAAGCATCCAACTCTTGATTTCAGCTTAGGTCATGATCCCAGGGTTGAGGCTAGCTGCATGTTGGGCTCTGCACTGAGCATGTAGCCTGTTTAAGATACTCTCATTCATTCATTCATTCATCTCTCTCTCCCTCTCTCCCCCCCTCCCCCTCCCCTCTTGCCCCTCCTGTCCATCTCATGTATGGGTGCCCTCTGTCTCTCTCTCTCAAAATAAAAAATGAAAAAAAAAAAGAAAAGAAACAGAGGCAAAGGATTGGTATTGTGTATCTGGATGCCCATTTGAAATTACAAAGCTAGTGCTTTAAATATTAAGACTAAAAATGAGCTATACTAACTGTAGTTTTTAATCTTCCTGAACATTTAAGATTATATAGTAAATTTTTAAAATAGAATTCATTGCTAATTTTATAACTGTTCTTGAATGGTAGCATAATCTGATTTCATTTGTATTATGTTAAGAGCTGGTCAGTGGGTATAAGATTCAGAAATGAGAAGCAAACGTTCTAAAATCTTGTAGGGTTAAATGGTCACCATAATGCTTATTTGCCCTTTTTAGGCAGTAGAAGAACTGTTTAACCTGATGCAGCTGTTTATAGCTCAGAGGCCAGACATGAGAGACGAAGAATTAGAAGATATTAAACAGTTTAAGAAAACAACTATAAGTTGTTACTTACGTTGTTTAGATGGCCGCTCCTGCTGGACTACATTAATAAGGTAAAAAAGAAGTTTTCTGGTGTTTTTTTAGTTTGTTTTGTTTTTCCAAGTGAGGGGATGGGCACCATCCTTTTGACACTTTGAAGAGTTACAATTAAATTATAACTGGAGTTTACCAATTGTTTCAAGTTATTCAGGGACCATTTTTGCATATAGTTTCCTTGAAGGATTTATCTCTTAAAAATTAACGAGCTCCTTTTGAACAGCTTTTATTTTGTTTTGGTTTTGAGGTGTTTGTGTTTTTATCAGAATCTTAACGTATAATCTTAAACCTAAAGCTTGAATCCTCCTCTCTTTTGTGATTCATCCTGACTTAGGCTTACACATTTCAGTTCTAGAGGCCTCCAAAGACCGCTTTCTCCCATCTTTGGATGAGTCTTACTGTTAATGTTTTCCATTCTCTTTGGCCCAGATCTACCTGTCTTTTTTAACTATAAGAATTACCCGAATAACAAAACATCATTATAATTGCTCAGAGCTACAGAACTTATTGAATGGCTATAAAAGAACTCTGCAACAAATTACACATAATTTCTTTAACTGTAGAAATAAAGTCCAAGTTAATTTCTTAAAACGCTTCTGTATGTTACATCTAAGACTTGGACACATTTTGGCAGTATTTCTTTGAACACTGTAGTATTTTAAGCTTAATTAACTGAGATAAAGTTATTTCAGGTTGTCTTGAGAAAATTTTCAAATTTGAATCTTTATTATTAATACACAAAACAAATTAACTTATGCTTTTGCTCTGAATGAGTGCTTTTTTTTTAATGTGCCTACTCAAAAGTTTATTTTTTTTAATTTATAGTTTATTGTCAAGTTGGTTTCCATATAACACGGAGTGCTCTTCTCCACAAGGGCCCTCCTCCATGACCATCACCCCCCTTCCCCCCTCCCCCTTCAGCCCTCAGTTTGTTTTCAGTATTCAAGAGTCTCTCATGATTTGCCTCCCTCCCTCTCCCTAACTCTTTTTACCCCCTTCTCCTCCCCATGGTCCTCTGTTAAGTTTCTCCTGTTAGACCTATGAGTGAAAACATATGGTATCTGTCCTTCTCTGCCTTATTTCACTTAGTATGACACCCTTGAGGTCCATCCATGTTGCTACAAATGGCAAGATTTCATTCTTTCTCATTGCCATGTAGTATTCCATTGTATATATATAAACCACATCTTCTGGATCCATTCATCAGCTGATGGACATTTAGGCTTTTTCCATGATTTGGCTATTGTTGAAAGTGCTGCTACGAACATTGGGGTACATGTGCCCCTATGCATCAGCACTTCTGTATCCCTTGGGTAAATCCCCAGCAGTGCTATTGCTGGGTCATATGGGAGTTCTCTTGTTAATTTTTTGAGGAACCTCCACACTGTTTTCCAGAGCAGCTGTACAAGTTTACATTCCCACCAACAGTGTAGGAGGGTGCCCGTTTCTCCACATCCTCGGCAGCATCTATAGTCTCTTGATTTGTTCATTTTAGCCACTCTGACTGGCATGAGGTGGTATCTCAGTGTGGTTTTGATTTGTATTTCCCTGATGATGAGTGATGCTGAGCATCATTTCATGTGTCTGTTGCCCATCTGGATGTCCTCTTTGGAGAAGTGTCTACTCATGTCTTCTGCCCATTTCTTCACAGGATTATTCGTTTTTCAGGTGTGGAGTTTGGTGAGTTCCTTATAGATTTTGGATACTAGCCCTTTATCCGATATGTCATTTGCAGCTATCTTTTCCCATTCCATCGGTTGCGTATTAGTTTTTTTGATTGTTTCCTTGGCAGTGCAGCAGCTTTTTATCTTGATGAGGTCCCAATAGTTCATTTTTGCTCTTGATTCCTTTGCGTTTGGGGATGTGTCCAGTAGGAAATTGCTGCACTTGAGGTCAAGGAGGCTGTTTCCTACTTTCTCCTCTAGGGTTTTGATGGTTTCCTGTCTCAGGTTCAGGTCCTTCATCCATTTTGAGTTTATTTTTGTGTATGGTGTAAGAAAATGGTCTAGTTTCATTCTTCTGCATGTTGCTGTCCTATTCTCTCAGCACCACCTGTTAAAGAGGCTGTTTTTTTTCCATTGGATACTCTTTCCTGCTTTGTCAAAGATTAATTGGCCATACATTTGTGGGTCAAGTTCTGGGTTCTCTATTCTGTTACATTGGTCTATGTGTCTGTTTTTGTGCCAATACCATACGGTCTTGATGACTAGAGCTTTGTAGTAGAGGCTAAAGTCTGGAATTTTGATGCCTCCTGTTTTGGTTTTCTTCGTCAGTATTACTTTGGCTATTCAGGGTCTTTTGTAGTTTGATACAAATTTTAGGATAGTTTGCTCTAGCTTTGTGAAGAATGCTGGTGCAATTTTGATTGGGATTGCATTGAATGTGTAGATTGCTTTGGGTAATAATGACATTTTAACATCGTTTATTCTTATCCATGAGCATGGAATGTTTTTCCATTTCTTGTGTCTTCTTCAATTTCTTTCATAAGTTTTCTATAGTTTTCATTGTACAGGTCTTTTACATCTTTGGTTAGGTTTATTCCTAGGTATTTTATATTTTTTCGTGCAATTGTGAATGGGATCAGTTTCTTGATTTCTCTTTCTGTTGCTTCATTATTGGTGTATAAAAATGCAACCGATTTCTGTACATTGATTTTGTACCCTGAGACTTTGCTGAATTCATGGATCCGTTCTAGTACGCTTCTGGTGGAGTCGGTCAGGTTTTCCATGTAGAGTATCATGTCATCTGCGAAAAGTGAAAGTTTGACTTCCTCTTTGCCAATTTTGATGCCTTTTATTTCCTTTTGCTGTCTGATTGCTG